>CM038052.1:144633853-145233853 GCA_021397845.1 Areca catechu | reverse complement strand
GGAATAATGGTAACCATCCTCACCCCTAGGGGGCAGACCGGGGGCATAACAGGGGAAGACGACCGTATCTTCCCAAATGACGGCCACCTCCCACAGCATCCATCGGTGCAAGCCGGCTCGATCCATCTCTTCTTAAGATGATGGTCAACGAGTTCGACCCAAGCTCCCCTGAAGAAGTAGCACTCCCATCCATGTGACCAGAGTTTGATGGGTAACTCTCTTTCCCTATTATTCTCACAATATGAGGAGCTATATGATAGGTTCATAGGAGAAGTTTCTGTCTCACCACCGACGGCAAGTATTGTAGTCTAACTCCTGCCACCGAGCCCACGGCCTAGGGATGTCAGCTGGGAAGCTCGAGGGGCCCCAGCCATCTATCACCGGACTCTCAGTTTAGCTCTTGCCTTGCTCACAGTCCAGAGATATCTGCGGTGACTCAACGAAGTCCCGCCATCTACCGTGAGGCTCATAATTTGGCAACTACTGTGCTAACAGTCTGAAATGTCCACGGAGATTCCAAAAGGCCCGCACCATCTATTGCCTGACTTTGAGTTTAGCTCTTATGTTGCTCACAGTTCGGAGATGTCCGCGGTGACTCAACGTAGTCCCTCCATCTATCGTGAGGCTCACAGCTCGATATCTACTATGCTCATAGTCCGAAGATGTTCGCGGGGAACCTGGAGGTTCCATTGTCCATCACTTGGCTTGCAGACCGGCACCAGTTGCACTAACAGTCCTAAAATGTCTACAGAGATGATAGAAGCTCCGCCACTTGACTCGCGATATGGTCAATCGACGAGCTGAGTCCTCCCGATGGGCTTGCACCAAAGCTTTGATGATGGGGACATCAAAACCCATTCAGGTTTTGCTTTTCCCTTTTTCAGATTTTTTTTATTTTAGTTTAAAAATATTTATCCCAGCTATTCCACCTATTCTCGTTATCCTCACTTTATCTACATTTTATTCCTGACTTATTCCACGTTTATCCCTATCATCTTCAACCTCCCAGAACCTCCATTCTTTTGATTTTTTTCTTCCCGTTTGTCCTGGATCCGCCACGCTCGACCTCTGGTGCCACCCCCGATGGCTGTCCACCTTCCCCCGGCATCGATCTCTTCATGGGAATGCCGATGAATCCCATTTAACTGCCCATGGCCGTGCCCCCTGCGGCTCCTCCCATGGCCATCCACCCCTGCGGCTCTACCCACGCGCCCCTCTCCCTCGCACCGCCGTCCATCGCTGCCCGAGCCACCATCCGCCGCTGCCCGAGCCATCCCCACCGGACCTCCGCCCGTGAAGCCATCTCCACACCTCTGCGCGTCACCCCTGTTCCACGGTCACAGGTCACAGGGAGTTTTTTTCTGCATGGATCTCATAGCAGAACAATTTTGCATGAATCTCAAAGTGCACACTTTTCAGAGCAAGAATTTTCTGTACAGTCATCAAGCCTGCACATATTTCAGAGCAACTCAGCATGGATCTTGATGAATTTGGATTTTATTTTATTTATTTTAAATCTGAATGTATGGACCAGTTAGAAAATTACTTAAATTACTTTTAGTTGGATTAGTTTTATTTTTCACCATATAAGGAGGGTTGTGTTTGATTTTCTACCATGTTTTCAGGCTACAAACAAAGCAGGTTTGGGATGTCACTTTTTTGGGCTGCATGCCTTATATTCTTTTCTTGGATCCCAAGTTTTGTAAGCCTATATAAAGGCATCCCCTCTCTTGAATAAAATATAATGATGATGATTATGAATTTTTGAAAAAAGGTGTTATTGGTTCTGCCTTCGGGCATGAGGCCCGTCTTTCCTTCACCTGCAGGTGTCGAGGGGTGTGAGACCCCACTTCCTTCGCTTTCGAGTGTTGAGGGGCATGAGGCCCTAATTATTTTCTCCCTAGCTGAGTTTCCTTTATGATCTTAGAGCTTCTCCTTCGCGGCCCTAGATAGCGATTTGGGTGGGACGCCCTAGGCTCCACATGTAGTGAGATGGGTGGGACGCCCTAGACTGCATGTAGTGGGGTGGGTTGGATTCCCTAGAGGTGCGACGTCTCTCCGTGAAGGTAAGTCCCAAGCCCATAGAGTATCCATATTTCTTGCCCCCACATTTTTTTTTTCCGCCTTTTTGACCCTAATCATAGGAGACTTCTTAGCTCTCCAACGATCCTCCTAGCTAGTCCCCCCCTTTGTCCCGCATCAATTTTAGTATCAGAGCTTCATCCCACATCAATTTTGGTATCATAGCTGGAGAGGATTAGGGTTGAAAAAAAAAGTTAAAAAAAAAGAAGAAAAAAAAATGCAGCGAGCCTGACTCGATGGAGTCGAGTTTTCCGCACCCTAGGGGACTGATGGGGACATCAAAACCCGGTTTTGCTTTTCCTTTTTTCTGATTTTTTTATTTTAGTTTAAAAATATTTATCCTAGCTATTCCACCTATTCCCGTTATCCTCACTTTATCTACATTTTATTCCCGACTTATTCCATATTTATCCCTATCATCTTCAACCTCCCAGAACCTCATTTTTTTTGATTTTTTTCTTCCCGTTTGTACTAGATCCGCCACACTTGACCTCCGATGCCACCCCGGATGGCTGTCCACCTTCTCCCGCCATCGATCTACTCGTGGGAACGCCAGCGAATCCCACAGTATCGCTCGTGGCCGTGCCCCTTGCGGCTCCTACCATGGCCGTCCACCCTTGCGGCTCCGCCCACGTGCCCCTCTCCCTCGTGCCGCCGTCCGTCGCTGCCTGAGCCACCGTCCACCGCTGCCCGAGCGACTGTCCGTCGCTGCCCGAGCCGTCCTCGCCCGACCTCCGCCCGTGAAGCCGTCTCCACTCCTTCGCACATCACCCCTGTCCCATGGTCCCAGGTCACAGGGAGTTTTTTGCATAGATCTCAAAGCAGAACAATTTTGTACGGATCTCAGAGTGCACACTTTTCAAAGCAAGAATTTTTTGCATAGTCATCAAGCCTACACATATTTTAGAGCAACTCAGCATGGATCTTGATGAATTTAGATTTTATTTTATTTATTTTAAATTTGGATGTATGGACTAGTTAAAAAATTACTTAAATTACTTTTAGATTAGGATTAGTTTTATTTTTCACCATATGAGAGGGTTGTGTTTGATTTTCTACTATGTTTTCAGGCTACAAACAAAGTAGGTTTGGGAAGTCACTTTTTTGGGCTGCATGCCTTGTATTCTTTTCTTGGGTCCCAAGTTTTGTAAGCCTATATAAAGGCACCCCCTCTCTTGAATAAAATATAATGATGATGATTATGAATTTTTGAAAAAAGGTGTTCTTGGTTCTGCCTCCGGGCATGAGGCCCGTTTTTCCTTCACCTGCAGGTGTCGAGGGGTGTGAGACCCCATTTCCTTCTCTTTTGAGCATTGAGGGGTGTGAGGCCCTAGTTATCTTCTCCCTAGCTGAGTTCCCTCTATGATCTTGGATCTTCTCCTTCGCGGACCCAAGTAGCGATTTGGGTGGGACGCCCTAGGCTCCGCATGTAGTGAGATGAGTGGGACGCCCTAGACTGCATGTAGTGGGGTGGGTGGGATTTCCTAGAGGTGCGACGTCTCTCCGTGAAGGTAAGTCCCAAGTCCATAGAGTATCCATATTTCTTGTCCCCATATCTTTTTTTTCCCACTTTTTGACCCTAATCACAAGAGACTTCTCAGCTCTCCAACGATCCTCCTAGCTAGTCCCCCCCTTTGTCTTGCATCAATTTTGGTATCAAAGCTTCATTCCCCATTATTGAGCTTAGAGCAGTCCACCACCTTGTCAAGGATGTAAGACTCGCCCTTTGATTATTGAAACTCACTTTTAGCACAACCTTGTCTTCTGATTGTTCAAGCACTCGTCCAGCTGACCTCAAGCTAGCCTAAGCTCAGAAACTCCTGAAGCCCGGCACTCTAAGCCCAGAAACTTACGAAGTCCGGTACTCTAAGCTTGAAAACTTACGAAGCCCGGCACTCTAAGCCTGGAAACATACGAAGCCTGGTACTCTAAGCTCGGAAACTCTCAAAGCCTAGCACTATAAGCCTGGAAACTTATGAAGCTTGGCACTCTAAGCCTAGAAACTTATGAATCCCGGCACTCTAAGCCTGAAAACTCCCGAAGCCCAGCACTCTAAGCCCGAAAACTTACGAAGCCCGACACTCTAAGCCCGAAAAATTTTAAAACCCGAAAACTTATGAAGCCAAGCACTCTAAGCATGGAAACTCCCGAAGCCCGGTGTTCAGGACCAGAAGCTCAGCCAGCCTCTCGACTCTAGTTGCCTTGCTCACAGTTCGGAGATGTCCGTCAGGAAACTCTAGAAGTCCTGGCCATCTACCGCCTGACTCATAGCTTGGCGCATCTGGCCTCCTGGCCTCCTCCATCAGGCCTCTTGGCCTCCTCCTTCAATAGGCCTCCCAGCCTCTTTCATCTAGCCTCTCAGCTCCGGCTGCCTTACTCACAGTCTGGAGATGTCCATTGAAAAACTTCTGAAGTTCCAGCCATCTGCCGCCTGACTTACAGCTTGGCACATCAGGTCCCTCGGCCTCCTCCATCGAGCCCCTCGACCTCCTCTATCGAGCCTCTCGGCCTCCTTCATCAAGCCCCCCAACCTTTTTCATCAGGCCTCCTAAACTCTTTCATCGAGCATCTCGGCTCCAGCCACCTTGCTCACAGTCCGGAGATGTCTGCCGGGAAACTCCAGAAGTCCTAGCCATCTGTCTTTCGACTCACAGCTTGGCGCATCAGGCCCCTTGACCTCCAGCATCATGCCCCCCGGCCTCCTTCATTGGGCCTCCTGGCCTCTTTCATCTAGCCTCTTGGCTCCAGTCGCCTTGCTCACAGTCCAGAGATGTTCGTCGAAAAACTACAGAAGTCCCAGCCATCTACTGCCTAACTCACAGCTTGGCGCATCAAGCATTTTGGCCTCCTCCTTCATCAAGCCTCCTGGCCTCCTCCATCAGGCCTCCTAGCCTCCTTCATCAGGCCTCTCGGCCTACTCCTTCACCAGGATTTCTAGCCTGCTTCACCCAACCTCTCGACTCCAGCCACTTTGCTCACAGTCCGGGGATGTCCAATGGAAAACTCTAGAAGTCCCGACCATCTGCCACCTGAGTCATAGCTTGGTGCATCAGGCCTCTCGAACTCCTTCATCAGGCCCCCCGGCCTCCTTCATCAGGCCCCCCAGCCTCCTTCACCAGGCCTCCCAGCCTCTTGGCTCCGGACACCTTGCTCACGGTCCGGAGATATCCGCAGGGAAACTCTAGAAGTCCCTGCCATTTATCGCCTAACTCACAGCTTGGCACATCAAGCCCCTGGACTTCCTTCATTAGGCCCCCTGGTGCGGGCACCAAACTCAAAAGAAGACTTCAGGGCTCCATCTGGATCTCTGATTGACCTTGCCCGAAGAATTAAGGTTTTCTGATTTTGTAATAAGGGTTGACATGGTCAACTCAATTTTAGTTGAGTCTGTATTTCCCTGCAATTTAAATTTTGTTGAGTCATGTTGACTCAGTTCAAGTCCTAGTAGTGGTCTAGGACTTCTCCAGGGTGTCACATTTTCTTCCAAGGCCAAACAAGTAGGCGCCACACTCCCAGCCACACTCCCAGCCACACGCTTGAGTCCAAGGGGCGCCACATCTCCATCCAGTATGCTCTGGTCCCCACACCACAAGATAGCAGGTCCCTTCTCTCATGCGCCACTTAAGGAGAAGACAATCTGGGATCCACAATTCAAGGGGGCGGCCAAAGAGTTTCCATAAGAGCCAAGCTATGAAAAGAAAGGAGCAAAGCTTGGGGAGGAAGACTAGGAGGTGCCCAAGTAATTCCAAATAAAACCAGGTATGAAAGGAAGGAAATTTCTCTTGAAGAGCAAGGTTAGGAGGTGCCCAAATACTTCCAAATAAGACCGAGCATGAAAGGAAAAATATTTTTTCTTGAAGAGCAAGGCTAGGAGGCGCCACCCACTTTCCTTTTGAAGCCACCAATCAACATTTTTGGAACCTTTTGGCTAGCCATATGTGTGGGAATTGATCCTACAAACCTAATTTGAAGATCCCCTCCATTAGTCCCACATGGGAAGATGTAAAACCCTACTCTCTTGTAAAGTCCTATAAATTAAACCCCTATTGTAAATTTTAAAGTAATATGATGAATGAACCCAATTTATGTGTGAGCAAACTCTGTGTTTTCTCTCTTCTGCACTTGCATCCAGGTGTTGAGCTCCATGAGGGAGTAAATCCGGGTTCCCCAGGAACCTTGAGGAGGTGTGAGATCTCCAACCCCAAAATCCTAGGTTAGCCACCTCAACTCCAAAACCCTAGCCGCCCATCATTCTCCTAAATCCACCAAATCCTAGCCTACCCCACCTCCCACGGCCACTCTCTCCAAGTCAAGGCCGACCACCAGCATCCGGGTCCAGTCTGGATACTTCAGATTCAGAGCAAATTTCAGAGGGAGCCAGATCAACCTTTAGGAGAATTTGGATTTCAGCAACATCAGCTTTCAAGTTCTTCAATCTGGTAAATCCTTCCTTGAGTATCTGATTCCATCACTTGTTCTTCTTCTTTCCCAGATCTTGAGTTCAGGAGAAGCCGACTCAGCCACAGGACCAGTATTGGAGGATCCATTGCGAAGATACCCGAATCCGAGGATCCAACAATCTGCTCGAGAGAGTTCTTCCACCAAACTCTGTGAAGATCACTGTCTGGTCGGTAACCCATCTCTTCTCTTTATTTCTGTCCTGTTGAAAGTTCAGAGCGAAACCCTAGGTCTGGGAGTTTCTCAACCCCCAGCGATCCGTTACTTCTGAACCACTATGATAACCTAGTTTCTTTTAAATTGTGCTTTCAATTATTACCTAGTTTCTTTCCATTTAGTTTAGCTTTCCTTTGAGTCAAAGCCAATTTCTGAAAATAAAAAAAAAAGAAAATTAATCTTAATTTATTTCCGCATCGCATCATCTCTTCTTTCGTTCTGCATCACCCCCCATCCTCATTCATCTGGCCTCTCAGCTCTGGCCACCTTGCTCACAGTCCGGAGAAGTCCACAGGAAAACTTTAGAAGTCCCAGTCATCTGCCCCTGACTCATAGCTTGGCATATCAGGCCCCTCGACATCCTTCATCAGGCCTCCCGGCCTCCTCCACTAGGCCCTCGGCCTCCCCCTTCCTCAAGCCTCCTGGCCTCCTTCATCTAGCCTCTCGACCCCTTCCATCAAGCCTCTTAGCTCTAGCCACCGGGCTCAATCGCAATCCGGAGACAAGAATCGAAGGAGTTCGAGGACTTGCTCAGCGGGTCGAGCCGAGGGACCCTAGAAGCTTCAAAAGACAAAGGCCTTCGCATGGGCCCTAAGGCTCCAATATCATCCTGTGGGAGCCAAAAGTTCGGAACAGAGTTGAGATGGCCCCGGAAATACACCTCCCTACTCTAAAGCCCAAAGAAGAGGAATAGGAGACGGAGATGCATCGGATAATGAAAAAAGATTCCTTCATTAATCAAAAGTCTCTTACATCAAGAGAGGTCCCCAACAGGTTGGGGAACCTCTCAAATGCTAGATTACAAGCACGAAGGGAAGGAAGCTTGGTCAGCTCCGGCCTTGGTCCTGATCTTAACCTCCGTGATTGGCACAGAAGGCACTAGTAGGATAGGCTGAGTCCATAGGGCCCCTACCTCAGGTGTCCGCCAGACCTCTAGAGTTCGACATCGAGTCCGTCGCCTCCCTCTTGAATCTCACCAATCCCGTGATTCCAAGGGCAGCTGTAGCAGCCCCTCATTATGCCATCTTTGACGGCATCAGAGGGGTCATGATCTATTCCACAATGACCACACCCTGGCTGCCACCTCCCTGTCGAGGACCTCCGATCTTGTAAACTTAGGGGAAGCACGAGCGGCCTCTTTCTCCCTCTTCTATTCTTCCCCAGCTTTGCGACCGGAGGCTCTACCCCTTGTCCTCCTTGGGGAAAGTTTTCGAGCTCGGCAGATTTCCTCTCCAAGCCAGATACCATCGCCTTGAAGACCGGCCAATTCCTTCCGAAGAGTCTTCACTCGACTCCCCGATTCCTTGGTAGAGGATCTGAAGTCCACCAAGAGCCTTCCCCCGGCATGGCCCGAAGGAGGAGTAAAGGAAGAAAGCATGGAAGAAAGGATCTAGCCTATCAGGAGCTCTCAACACTCGAGCAGGAGAGAAACTTGAAGGAGAAGGAGCGCACGATAGAATATTGTTGGCCAGTGCTCAAGGCTCCTTAAATAGGGAAGATGCAGACCCTTTGCAATAAAGGTCCCCACCCACCGTCGCCTCGTCTTGATGCAAGGAATGCACCCACTCAATCTTTTGGCCAATCGAAGATTGCCATGTGGCCCAGCCAGACATCCCAGATATGCCAAACTTACGGCCATTGCTTTGATCCAAATGGAGCGTTCATGGTCCTTCACTGGAAGACTGAGCATTGCCTTGTTTGCATCAGGGGCATGATTTTTGAGCCGCAAGCACCTGAGGCATTAATGGCATAGTTGGTACATCCCCCCATGTCAGCAGGACTATTACTCCCTTCGCCCCAAGTGCTATATCATCCTTTGGACTTGAGAGTGTGGGGCATCTGATGTGGTGACATCCACTAACATGGAGCATGCGGACGGCCATGACGACAGGAGACATGCCATCCAAGTGTGCCAGCCTGGCAAGGGGCCAAAGTCGGGCTCATTGGGCAAGCCCTCGGCCTGAGATCAGCCTCCCTATCGAGGTCAAGCTACCATCTGAGGCTGGGCTCATTGGGCGTTTCCCTTACTGAGATTAGCCTTCCCATCGAGGTCAAGCTCTCAGCCAAGGCCGGGCTCATTGGGCAAGCCCCCCATCTGAGATCAGCCTCTCCACCATGGTCGAGCTCTCAGCCGAGGCTAGGCTCATTGGGCGAGCCCCCCGTCTGAGATCAACCTCCCTGCCAAGGTCCAGCTCCCGGTCGAGGCCGGGCTCATTGGGTGAGCCCCTCGTTTGAGATCAGCCTCCTTGCCAAGGTCAAGCTCCTAGCCGAAGCTGGGCTTATGAGGTGTGCCCCTATCTGAGGGCAACTCTCGGTCGGGGCCACACTCGTGTCCCACCGCAGAGTCCTAGGTATGGAGTTCCCGCCAGAAAGCAAATATTCAAATAATGCTGCAGCAAAAGCCTGGCCACCCATAGCCTTCTATAGGCGGCGCCAGCCCTACCAGAGATACGATATGGGTGCCCCCAGGCCCTAGGCCTGGTGGTGCACTGCCATGCCTACGATTGTACCACCAACGATCACCCACCACCATGGCATGACACCCAGAGCCTCCCTAAGAGATGAAACCAACCAAAGCCCCAGGACCTGCAATGCCTAGGTGATCACTCTAGAAATAGAAGCACCCCTCCTCTAAGGAGCAGCGGAGAAGAAAAGAAAGGGGTTTTTCCAGAGGGGTTCTTCCCCTTCGAGGGGGCTTTGTCCTTTCCTTCAGAGAGAGGGAAGAAGGTAAGAAAGGTAAGAACGTGGGGGAAGATGAGGGAAAGGTAAGTCCCGGTCCCCCGCACTCGATCTCGACTCTTTCGATTTCCTTTAAATTTCTGCATCGAGTCACACCCTCCCGGCGGATGGGTCCCCCAAGCCCTATGCCGTGGAGGTCTTTTCTATTCCCCACGATTGTCCCACTGACTTGATCATCGGAGTGTCCTCGCCGGAATCCCCGGCCCGGGTCTCCCTATCTTGTAGGAAGGGAGGAAGGAAGGAGGGCATGCGGCATCGGCGAAGGAGGAACGCCCCGATGCGATCGAGCTATAGGCCACAGCAATCTTGGTGGCAACAGTATTGGAACATAGTCCAGTTGTGCATCCATGTCTATCTACAATCAAAACTTTTTTTCTTAAAAACATATTTCATGTTCTAAATTGAGAAACACATAAAACCATGCTATATTGAAATATCACTCGTACTTTTACATTCAGAAATTATATTTTTATCAAAAATTTAGCTGTGACTAATCTCAAAACATTCACATTAGATTGTGCCTAATAATTTGAGAAAATTATTATCGTGAAAATTGGGCAACATGTTACCTAGACCGACAATCCAAGAGGAGATAAATTGGGTTTCCAAAAAATTTAGCAAGTATGTACACTTTGAAATCTCCAAACTAATGTGTAAGTATAGTGTGAATTAAGCTATATGCAAAGATAGATAATATAGAAACACACAATCAATCTAAATTTATAGTAGTTCAGTGTTTTCTCAGCACCTATATTCACTTTCCAAGGTTCACTTAGATATTTCTACCATATTTCCTCAGTGTTGCCGAGAAATGGAGCCCAAGAGGGGGGGTGAATTGGGTCTTTTAAAAATTTAACACAATAAAATGAAGGTCCAGTGGTGCTTGTGAGCAATAATAAATTTGATGCAAGATGATAGCAATAATTAAAGAGAATGAGAGGAAAAGAGCAATCACACACAAACACAAATTTTATAGTGGTTCGATGCAAACCTAGCACCTAATCCACTCCCCAAGCCACCCTTGGGAATTTCACTATAATCCACACCAGATTACAGTTGACTTATTTTTTACAAGGCTCACAAGTCAAAACCTAAGTTGGTTTTGTCACCTAGGCTTACCAACAAACCTAAATACTTATTTTGTCTTTGGGTTCACAAGTTAACCCTAGTTGGTTTTGTCCCTTTGGCTCACCAACAAACCACAATAACCTTCTTTCAAGATACCATTGAAAGCAAGGTCAAATCATAATAAAACAGATATGAAATTTAAAAGCTACAACAAACTCTCTTCAAGAGTAGATTGGAATCTTTGAAGCTCAAAAGGATGCTTTGTCTTCACTCTTCTTCAAGTTGCCTCTTTTTGGAATGTAGTAAGGTTGAGCTTGTAGGCTTTTCAGTGGAATCAAGCTAGAAGAGACTTTTGATTTGAAGTTTTGAGAGAATATTGGCTTTTTGGCTTTTGAGTGGACTTGAATGCTCTTGAATAGACTTCTCTTCACTTCTCTCTTGCTTTCTCTTTTTTCACTTGCTTTAAAATGAGGTTGGTGGAGATTAAATACACCAAAAACCTTCTAAAAATGGTTTGTGACCGTTGGAGCATTGGAAATAGCCGTTTGGAGCTTGAAAACCAACTTCTGCAAGCCAGAAAAATAGATCCGTTAGAGCTGTCAGGCTGCAAGTGTCGATACTTGGTTGTCAGGTGTCAACACTTGGCTGTCAGGTGTCGACACTTGATTTCTGGGGGTCGACACTTGAACATTCAAGTGTCGACACTTGATGCACAGGTGTCGACACTTGACACAAAAATCCTCAAAATAGCAAAGTTCTATATTTTCAAAAATCTCAGGCCTTGAGTCGATACTTTGAACCTAAGTGTCGACACTTGGTGTCGACACTTGAATATAGGTGTCGACACTTGGCATGCCAAGGATTTTTGTCCGTGCCAAATGCTGAAGTGTCGACACTTGACTGTCCAGGTGTCAACACTTGAGACTGAAAACATCTAGATTCAAGTGTAAATGCCTCGAAAATAAAAATAAAATTCATGAATGCATAAACACATAATAGTTAAACAATTATATGCCCTTTTTCAATGAAGAGGATGCCCGAATATGTGAGAATTGCTCCGTGCCATTGCGTGCCATACACCATAAGTTTTTGGAATTTTGAGGTGCTTTCTTCCTGAAAACTCACAACTTGAAATCCTCATTAGAATACAATATGCACTCAATGTTTTGTTATTCATCAAAATCACTGGATGGAGCCAACAATCTTCCCCTTTTTGATGATGACAAAACCTTGAGAAAAAGAGACAATATAGTTCAAACTTTAACCATTTAATTTATAAATATGAATTTTAGTCATAATAGAGGCAAAAACTTTATAGATAGGAGGAAACAACCTCCCCCTTAATTAGATACTTCTTATTAAGGTAAACTTCAAAGATTCTTGCAAGGTGAAATCAATATAATCAATACAATACACCTTTTTCTCAATAAAATCGAAATCAATACTTGTTCTCAATAAAATCAAAATCAATTCTTGTTCTCCCCCTTTTTGTCAATCATAAGAAAGGGGAATAACCTCCCCCTCATAATGAGCATGGATACAAAAAGATAGTAGAGAAACAAATAACATAGATATCATAGCTGAAATTATGCTAATATCAAAGAGTATCAGAGTTAAAATATACCATTATAAAGAGTATCAGAGCCAAAGAATAGTACACTGAAGTACAAAATCTTCAAGATAACAGAGTATTGAACAAAAACATATATATATAAGATAAATTTTCAGTATAAAAGAGCTGAAACATATGTATATTATCAGAGTCAAATAAGTATCAAACATGTAGCAAATATACATCTGTGAGGCTAATCCTCATCAGATGGAACATCAAGACTGAAAGGAGCACTGATCCTAGATCTGGTGGCTAATGCCCTAGGAGGTGCTAAAGCTCTAAGACTCCTAGTGCGGCCGGCAGGACCAAAGACGGGTACAACCCTAGAAGATCAAGTAGAAGGAGGTGAAAGATGATCAGCTGGCGTAATAAAATCTGGTGTGACGTCAACCATGGCAGTAGCAGGAGCTGGTGTAGTAGGAGGATCTCGACTGACCACCTCATAAGCATCGGCACCGCCCACACTTTCACTGTCACTGCCCACTACCTCTGTAGCTCTGTCAACATCCTGATCACCACCCTCAATATAATCAGCATGGTCGCTCTGGTGATCATCGCCATCATCATCATCATCGTCATCATCGTCAGATCGAGTAGGTGCAGGTGCTGCAGGAGGCATACATGATCTCAACAGACTCTCAATGCAAGTAAATCCCTCCTCCATGGATCTGCGAATCTCAGCATGCTTCGAGGTAGTATGTGCTCGTAGAAGCTCGACCTCACTACAAAGCTGAGTCACCTCTCCTCTGATCTCTGAGAACTGTGCTCTGGCATGCTCCTCAAAAGATAGTCCTGTAGATGGTGGTGGAGGAGCTGAAGCGTCAGGAGACAGGTGCTTTGCCTGTGTCGATGGTACATTTACTGGAGGAAGAACTGCTGGCTCAGATGGTCCAGCCTCAGTCTCTCGAAACTCGTCCTCCTCATCTGGCTCCTGGCCAGACTCTCTGCGAACCCATCGACCTCCAACCATCCTGTATCCCATCCGGTGCAATGACCTCTCATCGTACACATCCGTGTGCAGTATCTCCTTAGGGATCTCCCCCTCCAATGATACTCCACAAGCTCTGAAAAGATGGGTTGTGCCATGCCATATGGCAAACAGTGTCGGCGCTGAGTGGCAGCATCATGCATCTATGACAGCATCAAAGTGGGTAAATCTAGCTGTCTCCTCTCAATCAGATTGGTCATCACCATCAGCTCCCTCTCGGTGATGAAATCAAATCTGCCAGTCTTCGGTAGTAGGATCCGTGCAGTAATATGGTGCAGCAGGCGCATCTCTAAAGATAACTGGTTCGCGGTAACCACTGAAATACCGCGAACATCCTCTCGCTCAAGGATGCACCTGAAAGCCGCCTCTCTATCATCTACAGAAAAGGCACAGACTCCTCTCTAGGGTATCTCCCATACACGGCTCAGCAACTCATCAATCAAAGAGATTTGAACACCCCACGGATGTCGTCCATAAAAGTCATCGACAGTCCAGTGCACCGTAGAACTCCCTCACCAGGTGTGGATAGTATCTCTCCTGCATGGTGCAGAAGGGTACTAGTCCTGCATCTGTGAGTATCTCCCTAATACCAAAGTAGTGCCTGTCGAAGCACTGCAAGTCTACTCTCCTCCCTGAAGATACAAACTTCCCTGCCATCCTCTCTACAGGGGGGAGCTCGGTGTGGCTGTACTGCTCTGCTGTGCAGGATCAAATCTGGCCTTCGATCTCCTCTCAGTACCATGACTGGGCCTCGCCCTAACTGCAAGTCTCTTCCTAGGACCCATTACAGCCAACTGACCAGGAAGAATAAAGAAGGGTTTAGAACAAAGGACTGGCCATAGGTAAAGATTAGAAACACAAGGTTCAGATAGGTTTCGAAAACCAGAATCAACAAAGTTTGAAAAATATATTTTGATCAAATGACTAATTTTTCGAGCAAAATTTATAGTAAAAATTTCTGTTAGGTAGAACACATTTGAATCTTTGGAAAAATAATTTTTTGTAAGGTCTAAAGATAAAAACATGTGGGGTTTGGATCTAAACACTTAGGATTTTAGCAAATAGGCGAAAATGTCGTAAATGTATCATGAAAAACCTTTCCAAAAAGTCAATAAATAAATTTAGGAAACTTAATTTAGATGAAAACCCAATTTATTTTGCCCAAAATTGATGAAACAGTGATTTTTGCGAAAAAGGAGTGAAAAACGCCCAAAAGATGAGGGAAATCCGAGAAAAACAAATCTAAAACATTATTCCCTCAAATGGAGTTTTAGAAATTCATTAAAATATGCAAAAAACCGGTTAGATTCAAGAAAAATATTCGGAAAACCCAAAACATGGTTGTTTGGTTCGAAAACAACAAAATTAAAAAAGAAAGAAAAATAAAACGAAATTAGAAAGGAGAAATACCTGATTTATGAAGGATTGAGGGGTGAAAGGATGGATTTGGACAGGGGGACCACTGTTCCAAGAAATCAGGGGGGAAGAAAATTTCAAAAAACCCTTGTTCAGTCCGTTTAAAAACAGTATCAGATTCGCAAGTGTCGATACTTCGGATTTGTCAAGTGTCGACACTTGGCCAAAAATTCGAGAAAATCCAGAAAATATAGGAAAAATTTTGACAAAGTTTTGGGGTTTTAATCAATAGGTTTTGAGCTTTAGGATTTAGGTAAAAATATACTAAGAGAGTTCTAGGAGAATGGATCAATGACACCTAACTCTCTTCTAATCATACAGAACCTATCCTCACTCAAAGGCTTTGTAAACACATCAGCTAACTGATCATTAGTACAAACAAAATCAAGAATTACATTAGAGTTTTGTACATGATCTCTTATGAAATGATGTCTTATTTCAATGTGTTTACTTCTTGAATGTTGCACAGGATTTTTAGATAGGTTGATTGCACTAGTATTGTCACATCTTATGGATATCTTAGTTAGTTTAATGCCAAAATCTTCTAGTTGTTGTTTGATCCAAAGGATTTAAGCACAACAGCTCCCAGCTGCTATATATTCGGCTTCCGCCATAGATAGAGCAACTAAGTTCTGTTTCTTGCTACTCCAGGAGATCAAATTTACTCCAAGAAACTGACAGGTTCCACTAGTACTTTTACGATCAAGTTTACACCCAGCAAAGTCAGCATCAGAATAAGCAATTAAATCAAATGAAGAATCTCTAGAGTACCATAAACCAATTTCAATTGAGCCAGATAGATATCTAAGTATGCGTTTAACAGCCAAAAGATGAGACTCTTTAGGATTGGACTGATATCTAGCACACATACAGACACTAAACATGATATCTGGCCTACTGGCAGTAAGATATAACAATGAACCAATCATGCCACGATATAATTTTTGGTCTATAGACTTACCTGATTCGTCCTTGTCAAGTCACATGTAGAGCTCATAGGGGTACCTAATGGCTTAGTGTTCTCCATCCCAAACTTTTTGAGTATTTCTCTTGTATATTTTGTTTGGTTGATGAAGATCCCCTCTTTGGTTTGCCTTATCTGGAGTCCGAGGAAGAAATTCAGTTCTCCCATCATGCTCATCTCGAACTCACCCTGCATTAATCTTGCAAAATCTTGACAAAGAGATTCATTAGTAGCACCAAATATTATATCATCAACATAGATTTGTACTACTAAGAGATCATCATTCTTTTTCTTTAAAAACAAAGTTTTATCTACATTACCTCTAGTAAAATCATTTTTCAGCAAAAAAGAACTTAAACGATCATACCAAGCTCTTGGAGCTTGTTTTAATCTATATAAAGCTTTATGAAGTTTATAAACATGATTTGGAAATTCAGAACTTTCAAAACCAGGGGGTTGTTCAACATAAACTTCTTCTTCAATTAATCCATTTAAAAAAGTACTTTTAACATCCATCTGATATAGTTTAAAATTCATGAAACAAGAAAAAGCCAACAATAGCCTAATTGCCTCAAGTCTAGCCATAGGAGCAAAGGTTTCATCAAAATCTATCCCTTCCTCCTGATTGTATCCTTTGGCAACTAGTCTAGCTTTATTTCTAATTACTATTCCATTTTCATCAAGTTTATTTCGGAAAACCCATTTTGTGCCAATAATTGATGTGTTTGAAGGCCTATCCACTAGTGTCCAAACATTGTTCCTTTTAAATTGATTAAGTTCATCTTGCATATCATTTATCCAATTACTATCACATTCAGCTTCTTCAATAGTTTTAGGTTCAAATTGAGATACAAAAGCTAAGTAATCACAAATATTTCTAAGAGATGATTGAGTACTTACACCTTTAGATAGATCACCTATAATTAGTTCTTTTGGGTGTCCATAAGCATACCTCCATTCTTTTGGTAAAGGATCAACAGTTGATGTATTTTCATCACCTTGTGCTTGATCTCTGTTAGTGTTTTGATCATCATTTTGTTCCTTGGTAAGTTCTTCATTGTTGTTTATTTCTTCAGTTTTCTTGCTACCTGATTCATCAAAAAGTACATCTTCTTTTCTTGAAGATTTTTGGTTAGTTTCATCAAATACCACATGAATGGATTCTTCAACAACAAGTGTCTTTCTGTTGAAGACCCTGTATGCCTTACTAGATGTGGAGTAGCCTAGAAAGACTCCCTCATCTGATTTGGCATCAAATTTACTTAGATTATCTTTACCATTGTTTAAGATGAAACAACGGTATCCAAAAACATGAAAATAACGGATTGAAGGTTTTCTACCCTTCCAAAGCTCATAAGGGGTTTTCTTTAAATTGGTCGAATTAAAACTCGATTTAAAATATAGCATGCAGTATTTATGGCTTCCGCCCAAAAGTATCTAGGTAAATCATTTTCATAAAGCATGGTGCGTGCCATTTCTTCAAGAGTTCTATTTTTTCTTTCTACTATCCCATTTTGTTGAGGTGTCCTAGGTGCAGAAAAATTATGATGAATTCCATTTTCAATACAGAATTTATTAAAATCGGTATTTTCAAATTCAGTTCCATGATCACTTTTTAAAGATATTACTGAAACACCTTTTTCATTTAAAACTCTTTTCTGAAATCTAATAAATTCAGAAAACATTTCATCTTTATGTGCTAAAAACATGACCCAAGTAAAACATGAGAAATCATCTACAATGACTAGACCAAACTTCTTACCTCCCAAACTAGATGTTCTAGTAGGCCCAAAGAGGTCTATATGAAGCAATTCCAAAGGTCTAGATGTAGAGATTACTCCTTTAGGTTTGAAAGAAGATTTTGTTTGTTTTCCAAGTTGACATGCACTGCAAATCTTATCTTTTTCAAAATTGAGTTTAGGCAAATCTTTTACTAAATTCTTTTTGCTAAGTTTTGAAATTAAATGCATGCTTGCATGTCCTAGTCTACGATGCCAAAGCCAACTAGTTTCATCGATCTTGTCTTCCATTGCCACTAGACATTGACCTTTCTGAATAGGGAGATCATCAAGATCAACCATATAAATATTGTCATGCCTATGACCGATGAACTTAATGCCATTGTCATCTAGACTAGAAACAATGCACAAAGAAGATTCAAAAACAACTTTAAAATTTTTGTCACAAAATTGACTAATGCTAAGCAAGTTATGTTTTAATCCATCAACATATAAAACATTATCAATATAAGAGGTAGGGATGATATGGATTTTACCAATACTGATTATTTTGCCCTTTCCATTATCACCAAAAGTTACATTGCCACCATTTTGATATGTGAGTGATGAGAACTGCTCCACATCTCCTGTCATATGCCTTGAGCAACCGCTATCAAGGTACCACATTCTTTTCTTGTTGGTTGCAAGGCATACCTATAATAAAGATCAAGTGGAGACTTTGGTACCCAAGCCATCTTGGGTCCTTTTTGGTTAGTGGCATTGGTTTCTTTTGGAACCCAAACTTTCTTAGTGTTATTTAATTTTATTTTGTTGCACATATAAGATTTATGTCTTTTAATACCACAAGTATAGCATGTAATGGATGAAGATGCAGGCACAAAGAAATTTTTAAAGAGTTTCTGTTTCTTATGAGTTCTAAATCCTAATCTAGCTTTGTCAAATACTGCTCTTTGGTTATTTAATAGTAAATTTAATTTTTCAGAATTGTAAGTAAATTTTTCAACAAAAGGTTTTAGTTTTTCGATTTCTTCTTTATATCTTTTGTTTTCAATTAAAATTTCTTTGCTTTGTCTTGACAATTTTTCATTTGAAAGTAAGTTACTTTTCTTTTCAAATATATCCTTTTCTTTTTCAAGAGCTATAATTTTATCATTTAAATTTTTATTTTGTATTAGAAGGTATTCATTTTCATTTGAAAGGTTGTTACTTGTTTTAGCTAGTTCCAGATTTTGCTTCTTTAAGTCTTTATATTTTGACTTTAATTTTTGAAATTCTATGACTAGTTCATCAAAAATCTCATGAAGCTCATCAAAAGATAATTCATTTTTGGTTTCAGAACATACCTCTTCTTGATCGACCATCAGACAGAAATTTGCTACTTCCTGCTGTTCTTCCTCAGAGCTGGAGTCTTCACTTTCACTCCAGGTTGCCATCATGGCTTTCTTTCTCAGCTTTCTTCTGCTTTTCTTTAACAAGGGACAGTCTACCTTGAAATGCCCGGGCTTCTTACACTCAAAACATGTGGACTGCTCCTCCTTCTTTTCCTTGTCTTTTTCTTTACTCGGCTCATCTTTCAGAGGTTTCTTTTTATAGTTGAACTTTTTCTTCCTCATAAACCTTCTGAATTTCCTTGCTAACATAGCCGTTTCATCTTCTTCGTTATCCTCTTCAGAGTCTTCGCTTGAGTCCTCTCTGGTAGTAGATTTGAACGCGATTGTCTTCTTCTTTTTATCCATCTCTCCGTTCTTCTGTTTGAGGGATAGCTCATAAGTCATCAAGGAACCCAACAGTTGTTCCAGCAGGAGAGAGTTGACATCTTTAGCTTCTTCAATTGCAGTGACCTTTGCATCCCATGAAGCTGGTAGAGACCTGAGAAGTTTATTCACAAGTTCACCGTTAGAAATTATTTTTCCTAGACTTCTCATGCCATTCACAATGTTTGTAAACCTAGTATACATCTCACTGATAGACTCAGTAGGTTCCATTTTAAACATTTCATATGTGTGAATTAGCATGTTAACCTTGGTGGTTTTCACTTTGTGTGTACCCTCATGGGTAACCTCAAGTGTATCCCAAATCTCCTTTGCGGAGAGACAGTTTGATATTCTATTAAACTCACTAGGATCAAGAGAGCAAAATAAAAGGTTCATTGCCTTAGCATTAAGCTCAATTTGCTTAATGTCATTCTCATCCCAATCATCTTCCATTTTTGGAGTGAGAATGCCATTAATCATCATTGTAGGCTGATGAGGACCTTTTACAATTGTTCTCCATAAATTATAATCAAGAGCTTGTATAAATATGCGCATGTGTGTCTTCCAGTATGTGTAATTTGTGCCATTAAAAAGTGGTGGTCGGTTTGAAGCTTGACCTTCAACAATACCCATGCCTATTGGGGCTGCCATGATCTTTTACTCAAGATCCTTGGACCTACAAGAGAGTACCGGTGCTCTGATACCACTTGTTGCCGAGAAATGGAGCCCAAGAGGGGGGGTGAATTGGATCTTTTAAAAATTTAACACAATAAAATGAAGGTCCAGTGGTGCTTGTGAGCAATAATAAATTTGATGCAAGATGATAGCAATAATTAAAGAGAACGAGAGGAAAAGAGCAATCACACACAAACACAAATTTTATAGTGGTTCGGTGCAAACCTAGCACCTAATCCACTCCCCAAGCCACCCTTGGGAATTCCACTATAATCCACACCAAATTACAGTTGACTTGTTTTTCACAAGGCTCACAAGTCAAAACCTAAGTTGGTTTTGTCACCTAGGCTTACCAACAAACCTAAATACTTGTTTTGTCTTTGGGCTCACAAGTTAACCCTAGTTTATTTTGTCCCTTTGGCTCACCAACAAACCACAATAACCTTCTTTCAAGACACCCTTGAAAGAAAGGTCAAATCATAATAAAACAGATATGAAATTTAAAAGCTACAACAAACTCTCTTCAAGAGTAGATTGGAATCTTTGAAGCTCAAAAGGATGCTTTGTCTTCACTCTTCTTCAAGTTGCCTCTTTCTGGAATGTAGTAAGGTTGAGCTTGTAGGCTTTTCAGTGGAATCAAGCTAGAAGAGACTTTTGATTTGAAGTTTTTAGAGAATATTGGCTTTTTGGCTTTTGAGTGGACTTGAATGCTCTTGAATAGACTTCTCTTCACTTCTCTCTTGCTTTAAAATGAGGTTGGTGGAGATTAAATACACCAAAAACCTTCTAAAAATGGTTTGTGACCATTGGAGCATTGGAAATAGCCATTTGGAGTTTGAAAACCAACTTCTGCAAGCCAGAAAAATAGATCCGTTAGAGCTGTCAGGCTGCAAGTGTCGACACTTGGCTGTCAGGTGTCGACACTTGGCTGTCAGGTGTCGACACTTGATTTCTGGGGGTTGACACTTGAACATTCAAATGTCGACACTTGATGCACAGGTGTCGACACTTGACACAAAAATCCTTAAAACAGCAAAGTTCTGTATTTTCAAAAATCTCAGGCCTTGAGTCGACACTTTGAACCTAAGTGTCGATACTTGGTGTCGACACTTGAATATAGGTGTCGACACTTGGCGTGCCAAGGATTTTTGTCCGTGCCAAATGCTGAAGTGTCGATACTTGACTGTCCAGGTGTCGACACTTGAGACTGAAAACATCCAGATTCAAGTGTAAATGCCTCGAAAACAAAAATAAAATTCATGAATGCATAAACACATAATAGTTAAATAATTATATGCCCTTTTTCAATGAAGAGGATGCCCGAATATGTGAGAATTGCTCCGTGCCATTGCGTGCCATACACCATAAATTTTTGGAATTTTGAGGTGCTTTCTTCCTGAAAACTCACAACTTGAAATCCTCATTAGAATACAATATGCACTCAATATTTTGTTATTCATCAAAATCACTGGGTGGAGCCAACACTCAAGAATACAATCATATTATTTTCCCGGGCTCACAATCTAAGTTCAATACATGTTTGTTTTACTTGGGCTCACAAATAAGTCCAATTGGCTTTCATAGACCAGCCAATCAAAACCTATATAATAGATTTCCATGTTCCAGATCATATTGAAATTTGTAACCAAAAAATAGCAACCAAAAGTATAACTAAAAACAAACTCCTTAAAAGTAAGTTGTTGCCCTTGAAGCTTGACAAAAAGTTACTTGAATATCTGAATGATTGTTCATAAATACTCTTTTGATTGCTTATTAATTATTTTAAAAAAAGTAGTTGAGAAGTAGTTAAGTTCTCGAGTTTCAATGAATGCTCTCATGTTTTTAAATATTCTCTTTGTACTCAAGTATTATTTTTGTTTTCTGAGCTTAATCCTTGATTTTATATGTCTTCTCATAAATTTTCATTAGTTTAGAGACTTTTTTGATCATTTAGCCATTAAAAATCAAAAAATAGCTATTAGAATCACTTTTTCCTGAAATCTGAAAGTCTGCAGAGCTAGTCGTTAAAGTACTGTCCCCTTGACTCACAACCAATATTTCCAATATGTTTTTAAGAAAATTGAAGTATCAACTTATTTTCTGATAGAACAAGGAAATTAATCATGACAATCAACTTGACAAATCCCTATAATTACACAATTATGCTTCCAACTTAACCCTTATTAGGAATAAATGGATGTGCTTGGTTGGTTGACTTCCACATAAGCTGAGCAAATTCATTGGAAATTATTCTTACATTACTCTGTAGTGTTTGATGTCAATTATAATCTTGCTCGCCGGTCATTTAAAGAGATCCATGCAGAACCATCTCCATCTATATAAGCCGAGGAAAAACAGAACATGTAGTAAAGCCCATCACCTAAAGATTACATGATATTGTTTCATTCAAAGTTTAATAATAAGTTTTTAAAACATGCATATATATATATCCCAATTAAGGATATCTAGTCTTAAAAAAATATACGTGGATTGATAAAGAATTTGAAAAGACACCGAGGGGGTTACCGAGAAAAGGATTCCAGTCACCTCTCGATTATCTCATCCTTAGTTATTATATTTTTATTCATGTATTGGAGTTCTTAATGGCACATTATGAGGTGGCCGGTAGGCTTTCTTTTACGTTCCGTGAACCACCGAGTGAAACTTCTCGGACTCGGACGATCCTTTGAGCCGGCCGCATGGCGGCAAGACTATTAGGCAGGTTGGGAAGCTAGGATAGCGAGTTTCTAACAATCGATTAGCTTGCCATGGGACCAAAAAGCCCGTATATCCGAAGAGTTGTAAGAATCACACATGATGGTACCATGTACACCCGATCATGTGGCTGGGGACCATTGAAAACACTAGGTGCATCTTAGACCCACAAGTCATGTACTTTTTTTTTGGATTTTGTTTTTCTTATTTTTTTTATTTTCTCTTTCACGTAGACACGATACTTGTAAGGAGCCTATTATTATTATATTATTATTATCATTGTTGTTGTTGTTGTTGGATCGTAAGATGGGCTGATTCGGACTTGACTTGAATAGGACTGAAGCAAAGGTGGCCGTTGACACGGAGCCGGATCTTGCAGGATCCTATCGATAAGAGTCAGGTCCTGCAAGACAAAGAAGACTAGAAAGTCCATACATAGTAGGGGATTTCTCGATGATAGACCTTTTAATATCTAAGTCAGTCTCCTAGAAGGCAAACAGAGAAGACTTAGAATCCCCTCTAGATTTAGAGTAGAGAAAAAGAAGTTAGAAAAGTCATGAATGAGAGAGAAATAGAATGCAATATGTGGAAGAAATGGATCTTAGTAGATATGAGTCCCACTTCCAAGGGATAGCACATAGATGAGTGGACTTGTGGAGGTCGAGGATACTTCATGGGAAATGGAATGTATGTCGGATAGATTGCAAATGTATTGATGAACATTTAGGATGGGGGTGTGGTGCGAGATTGAGAAGAGGGTTCCTTTTACAAAAAGGAAGGGCTCTTAAAAAGGCAAGAGCTCTTGGTTCCATTGCTGACTCCTCTCCTTGGGCTTCTTTTTTGCTTTGCTTACCTGGAGGGTCCCAGAGAAGAGTTTATAAGTATGTACCTGATACCTAGAAGAAATATAGTATGCATTATAGGGGAGTGGCATCTGGCACATCCTAGTTGTTGCAGGCATGCTCGTAGTAGAGGCCATATCGTGGTTTGTGAAGCAGGGAGTGGTAATTGATATGTCCATGTGACGAGACATTCCTTCGTTAGCAAGCATTAATGGCCATTGTTCCTGGATTACACATGGCCAGGACAAATGGGGGGTGGACCGAACAATGGTTGGCATCCATGACAGAGAGTTGGTATGTGTACACTTGATGTCTAGGTGGCGAGATGTCTAAGAGATGGCCTAGTCATCTAGGTTGGTTAATACATATCTGGCATGGATTGGAGCCTGGGTACCATGCTAGACCAACCAAATCCTGACATATCAAATGCCCCCTACTTCCAAGCTCAAGTGGCCATACTTCCTAGGGCTCTTGGCGAAAGAAGTAGAGACCCAATTGACTTGGCATGGTGCAAAAGCCTATCGTGTCGAAGTGAGTTGGGCAAGGCTAGAATGGCTGCTTGTGGCGAGACAAACCCAGCGAGCACAGGGCGAGGTAGCTCACGACTAGGTAGATTCAGCAAGCATAGGGTGAGTCCACTAACGGTGAAGTAGGTGAGACTGTACCCTTTAAGATCCGTGCTAGGATTGGCACATGGTTGAAGAGAGCAGGCATGGATTGTGGCATGGTGATGTCATCTAGAGTGGTGGCAAGTTTTAAAATGTTGCGATGATTTGAACTCCTAACAAGTCTCTTTCAACGATGCCTTTAACGATGAGTCGACATGGGATGCCCCAAATGGCAAGGTAGAAATCAGTGCTCCTTCATCGAGGAAAGGATGGGCCTTTACTACTTTTGTAGCATCTAGACAATTGAGAAACTACAGAGCAGCAAAGAGGAAGGCTTCTAGGTGATCGGAGAGGAAAACTAGTGACAACCAATGGTAGGTCTTTTCTGTCCCTCTTTTTTCTTCTTCTTTCTCTCTATGTCTGGTGCACAGTAACCATGGTGGTGGAGGAGCCAGATCTGGTGCGAGAGACTATGAGCTCGTTTGTGGAGGAAGAGGATGTCCACCTGTTTGGAGATAAATTCGGCTTCACAGTGGACATCCAACTAGAGGTTCAAGAGGGGAATGAATGGATCATCGAGAGAACAGCGACGAAGGTCTTCATGAGGAGTCCTTGAATGCAAGGCATAGGATCTTTATGCTCCTAACAATGGCAGTGGTGGTATTGGATATTCCCAACAAAGTTAGTTCATATGCTTAGAGGGCCACCGTTAAGCTTTTCATCTTGATGGTCTGGCATGGGATGGAGCCTAAGGCACAGGTGTTCTATGTTCTTCCAAGTAAAGGCCCATCTTAAGTGCCAAGGTGGTGGTACATGTCCCTCTCGCAAGGGATTCAGCTTCCCGCCTAGCTCGGGGATAATCTGTGGCTAGAAATCATGGTTTTGCTTCATAGTTTCCCAAATGGTGTTGCCATTTCTGGGAAGATGGGGCGAGGAAAAGGCCATGCAGCTATTGGAGACCCAGTGCTACACAAGCCAGAGAAGATCATGGTGGATGGGCTGACACTGGTCTAGATCCCATTATCGATATTTTCCTTTCAAAAAGTTCACTAGAGGCCCTCTATGCGAGAGTTTGCCTATCCCAAGGTAAGCCATTCTTCACGTTTTCTGTGAATAGGTTTTTGCTTCCTTTTGGTAGGTGAAGCAACTTCATCTTTCAATGCAAGCTTGGTTGTCTAGATCGAGTCAAAAGTAGTGGCAATCATAACGTCACCTTCACCGCTTCCAACTATCCTGGAGGGGAAACGAGCATGTTCCCCATCTCCTGCAGGGAAGTTGAAGAAGAGTAAGGGGCTGTTCCTCCCCTCGGATCTCATCTCAAGCCCTAGCAAGGTGCTTGTTGCAAAGGCAGGAGACGAGGACAGGGCATCTCAAGAAATGATAGGAGCTACCCCAGTTGATGCAAGCAAGGCTTTGAAGGTGAGAGAAGAAGGGTTGGTGACCATCGCTGAGACCCAGGTAGAGGCCAGCATGGCTCAGGCACCGGCAAAGGGGACTTTGGCGAGGGTGACTAGAGTGGCAGCATGGGTCAAAGCAACTGTCGCCAAGGTAAAGCAGGCAGTGGCTCCCATGGGAGCAGGTGAGTGAGGAGAGGCAAGAACTCTCGTTAACTAAAGGAATGCCTCCACCCTTGGTGAGGCTCATCTTCCAGAGATGGAGGGGTGTCTCAAGTTCTTAGAGGACACTGTTTCCCTGGAGATTAAAGAGGAGGCACTAGAGAGGCCCTATAGCATAGGCTTGTAGTGATTTGCCCAGGTTGCCATGTTTGTAAATCCTTTCTCAAAGATCCTTCTTAGTGTTGACTCTCAAATAGCGATGGAGACCTTGCTAAGCTCGTCTTTTGAATGTAGGGCTTTCTGAAGGCCTGGGGGCTATTGTAGCATGCGGACCACCTTCTTAACATGTTGGAGCAGTTGCATAAGCTCGCTGGGATGGTGAAAGGAAAGCACGACAAGGTGACCCAGGAGCTCAACCTAACTAGCAAGCAGCTTGCAACTGGGAGAACAAGGGCTAAAGCGATCGAGGCCTTCATTGCATCCAAATCTACCTGCCTCGATGAGAGTATGGTAGAATGTACTAAACTCCACTTATTCTAGAAGAAACTCGATGCCAAATGGGGAAGGCCCTTATCGACACCTAGATAGCCCTTGGCAAGGCAGAGGTAAGGGTTGCCAAGGTAGCAAACGAAGTACTCGGCGAGGCAAAGAATTAGGCCTTGGCAACAAAGAAGAAGGCAGGCTACAGAAACACGAGCCTTCAAGATAGTAGCAAAAGTAGTGGAGAGCTTCAAGGTAGGAGGGGAGTACTATCAGATGGTAATTGACTCCTGTAACAAGGCTTTTCAACAAAGCCTTGAGCTTTGCAAGAAGCGGATCACCAATCAATTCCTGGGTGTAAACATTGGGAAGTTGACGGTCAAGCCACCTCCAAGTAGTGGCGAAGACTCCACAAGTTCTGATGAGGAAGGCTCCAAAGAGGGTGAAGATTTGGCCAGCCTCCCATGACCTGTGCACTTCATTTTGCCTTCTTCCCTTTTTCTTTCTTTCTTTTGTAATGACCATTGAGGCTTATTCAAAACATTTAAAAGTCAATGGAATGAAATTTTGTTTCTTGATAAATTCCATTCTCATTGAATTTCATTCTTCCTTCTTGTTTGCGAGTTAACTGACTTTATCATTATGCTGTTTAGGCAATGGACTTCTCATTTGATGAGCTAATTGGGTGTCCCATCCAAGAAGAGGAAGACTTGGAAGAAAGAAAGGGATAATGGCAAAGTTGAAGCAAGGAAGATGGGCACTATAGTGTTCAAGGATGCACCGCCTCTCCTAGAAAGCATCACAAAAGAGGTCTCGAGATTGCCTACTACAGATCCCGAGGTGGGCGATCCAACTAAAGAGATGGAGGCTGCTCTGCCCACCCCATCAAACATCGAGGTGGTAGAGATGGCATTGGCAATTATACTGCTTGCCCTCCCCATGGTCGTGGAGGTGGAGGAGGTGTAGCCGGTCAACCTCCCAGTCCTTGTGCTACCAGTGGAGCCAGCTATCATTGAGGTGGCTAACAAAGAATGGTCTGGCACGGCGGGTCTACCAGCAATCTAGGCCATGGTCAAAGTCTTCTTAGCTACTGCCGAGTTGCTAATGGTCGAGGTGGTAGGAGAGATAGCGGGTGAGGTGGAGTCAAGTACACATTGTGCAACTGCAACTCCTCCAAAGGCATCACCCAGAGTAGGTCTTCCGATAGGGATACTCCCCATGATTACAGGAGGTAGTAGCAGCCTGCTTCACGATTCTATGCCCCTTGTTGACCATTTGCCCCCATTACCTAGGAGGGTGATTGACTACGCCACCTAATGCATGCAGGTAACACCACACCTGTTTAATTATGAGTCTTTCTTATTGATCAGACTGACGACTTCTTTTATCTGGTAGGTACTAGAGACTTGTATTATGTAGATTTGGACCAGGTCAAGAGCATGGAAGAGGAGCTTGCCTAGGCCAAACACAAGTTGGAGATCGTAGAACTTGGGCATGCAGGTGCAGAGCTCGATCAGTCAGTAGCTGAAGATGCCTAGGAGGTGGCCAAGTACTAGTTTGATCATTCCACTATCAGGATTAAGGAGCTAACTCAAGATCTAGAGGTAGCCCACTGGAGGATTGCCGAACTCATAGCTGGCGGCAATTCCAGAGTGAGGCTGGCCATGGGTGAGTCTTCAACAATGATGGCCTAGACCAGCAAAGATGTGTAGATGGAAGACATTGGGATCGTAGACTCCTAATCTATGGACCTCTTAGGTATCCATCTCAAGGGGCTGCCTTCTCCTGAATAGGGAGTCCAAGTCAATGCTTTGATAGGGGACGATGTGGTGACCCAAATTGAGGGCACCACCAACAAGGGTGCAGATCTATAAGGAGAAGGTCTGAATCCCCCTGTTGAAGGTTCGGATCCTCGCATTAAGGATTCAAGCCCTCCACGGGGTTCACGATAGTCCACTGAACCAGTCGAAGGCCCACTATGAAAGACCGCCCTCTTGCAAGGAAGGCTGATTGATGCAGAGAGCATGACAGCATCCGAGCGAGCTACCTGGGTGGATGCATCCAGATGCCTGGTAGAGCTATGGGCTCAAGTGGTAGAGGTGGAGACAAAGGTTGATATTCTGGAGGTGGAGGTCACTTGCACTTTGGAAGGACAATGAGGAGTGAGCACTGCTAGAGGAAGGACCACTAGTGGTAATTCTGGGTATCCGGCCATTAGGTGGGTTTGGAGTTCTTCAGGATATTCGATGAAGCATGCATGTAGGGCTTCAATGTTGGCTTTAATGCATGCAAGTTCATCATATGGGCACGCCACCCTAAGGCTAGCTAGGCAATCGGGCCTCTCATACCCTGGAATGCCTTGCTCAAAGAGATCATGAATTTTGTAAGGCAAAGGAAGAAAAAGCTAGAAAAGGCCTTAGAGCTTGCAAACATTGTATTTCCTCCATTACTTAAGAAATGAATAAAGATTTTCTTTTCTTTAATTTCATATCTTTTGCATGGTGTCTTGTTTCTTTGATTTTTATTCTCTATAATGTTATGTGCACATGATATGCTATCACCTAGAGATGGCCTTCATGTGAATCCCAAGACATCATTGAGACCTCGATGCCTGATCACCTTTTATGGGGTTAAGAGGATCTGACTTGGCCCCCAATTATAGGGTGCAACATGGCCTGGTGCACCACTTGACATGGACCCAACCCAAAGAGACCCTCTAACCAGATGTGACATTGGTGCACTTGTGGCATCGCTTCAGTTAGAGTGTGGAGAGTATGAGTGCGTTGCCTCTTGAGGGAATGTCAACCTTAGAAGGGATAACTAGCACTTCATCTCCCAATCCTAGAAAAAATCACTTGGCCAATGTGGCATGAATACCTGTTGAGCATTGATTGGTATTTAGTATGGTGGCCTTTCCTCAGGCCTCTATAATTAGAGGGTCAGGGAAGTCAGTCTTCACCAATGAATACCTGTTGAGCATTGATTGGTATTTAGTATGGTGGCCTTTCCTCAGGCCTCTATAATTAGAGGGTCAGGGAAGTCAGTCTTCACCAAGTTCCTCCTAGAAATCAGAGGGATGTTGAAATAGTAGTTGACCTCTTCTAGTGCTAGTGTTAATGAGTCCCTTTTCTTGATGGAAGGGTTTTCTCCTCGTCAGGCACCACTGCATTAAGGGTGCATTGATGGACACTCCTTTTAGCATGGGAGGTCTTGGAAAAGGCTGATACTATAGTTGTTGGGCTATGACTGTCACCAGTTAGAGGGTGGAATTGGATGAGGAGCGACGATCGCCTACTTCATCACCCAATTCCTCCTACATCATGACCCATCCTTACATTCAGTGGCAGACGGGCCTATAGTGGGCACAACTCCAAGAACCTACGTCGCTTGATGACTGGTGGGTCCATACAATGGATGTGCGGGGGTGGCTCTTCATCATCTCTGACATGGTGCTGGGCTACCTTAAGCAAGACCTAGCTCTTTAAAGGTAGGTAACTAGGTCAAGAGTGGAAGTAGCCTCAGAAATGTTACCTTGCTCAACGATTGGTGGGTCTATACTAGGATTATGGTAGGGGATGATCTCTTAGTGCCTTCACCATCTCCTGAAACTTTCCTCTCCCTCTCTTGCAAGCGAGGCTCCACAATGTCCGTGGTCTCTCCTTCATCGAGGGGTGGTTCGCCTCCACGTCCCGCACACTGGCTGGGTTACTAAAATGTGATGGACATCTTCCTTCACCTTGCTAATCTTGTCTTCGCATGCCTCTAAGGAATCTAGGAGACTTCAGAACTTGAAGGAGGAACCTTGTGGCTTTTTTCAAGAGGAGTCCCACCAAAGCATAAAAGGAACTTTGGTTCTCCTAGGAGCTTAGGCCTAATCTTAATCCTCCTCTTGCTAGCATGGGGCATAAAAGAAACTTTGGAGCTTTAGGGAGTCATGTCTTGCCCTCTCAGGGCTAGTGTAACATGTCCCTGTCATCCATCTACCTCTCGTGGCAATGTCAATGTAATGTAATCTAGCTATTGAACCGCAAACACATTTAACTTGATATTCATCAATGAAAAGAAATCTTCATTTCTTGATATCTATCTATGTTTGCATGCATGTCCTAGATGCCTTTAATAGAGGGTGTGATGACCCTACCTAGGGAACAAAGGTCACTTGGGATTTTAGAGTGGAGGGTTTGCTAACCCTGCCTTAGGTGTGAGCTCAGCAGGGCTTTAGGATGAGAGGCATTAGAACCCCACCTGGGACAACCTCACCTAGGACTTTATACCTAGAAGACTAATTGCTTAGCCAAGGACTACTGGTATTGATACCCGACCTAGGTGTCTGACCACTTAATCAGGGCTTTGAAATAAAGGATGTTGGAACTTTGCCTGGAACAACCTCATCTAGGACATTTTAAATAAGGGGTTTCAGAAACCTACCTGGGATAACCTCGTCTAGGACTTTTAGAATGAGGAATGTTAGAACCCCACCTAGGATAATCTCATCTAGGACTTAGTACCAAGGAGACTAATTGCATAGCCATGGATTATGGGTGTCGAAACCCAACTTGGGCATCTGATCACTTGACTAGGGCTTTAAAATAAGGGATATTAAAACATGCCATGACAACCTTACCCAGGACTTTAAAATAAGGGATATCGGAACCCTACCTGGGATAACCTCGTCAAGACTTTTTAAATAAGGGATGTTGGAACCCCATATGGGACAACCTCGTCCAAGACTTTAAGAATGAGGGGTGTCAGAATCCCATATGGAAAACCTCATCTAAGACTTTGTGCTTGGAAAACTAACTACTTAGCCAGGGATTACAAGTTTCGAAACCCGACCTAGATGTCTAACTGCTTGACCAGGGCTTTAAAATAAGGGATGTCGAAATCTTACTTAAGGCAACCACACCCAGGATTTTGAGAGATGATCCTAGCTTCACTATACATCATTCTAAGGAACACAAAGGGATTCTTCCATTATCGACAAGAATAAGTACAATAGCTATGGATACATCTCACTGATAGTACAATCAAAGATTGTCAGAGTTCCAAGTGCATGCAAAATAAGGATGATATCCAATTGCTCCAAATGGTAGGTCCTAGGTCTGACCACTTCGGTGACATGATAGGGTCCTTCCTAATTTGGAAAGTGATTTTCATGCTTTATGGGTTAGCTAGTAGCTACCTTCTAGAGGGCAAGATCTCTTAGTCAAAATTGCTTCACCTTCACATGGGAGTTGAAGTAGTGTGCTGTGCATCGTTGATACACAGCCATTCAGACATAGGCTCTATCCTGAACCTCCTCCAGGATATTGAGATTCATCCCGAAGTCCTCCAAATTGAGCTGGTCATCATAAGCTTTGACTCGACTGATGGCAAGCTAACTTCTAAAAGGATGATGGCCTCAATTTTGAAAGCAAGGTTAAATGGTGTCTTGCTCATCATAAGTCGATGGGTAGTACGGTAAGCCCATGGGATACTATATAATTCTTCTATCCAAAATCCTCTGATCTTATCATGTTGGATCTTCAATCCTTGAAGAATCATCCGGTTGGTGACTTCAGACTTCCTATTTATTTGTGGGTACATGATTGAAGTGAATTAGTGGTTGATCTACAACTCTTCATAGGACTTCTAGAAGGATGTATTATCGAACTACTTGCCATTGTCGATGATGATAACATGAGGAAATCCAAAATAATAGATGATCAACTTTCAAATGAATTTTCATGCATCCTGCTCAGTGATTTGGGCCAAAGGTTCCATCTCAACCCACTTAGTGAAGTAGTCAATGGCGATGATCAAGAACTTCCTTTATCTAATAGCCAATGGGAAAGGACCGATGATATCTATCCCCCATTGAGCAAAGAACCATGGGGAGCTTAAGAAGTTGAAGGGTATTGCCAAATGGTGTTTATTGTTGGTGTGTCTCTTGCAATGATCGTAGCACCACATGAACTCGATAGCATCATTGACAATGCTTAGCCAATAATATTCCTATCTTAGGATCTTATAGGCCAGAGCGTGGCCTCCCATGTGGCTGCCATAGATCCCTTCATAAATCTCCAAAGGGTGACGTCTACTTTCGAGGGATGAAGGTAATGAAGGAGCAGCATCGAGTAGGCCCACGTGTAGAGCCTCCCATCGAGTACCATGAATAAGAGAGATCGATACTTAAGCTTTCTTACTTTGACCTTGCCCTTCGATGGCATTCTTTCTTGTAGGTAATGGGTTAGGGGATCCATCTATCAAGGTTCGCTGTCCACCTGTAAGACCGTGACTAGTTCTTTCTCGATACTAGGCTTTTCAAGGTTCTCCAGGTAGGCAACCTTCGAGATATCCGTGCAACTGGAGGTCATCAACTTTGACAGCAGGTTCACCTGAGTATTTTCTATCCTAGAAATCTATGCAATCTCAAAAGAAAGAAAAGATGAAATAATTTCTTTTATCCTTTTGAGATACTTCTACATAGTGGGGGCTCTAATATCGAACTTCCCATGGACTTGTCCAACTATCAATTAAGAGTCACTGAAGGCTCTGAGGTGTTGAGCTCCAAGCTGTGGGCAAGCCTCAACCCCACAAGGAGGGCTTCATATTTTGCCTTATTATTGGAGGCCTTGAAGTTGAAGTGAACCACTTGCTCGACGATGACTCCCTTTAGGTTGGAGAGGATCATCCCCACCCCGAACCCTCCAGCATTGGATGCACCATCAATGTCGAGAGAGTTCAAGGCTTGCTCACCAATTCGAGCTTCATTGGCTATAGTCCAATTTCTGCTCCATTTGGGATGGTGCACTCTATGAGGAAGTCCACCAAATTCTAGACTTTGATGGAGGGGTGATGTTGATGATGAATATCGAACTCCCCCAACTCCACTATCCACTTGGTGATCCTCCCTGAGACATTGTTCTTTTATAGAACTTGACATAGAGGTTGATCAATCAAGACCATGATAGAATGTGCTTAGAAATATTGATGAAGTCGCCTCATCGAAATTAGAAGGACAAAGATGACCTTCTCCACCTTTAGATACCAAGTCTTTGCATTCTTCAGGATCTAGCTGATGTAATAAACTGGCTTCTGCACTCCATCCTCCTCTCGGATGAGAACAAAACTCCTAGCCATAGGGGAGATAGAAAGATAAAGGTAGAGCATCTCTCCCATAATTGGCCTCATGATAAGTGATAGAATCTCAATGTTATCATTAAGATACCGTGATTATCAGTTTAAAATCCAACTTCTAATTAATTAAACTTGCATAGAAAGTAGTAAGTTAGGTCTAATCCACGGAGAAGGCAGTGCTTAGGATAATTTAAAATCTTTAATTTTAAAAAAAAAGAAAAATAATTTGAAATCAGGAAATAAAAATTAAAAGTGTAAGAAAAAATTAAAATTTAGTATGTTTGATCTACTAGTCAGATTTTAGCATCTACTTACGAGAAAAGTAAAAGAAAAAAATTTTATATTAATTAAAATCTAATTACAAGAAAATAATAACTAAATAAATAACAAAAAGTGGTAACAAAGTATCCGAAGTTGATTTATCATAGCGTCATCAGAAAGTTGGTTGATATCACTTTACCTTCTTTCATCATACTCCGTGGAGTGAACTTGGCTTCCTCTTCTTCTTTCTTTTTGGATCTTAATCTTGAAGACAGAATAGGCTTGAAGATGGTGTAGGGATAAAACTCTTCTCTAAGAAACCTCTCTCTTAGAGGCCAACCCATAACCCAAGCTATGCCCTCTACCATGTATCGTACCCTCTCTATAGGATGATTTCTTCTATAGCTCAGGATCTTTTAAATAGAGCTTGAAGAAGGCCAAATTAGCCTAGGATTGGGATTACACTTCTGATAGAACTCTTAGAAGTATTTTGGGTGTCAGATCATCCAGATCAAGTTAGATAAATCAAGAGCCGTCGGATCAAAGAATCTGAATTGTTATGGGCTTTTGATCATGCTTGGATCATGTGAAGACCCTTCATTGATATGGAACTCATTTCAGCCATTAGATCTTTTGTATTGCTCGAGAATCGTTGGATGGCAGAACAAGGTAGTGATGGAAGCTTGTGTGTAGCAGGGGGAATAAGGAGGAGTAGTAGTGGCATGGCAACGATGAAGCGAGAGGATGGCCGATAATAGTGAGCTCAAAATTAGGGAAAAGAAGGTAGAGATGTGGTAGTGGCTGGTAGGGATGATAGTGGCATGGCATCATGATGACGAGGTGATGGCATCGGGCACGGGATGGTGGCATCGAGTGGCATGGAATAGGGAGATTGAGGTATCAGGCAGCTTCTCCGACCGACGAGGAAGGAGGAGGCGGCAACTATAGTGGCTGAACGGCATGAGATGGTAGCACGGTGGCTAAAATCCTTTGACAGTCCATGGCTAGTAATGGCATCTTATGGACTGTTGGGCATTTTGTAAACCAAGTGGCGGGTTCGTGGTGGATCGTCTGCTTTAAAGTTCATACAAAACTTGAATATATTAGTTTTTTCTTGATTCTGGGCCTATTTGAACTTTAATTTATGTGCCATTTGATCCATTGGATTCTACAAATCGAGCTCTTCATATTGGCATGCTTTTTAATTAGTAATCCAACTAATTTCCTTAAGTTCTAAAGTTTCAAGAAATTTTAACAATCTTAATATACCTATCAAAGAGAAAAAAACATGAATTAAACTTTTTATTAAATATTTTAACGGGTGTGTGGTACTTTGGCTCAACATCTACTTATCATAAATACACTAATTTCATCTTTTTCAAAGATATTTTAAAAATAGTTAATTTTACAAAAAGGTCTAGTTTAATTATGAAATTATGATTTTTAAAAGATGTTAGCATCAATAATTATTTAAAATACTTAAAATAAATGTATAAATATATGATTTATCATCAAGCGGTATGGTGGTGAGGTAGGTCTTGTGCTGCTCGAAGGAAACATAACACTCCTCCTCCATCCGTTAAAAGTCCTTGATTTGTCTTAAGGCCTTCAAGAAGGGTAGGTTTTTATCATCAAACCTGACAATGAAATGGCTTAGCAGGTGACCTACCTTGCAAGATACTGAACCTCTTGCCAACTCTTAGGGGTGACATCTTTAGGATCACCCAGATCTTCTAGGTTTACCTCGATTCCATGGTGTGATACCATGAATTCTAGGAACTTCCTGGAAGAGACTCTAAATGTACACTTATTTGAGTTGAGACACATATGGTATCTTGATAACATCTGGAAGGTCTCCTTCAGGTCTACCACGTGCTAACTTTTCTTGTAGCTTTTCACTAGCATATCATTGATGTATACTTCTATGTTACACCCAATCTGATCCTTGATGATCTTATTGACAAGATACTGGTAGGTAGCTCTAGCATTCTTTAGGTCCAAGAGCATAACTTTGTAGCAGTAAAGCTCCTGGTTCATGATGAATGCGATCTTCTCCTTGCCTTCAGACACCATCCAAATTTGGTTTTATCCAGCGAAGGCATCTATCAAGATGAGAGTTTCATGCTCGGATATTGAATCTATGAGTTGGTCAATTCTAGATAGAGGAAAACAATCCTTCAAGCATACCTTGTTTAGGTCGGCAAACTCAATTCATGTCTGCCATTTACTTGTTGGCTTTCTTCATTAAAACAACGTTGGTGAGCCAGTCTAGGTACTAGACTTCATGGATGAAATTAGCCTCCAAAAGCTTCTCCTCTTCCTACTTGATGGCACGTTGTTGCTCAGGGATGAAGCTTTTCTTCTTCCAACTAACTGGGGGATGTGAGGGGTTGATGTTGAGGTTGTGCATCATGACATCAAGGTTGATGCCCATCATATCCATGGCTATCCATGTGAAAATGTTAGCATTCGCATAGAGGAACTCCACTAGATAGGCCCTGGACTCCTCACTCTGCTCGCTCCCGAAACCACACAGGAGGGGTCAAAGGAGTCCAAGGGAATAGAAACAATTTCTTTAATGGGCGTCCCCACTATAGCCTCTGCTGACCTCAGAGATCAAGGCTCTCGATGGACATGGCATCCCTCGACTTCTTATTTTTAAGGGTCGCCATGTAATAGTGCCATGCTAAGGCATGGTCTCCTCAAACCTCACCCATCAAATGGACAGTGGGGAACTTCATGAGCAGGTGGTAGGTCGAGACCATGACCAGCTGGTAGGTCGAGACCATGACCAGCAGAGCATTCAAACTAGGTCCCTTTAGAATGGCATTATAGGCCACCAAGACCTTGATTACCATAAAATCTAGAAGGACCATCACTCGCCTTGGGGGCTGGCTAGTAGTCATAGAAAGAGTTATGATGCCCTCGACTAGAACAACATCCCCAGAAAAAGCCAATCAAGAGAGAGCTAGCCCTTTAGAGGTGATCTTTGGACAAGTCCATCTAAGAAAATGTATAGTAAAATTAAATATCTATGGAACTTCCATTATCCACTAGGATTCTTCTTACATCGTAGTTCGAGATAGCAAGGAAAATAACCATAGGATCATCATCCAAAAATAAAACTCCATCCACATCAGTAATGGAGAAGGTGATGTGCTCCTCCTTTACCTTCTAGTGCTTGGGCTAAGGGATCTCCATTTGGGCCACCTTGGCATAGGCTCATCGCCTGAAGGAGCTTGCCCCCCAGTAACCAGTCCTCTTAAGATGGGGTCGATGAGGATTTGTTCTTGTAAGGGGTTTGACTATCGGTTAGGGCTCTTGACTAGTGGCCTTAGAGATACTGGGCTGACTAACATAGACACCAAGTACCCATGCCAAATCAAAACCTTGATCTCCTTCTTTAAGAAGAATCAATTCTCGGTGTCATGCTCATAATCCTGAAAGAATTGGTAGTATTTCTTGGGATCCTTCCAAGCTTTCTTGCTCATATTTCCTGGCTAGTGGATAATGTCTTGACCTTTGATCTCCATCAAGATTTGCCCCTAGAAAACATTTAGAGGGGTGAAGTCCTTGCGGTGGGACAACTTGGGTCTTCTAGATCGATGGTGGAACTCCTTGTCCCACTTTTTCTTCTGCTACCGCTATAGATGAGAAGGAAAGGGAGGATGAGAGTGATCCTCCTGATTACAATTTTGATCATCTCTCTCTTTTTGCTTCTCCACTACGCCTTCCTTGATGTTGACATACTTCTTGGCATAGGTTAGGAGCTCAGGAAGGTCTTTGGAGAACTTCTTGGAGAGGAAGGAGTAAAAACTACCTCCACGTAGCCCCCTTTTCAAGGCTAACATAGTGATGGAGGGCTCGAGGCCTTGAACCTCCAGCATAGCTAGTTTGAAGTGATCCATGTAGTAATGAAGAGACTCACCCTCCTTTTGCTAAAAGGAGAAGAGGAAGTCAGAGCCTCACTCGGGTCTCTTGCTGCTATAGAACTAGGATGTAACTATTGGCCAAACTCTTCAAAAGAGTGGATCAATCTTGGTGGGAGTCAGGTGTACCAAGATCTCACCACTTCCTTAAAGATAGTTAGGAAGGATTTGCACATTAGGATGTCAGATGCCCCTTGAAGAAGTATGAAAGACTTGAAGCATTCCAGATGGTCGAAGAGGTCGGTGGTGCCATCGTAGGCTTCCATGGCAAGTGCTTTGAAATGGCGAGGCACGGGCTCCTCCATAATCTTCAAGAAAATGGAGGGCAAATGAAGAACTGAGGCTCACCACCTGGAAGCAGGTTCTATTGATGAAGCACCTTCTAGTTGTCATCTACTTTCTAGAGCTTATAGGCCAACTCACCTCACCACCTAGATTATCAAGTAAGGCGATCGCATGAGGATTCCTCTGACAAAGTATCCTACATAGTGGGAAAAAAAATAGAAATAGGAAAGTCAGATTAATACACCTAATCTGGCTCTCGATGAGAGCGATGACTACAGGATGTGGCAAGCTAGGGTGAGGCTCAATGGTAGGCTCACCTCATACCCCAAGATAGTTTCCTTGCCCAGAGAGCCTATTGCTTGACAGTGGGAGTGGCACTAGGCTCTCTACGCACCTCGTGCTGATTGCCTCACACAGGGGAGGATGGATGCACTGGAGAAGGGTGGCGGGGCCTATTGTAGGACTTATACCAAGGTCATCAGCGACTTGACTTACCGGGGAAGCCGCTAGAATTGCTCAATGATAATAGTTGGAGCAGTCGACGGTCCCGCCTCTCCTCTTTCTAGAAGAACGGAAGGGATGGCCAAGGTTACGAATGCCTCAATGGGAGCAGACATGATAATCCTCTTTTCCTTAGCCCTAGCATGAACTGGAGACAAGAAAAGTCCAAAGGTGAACTCCAAATCTCAATGAAGTTCTAGGCAAGCCACCCTTCCTCGAGTACCAATCTATTGATGGACTAGAAGATGGGCTGATTTGAGCTTGACTCAGACAAAACTAGAGTAGAGGTGGCTATTAGCATGGAGCCAGGTCTCACATGGTCCTATCGCTAGGAGTCGGGTCTTGAAGATAAAGAAGACTAGAAAGTCCACACATAATGAGGGGTTCCCTAGTAGTGGACCCTCTGATGCTTAAGTCAATCTTCCAAAAAAGCAAATAGAGGAGACTCAGAGTCCCCTCTAGATTTAGATTAGGAGAAAGGAAGCTGGAGAAGTCACGAAGGAGAGAGAGATGGAATGCAGTCTATGGAAGAAGAGGATCTTAGGGTGTATAAGTTTTGCTTCAAGGGAGATGGCACATAGCTGAGTAGACTTGTGGAAGCCAAGGACACTTCATGAAAAATAAAAAGTGTGTAGGATGGCTTGCAAATGTCTTGAAGAACACTCAGGATGGGGGTGTACTGCAAGAGCGAGAAAAGGGTTCCTTTTATGGAAAGGAAGGGCTTTTAAGGAGATTAGAGATCTTAGTTCTACCTCTGACTCCTCTCCTTGTTCTTCTCCTTTTCTTTGCCTACCTAGAGGGTCATAAGGAAGGGTTTATAGCATGAACCTGATGCCTAGAAAAAGTATGGTGTGCATTGTGGGGGAGTGTCACCTGGCATGTCTCAATAGTTGTAGGCATTCTCGTAGTGGGGCCATATCATGGTTGGTGAAGCAGGGAGTGGTAACTGGCACATCCTTGTGATAGGGTATCCCTTAGGTGGTGAGCATTAATGACCGCTACTCCTAGATCACACATGGCCTGGATGGACTAGGGGTGGACTCGATAATGGTCGACATCTTTGGCAAAGAGTTGGTGAGCATGTGGCTTGATATCTAGGTTGTAAGGTGATGTGGCATTGTTGTTGACGTGGAACCTATGACGGCCCCAGCTGGCGGCCATGCTGGTGGAAAGTTCCACCTAGATGCAGTGACCAAACGAAGATCTAGAGTCAAGCCACCCTCATGCCTGGAGCGTGCTCTTGCCTTCCGGAGTGGAGCCCCCAGCCAGGGCTACGCTCATGCCTTCCAGGGCTGAGCTCTTAAGATAGAGCTCCCCCATTCTACCGAGGTCAAGCCCCCGACCGAGGTTAGCTCCCATCCAGGGTCAAGCTCCTGATCGAGGTCGTACTCCCACCATCTGAGCTCAAGCCCCTGGATGAGGTCAGCTCCCATCCAGGATCGAGCTCCTGCCATTTGAGGTCGAGCCCCTGACTAAGGTTAGCTCCCATCCGGTGTCGAGCTCCCGGTAGAGGTCATGCCCCCGCCATTTGAGGATAAGCCACCAGATAAGGCCAGCTCCCATCCAGGATCGAGCTCCCGGTCGAGGTCATGCCCCCGCCATGTGAGGTTGAGCCCCCAGATGAGGCTAGCTCCCATCCAAGTTCGAGCTCCCAGTCGAGGTCATGCTTTCGCCATCTAAGGTCGAGCCATCAGTCGAGGCCAGCTCTCATCCAAGGTCGAGCTCCCGATCGAGGTCGTGCTCCCACCATCTGAGGTCGAGCCCCCAGCCCAGGTCAGCTCCCATCCAGGGTCGAGCTCCCGACCAAGGTCGTGCTCCCCTAATCTGAGGTTGAGCCCTCGGTCGAGGCTAGCTCCCATCCAGGGTCGAGCTCTCAATTGAGGTCGTGCACTCACCATCCAAGGTCATGCTCCTGCTATCCAAGGTCGAGCTCCCGAGATAGAGCTCCCCCCTTCCTACCAAGATCGAAGTTCGTGCCAGTAGCAAAAAGGGGAGGTCATCAAAGGTTCAGACAGTGGCATGGAAGCTCCCCACTACCTGCAACATCCAGGAGGTGGCGCATACCCTATCGAAGATTCAAGCTCTACAAATATGCCACCTGCATGTTCTATGCAATGCATGCTCCACTAGGATCCAGGCCCTATAGCGCACCTCCATGTCAATGGCCGTGCAACCGTGGGCTCCAGTCCTCATGACACGGAACCTGTACCTCCTACAAGAGGAGTCTTCCATTAAGGCCCTAGGCCCTTCAACACTCTGATGGTCCATCCTAGAATAGAAATGCCTCAACATGGCTCGAGGTTTAGCGGCACGGTGCTCGCACCTCTCACAAGAAACTACACCACCAGAGGTATAAGATCTGTACTATGCCAGTGAACACCCCTAATAAAAGGATCTCTTTTCGAGGACTGGTTCGATAGGGGGGAGGCTACAAATAAAGGAAAACCCCTTTCGAGAGGGGCACTAGGAAAGTGACATCTCAATGAAGCCCTAGACTTGGTCTGGGCCATTCTTCTCATATAAAATAGAGGAAGGGACCTCCAAAAAGTGGGGAGGCAACTGATAAGACACAGAGAGCAAACGGGCAAGGAACCAGCCAAGAGAACTATTGAAAAATGTGTTCCAAAGCCAATCATCTAGGCTGTAGACGGTTGTGCAACTCATGTATATATATATATATGAATTATTGAATGTAATCTTTTTAATTGAACTCTTGTATGATGATGTCCTTTGAGCTACCTTGTATGTGATGTAGAGAGGATGCATCGTGTAATTCATAAACTAGTTTGTGACTAAAGGATATGCTATTTCAAGACGATGGTGTATCGAGAGTAGGTCATTGATGTCATATCTGTTGGTTGTCCTTTTAACCATGTAGCATGGAGATGCTGGTATGACATCAGGTATTGTGTTCGATACTTCATTGAGCGTGACTCTTATGAAAGATTCTCTTTCTACCAAAGAAAAGTTTTTCATTAGAATATGGACATGAATTATTTCTCTGACTTAAGATCACTATGACAGCTTGCAAGCAACTCATTGTGCTTAGGTGCCAGACTAGCCGGATTTCTAATCCGGTGATGAAAAGTTACTGGGTACAGTCAAGTACTTATGTAGCAGTAGTAAGATTAAGATAGAATTGATCTTTCCAAATGGTCTGGATTGAATGCTTAATATGCCTCAATTATGAAAGACCTTGGCCAGGGCATTCCTTGTAAGGAGTTACAGGGATTCTTTGCTTAAGACATATTGAGATGGACTGATTAGGGTTGGGCAGTTTAACCCTAAGCCATCTTGAGCATTAGGAGATTAAAGGAATAAGTTCAGTGGTATTCTATATTTGATAGGTTCTCTTATTCCAACTCCTACAGTTCTCATATTCGATAGGTATTCCATATCCTGTGCTTTACAATTTTTGACCTATCCGTACACTGGGTGTCATTGCTAGATGGCGACTTTGGCTGGTACTGGAAAAGTTCCTGTTCTATCGGTTTAGTATTTGAACCTATGGGGTCACACACCATGGGGTTTCTTCTTGATTTGTTGGCATGGAAATGATTGGGAATCATTCCAGACTCGTTTGATAAGAGTTGTCAAAACTACCTATGAGTCGACTCATGAATGATTCGACTCGAGTGACAGACTCTACTAAAAATCAAAACTGCTTCATTAATACCTACTACTGTTATGGGATTTAATGATGGGCATTTCAGAATTTTAATGGCTGCTGTTGCTGAATTCTAAGGGTTTTGTAACACCCTGAATTCCAAGGGACTCAAACTCTCTTTATAATCTCTTATCAAATGGGAATTTATGAGTTAATCATTTCAATTCACAAGGTTTTGTGCTATTCTGAGTACTGCTGGAAGAATAGAAAAGGAGATCAAGAGACTTTGCCATTTTCTCATGGTTAGAGTTCACACTTGATCTCAAGAGATTATCAAGGAGGGGGTTTGAGATTTGGGAGGGATTCTCGAGTGCAAACCTTCTATTCAAGATTTAGGACAGAGAGTTAGGAAGGGTCCTCAAGAGTCTTGTTCCATCTTTGCTTCAGCAGCAGTTCTTCAAGGAGTTAAAGAAGTAGTCCATGGTTCTTCAAGGAGTTGAAGAAGGAGTGCCTGCAGTCGACACTGTTTCCAGAGAGGCTAGCATCTTAAAAGAAGGAGGAGGAATCCCAAATCCCGGTGTGAACCACTTGTAAAGGCAGTACATGTATGATGCTCGCAGAGCCTACTCTTCTTCCTTACAGGTGGAGCACGTACCTTCCAAGTGATCATCATCTTGAAGGTATGGTCTTACATTACAAATATGTGACATATTATTCTTGCTGCATCATTATGTGATTCCATGAATAGTTCTTTGTTTTATACTATAGATGCATGATTTCATATATACATTACTCTAGATGCATCAAGATCCATGTAAGGGGCCTGTGTTAATTAGATTAACATATCTTAGATAAAAGTATTTTATCTTCTTTCACTGCGACATGTGGTTTAGAAAAAGTTTTTAAATTACATGCATCGAGCCCACCGCTGTAATAACCTAACAAGAACTTCCCTGCTCTCTAATCTCCACTTCATCTTGTCCTTCTATTTCTAAAATCTCATCTTTCATCCTCTACGCGGAGAGGTCCCAAGCTCTTCATCATAGAGATTTTGTTCCCCTTGATTGTCCCAACTGACTTGATCATCAGAGTGCCTCTGCCAGAATCCCCGACCTAGGTCTCCTCTATTTTGTAGGTCACACCGACTTCGGAGCTGATCAGAAAAGAGGACCATGTGCCTAGAGGGAGCTCGACACGTTTGCGATACGAGAGAGCTACGGGCCACGATGATCCAGGTGGCAACAGATTGGCATGCTAGGAAGGGGGGCAGGAGAAATGCCATTGACTGAGGAAGGTTCGGCAGCGAGTCCCCCACTATAAGGACATCCATCGACATCTACGGCCCCATGGTGACAACGCACACACGGAAGGCTTCCACCAGCCGTGCAGGGGGCCCCCCTCATCATGACGACCCATAGAGCCCTGAGGGGGAGCTCCCTGCTCCACCGTCGCCACCTTCGATGGATCCCTAGATCACCGCACTCGTCTAATAGGTCCATGCCCTGGCTACGGTGGTGCATCATGTAAAGATTCCTAGGCACTGATACCAACTATTGGGAATCTAGATCAGCACCTACGTAGTGGAAATAACATGGGAGAGATCAAGAACCAACCTTTTTGATTCAAGAAACCAGCAACAACCTGTACTTGGATTCAATATACAAATGAGATATAGGAGAAGAGATGTAGAAGAAAAGAGAGATTGTATTCCTTTGGAGAAGAACCTTGTTACAATATACAAGAACGAGACACCGGCGCCTCCTCTCACAACCGAGAAGACCCACATGAAAACCCTCATGCATAAGATGCCACCCTTCTCCAAAACCAAGAAGCTCCACGATCCAAGAACTAGAAACCCATGCATGAACAACACCTCACGTGCCCTTTCTTTCTCTCTTGAATCGACTCTCATCTCAACCCCTACGCATAAGCCTGTCTCATTAGGAAGACGCTCTCTCACTCAGACCATGAGAAGTCCTCACGGACTCCCCCTTGGACCGTGATCCAAGCCCCATGGTCCAAGCTCTTCCTCATCAAATCGTGGATGCCCTCTTTCCCAATATATAGATGAGCATATGGACTTCCTTGATTCTTGGTCTTCTTGGTCTTCTTGTTGGGCTTAGACTTCTTGGGTTGTTAGGCTTCTTCTTCTTGGACCCAAACCGGTTAGGACTCCTTAGGTAGTTAGGCTTCTAAGTAGTTACAACCAACCAACTAACCACCTAACCAACTAAGCTAACCTACTAACTAACTGAAACCCCTTTCACACCTAAGGGCAGTCAGCTAGACCTAGACCCAACCCCATAACCCAACTGGATTATGTTACAATCTCTCAGAAAACTCTCCCCAACAAGTCAATATAAGAAAATACTCAAATCCCGAGCCCAAGTACACACATGTCTCATATGTTCTCTCAATCCTGAGTCAAGCCCGCTGACCCAACATGACTTTGGGGCCCTAGAAATTTATAAACCTAAGCTCCCAAACTTGTCCATGAATACATCATGAATCCCGTGGAATACCTCCAAGACCTTTAGAACACCTCCAAAAACTACTTGGCATGCTTCCAAGCTCCCAGAGATCGCCTCGAGCATCTGATGCAGAACAAATAAAGGGATGCGATGCGGAAGTAAATTAAAATTAATCTATTTTTTTTTTTTTTTTATATGTTTGTAGAAGTTGGCTTCAAATCAAAGAAAAGTTAACCTAACATTGAAAGATACTAATATGATAATTGAAAGCACAATTTGAAGGAAACTAAATTATCAGAGTAGTTCAGAAGCAACGGATCGCTGGGGGTTGAGAAACTCCCAGACCTAGGGTTTCGCTCCGAACTTTCAACAGAACAGAAATAAAGAGAAGAGATAGTTTACCTAACCAGACAATGATCTTCACAGATTTTGGTGGAAGAACTCTCTCGAGCAGATTGTTGGATCCTCGGATTCAGATTTCTTCGCAATGGATCCTCCAATACTGGTCCTTTGGCGGGTTGGCTTCTCCTGAACTCAAGATCTGGAAGAGAAGAAAAACAATTGATGGAATCAGAGAGTCAAGGGAAAGATTTACCAGGTTGATGAACTTGAAGATTGAAATTGCTGAAAACTGGATTCTCCTGAATGTTGATGTGATTTTCCTTGGAACTTGCTCTGGATCTGAAGTAGCCGGACTGGATCTGGATGAAGGTGGACGGCCTGGACTTGTAGAGAGAGAGAGGCCGTGGGAGATGGATGGATCTAGGGTTTGATGGATTGAAAATAATGAAGGGTGGCTAGGGTTTTGGAATTTCAAGTGGCTAACCTAGGGTTTTGGATAAAGATGGAGATCTCTCACCTCCTCAAGGCTCCAATGGAACCTGGATTACCCCCTCACGGAGCTCAACACTTAGAATAGTGCGAAAGAAGAGAAACCTAGGTCACTCAACACAAGAGAGTAGCAAAAAAATAATTTTCTTCATTGATTTTTCTAAAGTTACAAAGAGAGGTCTATTATATAGACCTAAAATTTTCTCCAAGCTTGTACAAATTCCCATGTGGGACTAAACTCCTCCAACCACTAGATTAGGTAGAAAATCTTCTCTCTTGGCCGACCAAGAGTTCAAAAAAAATTGGGACGGCCATAAAGGAATTTTTTTTGAATTTTTTTTGGTGCCTCCTTTGGAGTTGGATTTGGATTTGGAGTCCTCTTCTTCTTATGGTATTTCTTCTTTTCTTCCACTCCAAGTTAAGCTCTTTGATTTTGATTTGAACTTCAATTAGGAGTAGGTTGGATGTCCTTCTTTGATTTCTTCTCCAAGAGAAGTCTTCTTCCTTCTTTGCTTAGGTAAAATAGGCAGGTATGGGCGCCTCCTTTAAAGTAGCCTCCAATTTAATTTTTTCTTCTTTGGATGTGGGGACCATGACACTGGGATGCCTCTGTGGTGCCTCCTGGACTCTGGCGTGTGCTCGGAGTGTGGCTGGGCATGTGGCTTGGAGTGTGGCCTCCACTTGCTTGAACCTTGATTTGATTGGAAGACAAATGTGGCACCATTTTGGACCAAATTGAAACCACATTGGGACTTGCACTGAGTCAACATGACTCAACAAAATTTAAATGGTGACTCAAGAAATAAATAAAATAAATAAACTAGTTGACCAGGTCAACCTTTATTACAAACCCTAATTTCTCGGGCAATGTCAATCAGAGATCCAAATGGAGCTCTGAAGTCTTCTTCTGAGTCTGGTGCCCGCACCAATTCTCCCAGGGTGGGAGGAGCTCGACCCTGTCGAGTAAGGCTCAAGTTGGCTCTGGTATCTCTCCAAGAGGTCTGGGTCCAATCCTTGTAATTCTTCTCGGGAGATCCAAGAGTCATCAGAATCTGGCCTTCCTTGCCAGCGGACCATGTACCTTTGGTATCCTCGATTACGAGTAGAGATAACCTGATCATCCAGGATCTTTTCTATCTGCTCTTTCCTCACAGGCCAGTTTGTTGGTGGACACACAGGGTCGGGATCACTCTCAATGATAGGGTTAGGCTCAAAAGGCTCACTAGGAATCACAGCTGGCTCCTTGTACTCTACTAAGTCTGTAATGTTGAAAGTAGAGCTAATGCCTAGTTCTGGAGGTAACTCGAGCACATAGGCATTTGATCCTACTCTCTTTACCACTCTAAATGGTCCAGCTCCCCTAGCATGTAACTTTCTAACGGTTCCAGGAGGAAACCGTTCAGGCCTTAACCTAATCATCACATAGTCTCCCTCAACAAAAGATTTGACTCGTCTTTGAGTATCAGCCAACTTCTTATAAGTTTCATTACTTAAATTTATTTTGGCATGAATTTCTTTATGCAAGTCTTTTACATGCTGTGCAAAATTCTCAGCAGATTCGGAGACTCGAGTGTGGACAGGTAAAGGGACTAGGTCAAGAGGTGTGTGAGGTTTGTACCCATGTACAATTTCAAATGGACTCTTACCCGTAGACCTATTGACCGAGTCATTGTACGCAAATTCTGCCCTTGGTAGGTATAAATCCCAATTTCTGGTGTTTTCACCAACAAGACATCTCAGCAGATTTCCTAGGCTACGGTTCACTACTTCAGTTTGGCCATCAGTTTGGGGATGATAGGCAGTTGAAAACTTAAGTTTTGTCCCTAACTTATGCCAAAGGGTCTTCCAAAAGTAACTGGTGAACCGGACATCCCTATCTGAAACGATTGTCTTAGGTAGGCCATGGAGTCTAACTATCTCATTGAAGAAAAGTGTGGCTACCTTAGACGCATCAAAGGTTTGGGAACAAGGCAAGAAGTGGGCCATTTTAGAGAATCGGTCGACTACGACACAGATAGAATCATGTCTCCTCTGGGTCTTAGGTAAACCTAACACAAAATCCATACTCACATCTTGCCAAGGATGATCTGGGACAGGGAGTGGGGTATAAAGGCCAGTGTTTTGTTTTCGCTATTTGGCAACAGCGCAGGTTCGACATCTAGCTACAATATTAGCTACATCCCTTTTCAAGCTAGGCCAGAAAAAGTGGTCTTCAATAGCTAGAATGGTCTTGTCTTTTCCAAAATGGCCGGCTAAACCTCCAGCATGGATTTCCCAAATCAAAAATTCCCTAAGAGAAGTTCTAGGGATGCAAAGCCTATTTTTGAAGAACAAAAAACCATCTACAAGGGTATAATCCTGGTGATTACTAGATGGTCCTTGAACTAGATCCTGATACACAGTTATGAAATCCGGACAAGACTCATATTCCTCTTTGATTTGCTCAAACCCTATGACCTCAGTTCTAACAGAAGTTAATAATAGAGATCGGCGACTAAGGGCATCAGCTACCTTATTCTCAACTCCAGCCTTATGTTTCAGGACAAAAGTATAGGACTGGATATATTCTACCCACTTAGCATGCCTAGGGTTAAGCTTCTTTTGGGAGTTCAGAAATCTAAGAGCCTCATGGTTCGAAAATAGTACAAATTCCTGCGGTAGCAAATAATGTCTCCAGTAACGCAAAGCTTGCACCACCGCATAAAATTCCTTATCATAGGTAGAATACCTAAGCTTAGCATCATTAAGTTTTTCACTAAAGAACGCTATGGGATGATTCTCTTGGCTTAGGACTCCACCTATTCCTACACCTGAAGCATCACAGGCAACCTCAAATACTTTAGAAAAATTGGGTAATCTCAGAATGGGTGCCTGGGTCATTTTATCCTTAAGATCTAGGAAGGCTTTATGGGCTGACTTAGTCCAATGAAATTCTCCCTTCCTAATACAATCAGTGATAGGAGCAGCTAAAGTACTAAACCCCTTGATGAATCGCCTATAGAAGGTAGCCAAGCCGTGGAAACTTCTAACTTCATGCACATTGGTTGGCTCTGGCCAGTCTACTATGGACCTAATTTTCTCAGGATCGGCCGCCACGCCGTCAGGGGTTACTACAAAACCAAGAAAGATAACTCTACTAGTCATGAATTCACACTTCTTAAGATTACTGTAGAGTCTCTCATTCCTCGAAACTTGGCAGACTGCTCTAAGGTGGCCTAGGTGATCTGCTGGGGTCTTACTATAGATCAGGATGTCATCAAAATAGACCACCACAAATTTTCCTATGAAAGCTCTAAGTACCTGGGTCATAATTCTCATGAAGGTACTAGGGGCATTGGACAACCCAAAAGGCATAACAACCCATTCATAAAGACCATCCTTAGTTTTGAAAGCAGTTTTCCATTCATCCCCGGGTCTAATCCTAACCTGATGATAGCCGCTTTTGAGATCAATCTTAGAAAAAACCATTGCACCAGCCATCATATCAAGCATGTCATCTAGTCTAGGGATGGGAAACCTATATTTGATTGTAATTTTATTGATGGCACGACTGTCAACACACATCCTCCACGTGCCATCTTTCTTTGGGGTTAGTAAGGCTGGGACTGCACAAGGGCTAAGACTTTCTCTAATAAACCCCTTCCTCAATAATTCTCCAACCTGCTTTTGCAGTTCTTCATGCTCAGATGGATTCATCCTGTAATGGGGCAAGTTGGGCAAAGTCGCTCCTGGGATTAGATCTATGGCATGCTGGATATCCCTAAGAGGTGGAAGGTGGTCTGGCAAATCCTCGGGAAAGACATTCTCAAATTCTTTTAACACAGGTTTAACTTCTTGAGGAGGCTCTAAGGGTTCCGAAGTTCTAAGTTCCTTAGCAGTCAACATCCAGATGGGTGAACCACTATGAATTTCTTGTTCTAGATCCTTAGCACTGATTAGGTTCACTCCAGTTTTCATCTCCTTAACCTTACCGGCTCCTTTAGTTACCTTGTCCTTAGGGGGAACTGAATGGATCGTAATCTTCTTCCCATTGAAACTAAAGACACAGGTATTGGATTTTCCTAAGAGGGTGGCATCATGATCATACAACCAAGGTCTTCCGAGAATTATACTGCTCACCCCCATGGGTAAGACATCGCACCAAATCTTTTCGTGATAAGATTGCATTTGGATTTGGACTTGACATCTAGACTGGATGGGTATGGAGGTAGAATCTACCCAAGAAACCTTATAGGGGTTGGGATGGGGAACTGGGATTAAGCCTAACATCTTGACAGTGCTAGTAGAGATGGCATTTACACAGCTCCCACTATCTATGATGATCTTACATACCTTATCCCCTAATTTAAGAAAAGTCTGTAGGATGTTAGTCCTACGCCAATCCTCTTGAACTAGATTCTGGGATAGGATGCATCTTACAACTCCTAATTGGTCAGATTCATTGGGTTCCTCCTCTCCTTCATACTCCTCAACCAAATTCATTCCGGCCTCATAAACTTCTTCTTCAAATTCCTCACTGGGCTCGGAATTATCATTCTCTCCCTCTTCTATGTAAAGGGATCTCCGTGGGCACTGGCTAGCAACATGACCTACCTTATGACACTTGAAACAGGCTATGGCAGTACACTGACTGGAAATGTGACCTGGTTTCTGACACTTAAAACAGGTGATATTTGAACTAGGGGTTCTCTGGGTGTCAGGTGCCTTACCTTTGTCCATGGGCCTAGGGATAGAAGTACCCTGAAAAGGTTTACTAGGGATAACTTGGCTAGGTCCATTCCTTGGGATTGGGGCACTAACCCTAGAAGGTATAGGCCCTCTCTGAAATTTCTCAGTGTTCAGTGCAATCTGGTAGGCTTGGTCTAGATCAGTAACCTCTCTCAGAAATAGTTCTCTCTTGATATCTTCCCTCAGTCCAGCCCTAAATCTAGACAAAGTGACTTCGTGGGCTTCACTCACATCACATCTCATTAGGTATTCATCACAAGTAGCTATGTAGTCTGAGACAGATCGGTTTCCTTGTTTCAGGTTTTGCCATTGGTCTAACACGTTTTGCTGGTATGAAATGGGTAGGTATTTATCTCTCAGTTTTTCTTTCATACCCTGCCAAGTGGTTATGGGCTCAACATTCCGTCTCCTAGTGGTTAGCTCAATGTTCCCCCAGTATAACCTAGCTTGACGCACTAATTTCATCTTGGCAAACTTGTATTTCCTCTCCTCAGACATAGCATACCACTCAAAGTATTGATCCATCTCACCCTCCCAATCAGAATACACCTTAGGGTTCAGACTACCATCAAAAGTGGGTGCATCTAATTTGATGTTCCTGATGAACCTATCATCTCTATCTTCAGGCTCTGGGTCAGGCCTCCTATGATTAGGTTCAGGATCTCTATATAAAGGCCTTCTAGGCTCCTGATGTGGGTGAGGTTGAGGCACATTAAAATCGGGGTCAGGAGTCCAATTCCGATGTCTAGGTTCTTCAAGTACTTGGACTCGGTCCCTAAGTTGGGTAAGATCCTCATGAATTTGTGCGCTAAACTGGGCCACAGTGTTTGTCATATCCTGATTCATTTTAGCCATACTTTCAGTAAGAGTTCTGATCATGGCCTCTAAATCAGGTTGGGTTTGACCAGGTTGATATGGCACTCCGTTTCTGGTAGACATGATGATTCAAGCAAGCACACAAAATGAGACTAGACTAAATCGACTACTGGATCACTAGACCTAGAGTCCAAACTAGATGCCCAATTAGAGTGGCAAGCTAGCCTGTAGTAACTCAGGACTCAGCCAGGCAGGTGTAAGGGGAGTGTTAGGTCCCTGATTGCCAATCCTAGACACCAATCAGTGATTGGCCAGGTAGGCGGACCAGCACACAAGCCCTTCGGGAATGGATCCCTGAACCACCGTTCTAGACACTGAGTGCTAAGCACACACAGAATAACTCGGCAAACTGACTCAACACTAGCCTAGACCCGACCAATTGGTGTCCCTAGCCCACTAGGGCAAATTAGGTCTAACTGATTTTAAATTAGGTCTAGGTTCGAATGATTGGATGGTGGTTTTGGGCTAAGGAGAGGTAATCAACTCCTCCCCTTATCTTAGATGCTCAATTGCCCTTAAGTAAATTATGAGATGATCACTCCAAAAAGAATTGAATTGCAGAACACAAAAAAATAGAGTTGCTGTATTTTAATGCTCAGAATTTTTACCGAAACCAATAAATCACAGAAAATTTATGGAAAATAGGTTCAATTATACTGGTTTCAACGAAGCAAAAATCATGCAATTTAGAGTTTTATACAAGGAGAAATAATTCAGACAACAGGAAAATTACGGGCTGCAACTAGATTGTCTTTCCCGTTTATAATCCCTGCTACGAAGTTATAACCCAATGGATCCCTTACACGCCCTAGGAACACCCCGTGGAATGGGAAGAGGAGGCTTGCGCCTCGCTTAGTTCCTAGGACCAGACGTCCTGGGGAGTCTACTTCGAGCAGACAAAATAAAAAGAGAACAATCAAAGCAAGCAAGCAAATCAGAAACCCTAGACTGGGCTCTGATACCAAAAATGATGCAGAACAAATAAAGGGATGCGATGCGGAAGTAAATTAAGATTAATCTAATTTTTTTTTTTTTTTTTTATATGTTTGTAGAAGTTGGCTTCAAATCAAAGAAAAGTTAACCTAACATTGAAAGATACTAATATGATAATTGAAAGCACAATTTGAAGGAAACTAAATTATCAGAGTAGTTCAGAAGCAACGGATCGCTGGGGGTTGAGAAACTCCCAGACCTAGGGTTTCGCTCCGAACTTTCAACAGAACAGAAATAAAGAGAAGAGATGGTTTACCTAACCAGACAATGATCTTCACAGATTTTGGTGGAAGAACTCTCTCGAGCAGATTGTTGGATCCTCGGATTCAGATTTCTTCGCAATGGATCCTCCAATACTGGTCCTTTGGCGGGTTGGCTTCTCCTGAACTCAAGATCTGGAAGAGAAGAAAAACAATTGATGGAATCAGAGAGTCAAGGGAAAGATTTACCAGGTTGATGAACTTGAAGATTGAAATTGCTGAAAACTGGATTCTCCTGAATGTTGATGTGATTTTCCTTGGAACTTGCTCTGGATCTGAAGTAGCCGGACTGGATCTGGATGAAGGTGGACGGCCTGGACTTGTAGAGAGAGAGAGGCCGTGGGAGATGGATGGATCTAGGATTTGATGGATTGAAAATAATGAAGGGTGGCTAGGGTTTTGGAATTTCAAGTGGCTAACCTAGGGTTTTGGATAAAGATGGAGATCTCTCACCTCCTCAAGGCTCCAATGGAACCCGGATTACCCCCTCACGGAGCTCAACACTTAGAATAGTGTAGAAGAAGAGAAACCTAGGTCACTCAACACAAGAGAGTAGCAAAAAAATAATTTTCTTCATTGATTTTTCTAAAGTTACAAAGAGAGGTCTATTATATAGACCTAAAATTTTCTCCAAGCTTGTACAAATTCCCATGTGGGACTAAACTCCTCCAACCACTAGATTAGGTAGAAAATCTTCTCTCTTGGCCGACCAAGAGTTCAAAAAAAATTGGGACGGCCATAAAGGAATTTTTTTTGAATTTTTTTTTGGTGCCTCCTTTGGAGTTGGATTTGGATTTGGAGTCCTCTTCTTCTTATGGTATTTCTTCTTTTCTTCCACTCCAAGTTAAGCTCTTTGATTTTGATTTGAACTTCAATTAGGAGTAGGTTGGATGTCCTTCTTTGATTTCTTCTCCAAGAGAAGTCTTCTTCCTTCTTTGCTTAGGTAAAATAGGCAGGTATGGGCGCCTCCTTTAAAGTAGCCTCCAATTTGATTTTTTCTTCTTTGGATGTGGGGACCATGACACTGGGATGCCTCTGTGGTGCCTCCTGGACTCTGGCGTGTGCTCGGAGTGTGGCTGGGCGTGTGGCTTGGAGTGTGGCCTCCACTTGCTTGAACCTTGATTTGATTGGAAGACAAATGTGGCACCATTTTGGACCAAATTGAAACCACATTAGGACTTGCACTGAGTCAACATGACTCAACAAAATTTAAATGGTGACTCAAGAAATAAATAAAATAAATAAACTGGTTGACCAGGTCAACCTTTATTACAAACCCTAATTTCTCGGGCAATGTCAATCAGAGATCCAAATGGAGCTCTGAAGTCTTCTTCTGAGTCTGGTGCCCGCACCAGCATCCCTGTCACGGCCTTCTAAGGCTTGGGAGCACTACATAAAATCCTAAATATCAGCTCCATCAGCGACACTAGTCCCTGGCAACTTAACAGCAGCCAAGGACGTCGGCAGCCCACACCACCGACCCTATACTAGCCTAAAATCTTTCCAGGAGGGGCTGTTACATGCGGCCTCCCACCTGTAGGGAGACCACCACATGATCGAGAAAAAGCAACAAGATGGCCCAACCAGTCAGGGGAGCTGTTCCCCGACCTCGGACCATGGTACATGCTCACACCGACAAGTCCAACATGGCCAGGAACTAAGGCGAGAGTTCCTCCATCCCATGCCCCCCTTCACCCTTAACGGCCTCCATCGAAGGGTCCACAGATGAGGCCATCCACCGCCAGGTAGAAAGGCACCTCGAAGAGCAAGTGCGTAAGCTGGCTAACCTGTCTCGCCAATTTGTCGAGATTCAGGGCTCTCCTAGTGAGCCCACGGGTCATGACACCCATCCACCATTCTCTTGCAAAATCTAAGAGGAACCGATGCCTAGCCAATTTTGCATGCCCCAGGTTGATCACTATGATGAGACAACCAACCCCTTGGATCACCTGAAAAACTACAAGGCCCTCATAAGGGTCCAGGGAGCCACCAATGCTCTCTTCTGCATCACCTTCCCGGTTACCCTTTGGAAAGCTGCTTGAGCCTAGTTCTCCAGACTTGTGTCAAAAAGCATTGACTCCTTTGGACAGCTGGAGAAAGGTTCATGGTGCACTTTGATGCAAGAAAAAAGGTGTCACGTGAGGTCGATAGTCTTTTCTTGATCCGCCAGTAGGATCGAGAGCCCCTCCAGGACTATGTGTCCCGGTTTAAAGTCACCACCATGGAGATCTATCACCTCAACGAGCCAGTTGCCATGCTGGCCCTGATGAGGGGACTTAGGATCTCTCGCTTCACCTACTTCCTTGATAAGAAGCCTCTAAAGACTTGCTTGGAGCTCCTCCTCCAGGCCCACAAGTACATCCATGCAGAGGAGCCGACCGTACTAGAAGGGAGTTGGATGGGAGGCCACTGAAGAGGCAGGCCATGGGGGAAACATTTGGCTCCCCAGTCCCGAAGGCCATGCTAGCCCCGCGATCGGGGGCCAGGCCTAGAGTTGACCGTACCAAGAAAGAAAAGTTCATTCCTCTCCTCATTCCGAGAGCAAAGATCCTAATGGAGATCGAGGATGAGCGCTTCCTACATCATCCTCCTCCATTGAGACCGTCTGCTAGATGCGACATATCCCATTACTGCCATTTCCACTGGGACCATGGCCATGATACTAAGGAATGTTGCCACCTGAAGAGGGAGATAGAAGACCTGATCAAGCACAGCTACCTTGGGAAGTAAGTGGAGGGAGGAGCTACCCCAGCAGCCCAGAATGAAGAGCCTTGACCACTCACCATCGATAACCACCCCATAGAGAAGTCGATGGGGATGATCTCCTAGGAGGCAGAGAGATGCTCGAAGAGGGCTAAGGGTAGAAAGAGAAATGATGATGTATTCCCCTGCGAGGAAGAAGGGTCGGCTAGAGTAGATAACCCAAATAATGATGCTGTCATTATAGAAATGATGATAGCTAAACATCTTGTAAAGAGAATTATGGTTGACAGTGGAAGCTCAAATGACATCTTCTTTTACGATGCTTTTGCATGGATGAACTTGTCCACTGACCAAATAAAATTGGTATTCAGATCCTTAGTGGGCTTCATCGGAGATTCGGTTAGAGTTGAAGGAGAGATCACACTCCTAATAACCACTAGGATGCCATCTCGGCAAGCACCTTGCTGATAACATTTACCATTGTGAAGCTTCCCTCACCTTACAATGCAATCCTGTGACATCCTGGACTCAATTTGCTCGATGCTACCATCTTCACCAGGCATCTCCTTGTCCAGTTTACCACTCCTTAAGGGACTGGAGAGATGAGAGGGTCCCAGCACTGATCCAACACTGCCTGCAAATGATCCTAGGAGCACGAGAGGCCATGCAGGATCCAGTCATCGACTAGTCAAGACCAATAGAGTAGGAGCTGAAGGATGGGCCGGTCGAGCCCCTGCTATCTTTCCCTCTAGGGCAGGACCTCCTGAAGATGGTGCAAGTGGGAGCCTTGCTACCTGAAGAGGAGAGATCCTGTCCGCTTGGTTTTCTATGGGCCAACATGGATGTCTTCGCCTGGACTGCGTAAACATGCCCGGGATTCCACCGAAAGTGATCATCCATAGGCTGAACGTCGACCCCAACTGCCACCCAGTCTGATAGAAGAAGAGTAGTTTCATCCCAGAGTGGTAAAAGGCAATTGATGAGGAGGTCGAAATGCTCCTTGTAGAAAGCTTCATCTGCAAGGTACGGTATCCTGACTGGCTTGCTAATGTAGTGATGGTTAGAAAATCTTTCAGAAAGTGGAGGATCTGCATGGATTACACCGAACTCAATTAGGCATGCCCGAAGGATAGCTTCCCACTTCCTAATATTGACCAATTGGTGGATGCGATCTCGAGCCATAAGCTCCTTATCTTCATGGATGCATTCTCCAGATACAACCAAATTTGCATGTAGCTAGAGGACGAGGGGCATATAGCATTCATGACCAACAAAGATATGTACTGTTATAGGATGATGCTATTCGATCTTAAGAACGCGGGGGTCACGTACCAGCACCTGGTCATAGGGTCTTCAAAGACCAGATCGGCTATAACATGCAGGTCTATATGGATGACATGCATGTCATGAGTGGCCGGAGTCGGACCATATCACCGACTTGGCGAAGGCCTTTGACAACGTCCACCTCTATCAGATGAAGCTGAACCCTACCAAATGCACATTTGGCATTGTGATGAAAATGTTTCTAGGATTCATGGTCACCCAAAGGGGGATAGAGGCTAACTCCAAGAAGATCCAGTGATGGGGGACAATTATGAGATGATGCATTTCATATAAAATCAGTAATAATTAAATGGAAGGTGAAGTAAATAGATACAACTACTCATGTAATGAACTAGGAATTCAAAGATAGGATTCTAAAATTTAAACTTGACTAGAAAAATAAACCATTCAAAGAAATAAAGACAGGAGGATCTTTGTGGTTAAGAAACCCCTCATATTAGGGTTTAGTTATTCTAATAATTGCATATCTGAAAGCCTATCTAGAGAGAGTTATCCGACAATTAATATGTACAACTTTAGCACTGGAAACACTCAAAGAAGAGCATTCCAGGATGACAGGGAGATTCCCTAGGTTGCAAGGCTTCTTGTATCTGGTTCTTTGGCACAGGAGACCTTCTTCTTAGGAGTATGGAAGCCCGGGGATCCTGCAACAAAAAAAATGTGGAGGGAGATTAGAGAAAAGGGTTGAGATGGAGAAGTGAAGGGAGAGATCTTTGAAAGATGAAAGGATGCTCAGAGTAGTCTTGTTGAAGATCTTCTATGGCTTCATTTGGTTGACAACTCCCGGCTTGATCTTTTGAAGAACTCCTTGGGTGGTTGGCTTCATTATAGATGATGGAGATATGGACTCTTGAGATGCTTCTTGTGTTGGCCCAGATAGAGGAAACTAGGTTGAAGAGGGGAAGTTGGAAAGAGGAAGAACTCTAGGCCTCATGCCCACCTTCTCACAAGGGACTAAGCATTTAAGCAAGGAAAAACTCTAAGAAAATATTTTCTTAATTGATTCAAATTTCATAAGTGTTTACAATAAGGTTTGGAGCATAATTTATAGACACCAAGCCATTTGAAATTCGAATTTTGAAATTCAAAAAAATACAAAGTGAGGGGAGAGAATGGTGGCCGACTTCATGAAGATGGGGCACCATTTGTGGAGGGATTTGGGCCATTTCAAATTCCTTCTTCCTTGGGCAAGATTCCATGGTGATGTGTCCAGGTGATGTGGCAAGGAGGAATGATGAAGTGACTTCCAAGTTGGTGAACCCATGGTCTATGTGCCCACTAGTCTTCTTGACTTGGTTAAGTTGAAACCAGGTTGGTCTTGGCTGACTCTCCTTGACTCAATTGCAATAAAGACTTAATTAAAGCAAATACTGGACTCAATTACCAAATTGAAATGAGTACAAGACTAATAGACTCAAATAAAAATTTATTACAGGACTAAAGCTCTCAATTTTGCAACCATAAAGAATCTTTTCTAATTTGGATCGGTTGGAGTCTTTTCCTGAGCTTGGTGCCCGCACCATCCAGGCGATTACTGATATGAGGCACCTTGTCTCCAAGAAGGAGGTTCAGTACTTGACTGGATGCATCATGGCATTAAGCCATTTCATCTTGCATTTCATCGAGTGCTTCTAGTCAGTCTTCAAGGTGCTATGCAAGATGCACGATTTTACATGGATGGAGGAGTATCGGGAGGCTTTCAAGGTGCTGAAAAAGCTCCTCGCCTCCCCACCATTGCTGTCCAGGCCAAAGCCTGGGAAAGAGCTCCTCCTGTACCTAGCGATCTCATTGAAGGTGGTCAGCTCAGTGCTGGTATGCATCGACAAGGATGGCTCCCAGTGGCCAGTTTACTATATCAGCAAGTTGCTCCATGATGCAAAAACTAGGTACACTCGATCTGAAAAGATTATCTTTGCACTCATTATGTCTGCGTAGCATCTCAAGCCCTACTTCCAAGCACATTTGATCACTGTCCTCACCGACTAGCCTCTGAGGGCCATCCTAATCCACTCCAACACATCGGAGTGCCTGGCCAAGTGGGTGGTGAAGCTCAACAAGTTCGACATCACCTACCATCCATGATCGATGCAAAAGGCCCAAGTCCTTGCTGATTTCCTGGTATAGTGCACCTAAGTGGCCAAAGATCTGGAGGAGGCAGACCAGCAAGCCGAACCTAGGCAAGACTTGGCCTTAGGAGTGATGACATGGATCCTCCACGTCGATGGTGTGTCCAACATTGGAGGGAGTGGAGCCGGGCTCATCCTCGCCAACTCCGATGGGTTCATCATGGAGTATGCACTGTGCTTCCTTTTCAAGACAACCAATAATAAAGCAGAATATGAAGTGCTCCTTGTGGGATTGAAGGTGTCCCATGAGTTGGGTATAAAGTGCGTGAAGGTCTTTACGGATTCACAGCTCATGGTGGGCCAGGTCTTCGATGAGTATGAAGCTCGAGATCCCATGATGGCGAAGTATCTAGACAAGGTACGCTCATATACGGTGAACTTCCAGTACTTTAGCATTTCCCACATCCCTCGTGTGGAGAACACCTGGGCCGATGTCCTCTCCAGGCTAGCGACCCTGCCGGATTCATTACAGGGGCATACCTTCATCGAATACCTAGAGACCTCTAGCTTCGAGTCTACAGTAGAGGTCCAACAAGTCACTTGCGAGGCAAGCTAGATGGACCCCTACATTAAATACATTACCATCGGTGTGATGCAGAACGAAAGAAGAGATGATGCGATGCGGAAGTAAATTAAGACTAATTCTTTTTTTTTTATATATATTTTCAGAAGTCGGCTTTGACTCAAAGGAAAGTTAAACTAAATTGAAAGAAACTATGTAATAATTGAAAGCACAATTTAAAGAAACTAGGTTATCATAGTAGTTCAGAAGTAAAGGATCGCTGGGGGTTGAGAAACTCCCAGACCTAGGGTTTCGCTCTAAACTTTCAACAGGACAGAAGTAAAGAGAAGAGAAGGGTTACAGACCAGGCAGTGATCTTCACAGAGTTTAGTGGAAGGACTCTCTTGAGCAGATTGTTGGATCCCCGGATTCAGATATCTTCGCAATGGATCCTCCAATACTGATCCTTTGGCAGAGTTGGCTTCTCCTGAACTCAAGATCTGGAAAAGAAGAAGAACAATTTATGGAACCAGATACTCAAGGAAGGATTTACCAGATAGAAGAACTTGAAAGTTGATGTTGTTGAAGTCCTGATTCTCCTGGATGCTGATCTGGCTTCCTCTGGGATTTGCTCCATATTCGAAGTAGCCGAACTGGACCTGGATGCTGGTGGTCGGCCACTACTTGGAGAGAGGGGCCGTGAGAGATGGGGGTAGGCTAGGGTTTGGTGGAAAGAAGAGGATGATGGGCGGCTAGGGTTTGGAGTTGAAGTGGCTAACCTAGGGTTTTGGGGTTGGAGATCTCACACCTCCTCAAGGTTCCTGGGGAACCCAGATTTACTCCCTTATGGAGCTCAACACCTGAATACAAGTGCGGAAGAGAGAAACACAAAGTTTGCTCACACATAAATTGGATTCATTCATCATTAAATTCAAGAGTTACATAGAGTTGAATATATAGACATAACAAAGAAATAAAATTTTATACATTTTCCATGTGAGACTAATAGGACTAACCCACACTTTAGGCATCAAATTCTCTTCCCAAGACTTCTTCCATGAGTGGGCAGCCCAAAAACTCCAAGAAAACTTGAAAATCAACTCCAAATGGCAGGTTATGGGGGTGTCTCCTAGTATCTCTCCATGAATCAAGGATTTTTCCTTCATGGTTTGGCTCATTTGGACACCTCCTAGTCTTGCTCCACAAGTTTAGGCTTCTTCCTTTCATGGCTTTGGTACTTTTGGAAACTTTTGAGAACCTCCTTGAATTCCTCCCCAAGACATGCTCTCTTCCCTTTTATAACTTGAATTTTTATGGAACATTGTAGGGCACCTCCTTGATCCTCTCTTCAAGAAAAATTCTTGCCATCCTGGCTTGGGTTTATCTAGAAAGAAATTGGCTCCTCCTTGGATTGAGGTATCTTGATGGATTTTTCTCCCAAGTGGTGCAAGAAAAAAAGGAACTTATTTCTTGTGGTATAGAGACCAAAGACACTGGATGGAGATGTGGCGCCTCCTGGACTCTGGCGTGTGGCTGGGAGTGTGGCGCCCACTTGTTTGGGCCTGGGAGAAAATATGTGGCACCCTGGACCTTGACTTGACTGAAAAAAAAGTGGCACCAACCTGGAGAAGACCTAGACCACTACTAGGACTTGTACTAAGTCAACATGACTCAACAAAATTTAAATTATAGGGAAATACAGACTCAAGAAAAAATTAAGTTGATCAAGTCAACCCTTATTACAAACCAGAAAACCCTAATTCTTCGGGCAAGATCAATTAGAGATCCAGATGGAGCCCTGAAGTCTTCTTCTGAGTCTGGTGCCCGCACCAATTCTCCCAGGGTGGGAGGAACTCGATCCTGTCGAGTATGGATCAAGCTGGCTTTGGTATCTCTCCAAGAGGTCTGGGTCCAATTCTTGTAATTCTTCTCGGGAGATACAAGAGTCATCAGAATCTGGCCTTCCTTGCCAGCGGACCAGGTATCTTTGGTATCCTCGATTAGGAGTAGAGATAACCTGATCGTCCAGGATCTTTTCAATCTGCTCTTTCCTCACAGGCCAGTTTGTTGGTGGACACACAGGGTTGGGTTCACTCTCAAGAGCAGGATTAGGCTCAAAAAGCTCACTGGGAATCACAGCTGGCTCTCTATACTCTACTAGGTCTGTAATGCTGAAAGTGGAGCTAATGCCTAGTTCTGAAGGCAACTCGAGCACATAGGCATTGGACCCTACTCTCTTCACCACTCTAAATGGTCCAGCTCCTCTAGCATGTAACTTTCTAACGGTTCCAGGAGGAAACCGTTCAGGCCTTAACCTAATCATTACATAGTCTCCCTCAACAAAAGTTTTGACTCGCCTTTGAGAATCAGCCAACTTCTTATAAGTTTCATTACTTAAATTTATTTTGGCATGAATTTCTTTATGCAAGTCCTTTACATGCTATGCAAGTGCATCAAGAGACTTGTGTGTGTGGACTAATAGTGAAATCAGATCAAGTGGTGTGTGAGGCTTGTATCCATGAACAATTTCAAAGGGACTCTAGCCTATAGACCTATTGATCGAAACATTATATGCAAATTTAGCCCTGGGTAAATACAAATCCCAATTCCTGGTATTCTCACTCAATCAAAATCTGAGACAATGTCCTAAACTCGACTGACGATGCATTCCTAAAGAATGGACTTTATTCAAAGGAACCCTAGGTCTAAACCTAACAAACTACGGCTCTCTAGGTTTGACCTTGGGTCGGAGGATGGCATGCAGAGCATGAAAACTTATCATGGGTGCCTAATAGGTGCCATAAGGTCTTCCAGAAGTAGGTGGAAAACCTAATAGATTCTGACACGTGGTTCATTCTAAAGACTTCGACAAAGTATACTTGGATGGTGTAAGAAGCATTGGAAGTCCTAGAGAAAGGAAGGAAATATGAGGTGGAGTCTCGAATTACCTGCTGGCTAAAGGTGGTGACCTGAAGGTTTGAATGGTGATCTATGAATATCAACTGGTCATCCTTACGAAAGGAAAAGTTTGCTACTCCCAGGAATGGATCAAGAGATGGTTCGGGGAGTAGCCTAGGACATGTGATTGCAACAGTTAAGGTTTGTTCTCTAAGCAAATAATGATCCACTTTCTCAAGAAATGGATTAGAGAATGATTCATGGAAGGGCCTATGGATGATGACCTCAAGACTTGAAATTTGACCTATGGGTGCGGAAAGGTATACTCTATAGAAGGGTAGCTCAGTCATGCGAAGGAAGGGGTCTGGGGCCATAAGGAGGACTTCTACAGGACTGTGTGAATCAATCCGCTTAAGAAAAGGATGTTCAACTGAGATTACGGGAGAGACCTTAGTGGCTGGGCATGGGACAAGGTCCAATTGTAAGAGGCTTGATTCAGTCATCCTAAGGAGAGGATCTACCATAGGGTGGGCAAACTTAAACAGTTCAGTGCAAAGATCTTTAATTGGTACTTGGGGAATGACTGTCATTAGAGGGTACGAACTGATAGCTCAGGCTAACACTATGAGTTCTTCTTGGGGGTATTTGACTAAAGGAACCTGGTTCTCACAAATCTCTTGAATTTCTGAACTAGGTCCTACCACTTGGTTGCTCTCCAAGGTCTCCTCAAGTAAGGAACCAATAGTATCGATGTCACATTCTTCAAGTACTTCCCCCTCATATTCATCAACTAGACTCAAGCCAGCATCATATACTTCCTTGATGCCATCTTCAATGGGTTTCGGGTCAGTGGTAATCGGGTCAACTGATTCTGGGCTTGTCATACCTAACCTTTCTTCCTCATTGGTAGGCTTGGGTTCTCCCTCATTAATGTCATCCTTAGGATTCTTACCACTTAGCTGTGCACAAGCCAGTCCTATGCATGGGCACTGACTAGATTTATGGCCTCTTTCTCCACAAAACAAACATTCTTGCGATATAGGAACCTGGGTCACACTGGGTTTCAAGCTAGTAGAGACCTTACTTGGGCATGGGTGTGCATCTAAATGGTCTGATCTAGAAGACTTGGGTTGTTGAGTGACTGGTCTAGAATATTGTAAGGACCTCTCATAGACACGATCCAAACTATAGATATCATGGTTAGGCTTCCTAAGGTTATGCTCGGGATCACGGTATAAGGTCCTCCTAGGCTCCTAGCATGGATGAGGTTGGGGCCTATTAAATTTTGGATCAGGGATCCAATTTTGATGTCTACGTTTCTCAAGTACTTGGACTCGATCCCTAAGCTGGGAAAAATTCTCATGGACTTGTTCTTTACACTGGGCAACAGTAGCAGTCACATCCTGACTCAATTTGTTTATACTCTCAGTAAGAGCTCTAACCATGGGCTCTAAATCAGGTTGGATTTGACCAGGTTGGTAGGGTACTCCATTCTGGGTAGACATGATGATGCAAGCAAACACACCAAATAAGACTCAACTGAACGACTACGGGCTAACTAGACCTAGAGCCCAAACTAGATGCCCAATCAGAGTGGCAAGCTAGCCTGTAGTAACTCGGGACTCAGCCAGGCAGGTGTAAGGGGAGTGTTAGGTCCCTAGATGCCAATCCTAGACACCAATCAGTGATTGGCCAGGTAGGCGGACCAGCATACAAGCCCTTCGGGATAGAATTCCTGAACCACCGTTCTAGACACTGAGTACAAAGCACACACAGAGTAACTAGACAAACTGACTCAACACTAGCCTTGACCCGACTTGTTGATGTCCCTAGCCCACTAGGGCAAATTAAGTCTAATAAATTTTAAAATTAGGCTTAGGATCAGATGAATGGGTGGTGGTTTTGGGCTAAGTAGAGGTTACCAACTCCTCCCCTTATCTTAGATGCTCAATTGCCCTTAAGATGAATTAGGAGATGATCACTCAAAATAATCGAATTGCAGAAACACAGAAACAGAGTTTCTGTAATTTAACTCTCAGAAATTTCACAGAAACCAATAAATCACAGGAAAATTACGTAAACTATTTTCAATTATACTGGTTCCAGCAAAATAAAAATTATATAATTTGGAGTTTGCTGAAATGAGAAACAATTCCTACAACAAGGCAGTTACAGACTGAAAACAGAGTGCTTCCCCCATTTACAATTCCTGCTACGAAGTTGTAACCCAACGGATCCCCTACATGCCCTAGGAACACCCCGTGGAATGGGAAGAGGAGGTTTGTACCTCACTTCATTTCTAGGACCGGACATCCTGGGGAGTCTACTTCGAGTAGACAAAGTAAAAAGAGAGAGACTCAAAACAAGCAAGCAAAACAGAAACCCTAGACAGGGCTCTGATACCAAAAATGATGCAGAACGAAAGAAGAGATGATGCGATGTGGAAGTAAATTAAGACTAATTCTTTTTTTATATATATATTTTCAGAAGTCGGATTTGACTCAAAGGAAAGTTAAACTAAATTGAAAGAAACTATGTACTAATTGAAAGCACAATTTAAAGAAACTAGGTTATCATAGTAGTTCAGAAGTAAAGGATCGCTGGGGGATGAGAAACTCCCAGAACTAGGGTTTCGCTCTGAACTTTCAACAGGACAGAAGTAAAGAGAAGAGAAGGGTTACAGACCAGGCAGTGATCTTCACAGAGTTTAGTGGAAGGACTCTCTTGAGCAGATTGTTGGATCCCCGGATTCAGATATCTTCGCAATGGATCCTCCAATACTGATCCTTTGGTAGAGTTGGCTTCTCCTGAACTCAAGATCTGGGAAAGAAGAAGAACAATTTATGGAACCAGATACTCAATGAAGGATTTACCAGATAGAAGAACTTGAAAGTTGATGTTGTTGAAGTCCTGATTATCCTGGATGCTGATCTGGCTTTCTCTGGGATTTGCTCCATATTCGAAGTAGCCGAACTGGACCTGGATGCTGGTGGTCAGCCACTACTTGGAGAGAGGGGCCGTGAGAGATGGGGGTAGGCTAGGGTTTGGTGGAAAGAAGAGGATGATGGGCGGCTAGGGTTTGGAGTTGAAGTGGCTAACCTAGGGTTTTGGGGTTGGAGATCTCACACCTCCTCAAGGTTCCTGGAGAACCCGGATTTACTCCCTCATGGAGCTCAACACCTGAATACAAGTGCGGAAGAGAGAAACACAAAGTTTGCTCACACATAAATTGGATTCATTCATCATTAAATTCAAGAGTTACATAGAGTTGAATATATAGACATAACAAAGAAATAAAATTTTATACATTTCCCATATGGGACTAATAGGACTAACCCACACTTTAGGCATCAAATTCTCTTCCCAAGACTCCTTCCATGAGTGGGCAGCCCAAAAACTCCAAGAAAACTTGAAAATCATCTCCAAATGGCAGGTTATGGGGGTGTCTCCTAGTATCTCTCCATGAATCAAGGATTTTCCCTTCATGGTTTGGCTCATTTGGACACCTCCTAGTCTTGCTCCACAAGTTTAGGCTTCTTCCTTTCATGGCTTTGGCACTTTTGGAAACTTTTGAGAACCTCCTTGAATTCCTTTCCAAGACATGCTCTCTTCCCTTTTATAACTTGAATTTTTATGGAACATTGTGGGGCACCTCCTTGATCCTCTCTTCAAGAAAAATTCTTGCCATCCTGGCTTGGGTTTATCTAGAAAGAAATTGGCTCCTCCTTGGATTGAGGTATCTTGATGGATTTTTCTTCCAAGTGGTGCAAGAAAAAAAGGAACTTACTTCTTGTGGTCTAGGGACCAAAGACACTGGATGGAGATGTGGCGCCTCCTGGACTCTAGCGTGTGGCTGGGAGTGTGGCGCCCACTTGCTTGGGCCTGGGAGAAAATATGTGGCACCCTGGACCTTAACTTGACTGAAAAAAAAGTGGCACCAACCTGGAGAAGACCTAGACCACTACTAGGACTTGTACTAAGTCAACATGACTCAACAAAATTTAAATTGTAGGGAAATACAGACTCAAGACAAAATTGAGTTGATCAAGTCAACCCTTATTACAAACCAGAAAACCATAATTCTTCGGGCAAGGTCAATCAGAGATCCAGATGGAGCCCTGAAGTCTTCTTCTGAGTCTGGTGCCCACACCACGGTGCCCTACCCGAGGATCACAGGGAGGTCATCCTCCTCAAGAAGGCTACACGGTTCTTGCTGATGGATAGGCAGCTTTACCAGAGGTCTTATTTCTACCCCCTACTGAAATGCTTGAGGCTCCCAGAAGCCACCTACGTCCTCCAAGAGATACACGAAGGTGTTTGCGAAAATCACGTGGGGGCAGGACTCTAGCTTATAAGGCACTCTGGTAAGGATATTTTTGGGAGACCATGTGAGAAGATGCCATGGATTTTGTGCGAAAATGTGACCACTGTCAATGTCATGCCCATATCCAGTATCAGTCGGTTGTCCCTCTTTCCTAGCTATTAGCTCCGTGGCCGTTTGCTCAATGGAGAATGGATATCCTAGGTCCATTCTCTCTCTCATCCAGCCAACAGAAGTATGTAATTATGGCCATCCACTACTTAACCGAGTGGGTTGAGGCCAACCCCTGGCATGGATCACTGAGTCCAAGATCAAATCCTTTTCTAGAAGTCAGTCATCTATCATTTCGGACTCCCATACTCAGTCATCACTAATAACGGGCAGTAATTTGATAATCAGGCTTTCGAGAAGTTCTGTACCGACCTTAACATCCATCATCGCTTTACTTCAGTTGCTCACCTTCAAACCAACAGGGAGGCTGAGGTTACCAACCAAACCATCTTGCAAGAGCTCTGCACAAGACTGGACGAGGCCAAGGATCGATGGGCCAAAGAGCTCCCTAGTGTGTTGTGGGCCAACCACACCATGCCTTGGATGGCAACGGGTGAGACACCCTTCAACATCATTTTTGGTTTAGATGCTATGATTCTGGTGGAGGTGGGTTTGCCCACACTGCGGGTAGAGCAGTACAACGAGGCTGAGAATTTGGCCTGCCTTCTTCTCAACCTGGACCTTCTAGATGAGATGCATGACAAAGCTTAACTCTGGATGGTAGCATATCGGCAACATGTAGCATGCTACTACAACACCTGCATCAGGCCCAAGACGTTTCATCCAAGCAACCTGGTCCTCAAGCAAGCAGAAACATCCCAACTAAAAGAATGTGGCAAGCTATCCCCAAGCTGGAAAGGCCCCTATAAGGTGGTTGAGGCTCTGCAAAATGAAGTCTACTATCTTGCTACACTCAGTGGTGACCGGTTCCGTCGGACATGGAACACCAGCAATTTGAGGATATACTACCAATAACGTAAGGCTCTCCCTCAATTATTAAAGTTCCTTATTGGTGCAACACTGTCTTCCACCTATGTAGGAACTCACTTTTTTGACTCCGGGTTTGGTGAACAAAGTCGGGAAACTTACGAAGCCCTACACTCAAAGCTGGAAAACTTACGAAGATCCACACCAAAGCTGGGAAACTTACGAAGCCCCGCACTCCAAAGTCAAGAAACTTATGAAGCCCCGCACTCAAAGCCAAGAAACTTACAAAGCCCCGCACTCCAAAGTTGAGAAACTTACGAAGCCCTGCACTCAAAGCTAAGAAACTTATGAAGCCTTGCACTTAAAGTCGGAAAACTTACGAAGCCCCGCACTCAAAGCTGGAAAACTTATAAAGCCCCTCACTCAAAGCTGAAAAACTTACAAAGCCCTGCACTCAAAGCAAAGAAACTTATGAAGCCTAGCACTCTAAAGCCAGGAAACCTATGAAGCCCCGCACCCAAAGCCGAAAAACTTATGAAGACCTACACTCAAAGTCGAGAAACTTACAAAGTCCTGCACTCAACTACCTTACTCACAGTCTGGAGATGTAAGCCGGGAGACTTTCGAAGCCCTGCCATCTATCACTTGACTCACAATTTGGTAAATCAAGCCACGAAAACTTTAGAAGCCCTGCACTCAAGTCCGCATGACCTCAAGGCCAGCAGAGAGGAGCCGAAGAGTTTCTAGAGTCCATGTCGATCCCAGGATTTCAGAATCAGCCAAGGGTGGCTAGGACCTAGGGGAGACTCACACATGGCAGCCATGGACCCTATCTTTCTATCATGCAAAAGGGCAGAGAAGTTGAAGGGAGAAAAGAACAATACAAAGATTCATCAACTAAGATTCCTTCATTACAGGAGCGAGCCCTTCACAACATGGGACATTCCTGTTTGTTGATAAATACTTCAAAAAAAAGGAGAGAGAAAAAGAAAAGATGAGAAAGAAAGGAGACACATCAGTTGGAAAAAAATTATATTATTTATTTATCAAAGTATTCTTTACATCAGTCAAGGCTCCCGACAGGCCGGGAAGCCATTCAAAAACTTAAACATGAAGAAGAGAAAAAGGAGTACTCAACAATAGAAGAAATGATATATTTATTGATTGAAGTCTTTCTTTACAGCAGTAAAGACTCCCAACAAGCCGGGAAGTCCTTCAAGATTTAGTTACAAAAAGAAAAAGGAAAACAATCAAGTTTCAATCATCGGCTCCTTTCCCGGTCGACGAGTGACTCCCCCTTATGCTGGCATGGCATCATGTTAAGGGGCATCTTGGGCAGCGATGACTTTGGCCTTAACCTCTGGCTCCTGCTCAAGCTCTGCCTTGGTAGTAGTTTTGGCGCCCCGGGGATAGGCAGTTCGGGAAGGATATTTTCTATCCCCTTTAGCCCGAAGAGATGGCTGGCCTTGATGGGTTTCGATGGCACAACGGATGGTAGAATTTCAAAAATTTTCATTTGAAAAACATAAGAAATCGAAACCCTAATCCAGAATCCCTTGAGCATAACAATTAATAAATCATATAATGAGGCTTAGGAAGGATACCTGATATGCAATAGCCTTCTTCTTTCCACTAGGAACACAAGTGCATGCCCTCCAGAGGTGATCCACACAAGAATTGAACCAAGGAGACACTCCTTCTTTGCTTGCTTAAACCACCAGGACTCTTTGGCAGCCTTTCTAGCCTTCTGCAGCCTTTTCTTCTTTCCCAGACTAATACCCTCCTGACAAACACTCTGAACACTCTCCTAAACTCTTCTTACTTCTACTTAACGATTCTTTATTCTCTTCCTAAGCCCTTGTCTTAATTGGGTAGACTTGTCTTAAAAAAATAACAATGTCTTAGCAAGGGAAGGAAGAGACAAAGAGGATAAGTGCAAGAATGTAAGAAAGAAAGGATAGAATAATAATGCTCTCGGTAAAACATCGATGGATTTATATAGGAAAGCAAGAGGCATGGGATAAGGCTCTTCATCAGCCCTTGATCTACTTTTCATCATATCAAATAAGACCCTTCAATGAGAAGGAGTCTTTTGGATCTAAAAAATACTTCCTTTCATGCACCAAAAAACTTATCTGCATCCCTTGGATTTAATCAGAGATTTTTCTTCACGCCATGTGGCATGTAACCGGCTTATGAAAAGGCAATTGGCATGGAATTAAAAGACATATCCCTTCAAAAAAAAAAACTGCCCATTTAAATTTAAATTGGTGCGGCAATCATGAAGAGTCGTGACTCTTCATGTTGCGCGCGCCAATTATTTCTTTCCTTTCCCTTTTGTATGGTAAAAGGCTGAAGGAATGGGTGTTAGGATAAGGGGAGAGACTCCTTGCTTATCTAGAAACCACCTCCCCAAAGCAGAAGGACTCCTTTCCTTCTCTCACACCATAATTTCTAGCGCAAACTCAAAAAGGGTGCCAAGAGTCCAATTTAGTTTGGACTCATCATAAATCCAAGATAAAGGATGATAAAATCCAAATAAAATCAGATTATTTGACCCCATTTAGGAAACAACCTAATCTAGATTTCTCATAAATTGGTTTGCCCAATTAGCAAGCAAATAGACCCAATCTAATTGGGTTAGGAATTAGGCTAGCATACATATGCTAGTATGCAATCTAGCTAGCCAATTAGGATTGATTAATCCTAATATAATATCCAATAAATTTCTAGGTTAATTCTCATATGTGTGTGACCCTTTGGGTTCCACATCTAGCCAGCAGTAGGTCTGGGTCCAAGCTGATTCGATCCAATCAGACCCGTTTGACCTAATTAGGTCAAATTGAACTGACCCAAGTTGCCAATTTAAACCAACTTTCAAATTGACTCATGAATCTAATCAAATTGATTCATGATAACCTACATGACATGATTGACATCTAGCAATGAGTCATGCCAACCTGGAAGATGAGAAATTTGGTAGAAATTATCAAAATACCCTTCAGTGGAAAGTTATCGTGCAATTCAATCTCTCGATCTCCTTATATCCCGAATAAGTGATGGGTATGGATTAATGTCAAATCCTAGCACTTAGTTATTTCGAATCTCAATTCGATAATGATGACTCTATTGATGACTGATTAGAAAACCTTTTTTAAGCTCATCCTGCTTTGATCAAAGACTCCCTGAGTCATCAATTGAAAAGATTTCTTGGGATAATATTTCCTCTTACTAGGAATGATCGATTCCTTGTTGATCCACTCTCATCCTTCATACACCTTCCACCATATTCAAGAACATCCCATGCATAACTCAATGTCATGAATGGATATGAATCAAAACATGGCTTAGCGTGCATAAGGATCTAAGGTGATCTCAGGTCTAAAGATCACTTGCACAACTCCCACTATGAGAACTTCCTTTTGACAAGCAGTAAGGCATCCGTAAGAAGTTCTCAGTGTGGATCAGTTCAGTGAACTCATGTCTACAATGAGCACCCCTATCCTTATATTAGTGTCTCTACACTAGTGGCTGTGAGATCAACCACCCTCTCTTAAGAGCATATATAGGATATGCTGGTCTTTCTGGAAGTATCGATTCCCTAATCGATAATCCAATGACCAGGAACATTCTAGATTAGGGTTTATAGGAATTTAGGTCTTACTATTATGATCTTCATCATAACCCTAATTCCATTTTCCTAACCTATGGGGTTCGCCATAATCTATTAATCAGACACAGCAGTATGATGAAAACTAAATGCCTTTTATTAATACATAAAAAATGTCATACATGAGTTTGGAAGTTTACAGAAATGCCCTTATAATGATTGGCTTTTAAGGCATTATTCTTTCAGGCCTTACCTCGAAAGTCATTGAACCCCTTATGGTAGGAGTCCAAGACTGCCTCGATGACCTCATCTTGGAAGGCTTCAAACACCTTGAATTATAGGACGGCCTTGGTGGTTTCCTTCTTCGCCGCCTCCATCAATGCTATGGCTGCCGTGGCCTTCTCCAAGATCATCCAGTCCAGGCCACTTCCTCCTCGAGTTGGACCTAGAGGATTTGCATCCTCCCCTCTAGGAGAGCTACCTCCACCATAGAGTTGGCCTCCTTCTCTACCAGGTGGAGAGTCTTCCCCTTCTCCACCTTTATAGCCTTGTCGAGCTTAGCGGATTTCTTCTCCAACTCTATCGCCCTCACTTGGGAGTTGGCCAGTTGGTCCTGGAGGGTCTTCACCTAATCCTCCAGCCCTTGAACTCGAGTGGCCTGAGTCTGGGCTTCATCTCTATCCTTGCGGAGATGGTAGTCATGCTTCATTAGTCCCAAGTAGGAGTCCCTGATAAGCTAAACATTGGTGACCACCTGCAACAGTCGCATGGAGAAAGTTAGTCAATATCTACATGGGCGGAAGAGGAAAATGAAATAATCGAGAAGATGGCTTACTGACAGTAGTTGGGGGAACACCCCGATGAGAACGTCCACCAGTTGCTAGTTGCTCTTCTCCTGGTGATCTTGCGGCTGAATGATGGCATTCAAAATCTCCTCCGCCAGCATTCCATCCCTCATCAGCCTTGCATCTTGGGGCAAGTAAAGGGACATCCTCTTCATCCCTGGCCTCAGCATCATGGATAGCTTTGAGGGGTCCAGTGTGGCCATTGGTGGAGGCACGGTGGTAGTGGGCTGGTCATCGATGGCTCTACTTCCTGGCAATGGGGCCGGTCTCTCTGTGGTGGTGTCTTCCGCCACCTCTACCACCTTTGACTGGGGTGGAGCTTTGGTTCATGGAGGGGCTGCCGAGGTTACTGGCAAGGCCCCCTCCACTGGTTTGGCCTCGCTCATGGGCCTACAAGCCGGAGGCTGGATCGTTGGCCCAGGTGTGGTCGATGCAGTAGCAAGTCCCCTTCCGATTGGCCCAACAATAGGCTCCTTGCTGGGCCTCAACCCCGGCTCCTCTTGGGCCTTCTTCATGGGCTCATCTTCGAGCCTCGCAGAGGCAGCCCTCTTCTTTGACATGCTGAGGAGCTGGCTCATGGGGTACTTCATTCTTGTGAAACAAAAAGAAGTTGGTTAGTCCCTTGTTGAAGCAGATCAACTTGGAAGAAAAAGAAGCTCGACATCGAGCCTTATCCTGAGGATGGGCCTGGCTGACCTTGGCATCGACGAGGTTCTGCTTGGTCAGTAGGTCTCGAAGAGCTAGGACCTCATAAGTGACTAGCCAGTCGTACACCTCTTTGTCGGCCGGCTCGACTGCAGATTACCAGTTAGGAGAGCGGTCTGGGTCATTCCAAATCCAGTCCACCCCCTCAACCAAGGCAAATAGGAACCTACTCTTCCATCCCTTGATGGAAGAGGGCAGGTCAAGCTTGATGGCCCCGGGGCAGGGGGCCATGAACCACCACCCATTGTCAACTGGGTGGCACTTCAAGATGAACAAGGTCTTGAAGAAGGGGAAATGGGTTACGATCCCGTAGAAGTGGCAAAGGATAATAAAGCAAAATATGATTCTGACGGCATTGGGGGTAAGTTGGCTAGATGGTGTTATTGAAGAAGGAAAGAAAAAAAGTATGGCGGGGAAGATGAAGGCCCTCGAAAAAAAAATCTTCATATAGGGCTATCCAGCCCGAGCCATTGGAAGTGACATGTTTCTCCGGTCTTGAGACTGAAAGTCGAATGGAATCAGGGATCCCATACATACTCTGGACATGGAGGAGGTCCTCACCGGTCATCGCCAAAGCAATGCCGGCAGGATCGACTGACTCCCTGATGGGAGGGGGAGGAGGAGGAGGAGCTGCAAGGGGTCCAATGACTATCCCCGTCCGGTAGGGACCCCTACGGACCACTACTGGGACTTTCTCCTCCTCACTATTCGAGGAAGGAGGCCTCGGTCAAGATGGCCCCACCTCATTGAAATAATCTAGATTGCGGTGCCCTCTACTAAAATAACTCATAAAAACAAGAAGGAAGAAGGCAAACGAAAGATAGAAACCAGGAGACTCTGTGAAACCTCTCCTTCAGCACTGGCTGAAGGAGAGGAAAGAAGGAGAACAAAGAGGAAAGAAGGAGAAGGAGAAGGCTGACTTGCTAGGACTCCAAATCCTTGATCAAAGAAATGGAGGCAAGACGAGAGGAAGAAGAAGCACTCTATAGAAAAACCTTGTCTTCTTCGCTCGAAAAACCCTTAAGGGGTGAGAGAACAAGTCCCTTTCAAAAGCCTGCAGCCCTCGTCACCTCGTATCGATTGAAGGCGTGCACGCTTTCTCCTCCCTGGCCAACCAGAGCCTACCATGCATTGTGTTGTGGGACAGATGCACAGGGATGGATCGCTGGCGAGCGCAGAAGTCACCAGGAATTAGGGTTTGCAGGGGTTCACACAGATTTTCCTAAGAGAAAAAGCACATAGCAAAGGGCTCACACAGATGCCCTAGGGATCACATAGATATCCTAAAAAGAAGGAAGAAGGGATCACATGGATACCCTGGGCTCATACAGTGCCCTCAGGGATCACATAGATACCTTGAAAAGGAGGAGGAAGGGATCACATAGATATCCTGGGCTCATATAGATGCCCAAATCAGGGATTACACAGAAACCCTGGGATCACACAGATCCTTCACACATAACTCAAGAAATGTTATTCATCCATTGCATAAAAAAAATACAAGAGGGGATGGGGTATTTATAGATTCACCCCAGGGTACATGACTTGAGGGTTAAGAAACCCTGACTTGTGGGCCAAGAAACCCTGGTGGACCTGGTCAATAGTGGGCCTTTGTCTTGGACTAGAGCTCTCTCTTGTGGGCTTGGCAATATGAAGGGCCCAGGTGCATGAAGTCCAGCTCTGGTTGAGGGAGCCTAGTGAATTTCTGGGTCTGGTTACTCTTCTCTTGGACCTTGACATGAATGAAAATTACAGGACTCGATCTAACACACTTGATTGGACTGATTAGACTAAAAGACTAGACCTGACTAAGTGGACTCAACTAGACTCAGTTGTCTCACTTTATTACAGGACTTAAATAAAAATAAAATAAAATAAAATGGACTTCAGCATCCCCATCATTCTCTTGGAGTGGGGAGAACTCGACTCCGTCGAGTCAGGCCCAGCGAGGTTTGATGGAACTGAAACTAATCAAATCAAAGCAAAAGAGGCTATTTTTAAATTTTTTTTCACCTTCTTTTTTTATTCATCTCTGCTTTGAGATCTGTAAAACTTTGAAATTCCTGCTGCTCTAAAAATCATGCGCTCCAGGAACCGTGCAGCACTGAAGTCAGCAACAGGGGACGACACTGCTTTCATATTCGTGCTGTCCCCTCTCTTCCTCATGGACCGAACCAAGGAGCAGAGGAGCGCTGTTGGAGGAGTTTGTCAGCGTTGGTGCTGGGTGGAGACTATTTGGCAGGGTGGCCGTGGAGTCGGCGGCGGCTAGCGACGGTAGCGGGGAGGAGTTCGCCAATCAACGATGGCGCTATGTGGAGACAACGTCATGCACGACGAAGGTCACAACGAAGGTGGCTGGCGATGGTGGAGATCCATGTGGTGGCATGGGCGGATCTAGAGAGGAGGTGGATTCGGAGAAGGCAGCGTCGATGATGATCTTCGGTGTCCGATTGGTGGTGGTGGACAGTCAGAGTGCTAATGGTGAAGACGAACTAGGGCAGGGCAGAGGCAAGGCGACGTGGGTAGCACGAGCTTCGATCCGGCGGCATCGGGCATCATGACAGTAAGGAGCTAGACGGGCGACGGTGAGGCGTCCATCGGTGTCTCGGCACTGGGGCAGAGATGATGAGGGCGGCAATTCCTCTAGAGGGGTTTGCGTGATCGAAGCGAATGATGCCGGGGCAGATCGAGGCCTTGAGAATGTCAAGGAGGGGGATGGAGTTGGATCCGTCGGTGGCCATGTCACCCTCGAGGGGGTGGATGTTGAGGAAAGGGTGCACATCGATGATGACGGGAGGGGGAGGAGGGGAGGCTGCCATGGCCTGGGCTTCTCCTCCTTATCTTCTTCGTCTTCTACATCTTCTGGCGGCACCGACGATGATAGAGGCGGTGGGGCGGTGGCAGAGCAGGGCAGCGAGCATCTGGTGGTTCGATGGGGTTGGCTCGGTCTAGGTGGGGTGCTCTGATTGGTGGTGTGGGCGATGGTGGTGGAGGCTGGATCTATCGTGGAGGCTGTGGAAGCTTTGGATGAACAGGGAGGCTGCGGAAGCTTTGGATGAACTGGTATGGCATGAGGGATGAAGCATACCCTAATCCTCCGTGCTCTGATACCAAGTTGATGCAGGACAGATGCACGAGGATGGATCGTTGGCGAGCGTAGAAGTCACCAGTGATTAGGATTTGCAGAGGTTCACACAAATTCCCTTAGGAGGAAAAGCGCATAGCAAAGGGCTCACACAGATGCCCTAGGGATCACACAGATACCGTGAAAAGAAGGAGGAAGGGATCATACAGTTACCCTAGGCTCACATAGATGCCCTTAGGGATCACACAGATACCCTGAAAAGGAGAAGGAAGGGATCACATAGATACCCTGGGCTCACACAGATGCCCAAATCAGGGATCACACAGAAATCCTGGGATCACACAGAACTCAAGAAATATTATTCATCCATTGCATGAAAAAAATATAAGAGAGGATGGGGTATTTATAGATTCATCCCAGGGTACATGACTTGAGGGCTAAGAAACCCTGACTTGTGGGCCAAGAAATCCTGGTGGACCTGGTCAAAAGTGGGCCTTTGTCTTGGACTGGAGCTCTCTCTTGTGGGCTTGGCAGCATGAAAGGGCCCAGGTGCATGAAGTCCAGCTCTGGTTGAGGGGGCCTGGTGAATCTCCGGGTATGCTTACTCTCCTTTTAGATCTTGACATGAATGAAAATTACAAGACTCGATCTAACTCACTTGATTGGACTGATTGGACTAAAAGACTGGACCTGACTAAGTGGACTCAACTGGACTCAGTTGTCTCACTTTATTACAGGACCTAAATAAAATAAAATAAAATAAAATAGACTTTCGGGTCCCCATCACATTGAGATCTACCGGAGGTGATGCTTAGGTTCGAACACGATCACTTCGGGCCAAGCACAGCAATTATGGCCCCCTTTGAAAGGGTTGATGTGTTATCGCTTTGTTGGTGCAGAAGTGCAATCTCTGGGGCATCGGCGCTCAAGGCATTAATAATGTAAGGGGAGTGTCCTTCCATGTCAGCATGATCATTACTCCCTTCATCTCGAGCACCGCATCATGCTCCAGGCTTGAGAGTGGGGGCACCTGATGTGGCATTATCGCTGACATGGAACCTATGACGGCCCCAGCTAGCGGCCGTGTTGGTGGAAAGTGTCACCTGGATGCAGTGACAAAACAAAAATACAGAGTCAAGCCGCCCTCATGCCTAGAGTGTGCTCTTTCCTTCCAGAGTAGAGCCCCTAGCCAGGGCTATGCTCCCGCCTTGCAGGATTGAGCTCCTGAGATAGAGCTCTTCCATTCTACCGAGGTCGAGCCCCTGGCCGAAGTCAGCTCCCATCCAGGGTCGAGCTCTCGGTCGAGGTCGTGCACCCAACATTTGAGGTTGAGCCCCCGATCAAGGTCAGCTCCCATTTGGGGTCGAGCTTCTGGTTGAGGTCGTGCTCTCGCAATCTGAGGTCGAGCCCCCGATCAAGATCAGCTCCTATCCAGGGTTGAGCTCCCGGTTGAGGTCATGCTCCCGCCATCTAAGGTCGAGCCCCCGGTCAAGGTCAGCTCCTATCCAAGGTCGAGCTCCCAGTCAAGGTCAGGCTCCCGCCATCTAAGGTTAAGCCCCTGGAAGAGGCCATGCTCCCGCCATCTGAGGTTGAGCCCCCGGTTGAGGTCAGCTCCCATCCGGGGTCGAGCTCCCGTTCGAGGTCACATCCAGGGTCGAGCTCCCGGTCGAGGTCGTGCTCCCGCCATCCGAGGTCAAGCCCCTAATTGAGGCCAGCTCCCATCCAGGGTCGAGCTCCCGATAGAGGTCATGCTCCTGCCATATAAGGTCGAGCCCCCGGCCAAGGTCAGCTCCCATCCGGGGTCGAGATCCTGACCGAGGTCATGCTCCCCCCATCTAAGGTCGATCCCCCGGTCGAGGCCAGCTCCCATCCAAGGTCGAGCTCCCGACCGAGGTCATGCTCCCACCATCCAAGGTCATGCTCCTACCATCCGAGGTCGAGCTCCCGTGATAGAGCTTCCCCTTCTTGCCAAGACCGAAGTTCCTGCCAGTAGCAAAAAGGAGAGGATCAGAAAATGTTCAGACTGTGGCATGGAAGCTCCCAGCTACTTGCAACATTTAAGAGGTGGAGCATACCCAACCAAAGATTTAAACTCTGCAAACATGCCACCCGCACATTCTATGCAATGCATGTTCCACCAGGCTCCAGGCCCTATAGCGTGCTGCCATGTCAACGGCCATGCAACCAAGGGCTTTACTTCTTGCAACACGAAACCTGTACCTCCTCCAAGGGAGTATCTCATTAAGGCCCCAAGCCATGCAACACTCCGATGGTCCAACCTAGAATAGAAACGCCCCACCATAGCTTGAGGCTCGGTAGCACGGTGCTCGCACCTCTCACAAAAAACTACACCACCATAGGGACAAGATCTGTACTGCACCGGCAAACACCCCCAATAGAAGGATCTCCTTTCGAGGACTGGTCCGACAAGGGGAGGCCACAAACAAAGAAAAATCTCTATTGAAATGGGTATCGGGAAAGTGACATCTCGATGAAACCCCAGACTTGGTCTGGGCCATTCCACTCATATAAAATAGAGGAAGGGATCTCCGAAAAGGGGAGAGGCAACTGGTAAGACATAGAGGGAAAACGGACAAGGAACTAGCCAAGAGAACCTTCCTGCTCTCTAATCTCCACTTCACCTTGTCCTTCCATTTCTAAAATCTCATCTTTCATCCTCTACGCAGAAAGGTTTCAAGCTCTCCATCACAAAGGTTCTATTTCTGTTGATCGTCCCAACTGACTTGATCATCGGAGTGTCCCCGTTGGAATCTCTGGCCCGGGTCTCATCTTTTTTGTAAGTCACATTGACTCCAGAGCTGACCAAGAAAGAGGACCAAGCACTTAGAGGGAGCCCGACGCATCTTCGATATGTTAGAGCTATGGGCCACGGCGATCTAGGCAGCAACACAAGGTATTTGAGAGGTGGCCCAATCATCTAGGTTAGTTAACATATGTCCAACATGGATTGGAGCTTCGACATCATGCTGGACCAACCAAATCCTAATATATCAATTATTATTATTGTTGTTGTTATTGTTGTTGTTGTTATTGTTGTTATTATTATTATTATTATTATTATTATTATTACTGGTAAGAAGTTTCATTAACTTTTTGATCAACATGCAACAAGCATCATGCTAAGTTAACACTATCTAATTTTTTACTTAAAAGTTGCCATCATATATTTTTCACATGCTAGCTAGTTCTTGAAGCTTCGGTGGAGTACATGCTATGCTAGTGCTTTAAAGTTACTAGCAAAATGCTTGATTGTTTATAAAATTGTAGAAAAGGGGGAGGAAAATAAAAAAAATTAAAATATTTTTTAAAAAAATGCTAAAATGGAAAAACTTATTTGCCTATTTTTTATGTTTTCTATTATCCAAATAGCTAAAAGATCCAATTATTTCAAATTTTTTTATTTTTGAGTACCTTTTCCAATCAATTAGATGTACCCTAGCTAAGTACAAAACCAATATGGTTCTCTAGTGATCATGCATGAAATAATTTTTATTATTTTTGAGAAGATAGTCTTGCACAAAATCATTAAGACCTAGTTTAGAATATTATATAAGTTTTTGATTTTTCTGATTTTTTAGTTTGATAAAAGTATGGCAATAGCCCCTCAACTTTTATACTTTATGTTCCAATACCCCTTAACTAAGAACCTTATAGTTGATGTCACTTGACTCGTATACGTAATCTAAGAAGCCCTTTTGTTAATTCTATCCATTAGTTTATTGACATGACTTTATGTTAATTCTTGTTGGCACCCTGAAATGATATTTTAATATATTTTAATATTTTTTTAAATAAGTGGTGGACTGATATGAGGTTCCTGTGGGTGGTGTGGTTAGATCTTATCAACAAGAGAAAGAGATGGATGGAGGAAAAGCTGGTAGTGTCAGTGGAGGTGGAGGGGACGAGGGAGAGGTGGTGGGGACACCGGAGGTACTAGAATAAGATAGAGGCTTTTCAACCCTCAGTGAATTGATCAATAATTTATGAGTCCATCTGTAATAAGGGCTTAGCCCATCTGAGTCCTTTTTTAGTTGTTGTTTGAGTCTTTTGAGTTGTTATTTCAGTTCTGTACTAGTCAGCTTATGTTGAGCTAGTTCAATCCAATGCTAGTCAGCTCATGTTGAACTAATTTTATTTTTTTGAGTCTTGTCCAAGCATACTGAAAACTCAAGACTATATCATACAAGTGAAGACCAAGTCCAACTAGATTGAAGACATGGAAGTATAGCCCAAGTCCAACCCAGCTTGAAGATTTGAAGACCCCAGGAGAAAAATTCAGAAAATCCTGATTTCTTGCAGATGCCCTCCAGATGCCCAGATTCCCTTCCAGATGCCAAAGTATATTCATAAATAAGGGCATCCATGATTCTAGAGGTCCATCTGCATCCTAGCCCAAAGAAATCAAGCCCATGCACCAAGCCCAAGCCCCTAAGAAGCAAGATACAAGGGAATATTCCTGCTACCTGGCTACCAGGCCACCCAAGCTTCCAGAGGCCCAAACCCATGCAGCCGAGCCCCTTTGGGCCGGCCTCTTGCTGCTCTTAGAAGCCCAACACGCCCCCCTAGGCATCCTTGGAGTGTTGGCCAAGTCAAGAGAATTTTTAGGGATTTTTTCTACCTAATGTTTCCTTATTTTTTAGCTAGGTTTTGAGAGGGAAAAGGATTCTTATGTAAAGACTTATGTGCCCTTACTTGGAGCCCAAGGTTAAGGGTCTATTTAAGGGACCCTATCCTCTTGTATGAAACCTAATTTTTGAAATGAATTAAAACCTTGAGTTCTTCTATTGAGTTGTGTGATACCCTGCTATGTGCATAAAGGGGTTTGTGAGAGTTTTTCTTCCCAGTGCTGCAATCATCTTCCTGCTGCCAACAAGCCTCTCAGATCCCTGGACGCCCACTCCAAAAGAAGCCTTCCCTTGCTGTTTTCCGTTTATTTTCTTGTTCCTTTGTGAGTTTTCTAACCCCTGACAGGTCGTTTGCAGGTCCCCGAGTTCATACGAATCCAACGACTCCAGCCAAGCCTCAATCGGATCACCGAGCAGAAAGCCGGGTATCCGCGGGTCATTGGCTCAGTTTTCCAGGCCGCGTCCATCGAGGAACGAGAGACCCCTTCGCTGTGATCTTCACAGATATTGTCAGGTACACCCCCTCTACCTCCAGTAGTTTTATTGTAGGAGAACTTTCCCTAACCGAGGCTTCTCAGCCCCGGCGATCCTTCTTTTCTACTTTTCTAGGTCCTAATCTGCATGCTGATCTTCTAAAATTCATATAAAATTCCCTATAACTTATTTTAATCTGAAATTTGGTAATTAAACACTCAACCCCACATATAAAACATACAAAAAGAATTGCATGCATATTAGTCCCCCATCATTTTGTATCAGAGCTTAGATTAGGACTTATTTTCTGCAATTTGTCAGTCTGTATATGCTTTGTTTTTTAATTATTTCTCCCTGTTAAAAACTACAAAAATGTTGAAGTATGTTTTGATAGATTTATCATAATTCACAGTGATTTTTAGAATTTTTTCAGATTTTATTTCGGACTGTGAATTTTCTGCAAGCCAAAATACAGCCTGCAAATTTTCGGCTCTGTTTTTTATTCAGCAAGACAAGTTTGGAAGTTCTAGGGTTTTGTTTAGCATTTTTGCATATCTTTTAATTTTAGTATATTTCCTGCATATTAGGCCATAATTTGCAAGTTTTCTTCTATTTAAAAAAATACCAAAAAAAAAAAACCAAAATCATCTAAACCCTAATTTGCATCCTCATCTGCCTACTATCATTGCATAATTTACTTTCAAGGGCACTCTTGCTATATCAGATAAGGGGAGGAGTTAATAACCTCTCCTTAGCCCAAAACTACATCCCTTGCATTCGGTCCCAAGCCTTAACCTAAAATTAACTAGACTTAATTTGCCTTAGTGGGCTAGGGACACCAACTGGTTGGGTCCAGGCTAGTGTTAGATCACTGTGTCAAGTTAACCTGTGTGTGCCTTGTGCTCAGTGTCTAGAACGGTGGTTTAGGGATTCAATCCCGAAGGGCTTATGTGCTGGTCCGCCTACCTGGCCAATCTCTGATTGGTGTCTAGGATTGGCAATCAAGGACCTAACACTCCCCTTACACCTGCCTGGCTGAGTACAGGGTTACTATAGGCTAGTTTGCCACCCTGATTGAGCATCTAGTTTAGACTCTAGGTCTAGTCAGGTATAGTCGGTCTGATCAAGTCTTGCATGAGCACTAGATCAGGGATTTCATATCACCCACCTCCTTCACAAATGTCTGAACCCATGAAAAATTTTCAAGCCCAAATAAAAGCACTCACTGAGCATCTAACCCAATCCATGGCCCAGTTGACTACCCAGTTAACTCAGTTTGGTACCCAAACCAACAATATAATTGATCATCTTGCCAATAGGTTTGACCAGTTAGAAGGCCGTGTAGGGACCATACAAAGAACCCATGGGTCACAGTCTGAGCCAGATCTTGAGTCCCCTCAACCTAGGAGGACCCCAAACCCTGATCTATACCATGAGGTCGAACCTAGGAGAGCTCCTCATCCTGACCCATACTATAATCCTGAACCTAGGAGGACCCCAAACCTTGATCCATTCCATGAGGTTGATCCTAGGAGAACCCCCCAGCTTGACCCATACTATAATCCTGAGCCTAGGAGGACTCCAAACCCTGATCCATGCCTTGAGACTGAACCTAGGAGAGACCATCGTCCTGACCCAATCCCTGAGATTCGTCCTAGAAGGCCCAATCAGGATTTTGTAGACCATGAGGACAGATTCTATAGACATGTTAAGCTTGATGCCCCAACTTTTGATGGTTGTCTAGATCCTAAGGTCTATATAGATTGGGAGGGAGAGATGGATCAATATTTTGAGTGGTATGATATGACAGAGGAATGTAAGTTTAGGTTTGCTAAGCTTAAGTTGGTTCGGGAAGCCAGGTTACATTTGGCTAGTGTTGAGAGAACCCTTAGTCTAGGAGGGCATGATCCTATAACCACCTGGTGGGCCATGAAGGGTAAGCTTAGGACAAGATACGTTCTAGCTTCATATCGTAGTGGTTTACTAGATCAATGGCAACGATTTAATCAGGTTAACAAGAGTATAGATGAGTACATCGCAAAATTTGATGAGTATTCCATGCGATGTGATTTGAGAGAATCTGAGGATGTTGTCTTATCTAGGTTTAGGGCTGGACTGAGAGATGACATTAAGAAAGAGCTTTATATGAGAGAGGTTAGAGACCTGGACCATGCTTACCAGATTGCTAGGGATCATGAGCATTTTCATAGAGGGCCCATTTATTGTAGGCCTGAGCCCACTAGATACCCTAGTCAGTATCCAGGAGCTAGCCAGCCCCATCAGAGCCGACCCATGCCCAGCCGACCTAGCCCGAGTTGACCCAGTCCTAGTCAACCAGGCCTGAATCGATCCAGTCCTAGTCAGCCAGGCCCGAGTCGACCCCAGCCTAGTAATCCTTTGACCCGTAAGGATGATCGAGGAAAATCCGTAAAGGTCAATAAGAGTTACACTCCCCAGAAGACCTGTTTTAGATGTAATAAGCTAGGCCACTTTATGAGCCAATGTCCAGTTAGTGCCTTACACCTGGGTGAACTGCAGGAAGAAGAGCCTGAATCCGTAGTCGAACCTGAGGGAGAAGTTTATGAGGCTGATGATCAGTTAATAGATGAGTATGAAGGTAAGGAGGAGGAACCTGAGTCTGAGAACCAATTAGGAGTGGTTAGGTGCATCTTAACCCAAACCCCAGTTAGGGAAGATTGGCATAGGACTAGCATCCTACAGACTTTTGTTAAGATAGGGGGTAAGGTTCTTAAGATCATCATAGATAGTGGGAGTTGTGTCAATGCCGTCTCTGCCAAGACAGTTAAATCTTTAGGATTGACCACAGTTCCTCATCCTAGCCCGTACAAAGTTTCTTGGGTAGATTCCACCTCCATCCAGATTCAAGTTAGGTGCCAAATCTTACTTAGATTGCAAACCTATGAGGAAAAGATTTGGTGTGATGTTATCCCCATGGAAGTAAGTAGTATTATTTTAGGTCGACCTTGGCTATTTGATCATGATGCAACCCTGTATGGTCGAACCAATGTTTGTACCTTCAACTACCACGGGAATAAGTTTGTTATCAATCCAGCTCTCCCTAGGGACCCAGTTAAAAGGGGTTCTAGTAGCCTTAAGAACAAGAAACCTGGAGTTAACCTGATTAAGGCTAGGGAGTTAGAAAAGGAGATTGTTGAGGGTAACCCTGTTTGGATCTTGACCTCCAAAGAAATATTAGAGCCAACCCAAAAGGAACACCCTAAAGAAATTGTCGAAGCTCTGAAAGAATTCGAGGATGTCTTCCCTGAGGATTTACCTGATCAATTGCCATCCCTTAGAGACATCCAGCATGCAATAGACTTAGTTCCAGGAGCCACTTTACCAAACCTTCCTCACTATAGGCTGAATCCCAGTGAGCATCAGGAATTACAGAGACAAGTGGGAGAATTACTTAGGAAGGGTTTCATTAGGGAGAGCCTGAGTCCATGTGCAGTCCCTGCTCTACTGACCCCTAAGAAGGATGGTACCTGGAGGATGTGTGTAGATAGTAGAGCTATCAACAAAATAACTGTGAAATATAGGTTTCCCATCCCTCGATTGGATGATATGCTAGACATGATGGCCGGAGCCAGAGTTTTCTCCAAGATAGACCTTAAGAGCGGCTATCATCAGGTTAAGATTAGACCTGGGGATGAGTGGAAAACTGCTTTCAAGACGAAGGATGGCCTGTTTGAGTGGGTTGTAATGCCCTTTGGACTTTCCAATGCACCAAGTACCTTTATGAAGATTATGACCCAGGTCCTAAAAGAGTTTACCGAAAAATTCATTGTGGTCTACTTTGATGATATTCTGATTTATAGCAGGACCAAGAAGGACCACCTTAGTCATCTAAGACTGGTATGCGAAACCCTTAGGGAGAATAGCCTCTATGCCAACTTCAAGAAGTGTGATTTCATGACACATAGGGTCATCTTCCTAGGTTTTGTTATCACCCCTGAGGGAGTTTCTGCAGATCCTGAAAAGGTTAGGGCGATTATTGAGTGGCCTACACCCTTTAGTGTCCACGATGTACGTAGTTTCCATGGCCTAGCAACCTTTTACAGGAGATTTATTAGGGGTTTTAGCACAATCGTCGCACCTATTACTGATTGCATTAGGAAGGGTACATTTGAGTGGACCAAAGCAGCTGATAAGGCCTTCCTAGAGCTTAAGGATAAGATGACCCATGCACCCATCCTTAGATTACCTGACTTTACTAAGGTGTTTGAGGTCGCTTGCGATGCCTCGGGAGTAGGAATAGGCGGGGTACTAAGTCAAGAGAACCTAGGTACTACTGCTAGAGCCTTACCTGAGGAAACCATAGAGGAGAGCCAAATTATAGAGTATAGTCCAAAAATACAAGAACCAGAAGAATTTATTAAGGACCTGATCTCTTTGAATCAATACCTTCAAGATGAGTCCCCTCCTATAGTTCCCATTAAGGACCTCTTCTCCGAAATTGGCGACCCATCCTTCCATTATGCAAACCCTATAGATATAGCTCAACCTCGTAAGGTTAACCTCATTAGTATAGGATTAGTTCCTGACACCCCGTCTTTTATCCTACTTTATCCAACTAACCATGAACCTTTTCTCTACCCTACCAAACTAATTCTGAACCCACTTCTTATTTTCTGCCCTTTCTAGACGTCTCCAACATTTCTAGGATCATTAGATTGCATTTAGTTGAAATTAGCGTACTGCATGCATTCATTACGCATGTTAGGTTTGCATTATACTTCTGGCATACCCTTTGGCATTTGCTTGGAGTCCATTGTAAATACTCTTGTGCACACCACACTAGGGTCAGACTTAGAGAGTCTATAGTCTCTTAGGTTTAGGTCCATAAAAGTCTAATAAATTTCCTTCGATAGGAATGCAAAGTCGAGTCTATTAGGTGTTAGTATGAGTCCTTTGAATCATTTGTTAGGAGTTTGCATGTGCCCAGCATGTTCACCACCTACACTAATTTTAAACAAACTGGCTAATTCCCGAAGATGGATCAAAGAATTTGATGTAGTGGATTCTATCTTGGTTAGGCTTAGGCTTAAAAGAAGCTTTATGCTTGCAGAGCCGGACCTTTTAAAGTGATAGAGAATGATTGGATCAAATGCCTATGTGTTAGACTTGCCTTCGGATATGGGCATTAGTTCTACCTTCAATATTACAGACCTGGTTGAGTATAGGGAACCGGCAGCGATACCTAGTGAGACCTTTGGACCTATTTTTTTTCATTGTGAGTGACCCTAACCCAGAGTGTCCACTAACAAATTGGCCTGAGAGAGGAGAACGGATCGAGCGTATCCTGGACGATCAAGCCATCACGACCCAGGGCCGTGACTATCAACGCTTCCTGGTCCGATGGCAAGGCTGGCCAGAGTCGGACGATTCGTGGATTTCTCGAGAGGACTTGCAGCACCTCAACCCAGACCTCCTCGAGAGATATGTGAGCCAGCTTGATCTTCACTCGACAGGGTCGAGTTCCTCCCACCACGGGAGAATTGGTGGGGACACCGGAGGTACCAGAATAAGATAGAGGCTTTTCAACCCTCTGTGAATTGATCAATAATTTATGAGTCCATCTATAATAAGGGCTTAGCCCATCTGAGTCCTTTTTTAGTTGTTGTTTGAGTCTTTTGAGTTGTTATTTCAGTTCTGTACTAGTCAGCTTATGTTGAGCTAGTTCAGTCCAATGCTAGTCAGCTCATGTTGAGCTAATTTTATTTTTTTGAGTCCTGTCCAAGCATACTGAAGACTTAAGACTATATCATACAAGTGAAGACCAAGTCCAACTAGATTGAAGACATGAAAGTATAGCCCAAGTCAAACCCAGCTTGAAGATTTGAAGACCCCAGGAGGAAAATTCAGAAAATCCTGATTTCTTGCAGATGCCCTCCAGATACCCAGATTCCCTTCCAGATGCCAAAGTATATTCATAGATAAGGGCATCCATGATTCCAGAGGTCCATCTGCATCCTAGCCCAAAGAAATCAAGCCCAGGCGCCAAGCCCAAGCCCCTAAGAAGCAAGATACCAGGGAATATTCCTGCTGCCTAGCTACCAGGCCACCCCAGCTTCCAGAGGCCCAAACCCATGCGCCCGAGCCCCTTTGGGCTGGCCCCTTTCTGCTCTTAGAAGCCCAACATGCCCCCTAGGCGTCCTTGGAGTGTTGGCCAAGTCAAGAGAATTTTTAGGGATTCTTTTTACCTAATGTTTCCTTATTTTCTAGCTAGGATTTGAGAGGGAAAAGGATTCTTATGTAAAGACTTATGTGCCCTTACTTGGAGCCCAAGGTTAAGGGTCTATTTAAGGGACCCTAGCCTCTTGTATGAAACCTAATTTTGATATGAATTAAAACCTTGAGTTCTTCTATTGAGTTGTGTGATACCCTGCTGTGTGCATAAAGGGGTTTGTGAGAGTTTTTCTTTCCAGTGCTGCAATCATCTTCCTGCTGCCAACAAGCCTCTCAGATCCCTAGATGCCCACTCCAAAAGAAGCCTTCCCTTACTATTTTCCCTTTGTTTTCTTATTCCTTTGTGAGTTTTCTAACCCCTGACAGGTCGTTTGCAGGTCCCCGAGTTCCTACGAATCCAACGACTCCAGCCAAGCCTCAATCGGATCACCGAGCAGAAAGCCGGGTATTCACGGGTCATTGGCTCGATTTTCCAGGCCGCATCCGTCGAGGAACGAGAGACCCCTTCGCTACGATCTTCACAGACGTTGTCAGGTACACCCCCTCTACCTCCAGTAGTTTTATTGTAGGAGAACTTGCCCTAACCGAGGCTTCTCAGCCCCAGCGATCCTTCTTTTCTACTTTTCTAGGTCCTAATCTGCATGTTGATCTTCTAAAATTCATATAAAATTTTCTACAACTTATTTTAATCTGAAATTCAGGAATTAATCACTCAACCCCACATATAAAATATACAAAAAGAATTGCATGCATATTAGTCCCCCATCAAGAGGGCTTGCATAGTGGGAATGGGCCTAGTAGGAGGAGGTGCTGGCACACCCAGTGGTGGGGTGCTTTTGAACACAATAGCTAGAATTCAACTTTGGATAGCATAGAGATGGGCAAGCTAATGCTCTGCTTGCCATTCTTCGCTAACCAACAAATTAGTAGTAGGTTTGCGAGTGTAATGTCGGGGATCAAGTTGGACATGAAGGACTTGTGTGGGAGAAACATTATATTGAGAACTCCCACCATTACATCACTAGCAGTGTTGGCCTAGGGGACTAGGCCTTCGCTCTTGTTGAGGCCCAAGAACTCTGATGTTCGAGTGGTGTAGAGCTTATAGCAGACCTCCAGGAAGATGGAGATGATGCTATCGAGGGATTCCAAGGCTTGAGACTCGGCTAGGATAATGCGAGCAAAGAAGCCATGGGCAACAATGTCGTAAGAGTAGAGGATCTCGGTGGAGTCAGAGACGGAGCAAAGGGAGGCATCATACCAGTGGCCATGCTTGGCAAAGGTGGTGGCATCCTAGACTTGGCCATGTGGATGATGTACGACAACTACTTCTCTTCTACCACCACCACATGGAAGGAGGAGGAAGTAGAAGAGAAGGAGGAGGAGCGCCACCATGGATGTGGTTGTTGTTGCCATCATTAGTCTCACCATTGCAACATAGTCAGGGTGATGTTTATATGATTGAAAATAGTGTGGAGGAGTCGATGAAGAAGAAGAGAGAAGGAAGATTGGAAGGGTGAGAGGATGGTCCCATGTATTTCCAATGTCCTTAGAGAGAGCTCATCGATGCTCGGCTAATTCCCAAGCCCATCAGAGTGGTTGTGATAGAGATACCAATCAATTCAACAAAGTGGCAAAGCTCGTTACTAGAGCTTGAGCAGCCACTACTAACATATAGGATTGGGCGACGGGACTCAAAGACAAGGTAGATGATCTAGTCAAGCAAGGGGTGGACGGGGACTTGGGGAGGTGGGAGAGGTACCCAGGGAGACAGAGGGCGGATCCCAAATGGGGACGGAGAACTGATAGTAGATGTCCTTCAAAATGTCAACAAGCACGAGGCCCGGGCAACTGGAGGAGGTGAGATAAAATGCTTCTTTTACAATGCAGGGGATGTCATCGACGTCGAGAATAAAGTAGTTGTGATGGGTGATGGAGTGGGTGACCTCGACGATGGAGGTCTCCTTAAAGGCATCAATGAAGATCATTTGTCGAGGGACTTGGCTGGTGATGGCGACCATGGGGATGGAGTTAAGGAGGGCATCGACGAGGTCGGACACCATGTCAGTGCACCAGGGTTGGAAGTGGTTATGCAGATGCCGAGGTTGTTGATGGAGTTGGCATAGCCGTAGCGGGCACAGACCTCACCTTACTCATGATGAAGAAGGTGGTTAGTGCTGGAGGGAGAGCAGGTGAGGGCCTGGTGGATCTTCATGGAGGTGTTACCAGGGTAGGTGAAGACCTCGATGATGCCCTTGCACATGAGGCTTTGACAAGCATGTCCGTGCCCTTGCAGGGCTCATTGGACAAGAAGCGACAGAGAGGGGAGGGAGTGGCAATGGTGGGGGTGGGGGTAGGGGAGGCAATGGAGGGGTGGCAATGGTGGAGATGGAGAGGGATCTCCGTAGGGAGCAAGTGGCAGCGAATATAGAGGGCTTTGGGGATGGCTAAGAGAAGGCAGGGGGCGGAGAGGAGTGATGGATGGCGGAGGGGGTTGCCACTATAGCTGCCACCGCCTTTTTAGATGCCATGATTGCTTAAAATGGAAGAGATCAGAGAGTACTTTTATATAGTCAGGATAAGTAATCTAGAGGGAAAAATCATACACGTATTCGGATCTGGTCATTGCCATATGCTCATATTAGAATTTATCCTTATTCTAGCACCCATTAAAAAATATAAAAGATATTAAAATATTATTTCAAGGTGCCAAAAGGTTAAATAAAGTTACATCAGCAAATTAACGGGTAGAATTAATGGAAGGGCTTTGCAGACCACAGAGCCAAGTGACCTTGACTATAAGGTTCTTGGTCGAGGGATATCGGAGTACAAAGTATAAAAATTGAGGGCCTATTACCGTAATTTTGCATTTTAGCCTCAAAAGTTCAATCATTTAATTCTTTAGTTACGTACTGGAAGACTAAATGCAAGTAGGTATAGATTTAACACTTCTTCAATTAGTGCATACCAATTGGAATTACATACTATCTCTGCTTGTCTGGGCTGACCATGTAACCATGTTATGCCGGTGGACAATGTGAGCGCGACTCTGGATATCTTAAGCAGAAGAGGGTGTCACGGTGTATCTTGTGAAGTTGAGTCAACATTGGTTCTTTAATTGCAACAGCCGGAAAAGCAAGGAGGAAAAAGGTGGACACGTCCAGGGAATCCAAGTCTAAGATAAGGTTTCAAGAGTGCTACTAGGGGAGGGTTGATAAATGAGCCCAGGCAACCCCTCTAACCTTAGGTACCAGAGCTGGCTGGGTTTAGGGCATTTGAGACATACACCTATGGAATAGGCAAATGATGATTGGGTTCTAGAAATTAAGAATTTTATCCCCCACCATGGCCTTGGATGCTTCGATATTATATTGTGGACTTGATGCTTAGGGAAACATATCAAAGGGGAGGGTTGATAAATGAGCCCAGGCAACCCCTCTAACCTTAGGTACCAGAGCTGGCTGGGTTTAGGGCATTTGAGACATACACCTATGGAATAGACAAATGATGATTGGGTTCTAGAAATTAAGAATTTTATCCCCCACCATGGCCTTGGATGCTTCGATATTTTATTGTGGACTTGATGCTTAGGGAAACATATCAAAGGGCTTTATACCTTATCCTCCCATCTGGATGCTCAAACTCTGACAAGATAAAAGATCAACAAAACTACGGCCTAAAACTGCAGAGAATAAGCAGAAAATTGAAAGAGGTGAGCTATATCATCACCAAGGAACAAAAATTTATTAGATCAAGTACATATTACATAATAGAATTTTAAGTTTACAAGCTTTAGGCAAAAATAAAGAACAAAATGATGTGATTTTTTTTTTTTTTTTTTAATGAAAAGGTGGTCGAGCCTCCGATATTTTATTAATAATACCCTTAGGATAATAAAGTTGCTGCGAGAGGCAACCTGTGTGCGCTACAGTGGGAATCATTTAGGGAACATGGAAGGGAATTCTTTTCCACTGGCATCTCGGCATGTTCCACATGATCTCTCCTTTGAGAGAGGACCCAAAGGAAACCTCCCTGGCCTTATCTAGGGCTGCTCCTACAATCCTTCATGGATATGAAGAAGAGAGGGTGTTTCTTGGTAGATCTAGATCTAGATCCATTGTACGTATAAAATGAAGGGCTTCTTTAATCTCATATCGGTTGTGAATCAACAAAAAAATTGGCTTATGTATATTGAGGGAGCTTTTTTTTTTTTTTTGTTTCATGTGAGGAACAAAATCATGAGACCTGCAAGTCAAAGCAGACAATACCTTCCATGCATATGGTAAAGAGGAACAATCTTTACATGATCATGAGCTAGCCACATGGTAAAGAGGAACAATCTTTGCATGATCATGAGCTAGCCTTGAAGTTCTCTTCTCTCGAGACTATATCAGTGGGTGGAATTTAAATTTTTGGATTTGCAAAAAAATTGAGAATGTTCCAAGTGGTGTCCATTGATTCATCCCTGGAGGGAACATGGATTATGGTTTAAAATTTTGAGAATCATCCGGTGGGATACCCCTTTTCTTAAAACTAATATCTAGGAACTCTTTTCTCTAATTTACTTTTGAGGGCATGTTAGAGTTTAAATATTTCATATCTATTTGACATTCTTACATATTTTTCTATTTTTTTCGATTTTCAGCTAGATTTTTGGAGGTTATTTTGTTGACTTTAATTAGGAGATAGAAATGTCACAAAATTATGAAATTAAGTGTAGGTCTTTTGGATTATGAGAGGAGGTTGCAGCCCAAATTTAGGCTTGATATGAACTTATTTGATAAGATTTAAAAAACAACCTTAATTTGGCTACAACTAAAATATGATTGGGTTTATTCAAGTTGCAAGTGTTGCATTTTTATCTCATCATGAAAGCTGTTACTTGAGCTGAGAATGCAACATGGCTGCATATACCCCAAGTCAAGGCTCAAGAGAATATGCAAAACTTGTAGATACTTCGTAACCTCAATATTATTGAATAATATGACAAAATAAGATAAAATAATTTATTTATTAATAAGTAATCAGAGTTGTCTAATTAAATTTTAGTTATCTAACTAGTATCAACTGGCATTGTAACTATTCATTCTCTTACTAACAATACCAAGACATAGCCAAGTATTAAGCATTTTGCGACTCTACAAAAAAAAGGTAATAACTAATGTATGTATGTACACACATATATATACATGTATATGTATGTATATACTTATGCACATCCATTATCTCATATCATCAATTTTGGACTTTCATTGTCTAATATTATAGCTTGATCGGATAAATGAATGTTGAAGTATCGCTTGTCTAATTTTTAAAAGAGTTTTTCTTTTCATTCGCCCTGTATGGGGAGGGTGAGAGGCCCGTCTGTCCTTCGCCTTCGACGTTGAGGGGTGAGAGCCCTAGTCCGAAGGCCTTCGGGCATCGAGGGGTGAGAGATCCTAGTCTTTCGCATTCAGGCATCGAGGGGTGAGAGACCCTAGTTATCCCCTTTTCCCCATCGAGTCCCCTCTAGGTCTTAGGGATTTTCCTTCACGGCCCCAGGTAGCGATTTGGGTGGGATGCCCTAGGCTCCGCATGTAGTGAGATAGGTGGGATGCCCTAGGCTATATGTAATGGGATGGGTGAGATGCCCTAAAGGTGAGATGTCTCTCCATGAATGTAAATTCCAAGTCCTAGAGTGTCCAATTTTCCAGCCCTCCATCCCTGTTTTTCCTTCTCCACCATCATTGAAAAATCAAAAAAAAAATTAAAAAATAGGATACCCTAATCTTCGGTGACTTCTCAGCTCGCCATAGATCCTAACCCTATCCCGTCCTCCATCAGGCATCAAGTTCGAGCTTCCCTCTTCCATCAGGGGATGGAAGAGCAAGTTTTTCTTTGTTGAGGTCGAGGGGGTCGACTAGGTCTGGAGCAATCCGGACAAGTCCCCCAACCGAAATTCTGTGATCGATGCGGCTGACCGGGATGATTACGAGAAGCTCCGCATCGCCCAGATTCCTCCTCTCGAGGTCCTGTTGTCTAAGCAAAACTTCGTCGACTCCGGGGTCGACCCAACAAATGGGTTGGGTGAGTTCGACCTGAACTTTTCTTTTCCTTTACTCTTATACTCCTTGCATTGCTTCCCATAGGCTCTAACTGTTGTGTAATTTGCATGCAGAGATGATCTTATCTGAGAATGACCTTCTGGCCATAACCAAGAAGTGGTCGCCGACCGGGCTGGCCGGGGAGCCTGCGCCGAGGTGGGCCCAGAGTGAGAGTGCTTCTACAGTCGCTCCCACGGTAGTGATCGGTCTGAGCTCGATTGCCCCAGCTGGTCCGAGTTCGGAGGCGGCTCGGGTGGCTCCTGCACCGGTGGAGAGAGCGGCTTCTGTGGCCCCAAGGCCGGTCCAGCAGGTCCCTGTGGTAGAGTCTGAAGTGGTGGTCCGGGCGAGGGCTGCTGCTGCTATCGCTATGCCTTGCCCTCCTCCAAGTCCGCCCATCATCCGTGTCGAGGATGAGGAGGTCCGGACCACGACCAGGGCCATGACAGAGGTGCCGCCTGCACTGGCACCAGCTTCTCAGCCTGCCCCCCAGGGTCCTTCAGCCAGCGGGGGCAAGGCCGCCTGCTCATGGAGAGAGCAGGAGGGAGGAGACGTGGCGCCATCTCCCTTTCAGGATGGGGTCGGAAAGTTCATTTCTCCGGAGTCCCGAGCTAGCCGAATGCATGATAGATTTCTCCATCCAGGTATGCGACCGGCAAGAGATGGCCGGGATGCGGCTGACCGATGTTATAAGCGCCATCTTTCCCCAGCTGTACTCGGTGAGCTATCCACCTCTTTCTTTTCTTCTTTTTCTTTCTCTTTTTCTCTTTCTTTCTTTTTTTTTTTTTAGGCTAACCTCGTTTCATGGTATAGATCGGTGCCGAGACCCTCTTCATCAAGGGCCGCTACCAGAGCTGGGAGCGTCTCAAGCAGCAACAGGCCATCGAGATTGAGTCTTTGAAGGCCGACCTGAAGGAGGAGGTCGGGGTGAACGGGGTCCTTGAGTTGAAGGTCAAGGACCTTAAGAAAGAGCTCACTGATGCTGAGGGGCAACCGAAGGGACTCCTGGTGGCTCGCGACCTAGAGCGGAGCCGCTCGAAGAAGGCGATCGACGACCTCTCCATCGTCGAGAAAAAGCTTAACTAGTACAGTGCCGAGGCCGATCGGTACAAGGAGGTTGCCTGAGCTACCCAAGCGGAGCTGGCAGCTGGGAAGGAGAAACTTGCCGCAGCTGAGAGGGTAGCAGAGATGGCAGCCAACTCGGTGGAGGCAGCCAGGCTGGAGGCTGTTGAGTTGAGAAGGGTGGCCACTGAGGCCACGAAGGGTGTTGAGGATGCCGTTGCCAGATTCAAGGCTTCGGAGGACTTCGTCGCTGAAATCTAGCAGATGGCGTCAGACTCCTTCTATAAGGGTTTAATGTACCTGCACGGTCGGGTCGAGACGCTTATTCCTGACAAGGATCGTAGCTGTCTCAGGTACCCTTCAGCCTCGAAGGCGAAGGTTGACGAGGAGGTCATTGCAGGGGCCGTGGGCCCAGAGCTTTCGACGCCAGCTGCAAGTGACCCTTCCGGAGTTAGGGCAGCCCAGCTGGAAACTTCTTAGCCTCAGGATCCAGTAGAGAAGGCAGCCAGCGTAGAGTGACCCTTTTCTTCCTTGCTTTGTTTTGTACTTTTGTTTCTTGTACTTTGTCAGGGTCACCCGGCATGTCGGGGGCCCAGAAAATACTTGTAACTTGTGTTTAATCAATGAAGCTTGAGCTTCTTTGTCATCTGTTCTCTTTGCCTGGTTCTTCCCTTCTTTCTCTCTTTCTTTCACTCCCTTTCTTCTTTTCTCTTCTTCTTCTTTTTTGCATGGGAAGATCAGAGAGAGGGGCTTCACCTTGCTTGGTGTGAAGTTGTGACACTTGAGAGTTGCTGGGCTCGAAGGTGTTGTCGACTGAGAGCCATGTGGCTCGGAGGTCCCTTGGCCAGAGATCTGAGCTCCGGTCTTAGGTTGGCATCCTAGAGCTGGGCTCGGGGACGTAGATGACTGAGAGCTGTGTGGCTCGAAGTTCTCTTAGCCAGAGACCTGAGTTTCGATCTTGAGTGGGCATCCTGGAGCTGGGCTCGGGGACGTAGATGACTGAGAGCTGCGTGACTCGAAGTTCTCTTGGCTGGAGATCTGAGCTCCGGTCTTGAGTGGGCATCCTGGAGCTGGGCTCGGGGATGTAGATGACTGAAAGCTATGTGGCTCAAAGTTCTCTTGGTCGGAGATCTAAGCTCCGGTCTTGAGTGGGCGTCTTGGAGCTGGGCTCGGGGACGTAGATGACTGAGAGCTGCGTGGCTCGAAGTTCTCTTGGCCGGAGATCTGAGCTCCGGTCTTGAGTGGGCATCCTGGAGCTGGGCTCAGGGACGTAGATGACTGAGAACTGCGTGGCTCGAAGTTCTCTTGGCCGGAGATCTGAGCTCCGGTCTTGAGTTTGGAAGGTGGTGACTTCGATGCTGTACTTCCCTCTCGTTCTCTTTCTTTCCTTCCCCTCTCACCTTTTTAATAAGCGGGGAGATCAGAGATGAGGGTGCTTGCTGTGTTCCTCTCTTGTTCTCTTTCTTTCCTTCCCCTCTTTTTTTTCCTTTTCTTCTTTTTTTTTTTTAGAGTGGGGAGATCAGAGAAGAGGATGCTTGTAGTGCCCCCCCTTTGTTCACTTTCTTTCCTTCCCCTCTCATCTTCTTTTCGAGTGGGGAGATCAGAGAAGAGGGGTTGCCGGGCTCCTCCCTTTGTTCTCTTTCTTTCCTTCCCCTCTCATCTTCTTTTCAAGTGGGGAAATCAGAGAAGGGGGTTACCGGTCTTGATTGCCTTGGAGCTAGGCTCGAGGCCTTCCTGGACGTGGAGCTAGGCTCGAGCCCAGGGGTTGCCTGAGGTCTTGGCTCAGGTCTTTGGCGCCTTGGAGCTTGGCTCGAGGCGTTGATGCGAGCTACATGGCCCCATGATCTCTTGGCGTCTCGGAGCTGGGCTCGGAGATGTTTGAGATGGAGAGCGGCTTGGCTCGAAGTTTTCTTGGCCGGAGATCTGAGCTCTAGTCTTGAGCTGGCGTCCTGGAGCTGGGCTCGGGGATGTTGTTGACTGGGAGCTGCTTGGCTTAAAGGTCTCTTGGCCAAAGATCTGAGCTCTGGTCTTGAGTTGGTGTCCTGGAGTTGGGCTCGAGGATGTTTGAGGTGGAGAGCTATGTGGCTCGAAGATCCTCTGACGTCCTGGAGCTGGGCTCGGGGATGCTTGGAGTTGGGAGCTACGTGGCTCGAAAATCCTCTGACGTCTTGGAGCTGGGCTCGGGGATGCTTGGAGTTGGGAGCTACATGGCTCGAAAATCCTCTGACGCCCTAGAGCTGGGCTCGGGGATGCTTGGAGTTGGGAGCTACATGGCTCGAAGATCCTCTGACGTCCTGGAACTAGGCTCGGGGATGCTATCGATTCTTTCCTGCAAGACATGCGGATACCCGTGCAAGGGATAAATCATTATCATGATTGTTGGTAATGGGACTTACCTTGTTGGGGGCATCTTCGTAGGCTGCATTCCCTCCTCCTTCGGGGGAGCCTGACACCGTCGAGTTCTTCGGGGCAATGGACCCCTCGTGATAGGGCTTCGGCCACCTCGTGGGGGCCTTCCCATGGTGGCTCGCGATCGCTGTCCCGACGACCGTGGTATCTTCGTTTGCCTTTCTCCTTCGCTTTCTTCTCCCCTCATGGTGGGGAGATGACTCTCGGGGCCCTCTACCCCCCGAGCCTTCTTAGACGTGTACGCGATTCTCCAAGCGATCACACCCGCCGGTTTCAAGATGGGGTAGTTGTCAATGGCTAGAGCTGATGGGAGAGCGGCGAGCGCTTGGGGCCCCACTTGAGGTCTGCCCCCCCTGCAAGCCTTTGGAGGTAGGCCTTCTTGATGAGCTTCTTGATCTCCTGCTTACGGTTGTGACATTTTTTGATGCCATGGCCGTGATCACGGTGGAGGCGATGATACTCTGCCTCGCTGCGACCGATGAGGGGCTTCATCGGTGGTGGGCGTTGTAGTCCGGTGGCTCGACAGTTAGGCCTCGCATGCTGATGAACCAGTGGGAGAACTTCGCTAGCTTACGCTCATGCTTCTCCAGGCACGTTTTTGCTGTGTGCCTGAGGGCACCCACGTCGCTAATCTGTTGACCTTTCTAGCATGCGTCGTCACCGTCCTTCCGCGGTATGTTGACCTGTGAGGAGGCGGAGGACTTAGTCACGCCCGTCCTGCCCCCTTCCTGGCGTGCCAATCTGTTGCCGCCAAGACCGTCATGGCCCGTAGCTGCTGTCGGCGCCAGAGATGCGCTCCCCCTGCCGCCCGGCCATCCTGGGCTCTCGGACCTCCGAGCTGGGTGCGGACGCCTCGCCTCCTGGCGATCCTCCGCTCCCGAACCTGCGAGACAGAGGTTAGAGACCTGGGCTGGGGTTTCCGGCGGGGGTACTCCGACGATCAAGTCAGTGACGATCCAGGAGAACAGATCCTCCTGGTCGGGCCCCTCTTGATGGACTCCGCTCTAGGAGGAGTGGAAAATGTGTGAAGGTGAAAATGTTGCAGGGGGAGAGTGATAGCGGGGACAGAGGGGTGCCATCTTCCTCCACCTCTCCTTGTATCCCTCGTTTTCCTTCAATTATGGTGGTATTGGAGCTTGGCCCTCTTGGTCGGGCTTGCGCTTGTGCTCGTGGTGGTGGTGGTGCCATGCCCCTCTCGCTGGTGGGGGTTGCACTCCTTCTCCTTCTTTTTTTTTTCTCTCTCTGGCTTGTCTTTTTTGCTTGTGTGTTCTTGAGTTGTTGTGTGTTATCTTCGAGTTTTGTTGCAAACCAGGTTACCGTTGGGCGCTTGTCTCGGGATTCCCACCGGGCTGTCAGGCGCATGCGGCGGTGTTCCGAGGAGTCTTTCCTGATTCGTGATAAAGGGAGTTGTCAGGTGCTCCGGCACTCCTCTTGGTTGCCTCATTCCAGGAAACTTGGCAGTGTCTCGAATGGTGGGCCACCACCCGCGGGATTCAAATCTCCTAGTTGTCTTCCTTTCTTGGACGGTTTGAGTGGTTGGTGAGGAGTGTGGCATCTCGATCAACATGCTGCTTGCCTTTCTGGTATAACTGGCGGTCGCATGTGGTTAGTACGGTCTGGAATGTGCTTCAATGCAGTCCTCGGGTGGCTCACCGGCGTTCTGGGCTGGCGATGACCTCGTCCGAGCCAGGACTGAGCTGGAACGGCAGGGCTCACTCCAACATAAGCACTCCGAGCTTGCTGGGGTGTCTCGATGGAGGGCAGAGAGTAGGCCCAGTCCGGAGGGCGCGTGCTCGGAGAGGCTCCACATTGGTGGGTAAGCGCTTTTGCTCGACCTCGACCATAGAGCACTAACCTCCGAGGGTCTCACTCCGGAGGGCAGGAGGCGGACCCGATCTAGAGGGCATGTACTCGGAGAGGCTCCACATCGGCGGGTGAGCGCTGAGCTCGACCTCGACCACAGGGCACTAGCCTCCGAGGGTCTCACTCTGAAGGGCAGAAGGCGGACCCGATCCAGAAGGCGTGCGCTCGGAGAGGCTCCACATCGGTGGGTGAGCGCTGAGCTCGACCTCGACCGCAGGGCACTAGCCTCTAAGGGTCTCGCTCTGGAGGGCGGAAGGCGGACTCGGTCCAGAGTGCGCGTGCTCGGAAAGGCTCCTCATCGGCGGGTGAGCGCTGAGCTCGACCTCGATCGCAGGGCACTAGCCTCCGAGGGTCTCGCTCTGGAGGGTGGAAGGCATACCCAGTCCAGAGGGCGCGTGCTCGAAGAGGGTCCACATCGGCGGGTGAGCGCTGAGCTCGACCTCGACCGCAGGGCACTAGCCTCCGAGGGTCTCGCTCTAGAGGGCGGAAGGCGGCTTCGACCTAGACGTCTCGAGCTTGTGAGCATGACCTGGCAGAGGACTGAGCTCGGCTTGTTGTTCTGAGGGAGCTCAGCTCAGCTCGGTAGTGGAATTCGGGCTGGAGAGTCGACGCGGCTTCTTTTCTTGACGCTAGGCACCTGCTGGTTCCTCCATGTCAGCGATCCCTCCATATTAAACATAGAATCCACTTGTTCTTGATTAACCATCAATAAAAAACCATTATCTATTTGTTGCTAATTTCCAAATTTTGGAATTTCAATACCAATTTTTTTTTTAATTCTAAATTTTCCTATTTTTTCTAAATTAAAATAAATATAGGATCATGGTTTTATCTCAATTTAAAGACTAGCCTCTTACTCATTGTCTTCTTTCTCAAACAATTGTCCTCTCACATAATTGAACCAATAATTAGTTAAAATTGTAAAGATCAATAAAAAAATATGAGAGAGAGAAAGGACATGGTTGATCGGATAACAGTGTTTAGCAGTCCAGGTCGGTTAGAAACGGATAATACCTCGCTAGATCCAAGAATTGCAATCCAATTTGAGTAAAAGTAGTACAATAAAGGTCAACAATGGCGGGGATTCCATCGACACCCAATGATCGGTGCCCAGAGTGGAGAATGACATAGAGGGGCCGATTGCTAGGTGAATTCAATACCCTCTACTTAGGTCAACCGTGTAAATTCACCAGGACAATACAACAAGGGAAGGCACCCATTGCTAGGGCCCACCAAGTACATAGAGAGAGAAAATAAGAATGAATGAGAAAAAGCAAGGCATGGAGAGAGAAGATTAAAAAAAAAAAAAAAGTAGCTGGGGAGGGTGGCTGGCCCTGGTTCTTAAATTGGATCGGTGGAGGAAGGCGGCACTGGTGGTGGCTTTGGCTGGAGTTCAGGCTTCCAGTGACCGTCACAATGATGATAGAAATAATGGGTGAAAAACAGTCGGGTTGAACTTAAAAGAAGGATGAGGAAGATGATCGACGTGGTCGGAATAATAGGGGACCTGCGCTTCATTCACGTACGAGTCGTCCACCGGTATCCGGGCCCTACCATGCAACTATGTAGCACCTAGGAATAGCAGCCTAAGGCGCAGCAAGGTACAACAGCGATGAGTGATGAGAGTGGACGCAAAGAGAGAGAGAGGAAAGAAGAGAAATTAATAGGCAGGGGATGCTTGGCTGTGGGATTCGACAGCCTTTCCATTGAGGCTAAGTTTCAATTTGTGGTGCCGAAGGATCTCCATTGGTGCGTTTTTTTTTTAAATTTTTTTTTATTTGAATATTTATTGAATCGGTGCTGAGAAGGATAAAAGAAAAAAAAAAAAAAAAAAAAAAAAAATCTGACCTTTCACTCATCTAACTATCAATAAATTTTTTTTTTCAGGATAATATTTAGTTGTAAAGTAAGAGTTTAACCAGTTGGATTACCGTCTTGATAATATTCATCTTTATTTTTCAAACTAGATATTTTAGTTAACATGAAATGCATGGATTAAAAAAAAAAAAAAAAGATTTATACGGAAAAATCATAGATTGTGATACAATCTACCAGTTCTCCATATAAAACCGTATCTCACTTCAAAATTTAATAAAAAATAATAAATAAATAAAAATCTTTAAAATTAAAATTTTTTTAAAAAAATATTAAAAAATAAAATATAGAAAAATAATAACATGATATTATAATAATATATTATGATATATTTATACTATAATAAATATTTTATATTTTAAAATATAATAAATATATTATATTATATTATATATTATAATATAATATATTTGTTGATGCATGCATGCTAGTTGTACAAATATATATATATATATTGTATATTATATATTATAATATATAATATATAGTACATTTGTTGTTAAAATAATAATATAATATATTATATATTATATATACAAGTAATAATAGATTATTATTATTTATATTATAGTATATTATTTTAACATTGGATGTTTGTTGCCAATCGTGCTGCATTGACAGGTATCGCATGTTGTAAAACCGAGCATCAACTGCCAGACCCGTCGTGTGATGCGACTGACAATAATATCCCAAGAGCATGATCGGGCTGCTGCATGTGAGCATACCATCAATGCATCGAGCAGCGATTGTTATCCTAGTGCCCTTCATTAGCCTTGCCGCATCAATAGACGTTGTATGCGATGAAGCTATGCACCTCCGTGGCAACCAGACCCATTATATAATGTGACCCCAGGATTGTCCCATGGTACGACTAAGCAACTACATGTATACAAGATCGGATATCAGCACTGAGCTGTAGTTCTTGTCCCGATAACCTCTATTACCCTTGCCGCATCGACGGATACAGCATGTGGTAGAGTTACGCATCGTCCTGGTGGTCGAACCCATCACACGGTGCGATCAAGTCTCGAGGGATACAGACAGATGGGTGCCTAGGCTCGCGTCGATATCGCCACCCTCATATCCTATCACCTATGATCCCGTTGCTCGATGGACCACTCTATCCCGTCGTGCTATACTGACGGTACTCAATACAACGACGCTGCCGCCACGATCGGTACGTGCACATCAACAAATATATAATATTATATTATATAATTTATAATTTAATATATTATAATATATTTATTATATTTTATATTATAAAATATTTATTATAATATAAAATATATTATATTATATTATTATAATATCATGTTATTATATTTTTTTATTTTTTAAAAATTTTAAAAATTTTTAATTTTATATTAAATTTTAAAATAAAAAATTATAGATTGTAACTATGATTTTAATGAAAAATCGAATGTGCAACCTACGATTTCCGTACATAATTTTCCAAACCCCAGTCTCTTTCTGTACCATACTGTCCCCGTGTTAAAAAATTATCTAAATCCATAAATATATTTTGGATAATATTAATTTTGTAAATATTTAATAAAAAACATTATTTTTTAAAAAAAAACTCTTCCATTGGATTCTTAAGAATATTTATTGTTGTTGCAACGCCTTGTTTTGGATTATATCGCTCTTTAATTATAAATTAAGAATTTTGCGTCTGTTTTTAGCTGCTAACCAGTGGTTCAAAATTTTTCACATCATGCTCCATCCATTAGCCATTGCATTTCTACTAAAAAAAATTGTTTAAACATTCTCCTAATGTCTCTCAGTTTGCAAACGATCTATTGTTTTTCTTGTGCGCCCAAAATATCCTAGCTAGCATTTGATTGTTATTCGTTCTCCAGATAACAAACCAAATGGCTAAACAATTGCTCTCACATTAGGTGTTCTGGTCCAAACCCAAACACCATGTTTGGTTTGTAGAAATGAAAAGGAATTAGAATGGGAATTAGAATGAAATGGGAATTGTTGGGATATGTCAGCCCAGGCACGGATCAGCCATCGATTTGACCGGCCGAAGACCATCGGCCAAAGATATTCCCTCCGAACCATTAGCACCAGGCCCAAGTATTCGGAGAAGGCCGAATAACCACAGGCAAACGAAAGTTCTTGATAGGTCTACGGCTCCAGAAAATCAAGTCCTCAGCCTGGATCAGAGTACGACCTCCGAAGACACGATCTTCGAATTACGCCGAAGACACGATCTTCGAATTACGACAAGAATCAAGTCCATGATCCGCGCCAAAGACACGACATCCGATCTGTCTCAAATCTTTACGAAACATGACAAGCAATGGTTATCTTCGACTATCTCTGGCATGATCATGGCGCATGATTCCAGCGGCAGCGCTCCTGGCCTGGCCTCCGGAACCGTCCCAATAATCATCCACGATCCCTGATTAAGGGAAAGAAAATAACTCTCCCGTCGTAACTGCTGGGGGGAGAACTCCTTATAAATAATGGTAAGAGGGAATACTGGAGGTAAGGCGCTTGACACCCTTGACCATATCAGAGCTTTTCCCTTCTCTGTCTTTCCCATTCTGTGACAAGAACCCGTCACCGACTTAGGTATCGGAGTGTCCCTCGTCGGAGCATCTTCGGCAAGGGATATGTTTTACAGGTGAACCAGAAAGCGGTCCCGCGATCCAGTAGCTCCACCCGATCGAAAGAAAGGAGTTCTACGTCAACAGGAATGGAAGACAATGAATGAAACTCATGGTTCAATTCCATTGTTAGGACATGAAACTAAAGGATGCACAAAAGCAATGTCAGCACTATTTTAATATTTAATGAAACTAGTTATATTATAATATTGAATAAAATCCTATTCCATACTTTATAGTCTATCTTGTTTTATTTTATATATTTTATGTTTTTGTTTTATTTATGTATTTTTCTTAGTATGCTCTTTTTCACTTACATTTTAATTTTTGTTTGAATAGTATGGCATATAGTTTGTACTGTATCATATTCTTTCCGACTAATTTATATTCAACATCTTAAATTTTTTATTTCTTTTTTATTATATTTTTTTGTTCATATATTGTATTTAAATTAACATGTTTTTAGTTAATATGTTTTATTTTTATTTACATATTTATTTATATTATTTAGTAATAAATTTTAATATTTTTATTAAGTTCTTTTATTCAACATGCATTACATGATGCTCGTTTGCTAGTATGTATGGGTAAAAAGAATTTGGAAATAATTTTTATAATATTAATGAATGCAAGTTACTTTATATTTCATAACTTCCAATAATTAATGTTTTAAATTAAATACTGCATAAATTATTTATTTCTTATCATTTAGCATACTGTCATTATTTAACTCATGTAGAATATATTTTTTAATATTTATATTAGAAGTGATGTTAACTACTTTATATCAAAAAATATTATTCATTTCTTTTTTCATGGGAATGGCCTTACTATTGGTGGCAGGTTCCTAGAATTGCCAATAATTTTCTAAAATAAAAAAATTAAGTAATGAAATAAATTGAAAAATTAAGGGGAAAGGAAGGCATGCCTCAATTAAGGTATGCAAAGACACCGTACTCAGAAGGAATTTTATCCTCTTGTATGGATTCATGAGAAGATCGTCTCCATCGAACATTGAAAAGCCTCCTATCACGAGCACGATGTGGAGGTCTGACCCAATTGACATTTTAGTTGTCTAAGAATAAAAGGTAGGAAAATTGAAAGAGAAAAAAAAATGAGTGGAAAATTACTACAATAAAAAAAACTTTTGATGATAAATTGATCGTGGCTTTTTTATTATATATTATTAATTTTTTATTTTTGCTGCATTATGATAAAAATATTGCTATCTTTTAATAAGTATTTTAATCAGTAGTAATTTGTTATAAATGCCACTATAAATTTATATTTATGGTATATAATTTGAAATACTGGAAATTAGAATTATTATTATTTCATTTAACAAATATACCGATAAAGAATATCATAATATAAAATATTTTTAAAAATTATTACTAAATTTTAAATTATTAATTTTAATTTTTATAGAACTTGATTTAATCATACTGACCTATCAAATATATTACCATACAAATATATTTTTAGCATTACTATATAGAGGTTATTGGTTCGATTGAACTTGTATTAAAATATTAAGAATAAAAAATAGTTAAGATAAAAATATAATGTATATATAAATATCAACAATTTTTTCATTGAAAATTATTATTACTTTTTATTATAGCATAAATAAAAGTAATCATAAATTAACTATTCTTAAAGAATTTGTGAAAAAAATTATATATGAATAAAGAGATGCATAAAAGTTATTTTTTGAATATTTTTAACAATAAAACCTTAAATATAAAGAATTACATAAATTAAATATATTTTTAATATAAATAAAAATATTTTAAAATATTAAAATGTAAATGAAATATACATTTAATGATATGAATGTGTGTTAGTAAGTTAAATAAACTATTTTTATGTATAATAATATAAACCGTAGCTGCTGGATGGTTAACAACTTGCTATTCAAAGCAAAGATCACTGATTTGAATCTTCCTTGTTTAATTTTTTTTAAATGCAATTATATATGCTTTTAACATAAGAAAATCTTAGCAATATTTTTTTTTCAAAAATGCCAAATTGCCAATAACTAATTGTCAACATCATTTTAAAATGGTATATAAGAAAATGCTACAAAAGTATTGGTAAAGATATTTGGAATTTATTCTAACCTACAACAGTACTTAAAAGTGCTGCTAATAGCCATTTTAGCTATAGTGATTTGAAAGGCTAATAGGTCCTTTTTATTTTTTTATTTTTTTATTTTTTTTATTTTTTTTTTATTTATTTATTTTTTTTTTAGATATTATGTTTGATGTGTTGCACTCAAGACCTGATTAAGACATTGACATTTCATTAGCTTGGTCCAGATCACTGCCGCAGATGCTTGTAAAGCACTCCCACTCAATAAAGACCTTAACGGACTACTTGCACCGGCAACTCATAATTGCTCAACACTGTATGCACGTTACGATATGTAACGTTTAAGTTATAATGTGTAAGTCTAACCCAGAGTCAGCCTAGTTAAATACTAGAATATTTGGATATACGTGATTGAATGGTGAAGCAGCTATAACTCTGATGCCGTAGTATGGCTAGGTTAACGTACTCACTAATTAATGAAAAAGATATACGAAAAACTACAATCCGAATCGAACAATCATTTAACGACCGGAATGGAGAGCTATATCAGGGTTTACCCCTTATCCTTTTTTTTTATCAAAAAAAAAAAAAAAAAAAAAAAAACCAATTGTCGGCCATTTTAATTTCACAAATTTAAATTTGAAATTAAATCAATTCAAAATACTTAATTATGATTACAAAGTCAAATGCAAAATTAAGCTTCCTCTGGAAATTCTTACATTGTAGATTGTAATCAAATTTTAAATGTAAATTCAGATTTAAATTGGTTAAGTGGCAAAATGTGTGTGTGCATATGACTCCAATACACCTTGCCTCGCCTCACCATGACATTGCTGGTTGAGTCAAGCCATTGACATGTGTATGCGGTCACTAGCTAGCCTATTGTCCCTACAGCCTAACCGGGCTTAGAAAAACTAAAAATTAACAAATGCAAGTGACCTAATTACATTTCTCTATCCATTGTAGGACTTTTAAGAATGAGATTTTAAAATTTTGAGTCTTTCCGAAAAGGAAATAATTAAACTTTCATTTAAAGATTTTAACCTTTGCTCAAAAGGAAATTAAAATTTTCAACCATCTTAGCAAAAGTTTTAAACTGCTACTAATTAAATCATAGAAAATAAAATTTGAAGAACTTATACTGTGTAATAGGCAAGATGTCCAGTGGACTTAAACCTCATTTTGTATCGACTGTATCCATCTGAAGGAACCATGGTAAATTTGATCTTGAATTAGCCCTTTGTCACAAACTTTTACATATCTCCCACAATATAGATTAAATGGATTTGTATATGGTTAGCATATTAAAGACCTTGCTCTTCGCACATTGATTTTTCATCAGAAGTTGTTAGGCTTGGCTCAAATCTTTTGTCACAACCTATATGATGGTTCTTTTATAAATAAGTCATCCAAGGATATTTGTAATCTAATACTTTATGGACTTCCTGTTTTGGACTGATTAAGACTCAACCTTTTCAATTCGTTTTATCATTGATATAAGTACCCACCATAAAGACGGGAAGAGATATCTTCGAACGATGTGGTTAGGCATAATCATCTAGTAACTTCATTCTTACCATATTGAACCTCTTGCATAGGATCTTCAGTTGCAAAGATTGTGTATCCACTATTTGTAAGTGTGGCTTAAGCTACATCCTCCTCGATGATTCTAGGACTCTACTCCTAGATAAACTCTTGGTTAATTAGTTTTCTAAGTTTTTCTATGACTTTACATATTCCAAGAAATTTGTTATTCTTTTTATGTTGTCTTACATGCATATGACGAAATCAGATATACTAGTTCATCTTTTTATTAGTAATCTCGATCTTTTGATTTAAATATAATCTATACTACCTTATCATTACAATAGTTTGATATGGACAGAGCTAGCTAACTTTGGTACTAAAGAAAGTTTAATATAAGATTTTTAATCCACTCTACTCCTATAATGATGGTAACTAGAGGAATCAAATTAGCCTTCATAGTGCATTAAAAAATATGTTAGGTTTCCTGGAATATTTTCAAGCTATAGAAAAGAGAATCCTAGAGTTTTCCTCAATCTCCTATTTATAGAGGCTTAAGGCCGTATTCGTTAGGCAATTATAATCATTTGTGAGGTAGTTACACCATTGAAAAAGTTGTTAAGTTGATTAGGCCATTAAGAGATCAGTTTGTGAAGTGCTTTGTTAAATGGTTTGTTATACTTCTTAACAACTACTTTACTAACCGTGTTGAAATGGCTCTAATAACTTTAAAACATATACTTCACATTGAATTAAGTTACGAAATTTTGCACTTGGCTTAGGTAAGAGATCAACACCTATTTAATGAGTAGTTAAGCAACTTATACTTCAGATAAGTGATCAACTCCTAGCAATTTGGCACCCTATGTCTCAATAAGTGATGGCTTCTAGTCATTTGGCACCTTGTATCTCACATAAGCAATCAGCTCTGGCTATCTAGCAGCCTATGTCTCAAATAAGTGATTGACTTCTAGCTATCAGGCACCCTATACCTTAAATAAGTGATCAACTCTTAGTCATTGAGTACTCTATACCTCAATAAGTGATTGGCTCTAGGCTATTAGGCATACTATGCCTTAATAAGTAATCGGCTCTTTGGCCATCAAGCACCTTGTGTCTTAATAAGTAATCGAATCCTGGCCATGGGATATCCTATGCTTAAAATTAGTGATTGACTCCTGGCTATCGGGAATCCTGTGCCTCAAATAAGTAATCGCTTTGAGCTGAACACTTTTATGCATACCATCAATTACTTATAATAGGTTATCTACCTATAATATTACCCTCCACTTTTGAGTTCGAGGTGGTTTACTCAATTAAACTTTGAAGTGCAATGAAAAGTTTTCACAGGCCTTTGATGGGAAAAAGGATGATTAATGACTTTCACCATCACTTCATTATATAGCATTTCATATCATACACTTTTTTTGCAAAAAAATATCATTAAACCTGATAGCAGATGGGTTTCGAAATGATAATGACTTCTCAATCTATGGGACATGCCCTCCAACTAAAGAGAGTAATCCACGAGTTGTAAAAAGAGTGGCCTACACCTCAAGCCGGAGATTGAGCAACATGGTTGGCATCCTAACAGTGAGGTAATTTAATTTGGGTCATCGAGTACCACTATAAATAGTTGCTCTTTTTTTTTCTAGTTTAAATCTTTTATGTTCTATCCTTTTGCTTTCATCTCCGAGTGTGTGAACAGGTAATCTCCCCTCATAATTTTTCCTATCTACTCTAGAAGATTTAGGACTCCATCATCCCAGTAAGAAGCCCTTAGCTTTCTTTCTCTTCCGATCTTTTCGATTGTAGCTATGGCCCCTAAAGGAAAAATACTTGTTAAGAAAGTAAAAACCTCTAGGATAGACCCCACTAGGACCACAGCGAGTCTAGCCTTAACTAAGAAAGAACACTCGGTCCTTCCTGATGTCTCCACTAGACAGCATAAGTGGGCTTCCCTGGGTCTTGAGCAGGAAAGGTCTATGATGCATGATTAAATATGCATGCAAACTATTTTTCCGTGATTATGCATGAAGTTAAGATTTTAGATCTCAAATTTCAAGCCAAGATTAAAAGTATAGAATTCTATGAAAATTCTTGAAGTCATGCATACAGAAATAAACTCTAAAGTAATAGATAAGCAGGATCATCAAGGTTGAGAAACCTTGGTCAGGCTAGCTTTCCTACAATACCACTACAGATGAATCAAGGGGGTGTACTTGGCAATGGTAGAAGCACCTGCTAAAGATCGTTCCATGAAGAGATGGCTCACGCACTCGGATACGGCATGAAAGAACAAGCTTCTGACCCTGCAGATTCGTGGCTTTCTGCTCGGTAATCCGACGGCTGATCAAAAGGTATCCTCGGACTCGTGAGAATTGAGGGACCTATAAATCACCATCTGGGGTTAGAAAACAAAGAGTGTGAAGATTGAATAATTGAAAGAAGGAAAAAGAAAGGCTCTTGGATGATGGCGGCCAAGGTTAGAAGGAAGGGGCAACTAGGGTTTTGATGTTGTAGATGGAGGAAGGGCACGAGAACTAGAAGAACTTGTACACAGCTCGCACACAGCAAGGGCACACAGCAAAGAGAGAAAACTCAAATTTAATTCATCAATATTCTGAAATTACATGAGGAGGGGAGGCCTTTAAATAGGTTTACAAACTTGGGGCTCAAGTAAGGGTATTCATGAGAAATTACATTAGTCCTAAATCCATACAAAGACATAGACTAGGGCTCTCCACTTTTGACTGAGCCTCTCTCTCTATCCCTCTCCTTCTCTTGGTCGGCCAAAGAGGGGTGACTCTAAGGGAGGCCGCCCAAGGGGGTGACATAAGGGTTGGCGCCCCTCTTGATGCTTCTCATGGGCCTTGGGCGGCCCAGCATGCTCCAAGCTACGGTCCAGGATTCCAAAGCCTTCAAATTCTCTTGCTGGATCTTCTATGGTCCTTAAGTGTGGCTCCATGACTTTAAGCTAGCTGGATCTTCGATTATCTTGAGTCTTCTACTTGCAAAATTTGACTGGACTCACTATAAAATTTACAGGACTCAAAAAGTGACTAGCTCAATATGAGCTGACTTGATTGATAAACTTCAAAACTTACAGGACTCAAAACTTGACCTGACTCAACTGACTTAGCATTCTAAATACATGACTCAAGTATGGACAAGACTCCAATGGACTTACTCACAAAACTCAAATGAACTCACTCAAATTGATTAAATAGAATTACAAATTGAACAAAACTTGGACTCACATCCTAAACTCTGATTTGATAACCACAGAGGGTTGAAATGCCTCTGCCAAAGTTTGGGACCTCTGATATCCCCATCAATTCTCCCGGGATGGGAAGAACTCGACCCCATCGAGTAAGGGTCACACTGAACCTGGTGCCTCTCAAGAAGATCTGAGTGGAGGTGCAGCAAGTCCTCTCAAGTATCCCACGAAGCATCGGGTCCCGATAGACCTTGCCAACAGACCAAGTGGCATTGAAAATTGCTATCCTGAGTCATGGAAGCTCGATTGTCCAGGACACGCTTGATTCGTATTCTTCTCTTAGGCTAAATTATAGGTGGACACTCAGGGTCAGGCTCACTCTCAATGGATGGGGTAGGTTCAAAGGCCTCACTAGGAATCGCTGTCAGTTCTCTAGACTCAATCAGGTTTGCGATATTGAAGGTAGAGCTAAAGCCAAACTCCAAGGGCAAATCATGCACATGGGGTCCTACCTTCTCTATCACTTCTAAGGATCCAGCTCCATGAGCATGAAACTTTTTTTTAGGCTTAAGCCTAACCAAGATAGAATTCCCTATATTGAATTCATTGGCTCTTATTCGGGAATTAGCCAATTTGTTAGATGTTTCATTACTTAAATTACTCTTATGGATAATATCCTGATGCATATGCTGTGCGATGTTCAATGCAGGTATGGACAATTGAACTGGGTTCATGGACTTATCAGGCTCAACACCAGTTGGAAGGTCATCAGGAAGGTGTTTGAGAAGAAAGTCTCCTAAACTAATGTCTATCCCCTAAGGTTGTTCCTTAGGGACTTGTTCTTGGACCTCCTCTATGGACAACTCTCTTGAACCCTCTATTATGTTTGATCCTGTCTCAGTCACTTCTTCTTTAAATTTTACAGTGGGTTCAGGATCCTTTTCCTTTGATTCCTCAAGGTGTTCACTCTCTAGCTTCTCTTCTACTGGACTCAACTCTTCAATATCAATGGGCTCAGGGGTTTCTTTCTCTAATTCTTTAGCCTTAATTAAATTAACTCATATTTTCTTCTCCTTAAGGCTACTAGAAGCTCTCCTAAATGGATCTTTAGGTTGAGTCGGGTGGATCACAAACTTCTCCTCATGGTGACTAAATGTACAGGTATTGGTTCGACCAAACAAGATTGCATCATGATATAAAGCCATGGTCGACCTAGGATAATACTACTAACTCCCATGGAAAGGATATCACACCAAATCTTCTCCTCATATGTTTGCAATTTGATCAGGATTTGGCATCTAGATTTGATTGGGATGGAGGTGGAATCTACCCAAGAAACCTTATAGGGGCTAGGATGGGGAACTGAGGTCAATCCTAAAGATTTCACTATACTAGCAGAGATGGCATTGACACAACTTCAACTATCTATTATGATCTTGAACACCTTATCTCCTATCTTAACAAAGGTTTGTAGGATGTTGGTCCTATGCCAGTCTTCCTTAATTTGGATTTGGATCAAGATGCACCTAACCACTCCTAATAGGTTTTCAGACTCAGATACTTTCTCCTCTCCCTCATACTCATTTATCAATTATTCATTAGCTTTATAAACTTCTCCCTTAGGCTCAACTATGAACTTAGGCTCATCCTCACCTAGCTTACCTATGTGTAGAGCACTTGCTGGACACTGGCTAGCAAGTGACCTGGTTTACGGCATCTCTAGCACACCTTCTGGGAGATGAGTTCCCTCTGACCCTCTACAACTTTACCTTTATCTTCTCTATGGGTCATGGAGGTACTAGGTTGAGGTCGACTCAGATCAAGAAAACTTAGACAGGGCCGACTCAATTTGGGTCAGGTCGACTAGGGTAGGCTTGACTAGATCCTGAGTATGGGCTAAGGTGTTTAATGGACTCAAGTTTATGAAAGATGGGCCCTCTCTGGAAATGCTCAACATTCCTAGCAATCTGGTAGGCCTGCTCTATGTCTCTGACCTCTCTCAGGTAAAGCTCCCTCTTAATGTCATCCCTAAGGCCAGCCCTAAACCTAGACAGGACAACATTTTTATCTTCATCTAAGTCATATCGCATGGAATACTCATCAAATTTCGCGATGTACTCATCTACACTCTTGCACCCTGACTCAATCTTTGCCACTAATCCAACAAACCTTGGCGATATGAGGTTGGAACGTATTTCCCTCTAAGCATGGCCTTCATAGCCCTTCAGGTGACTATGGGTTCATAGCCTCCTAGCCTAAGTGTTCTTTCAACAGTAGCCCAATATAATTTAGCCTGGTGAACTAGCTTAAGCTAGGAAAACCTAAGCTTATGTTCCTCAGACATATCGTACCATTCAAAATATTGGTCAACTTCTCCTTCCCAATCTATATAAACCTTTGGGTCAAGACAACCATCAAAAGTAAGTGCATCAAGTCTAATGTTTCTATAGGCCCTGTTTTCTTGGTCTATGAAATCCTGATTGGGTCTCCTTGGATGAACCTCTAGAACTGGGTCATGACGATAGGCTCTCCTAGGTTCAACCTCAAAGTATGGATTAGGGTTTGGGTTTCTCCTAGGGTCAGCCTCAAAGTAAGGATCTCGGCATGGGGTTCTCCTAGGATGGGAAGGTGAATCAAGATTTGGTTCAGAATGGGACCTATGTGTCTACTATAGGGTTCCTAGCCGAACATCTACTTGGTCAAATCTATGAGTCAATTGGGCATTCGATTGGGTCATCTGGTCATCCATTTGGTCTAATCGGGTGTTCAATCGGGCTATCTGGTCACTCAAGGTCTTTAGGACAGTATCAAGGTGGGATTCCATGGGTTCAGCCAGTTGTAGAGGTGGTGGATGATATGAAGCTCCTGATCTAGTGCACATGCAAGACTCAAACAAATCAACTACGGGTACCTAGCCTAGAGCCCAAACAAAATGGGTCAACTCAATTTACACACAACTCAACCCCTAATCCTTTCACTGACCAGGTAAGAGGTGGGATGGTGGGATGCCCCCTGCTTAACACAGGATCCAATTAAAGAACCACCGATCCGCTTAGGTTATTTGACACTGTACCTCTAGCCTAGACACCAGCTTCCAGTGATTGGAGATGAATTGGGTGCACCAATCTTCCCACAATGGTTGAACCTGACCTGTTGATGTCCCTAGATCTCTATAGCAAATTAGGTCTAATCAGTTTTAGTTAGGGTTGGGTTCAGATGCAAGGATTGTGGTTTTGGGCTAAGGAGAGGTGATCAAATCCTCCCCCCATCTGACATGGTAAAAGTGCCATTAAGGTAAGTTATGTAGATGATGGCACACATATGAAATGCAAATTAGGATTTTGTAGTTTTGGTATTTTCAGATTTTGAATATTTTTTTATCTTTATATTTGACAGAAAAAAATATGCAAAAAAGTATCTAATATGCAGGAAATATGCAGAAAAATTAAAATATGGAAAGATTATGCAAGAAGAACCCTAAACATACTAAAATTTGCCTTGCTAAAAAGCAAAGTAGAATTATTCTCAATAAGTATTCCGGTGTACAAAATATCCACAAATCAAATTAAATCATGAGAAAACTATAAAAAATACTATTAATTATAAGGAATCCACTAAAATAAAAATTAGGATTTTTAAATCTTCCTACATGCAAGAATCATAAGAATAACATACCATATACTGAGATGACGGGATGCAAAAACTAGCCTTAAACTATGCTTTGATACCAAATGATGTGTTATTAAATATGCATGCAAAGTATTTTTTTGTGATTAAGCAAGAAGTTAAGGTTTTAAATCCTGAATTTCAAGCCAAGATTCAAAGTATAGAATTCTTTGAAAATTATGGAAGTCATGCATGTAGAAATAAACCCTAAAGTAATAGATAAGCAGGATCGTCAAGGTTGAGAAACCTTGGTCAGGCTAGCTTTCCTACAATACTACTACTGATGAATCAAGGAGGTGTACCTGGCAATGGTAGAAGCACCTGGTAAAGATCGTTTCATGAAGAGATCGCTCACGCTCCCGGATGCGGCCTGAAAGAACAAGCTTCTGATCCTGCGGATTCGTGGCTTTCTACTCGGTAATCCGATGGCTGATCAGAAGGTATCCTCAGACTCGTGGGAACTGAGGGACCTACAAATCATCATCTGGGATTAGAAAACTAAAAGTATGAAGACTGAATATTTGAAAGAAGGAAAAAGAAAGGCTCTTGGATGATGGCGGTCAAGGGTTAGAAGGAAGGGGCGGCTAGGGTTTTGATGTTATAGATGGAGGCAGGGTGCAGGAACAAGAAAAACTTGCACACAGCTCGGACACAGCATGCACACAGCAAGGGCACACAGCAAAGAGAGAAAACTCAAATTTAATTCATCAATATTCTGAAATTACATGAGGAGGGGAGGCCTTTAAATAGGCTTACAAACTTGGGGCTCAAGTAAGGGTATTCATGAGAAATTACATTAGTCCTAAACCCATACAAAGACATAGACTAGGGCTCTCCACTTTTGACCGAGCCTCTCTCCCTGTCCCTCTCCTTCTCTTGGTCGGCCAAAGAGGGGTGACTCTAAGGGAGGCCGACCAAGGGGGGTGTCCATAAGGGTTGGTGCCCCTCTTGATGCTCCTCATGGACCTTGGATGGCCCAGCATGCTCCAAGCTACGGTCCAGGATTCCAAGACCTTCAAATTCTCTTGCTGGATCTTCTATGGTCTTTAAGTGTGGCTCCATGACTTTAAGCTGGTTGGATCTTCGATTATGTTGAGTCTTCTACTTGCAAAACTTGACTAGACTCACTATAAAATTTACAGGGCTCAGAAAGTGACTAGCTCAACATGAGCTGACTTGATTGATAAACTTCAAAACTTACAGGACTCAAAACTTGACCTAACTCAACTGACTTGGCATTCTAAATATAGAACTCAAGTATGGACAGGACTCCAATGGACTTATTCACAAAACTCAAATGAACTCACTCAAATTGACTAAATCCTAATTACAAATTGAACAAAACTTGGACTCACATCCTAAACTCTAATTTGATAACCACAGAGGGTTGAAATGCCTCTGCCAAAGTCTGGGGCCTCTGATATCCCCATCAATCTAAGATTAAGGAAGCAGACCTTAGAGAACTTAAGGACAAGTATGTTGTCCCAGAAAGTATTAGAATGACCGTATTAGACCTTGATGATAGAGTTCTTTCTCCTCTGTCTAGGTGCGTTGCCTTTTATGAGGATGCATTTAGTATTAGAGTATGGTTCCTTCTTTATCTCTTTATCACAAATGTCATAGACTTCTATAAGGTAATCTCGACTTAATTTTCTTCAAATGGCTTTAGGGTGATTATAAGCTTCATCCTCATTTATGATTTAGTTAAAATAGAACCACGATGCTCTTTGTTCTAGGCCATTTTCATATTAAAATCTATCCACATGACAAACAATGGTTTTATTTTGCCTATAAGTCTTCCAAACTTATAGATGGTATCCCCTCTTCCATCCATGGGTTGAAAAATAGGTTCTTTTACATTTCTTTAGACCAGTCTCTAGGTATTAAGTCCTCCGGGGCAGAGCTTAGACCGAACCTAACTTCAATAAAACTCACTTAAGTAAAGACCTAGACCATTACAATAAACTGCTTGAGGTCTAAGTCTCGAAATTCAAATTTCTTCTAACTGATTAAGTCTTGTATGATGTAGTCTAATTGATCCCCAAAATATGTCCAACCACTTTATGCTTTCTCTTCTTCTTTCTTTTTTTAGGCATAGTCAACATAATCCATCGATCTCTTGACTATTGTTTATGTTTTTATGTCTACAGAGATGAAGATTAATTTAGAAAGACTTCAGAAGGCTGCCAAGAGAAAAGAGGTGGCGGATACTACTCAGGAATCCAAGAGAAAGAAGCTAGAAGGGTCTTTCTTGCCAATGTCTTCCATGAGTACACCTATATCAAGAAGCAACCAGTCTTCTACATCGACAAAGGTCTATACTTTAATGACCAATCTGACCAGGTAATCAAAAATTATCCGACCACCTCCAATGACTAGTCTTAAAGCTCATCGGAGACCATCCGACCACTTCTAATGACCAATCCCACAATGTTGTTAGAAATCATCTAACAACTTTTGATGCCTTGTTCTACAATATTGTCAGAAATCATCCAATCGCAATGATCCATCGATGCTGGTCAGTCTTCGAGTGCTCAAGGTGAGCACTTTATTTTGTAAAATAGGTTAAGGGTGACCAACTCTAATCATGGGGATCCAAAGCACTCAGGAGCTTTTAGAGATGATTCTACTTTCTATCGATAGAGTAGAGTAGGAAAAACGTACTCTTTTCCAAGTGCTCAGAAATAATTATCTTAGGATTTTCCAGTAGTTATTCACATTTTTTTCTTTCCTTCTACTTCTTTTGTCTTCATTCTAAATTAGTCTTCCTATTTCTTTTCTCTAGCTTCTCTCTTACATTAGTTATCTTAGAACTTCCTCATCACATATGATGAGGTAAAATGAACATGAATAAAAAGTTGTTGGCAGCCAGTGAAGCAATAAAGAAGGTAGTCGATGAGGTTGAAACGATCAATGCCCGAGTGACTGCTATTGAAGTTCAAAGGGGTGTTGTGGGTCCCTGAAAAATGCTGTAGAGGCAAGAAGAGTGTTGCCGAGGCCCAAAAGATCAAGTTGGAGGTTGCAACCTTTATAAAAATAACCATCTAGAATCTAGCCTCTCCGATGCTAATAAAGTGATTGAAATAACTTGAGCCTCAATCTAAAAACTTTGGGAAGAGAAGGGTTGGAGAAAAAGCTTGAAGAGGCCCAGAAGAAGGCCATAGAAGAATACAAGTCATCTGAGGACTTCTTGGATGACATTGCTAAGGAGTCGCTAAGTGCTTTCCATGAGAGATTTAAGGATTGCAAGAACAAAGTAAAGAAAATCTTTCCAAACAACAATATTGCTCTCCCTATCCTAAGTATTCGTGAGCCAGCAAGAGAGGAGGGGGTAAAGGAAACATAGGCCGATACTAATGCACCTTCTAAAGCCCCTCCATTTGCTACTCTAGAGGCCACATCGACTACTGGGGTACCAGAAGTACTTGCGAACACCCAACCAGAAGCTTCCATTGATCGGACAGTAGAAGTATGAGGATTTCTATGTACTTTATTTTTATTTTTCTTTTCTTCAACTCTTATCTCTCCCACTAGGAGTTTGAGAAACTTTGTAAAAAATATTTGAAGCAATAAAATTTCTATTTCTCAATTAATGTTTTCACTTTCTTGATATGTTGAATGCATGCAACCATATAATATCAGTTGCACAACCTGTAGCAATATGGTGGCCATTGTAGTGGACAAGGTTGTCAATGTACTGCCTATACTTGGGGTGCAATTTAGGGTTCCTTCCAAAGGTTTGTTAAAGAGGTTAGTGAGCATTTATCAATAATTGACATAACAAAAAGGCATACCTGAAAAGAGGTTGACAATCTTTCAAAGCCTTTAGCCAAGGTACAGGCTAAGAAGGAGGCTACTGTCCCTGAAGCTACAAGAATGTCGCCATAGTTATCTGAAGCTGATGCGAAGAGGTGCATGGTGATTGCTAAGAAATCAGGAGTTTTCTTCTTTACCTTCAAACTAGTTTTTAATAGGTATATCCAAAAGGTGAAAGAATTCTTCCCGAATATAGATATGAATTTTCTCACATTAACATACCTAGATGCTTAATTCATGATAGAGTGACCCGTATACTTTTATAGACACTACTAGGATTGCTTGGGAGATTGGATTGGAGATGTCAACTTCTAGCCCCCCAGCTGAAGATAATCCTCCTCCAGAATGTGTGAGGGTCCCAGGCAATGAAAGAAACAAAGGTCCTGATCATCCATTTGCTAAACCTCTAAAAGCTCCAAGGTTAAAGAGAAGAACAAAATAGATGCATTTTTGTTTCTTTTTTCATTTATGTAATCCATAGAGATTAATGAAAGAATTCCATTAGTATACTCTATAAGAAATTTCCTGAAATCAATGAAAGAATCCTATTCCCTTCATCTTTTGCATTCTTCTCTATTTCTATTATGAAAAATATATGCTGCTGTCTAAGCTTTGAGATATTTGTCTGAAATATCTATCCAAAATTTAAGTAATCTTTTAACTACATTCCTTAGATTATTTTTAGGAGATGAATCTTGGACTTTTTGAGCTGTAGAAGTTCTTTTCTAGTTAGCTTTAGGAACATATGCTTCATATAAGCTTTTTCTGACCATTTCTTTGAGCTACTCAAGCCTTTTCTAATCACTTTGATTAATATTAAGAAAACCTAATTGAAAGTTTGGGCAATGCTTGTGCCTTCAACCCGATTACTTTAGGAATACCTGATCAAAAGATTTGGCAAGCCTATACCCTCTACCCAATCATTTTGGAGTAGATGAAATTGATCAAAAGTTTGGACAATGCCTATGTTCTCTACCCGATCATTTTAAGAATACTTGATCAAAAGTTTGGACAAGCCTACGCCTTCTACCTAATCACTTTGATAGAGAGCCTAATTGAAAGTTTGGATAAACCTCTACTCTTTACCCGATCACTTTAAGAATACATGATCAAAAGTTTGGATAAACATGTATCCCTACCCAATCACTTTGATAGATAGCTTGATTGAAAGTTTGGATAGACCTATTCCCTCTACCCGATTACTTTAAGAATACCTGATGAAAAGTTTGGACAAGCCTGTGCCTCTACCTGATTACTTTGATAGAGAGCATGATTGAAAGTTTGGACAAATCCGTACTCTCTACCCATGCCCTCTACTCGATTACTTTGATAGAGAGCCAAATCAAAAGTTTGGATAAACTTGTGCCCTCTATTTGATCACTTTAAGAATACCTGATCGAAAGTTTGGGCAAGCCTATGCTTTCTATCCAATCACTTTAATAGAGAGCCTGATCAAAAGTTTGGACAGACTTATACTCTTTATCTGATTACTTTAAGAATGCTTGATCAGAAGTTTGGGCAAACATGTGCCCTCTACCATATCACTTTGTGAATACCTAATTGAATGTTTGGACAAGCATGTACCTTTTACCTAATCACTTTAATAGAGAACCTGATCAGAAGTTTGGACAAACCTATTGGTGTAGAATATAAAATGACACTATGCAACCCTAATGGAGATTAGCAAATGATTAACCAAGCAATTCCCTATTTGCATATAAACGACTCAACATAAACTATCAAAGAGATCTAATGAAGAAGCTCGAAGGATCTAACATAAACCTAGTGATCGAGACTCTCAGAATAAGAAAGGAATAGGACCAGAAGAGAACCACGCAAGCCAAGCTAGGTCTAATTTAACATTGCAGACTTAATCAACACTAGACATACCTGACATTGGCCCTTCAATTAGAATATATTTACTCTTGAAGAGGTCGCCCGGATGACATGAACATAATACCACTGAAGGCCCCTCTTGTTTTCTGGATCTATGACAAGTAAACCTTCCTCTTGAAGCCGAAATCTCGGAGAACCCTGCAACAAAGAAACCCTAAGATGAGTGACTTAACAAGTAATTAACTAGAGAAAAGAAAGAAGGGTGGAAGAGGCATTGAAGGAGATCCATCTTGGCATCATGGTGGAATGCTTGAAGTGGAGTAGGTTGGTCGCCTTGTGATGATCTTCTTGATTCACCCTTGAACGCTGGTGCTAGTTTGAAGTTATGAAAGAAGAGGAAGTCTTTGGCATTGGGAATGGAAGAAGGAAAGATTAGGGTTGGCATAGAGGAAGAGAAAGGCTAAGCTACCACATAGACACATAGGAAAAAAAATACATAGAAGAAAAAATACCAACTTCATTCATTAACCATTTTTCAATGGGACATCCCATAGCTTAAATAGAAGCCTTACAATATTTTTTAAAATTTGAAAACCCATAGGATTAGGAGGATTACAAGGGGGGTTGAGGATATAGTGGCATTTGTTGCTTGAAATATGGGGAGTTGGAGGATATGGTGGCATTTGTTGCTTGAAACTCCTTCAAAGCTTGACATGCGGTGCAAGGTGGGGACCACTTGATGAGGTGGCGGTGTCCTTTGGAGCTCTTGACATGTGGCATAAAGTGGGGACCACTTGTTGAGGTGGCGACATCCATTGGAGCTTTTGACATGTGGCACAAGGTGGGGGTCACTTGATGAGGTGGCTTCTTCTTGTCTTGATGCTTCATGGACTCATGGATTGGGCTTGATTTAACTGGATCCAACTCTCAATTGCAGGGTTAACTAAGATATTAAACCAGACCCAACATGGACTCGAAATTAACTACAAGATTTTTTGGACTCAAAAAAAAAGAAAAATTACAGGACTTCTCTTTTGCTACTCCAACCACAAGGACTCGGACTTGACCTGAATTGGTTGGAGTCTTTTCCTGATTCTAGTGCCCACATCACCTATGCCCTCTACCTGATCACTTTAAAAATACTTGATTAAAAGTTTAGATAAACCTGTGCCCTCTACTTGATCACTTTGAAAATACTTGACCAAAAGTTTGAACAAGCCTATGCCCTTTATCCAACCACTTTGATAGAGAGCCTGATCAAAAGTTTGGATGAACCTATGCTCTCTACCCAATCATTTTGATAGAGAACATGTTCAAAAGTTTAGACAAACCTATACCCTCTGCCGATCACTTTGGAGTAAATAAAGTTAATCGAAAGTTTGGACAATGCTTGTGACCTCTGATCACTTTAAAAATACTTGATCAAAAGTTTGAACAAGCTTGTACCTTCTATCCAATTACTTTGGAGTAGATAATAGAGAACCTGATCAGAAGTTTGAAAAAACCTATGCACTCTATTTGATCACTTTGATAGAGAACCTAATCAAAAGTTTGGACAAACCTGTGCCCTTTACCTGATTACTTTAGAGTAAATGATAAAGAGACATCTTCTTGAAAGAAAAAAATTTATTGATATTATTTTTTCAAACTGTCAAAATCTATAATCTTGGGATTAGAGTTCCATCCTAGTTTTTTAAGTTATATGTCTTAGATCTGATGACCTTTGATATTTTGTAGGATCTTTTCCAATTGGATGCAAGCTTTCCTTATTCTATTGGCTTTGAGATTTCAGCTCATCAAAGAACAAGATCTGCTTGTTGGAGGACTTTGGTTTTGATTTTGAAATTGTAATATTAGTCAACCCTCTATTTATAAGTTTCCATCCTAATATATGCTTTCTCTCAAACTTATTCTAAAAGGTTGAGACTTGCTCGTAATCTTTCTTGATTGGTGCTTTCATCATACTCTTTTATTTGATTAGAAACCAAGCCAATCTCCAAAAGGATGATTGCTTCTATCATGAAAGTCAATTTAAAAAATATTTCACCAGTTAGGCACGGGAAATTGTTCGATAGGACCAAAGAATACTATCCAACTCATCGATCCAAAAGCCTTTCATCGAGTCAAGTTTGGACTTCAAGCCTTGAAGAATGGTCTGATTGGTCACTTCTACTTCTCCGTTGGATTGTGGGTGTCCTACTTATATGAATTTTTGTTCAATATATGAATTTGAGCAAAATTCTCATAAGCTTCTATCGTCAATTTATCTTCAATTATCAGAGATAATGCACTAGGGCAATCCAAATAGACAATTGAATGATTTCCAAACAAACTCTTGAACTTTTTTCTCAGTTATCTAGGCCAAGGATTTAGCTTCTATCCATTTGGTAAAGTAGTCGATCACTACAAATAAAAACTTTCTTTGCCTAATTGTCATTGGAAAAGGTCCAAGAATATCAATTCTCTATATATCGAATGGCCATAGGACTAGAATCTGAGTGATCAGCACCAAAGGCTTTCTTTGAATATTAGTAAACTTGTAGTACTGATTACATTTTTGGATAATTTTCATAGCATCTTGCTACATGGTTGGCCAGTAAAATTCATTCCTGATGACTTTGTAGGCTAATATCCTTCCTCTGATATGACTATCATAAATACCTTCATGAACTTTTCAAAGGGCATAGTCAGCTTTTGAAGGGTGCAGGTATTAGAGTAGAGGCATTGTAAAGGATTTTTTATAAAATTGCTCATTTAGAAGGATATACCATAGGGCTTGTCATTTGATTCCTTGAACTTCTCTCTTATCCATTAGAATATTTTCTTTATCAAGGAATCTGATAAGCGAGTCAGTCCAGCTTAACTTGTGTTTCACCTTTGTAACGATAGGGGCTTCTTCAATTCCAGAAGTTTCTAAATATTCGATAAGGACTCCTTTTGGAAGATTTGAGTAATCCAAGATGATAAGATGTGATAGGATATCTGCTTGGATATTTTCAGATCTGGATATCTGCTAGATTTCTAGAACTTTAAATTTGTGGACAAATCTTTAATCTTCTAAAGATATCTGATCATGGTTGGCTTTTTGGCTCCAACTCTCCTTGTACCTATCTAACAACAAGTTATGAGTTAGAAAGGACTTTGATTTGATTGATGTTGATGTCTTTGGCTATCTCTAAGCCAGCAATTAGTGCTTCATATCCAGTCCCTTTGTTAATAGTCTAAAAACCAAATCTTAGGGCATACTCCATCATGATCTCATTAGGATTTGTGAGGATTAATCTGACTCTACTTCCTTGGGTGTTTGAGGTACCATCAACTTGCAAAACCTAAGAAGGTATGGTTGGTTCTTTCTCTAATCTCTTGTCCTCTCTTTCTTCATTGGGTATTGTGCATTTCATAATAAAGTCTATAAAGACTTGAGCTTTCATGCTAGGATGAGGCTTGAGTTCAATATCAAATTCTTGCAGTTCAATAACCCACTTGGCTAGACGTCCCAATGTGTCTGGCATCTGAAGTATAGATTTCAAGGGCTGATCTATTAAAACAACCATAGAGTGGGATTGGAAGTATGGTTGAAGTCTTTCTGATGTAATAACAAGAGCATAAATCGTCTTCTCGGTCTTAGTATATCTCACTTTAGCATCCCCTAATATCTTGCTAATGGAATAAATAGGCTTTTGTACATCTACATCTTTTGTTGCCCAGTTGGCCAACCCAAGAGGGGGGTGAATTGAGTTTGAAAACTTTTAACAAGTACGTACCTTTTAAAATCTTTGTGTAGTGAGTGAAGTGTATTAAGTATTGTGTGTTAAAGAAAATGAATAAGCAAAGACAGAACAATCACAAACACCATAAATTTAGAGAGGTTCGAAGCAACCCAGCTCTTACATCCACTACCCAAGATGCACACTTGGGATTTTCACTATATTGTTCCCGAATACAGCCGGATTATTTTCCACGGGCTCACAATCCAAAATCTAATATAATGTTAGTTTTATCGAGCTCACTAACAATCCAAACTTTATTTTCAAGGCTCCCTAATAACCTAAAAATAATTCACAAGTTAAAGCCCTTGCTGTATTTGGAACAACTCATAAATAGAGTATAAAAGAAGCAACACTAAAAACAAACCCAAAGATTTGAATAGTTGTAGTTGAAGCTCTTGATGAGGCCTTCTTGAAAGCTTCTTCAATGACTCTCTTAATACTTCAAAGATTGACTCAAGATGGTAGTTGAAACTTGGTGAAGAACTTGAGTCTTTTCTCTTGAAAAGCACTTAGAATATTCAATACCCTCATAAAAGTTATTCAAAACTTATTTAGATCCAACATTTATAGCCTCTTGAAGTGTTCCCAGATGGATATGACGTTGGAGTACCTTGGGAGTTGAAATCTAGCTGTTAAAAGCTTTGAATCCTAAGAAATTTAAATTATGGAACTAGCTATTACTATTGCAGAACTAGGATTCGAGTCGGCTCGGATGACTCGAGTCAGCTCGGATGATTGGGTTCTTCAGAACTACTTTTCTGTCACTTTGGAAGAGTCGGCTCTATTTTCCATTGAGTAGCTCGATTGACTTGTTTTCTCAGAACTCAAATTTTAGCTACTCTGAAGGAGTCGACTCGGATTGTCATTGAGTCAGCTCAGATGGAAAGTATTAGAATTTTCTATGCCATGCCAAATCAATGTATCAGCTCTAGCATTGAGTCGGCTCGAGTGAACTTGCTTCCAAAAGCTTTCAAACTTCTCCAAACTTCTTCCGAACAACTTCCAACAACTTCTATGCCTAATCTAAGTCATTTACACTTAAATTTATAATAAATTTTCCCTTTTTACAAGAATATACATTCAAAAAATCTTTAGGGCTCACAAATACATGAAACTTTTCTTTGTGTACTTGAATTCATTACATTGGTCCTAGAGATGTAGAGTGAATGATTGACCATTTAATTTGCCCTACAAAAACTTCTTAAATATTTTGAAAAGTGTTAGTATGAAATACATGCTCCAATATTTTGTTATCATCAAAATCATTACAGGGGTCAACAATCTCTTCCTTTTTGATGATGACAAAACACCAGACATGGAAGGAATAAGAACTTTACATTTGCAATTGTATCAAAGTGAAATGTATCAAAGTAAATGATTCTAGAATGTTCTATTTAGTGTGACATACCAGATAATTTAAAGCATAGAGTTTCACTTTACAAATCAACTGAAGTATCAGAGTTGTTTTACAAGTTAACTGAAGTATCAATGTTACATTATATATAAGAGCTATCAAGCATTCAATTTATAAATAGACTAAAGTATCAGAGCTACATAAGTTAAGTATCAAGGCTTATTATAACTTTTGTCAACCTTTAATGAGATGAACTCCCTTTTTCAATCATTTTTTCATAAGAGAGTCATAATTTTAAATATTATAAAGTTTTTAAAATTAGTTCTTCCCCCTTTTCATTTTCTTACACATCTCATTACATTTTCCATAATACTACTGCCATCACATAAAATATTTTCCATGATGTTTCTATTTTCCATGCATTATTATTACTACTTCCCTTTTTTGTCATCAACAAAAAAGGTAAAACAAACATTACTCCCCCTTACTAAAAGATGTTATATAGCAAGATAATAAAGGAGTTTAAGTATTATTCAGCAAAGTATTCAATACTTAATAAGATGTATAACAAAGCAAGCACACACACACACACACACACACACACACATATATATATATATATATATATATATATATATATATCATGTTTTGATACAAAAAGGTGGCTGATACAGCCAACATACAAAAATGAGATCTAATAAGACATAGTCTTCTTCTTCTTCACTAGAAGAAGAGCCTATCTTTAATACGGAAGATAAAACTACAATCTTCATAAGCTTCGGTCTAAGATCTCTAAACCTAGTCCGGGTAGGAGCTCTAGGTGCTTTAGATCTAGCTCTACTTTAGGTCTAGGTGCCGTAGGAGTAGAATATAGAATGGGTACTGTAGGAGGATTAGACTAAAAAAAGTTTCTAAAAGTAACGGAGTCTGCTAGACAATCAAAGCATCAGATAGGGCTAAGGTGCTGTCCTCTGACAGGATCTGAGGGGCAGGAGTGTTGGAAGTGCACTGCTCTGGCTGCTCTCTCTCTCTGCTACTAGTGTCTCCATGACTTGAGTATCTGCTGAATGCTCACCAGCCTGCTGAAAGTCCTATCCATCTATTGAGGTGGAGGTGAGTCTGGTGGCATAGAGGGTTTAATTAAAGTGTGCAACGCAGCTATGATTTGGCTGAACCTGTCCCTGACCTTAACCTGTAGTTGATCAATCCGAGAGTGTATCTCTGCCCTCACTATCTGAAGATCAGACCTAAGAGCTATGATGTCCTCTCTCAGAATCCTTAACTGCTCAGACTCAGACTGTGGTCCACCAATACTAGGCTCCAAGGGGGTTGACCGAGGTGGTGTAGTAGGAGCTAGCTTTGAAGGTCCAACTACATCATTGTGCTCGTCCTCATCAGCTCCAGCCTATGAAGCAACTTCTATATCCTCAGGCTCATCATCAGAATCATCAGTGTGAACCATCCTCTGACCAAATATCTTCCTTACCTAGACACCATCTACTCTATGGTAACCCATTCTATGCAAAGATTTCTCGGAGTATCTATCAGTATGGAGTAGAGGTCTGTTGTCCTCACCAGTGAGATCAATCACAAAATCCTGAAATAGAAGTATAAACACCATGCCATAGGGAAGACAAGCCCTGGCTCTCCTGGCTACATCATGGATCTAGGTCAACATGATAAAGGGTAGATTGAGGGCCTCCTCCTCAATCATAAATCTCATGAACATTAAGTCTCTCTCACTGACCCAATCAAACCTGCTAGTTCTAGTTCTAGGTAAAAAGACTCTACTGATTATGTTATACAATAACCTCATTTCCAAATAGAGTATATTAGCCTACACATTTGTAATTCCACTAACATTGCTTCTCTCAAGGATTAACCTCAAAGTTCTTTGCTTATCTTTCAAATTTGGGTAGCATTCCACTAACATTGCTTCTCTCAAGGATTAACCTCAAAGTTCTTTGCTTATCTTTCAAATTTGGGTAGCATTTCCCAACTCTTGGCATTTGTAGCACCCTGCTCAGTCTAGATTCATCAACAGACATTGAAACTCCCTTAACTGTAAATATAACTTGATTTGCTCTAAGGGAAAGGTTCTCAAAGAATGCTCTGACTAAACTAGGATAGGTTGGGACATCCAAAGAACAAAAATAATCCCAACCCTGGGTTTCAATCCATTCTCCTATTCAAAATCCTTGTTGCTCAAGAAAAGTGAAATTAATCTGTCTACCAGAAGTAACAGCACGATTACCCATTAGAAGAATCTGTCTCTGAGGAGCTGGATGTTGTTCTTGGGGTTCTTCTTGAGTTTCCTGGGGAGTCGGCTCATCCTCTCTTCTCTTTGATCTTCTCTCTTCTTCAACTGCCCTTGATGCTGCTCACTTTGGTCTCTTGGCTATGGCCATTTTAGGTGCCATTGGATCAAAGTCTAAGGAGAAAATGGAAAGATTTAGTGGTCCGTAAGGTAGGAAAGGGATGTGATCCCCTAGGGCTAGGTTCGACAGTGAAATGAGAAAGATGAATGAAGTTTTAAGGCAAACATGTCTTATATAGGCCCGCCGTTCAAGTCGGCTCAGATAGACATTCTCCTGCTCGAGTTGGCTCGAGCAAAAACTAAGAAAATGGTTCTAAAAATTCAAGGAAAAATATTTTCTCCTATAAAAACATTAAAATTGGTATGTATCTAGCTTGGATAGGTAATGAAGGTTTTCTAGAAATTTTTTTCTTAATTTTTGAAGAAATTAGGTCAAAGTTCTAAAAAGGATCACAAAGTCCTAATTCTCCTCTAATCATTCTAAATCTATCCTCACTAAGTGGTTTTGTAAAGATGTCAGCTAATTATTTTTCAGTACAAACAAATTCAAGTTCAATGTCACCATTTTGTACATGATCTCTAATAAAGTGATGTCCAATTTCTATGTATTTTGTTCTTGAATGTTGAAGTGGATTCTTTGTTAAGTTTATAGCACTTGTGTTATCATATTTGATTGAAATTTTAGATTGAATAACACCATTATCTTCTAGTTGTTGCTTCATCCAATACACTTGAGCACAACAACTCCCTGCAGCCACATACTCTGCCTCAGTAGTAGATAGTGCCACGGAGTTTTGTTTCTTACAGTGCCATGTGATTAAGTTCAATCCTGAAAATTGACATGTACCACTAGTGCTCTTTCTATCTATTTTGCATCCACCATAATCAGTATCAATGTATCCAATTAATTCTAAGGATGATTGTTTAGAATACCATATATCTAAATTACTTGTTCCTTTTAGATATCTTAAAATTGTTTTAAGAGCAAGTATATGTGATCTTTTGGATTAGATTGAAACTAGCACATATACAAACACTGAATAAGATATCATGTCTACTAGCAGTTAAGTACAACAATGATCCAATCATATCTCGATAAAGCTTTTGATCAATGTTGTTTCCATCTTCATCATTGTCAAGTCTACAGGTAGGGCTCATGGGTGTGCCAATTTCTTTAGCGGACTCCATACCAAACTTCTTAAGAATCTCCTTGATGTACTTAGCTTGGTTGATAAGTGTTCCTTCTTTTTTTTGCTTAATTTGAAGTTCAAGGAAATAGGTCAACTAACCTATTAAGTTCATTTCAAATTCGACCTATATAAGCTCAGCAATTTCTCTACACAATTCTTTATTAGTTGCACCAAAAATTGCATCATCTACATAAATTTATACAACTAACATGTCATCTTCCTTTCTTTTGATAAATAGTGTTGTGTCTACACTACCTCTAGTAAAATTATTTTCAAGTAGAAATTTACTTAATCTATCATACCATGCTCTAGGTACTTGTTTTAAATCATATAATGCTTTATTGAGTTTAAAAACATGATTAGGTAATGCATGAATTTTAAATCGGGGGGTTGTTCTAAAAAAACTTCTTCAGAAATGTAACCATTTAAAAATATATCTTTCACATCCATTTGAAATAATTTGAAGTCCATGTAATAAGCAAATGCAAGTAATAGTCTAATGGCTTCTAGTTTTGCTACAGGTGCATAAGTTCATCAAAATCTATTTCTTCTTCTTGGTTATATCCTTTGGCAACTAATTTAACTTTATTTCTAATTATATTATCTTTTTCATCTAATTTATTCTTATATATCCATTTAGTACTATAACAGGATGTTCAGAGGGTCTATTTACTAAAGTTAATATATTATTTTTTTAAAATTGATTAAGTTCTTCTTGCATAGCCATTATCCAATTTAGGTCATTTTCGGCCTCTTCTATGCAATTTGGTTCTATTTGTGAGATAAAAGCAAGATAATCATATGTATCTCTAAGTGTAGATCTAGTTCTAATACATTCAGATGGATCTTCAATAATTAATTCTTTGGGATGGTGATGTACATACCTTCATTTTTTAGGCAAATCACCATGCTCTTTACTTACCATTTCATCTCTTTCTTCTACTTGTTTGTCCTTTAAGCTCATGTCCTTCATTACTTTATCAACTGTACCTACATCATCATCAATATACTCTTCTTTTCTAGAAGGTGAGGGATTAATTTCATCAAATATTACATGAATAGACTCTTCTATGGTTAATGCTCTTTTGTTGAAAACTCTATATGCTTTGCTTAAAGTTGAAAAGCCAAGAAATATCCATTCATCAGATTTAGTATCAAGATTTTTAAGGTTATCCTTTCCATTATTCAATACAAAGCATTTACAACCAAAAACATGAAAGTAATAAATATTTGGTTTTCTTTCATTCCAAAGCTTATAGGGGTTTTCTTTAAGATAGGTCTAATCAAAACATGGTTTAGTATATAATATGCAGTGTTCATAGCTTCTATCCAAAAGTATCTTGGAAAATTGCCTTTACACAACATTGTTTGGGCCATCTCTTCCAATGTTCTATTTTTTCTTTTCATAACACCATTTTGTTTTAATATTTTCAGGGCTGAAAAGTTATGATCAATGCCATGTTCTATGCACAATTCTTCAAAATTTTGATTTTTAATTTTAGTACCATGATCACTTCTAATTAAAACAATTGAAAGATTTTTCTGATTTAAAACTTTTTTTATGAAATTTTTGAAAAACTTTGAAAGCTTCATCTTTGTGTATAAGAAACAAAATCCAAGTGAAACGTGAAAAATCATCTACTATTACAAGTCCATATTTCATACCTCCTAAGCTTGTGATCCTAGTTGGTCCAAATAAGTCTATGTGTAGTATTTCTAAGGATCTTGACATTGAAACAATATTTTTTGATTTAAAACTCCTCCTAGTTTGTTTACCATATTGGCATGCATCACAAATATGATCAAAATCAACTTTAAATTTAAGTAAACCTCTAACTAAGTTTTTGAAAATCAATTTGGCTAAAGTATGCATGCTAGCATGACCCAATCTACTATGCTAATGTAAACTAGATTCCTTGGTTATAGCATTCATTGCCATTAGACTTGTACTACTTGACATGGCTAGATCATTTAAGTCTACCATATATATATTTCCAAGTATATGACCAACAAATCTAATGCTAGAATTAAGAGAGCTAGTTACTATGTACATTGAAGTTTCAAAAATAACTTTGAATCCTTTATCATACAATTGACTAATACTCAATAGATTATGCTTCAACTTGTCTACTAGCAATATATTTTCAATATAAGTAGAAGGGGTTATTTTGATCTTACCAATTTTGATAATTTTTTTCTTACCATTATCATCAAATGTTACCATTCTACCATCTTTCATTTCAAGGATGATGAATTGATCCTTGTCACCCGTCATATATCTTAAATAGTCACTATCTAGATACAATCTTTTCTTTGAATTCTGGGCTACAAGACACTCTTGCAAAATAGTCAAGTTAAATTTTTATATACCCAAGCTTTCTTGGATCCTTAAAGGTTAGTAACTGTGGTTCCTTTAGGAACCCAAATCTTTTTCACCTTATTTTTATTTTTCTTTTTCAAATTACATTCATAGGCTTTAGGTCCAACCCCATTACAACAATAACAAACTATATTTGATTTTTGAAAAGATATGGATGTTGAAAATTTTGATGCATGAGGTCTTGAAGCTGAAAACTTGTTTGTATGCAACGAATTATATTCAATTGCAGCTCTATTATTAGATTCCCTTTGATTTTTCAAAATCAACTCAAGTTTGTTTGAACTTAAAGTTAATTTATCAACAATAGGTTTGAGTCGACTCATTTCAATTTGCAAGCTCTTGTTCTTTTCAAAACACTCATCCTTTTCAAATTGTAAAACTTTGCACTTTTTAGAAACACTACTTAATTCTTTTTGCAAAAGATTGTTCTTTTCTTAAATTTTATTCTTTTCTTTCAAATATTCATCATAATTATTTTTTATGGTTTTAATTTTCAAGCCAGCCTTTTTATACTCAATTAAAAGCTCACAAAAAGTAGCATGTAACTCATCATAAGTGAATTCATCAATGGGTTCAATAGATGTTATCTCATCTTCTAGACCTATTAAACATATGTTTGTAGCTTTTGTTGTCTCTTCTTCTTTATTTGAAGTTGATTCGTTACTATCGCTCTATGTGGCCATCATAGCTTTCTTTTTCTTCTTTTTTGTATCCTTTCTTCAATGTTAAACACTCTGAACGGTAGTGCCCTGACTTTTTGTACTCATAACATATAGGTTGTTGTTCCTTTACTTTATCTTTATTTTTTTCTCTCCTTACTTTGTTCACCCTTGCCAAGGTGCTTCCTCCAATACCTTGACTTTCTTCTGTCCATAAATCTCTTGAATCTCCTCATGACTAGAGCTATGTCATCATCTCCAAGTTCTTTATCAAAGAAGGGGCTTTCTTCTTCTTTCTCTTCTTCTTGCTTCTTGATTTGAGCTGCAGCTTTAAAGGCTAAATATTTCTTCTTTTTGTTATCATCCTCACTGCGGCGCTACATGGTTAATTCATGAGTGATCAAGGGGCCAAGAAGCTCATCAAGTGGAAGTTCATTTAAGTCTTTGGCTTCTTGTATTGCAGTAACTTTAGGGTCCTATTTGTCAAGTAAGCATCGGAGAATCTTTTGTACAAGATCTGTATTTGAGTAGACCCTGCCAAGACTTTTCAACCCATTAATACTATCTGTAAATCTAGAAAATATTTGAGATATTGTCTCATTTGGTTCCATTTTGAAAAGTTTATAATTGTGCACAAGTATATTGATTTTGGAGGTTTTCACTTATGTTGTGCCTTCATGGGTAACTTGTAGTTTATCCTAATTTTTCTTTGTCGAAGTGCAAGTGAAAATCCGGTTAAACTCATTAGCATATAAAGCATAATATAGAAGGTTCATTTCTTTGGCATTTAGTTCACCCATCTTCATGTCATATTCAACCCATTCCTCTTCTAATTTTGGGATGTCTATGCCATCTACTTTTTTAACGGGTATGTGAGGTCCTTTCAAAATAGTTTTCCATAATTAAAAATCAATAGCTTGAACATAAATTTTCATTCTTGATTTCCAATAAGTGTAATTGGTGTTGGTGAATAGTGAAGGTCTATTGCTTGATTGATCTTCGATTAAAGAAGTGCTCATTTGGGTTGCCATAGATATTTTCTCTTAATCATGGGATTAATGACACTGAGATGAAGCTTTGATACCACTTGTTGCCTAGTTGGCCAATCCAAGAGGGGGTGAATTGGGTTTGAAAACTTTTAACAAGTATGTACCTTTTAAAATCTTTGTGTGGTAAACGAAGTGTATTAAGTATTGTGTGCAGAAGCAAATGAATAAGCAAAGACAAGAACAATCACAAACACCATAAATTTAGAATGGTTTGGAGCAACCCAGCTCCTACGTCCACTATCCAAGATACACACTTGGAATTTCCATTATGTTCTTCTCGAATACAGCCGGATTATTTTTCATGGGCTCACAATCCAAAACCTAATACAATGTTAGTTTGTTTGGGCTCACTAACAATCCAAACTTGATTTTCAAGGCTCACCAATAACCTAAAAATAATTCATAAGTTATATCCCCTGCTGTACTTGGAACATCTCATAAACAGAGTATAAAAGAAGCAACACTAAAAACAAACCCAAATATTTGAATGGTTATAGTTGAAGCTCTTGATGAGGCCTTCTTGAAAACTTCTTCAATGCTCTTCAATGCCTCTCTTAGTACTTCGAAAATCGACTCAAGATGGTAGTTAAAAGTTGGTGAAGAACTTGAGTCTTTTCTCTTGAAAAGAACTTAAAATATTCAATACCCTCATAACAAAAGTTTTTCAAAACTTGTTTAGATCCAACATTTATAGCCTCTTGAAATGTTCTCAGATAGATATGACCGTTGGAGTACCTTGGGAGTTGAAATCTAGCCGTTAGAAGCTTTGAATCTCAAGAAATTTGAATTCTGGAACTAGCTGTTACTGTTGTAGAACTGGGATTCGAGTTAGCTCGGATGATTCAAGTTAGCTTGGATGGTTGGGTTCTTTAGAACTGCTTTTCTGTCACTTTGAAAAAGTTGGCTCTATTTTCTATTGAGTCAGCTCGATTAACTGGTTTTCTCAGGACTCAAATTTCAGCTACTCTGAAGGAGTCAGCTCGGATTGTCATTGAGTTGGCTTGGATGAAAAGTATCAGAATTTTCTATGTCATGCCAAATCAATGTATCAACTTTAGCATTGAGTCGGCTCGAGTGAATTTGTTTCCAATAATTTTCAAACTTCTCCAAACTTCTTCCAAATAACTTCCAACACCTTCTATACCTAATCTAAGTCATTTACACTTAAATTTATAATAAATTTGTCCTTACAAGAATATACATTCAAAAAATCTTTAGGTCTCACAAATACATGAAACTTTTTTGTGTACTTGAATTCATTACATTGGTCCTAGAGATGTAGAGTGAATGATTGGCTATGTAAATTGCATCACAAAAACTTCTTAAATATTTTGAAAAGTGTTAGTATCAAATACATGCTCCAATATTTTGTTATCATCAAAATCATTTTAGGGGTCAACATCTTTTCTCATTAAAATAGAGCTAATGGCGTTAGGAGAAATATATAGGCAAATGCAAAGTTTCTCACCTTCTTTTGGCCTTGATAGCAATGTTGGAGTTCCAAGATACTTCTTTGAATCTTAAAAAGCTAATCAATAGCTATTTGACCACTCAAAGCTATTGGTATGCCTTATAATTTTGAAGAATAGTAGGTACTTTTTGGCAAATTAGGAGATAAATCGATTGAGTGATGTAACCCGACTAACTAGGTACTGAACCTCCTTATTTTAGGGGTGCTTCATTTCTAAAAGTACTCAAATATTTTCAGAATTGGCTCCAATTCCTCTTTAGGTCACCATGAAATCCAAAAACTTTCTCGATGTAATATCAATACACATTTCTTCGGATTGAGCTTCATCTGATATTGTCTTAATTCATTGAAGGTTTCTTTCAGGTTAGTAATGTGGCGATCAATCTTTATACTTTTGACAAGCATATCATCCACATAGAATTCTGTATTTTTTCTTATCTGATTTTTGAAGACTCTATTAACTAGACATTGGAAGTGGCTCCAGTATTTTTTAGTCTAAAGGGCATCATTTTGTAATAGTAGAGCCATTTTTCTATAATAAAGGCTATTTTCTCTTCATCTTCTTATATCATCCAAATATAGTTATATCTTGAAAAATCATCCATGAAGCTGAATAACTCATACTCGGATGTAGCATCTACTAGCTGGTTAATTCTTTACAGAGGATAGCTGTTGACTCTGGTCTTGATTTTGATGATTGACAAAATACTTAAGTATATATGAGTACTAATTATGTGTTTTAGTGTATTTATCAGATTAAGTACTCACATCAGTTGAAAGAACAAAATGCTTGTATTTCAGTTGAAGAAGTCCTTCAAATTCATGAAATTTCAAGTTATAAAAATTTTGGAACATGAGGAAGATCTTGAAGAGCTCACAATTTTAATTTGGACAAGTTTTGAAGCTTGGCACACACTTTGGAATTGGCCTGAGACAAGAAAGTTGAATTTTAGCCAAGTGCTGACTCAAGTATCGACCCAAGTGTAGACTCATAGAAGTGTAGACTCATAGAAGTGTCGACTCACAGAAGTGTCAACTCACATAAGTGTCGACTCACAAAAGTATTGACTCATGAACAAATCTAAGTGTCGACACTTGATGTAACAGCTAGTTTTTCAGAAGTGCATAATTGATTCCAACTTGCTTCAAATGGCTAGTTTTTTATCCCTAATGATCATAAACGGTCATCTATGGTTTGGAGAGCTATATAAACATCAAAAATCAAATGGAGAAGCAATCTTTTGGTGAGATCATTGAATATCCTTCAAGGATTCAAGAGTTGAGTGGTTCAAGCCTTCAAGCTTTCAAAGATAAGAGAGTTGATCCAAGTCCACAATATTAAGCTTCATTCAAAGTCTTCAACAAATTGAAGACAAGCTTCTTCAACACATCCAAGGGCTTCAAAGAGATACTTGCTTTATTTTAGAAAGCTTTATTGTATTCTTTACTTTCATTCTTACATTGTTGTATCAAGGTTTTTGATGAGCCTTGGAAAACTAAAGAGGTTGTAGGTGATCCCGTAAAATTAACATAGATTGTTGGTGAGCTCGTAAAACCATCGAAGATTGTTGGTTAGTCTAAGTTATAAAACCAACAAGGAATTTTGACTTGTGATCCCAGGAAAACAAGTTGGGTTTTGATTAGTGAGCCTGGAAAATTAATCGACTGTAATCTTTGTGATTATAGTGAAATATCCAAGAGAAACTTAGGGAGTGGATGTAGGTACCTTGGAGTGCATAGAACTACTATATATTCTTATATTTATGATTATTCTTATTTATTGCTTATTTACTTTTGCATTTACTTTGTTAATTCCATTGCATATTTTCATTAAGTACACAAATACTTTGGCAAAATATAAGCACTTGATTTGAATTGGCACATACATGTTTTATATCCATTGAAATAGTTTAAATAATTTTTAAAATCCAATTTATCCCTCCTCTTGGGTTGCATCATCACTGGGCAACAATTGGTATCAGAGCCCGAAACTCAAAATCGTTGGTATCTAAACTTGGTGCTTTGCAAAGAATCCAACGATTTTGAGTTAAAAGATTATGGCGGCCCTAGAAGGTACTTGTTTAGCTATAGGACATGCAACTAATATACCACCATTTTTCAATGGCACTAATTACACTTTTTGAAAAACTTGCATGTGCATCTATATTCAATCTATTAGTTATTATCTTTGAAAAGTTATAGTTAATGGTCCTCATATTCTTTTCATTTTGGTTAATGGCATTTCCATTCCAAAGCTTGAATAGGATTGGAATGAATATGACATTAAGCAATATAAAATTAATGCTAAAGCAATGAACTTGCTTTATTATGCATTGGACTCTAATGAATTCAATAGGATCTCCATATGCACATCGACAAAGAAGATATGGGACATACTTGAAATTATTCATAAGGGTACTCTTCAAGTGAAAAGTATTAAAATCAATATACTTGTTCATTCTTTTGAAATATTTAAAATGCTGTATTATGAATCTATATCTGGTATATATACTAGATTTATGACTATTATTAATGAATTGAAAAGTCTTGGCAAAGTCTATACTAATATTGATTTGGTTAATAAAATTCTTAGATCTTTGCCAATATCATAGGATCCAAAGGTAACAAGGATCCAAGAAGTCAAAGATATTGATACCCTATCTTTGGAGGAGCTTATTGGTTCACTCATGATCCATGAGTTGAATTTATGGCATAAAGAAGTAGTTACTGATCAAGAAAAGAAAAAGATAATAGCCCTCAAGGTCAAAAAGAAATTCAAGGCAATGATGGCAACTTGGAGTGATAGTGAAGATTCTAGTTTGGAGGAAGAACAAGAAGTTGCAAATCTTTGCTTCATGACAAATGAGGAAGAGGTATGTGCTAAAAACGAATATGATTTTACCTTTGATGAATTACATGATAAATTTAATGATCTTGTGCATGAATACAAATTGCTAAAAATTGAGCACAAGAAAATAAAAAAACATGTTGACTCTTTTTCTCTTGAGAACACCAATCTTGCCAATAAAAATTATGATTTAAATATAAAGATTGATATTTTAGAAATTGATAAGAATGATCTTTCTAAAGAAAAAGAAATTTTAAAAAAAAAAAATTTTGATTTGAAAGAATTATGCAATAAGTTTTCAAATGAGAAAAATATTTTATTAAATTAAATAGAAATTCTAAAAAGATTCAAGATTTTTGTATCAAATGATGAGATTTTAAAGAAAAACAAAAATCTTGAGTTGAAAAACAAGAATTTCTTTGTTGATGCATCTTCCAATCTAACTTGTTTTAGATGTTGTAAAATTGGGCATAATGCATATCCTTGTAAATTAAAAAAAATTTGGGTTTTCAAAAGGAACCATATTTACTAATCCTAAAGGATCCAAAAAAGTTTGGGTACTAAAATTGTCCACCTAGTTTATTTTGCAGGAATGTCTTGCAGCTCAACATGAAGAAAGAAAGTTTTTGAAAAGTGGCTATACAAAATAATACAAAGAGTGGACATACTACATTTTTGGACTAAATGGTAAAGGAAGGATTATACATATTGATAAATCCTTACTCCAGTAGCTAAACTTGGTACTAGATTATTTCTAACATTTATATGGATAATCAAAATCATTTCAAATCATATGGTTTTCATGAAATATATTCTATTTTGTATCCATGCTTAGACTAGAAATGATTTGGAATGAGTATAAAACTGGGAGTTAAGGATTACATTTAAGAAGAAGGTATGCACATTGATAAACCCTTAATCCAATAGCTAGACTTGGTATCATATTACTTTGATTGGGACATCAGGTCAATCCTAGTTTACTATGCATCCCTGAGTTTTGAGTCCCTTAGCCATGATTCAGATTTTGTCTTTGAGTCCAATAATCTGGCTGTGTTAGCCATTTGAGTCATGTATTTGGGCCTTGAGTTTTGTTTTTCAGGCCTTGTTATACTTGAGTCCTGTATTTAGAGTCGACTCATACCATTAGGATTTTGAGTCAAGTTTAGGTTATGTTCTATTTAGTTGAGCTAAGTTGGTTGAGTTAGTTCATTATGAGTGTTTGTCATTTTGAGGTTTTGTGTCAATTTGAGTCCTGTAATAATATGAGTTGATTAGATTCACTAAGTTCAATTGAGTCCATTTGTATTATTTGGCCTACTTTGAGTCTTGTCAATTAGGCCCCTTTGAGTCCTGTAATTACTTTCATTCAAGTCATATTCAAGAGGAGGACCATTGGACCCATACTTAAGTCACCAACCCAGCATCTGGACTTCCTTCATGCTACCCAAGTCCTCCAGGAGAAGCACCCCAGCATACCAGCCCACAAGAATTCATGACGTGGCACCCCAGGCCCAAGTCCAAGTCCCTAGCATCCTCATTCCATCATGCCATGATGCCCTCAGGCCTATTCTTACCTTTGGCGCCCCTCCAAGCCCAGTCCAACAAGGTTGGTGCCCAAGTTCAAGCCCAACAGGGAGTGAAAAAGTCAAAGTAGCCCAAGAAAATTTCATACCAGCCCAAGCCCATAAGCAGTCCTTGACCAAGTCAAAGAAGGAGAATAGTCCACTTTTAACTAGGAGATTAAGTTTTATTTCTACTCAAATTGTATACTCCTAGTTCTAAGCCACTTTCTAATCCTTCTTCATATCAAATTTTGTATTTCTATCCTAACTAGGAGAGGGCATGGGAACATCTATAAATACCCGACCCCTCCACCCTCTTGTAACTAATGATCAATTATTATGAATTGTTATAAATGATTTTTTTTTTAGTTTTTCTCAAAATTTTGAGTGAATTTCTGTATGATTAAGGGTATCTGTGTGATCCCTCTAAGTATCTGTATGGTCCCTGCACTCTACCTCCAAGCCGCCAACCTTCTTCGTCCCTTGACTGCCTTCCTCAAACCTCTTCCCCTTCTTCTTCTTTCAGTGATCTAACCCTTTTCTTCCTTTTTTTTTAACCCATGTTAGGTGATTTGCAGGTCCCTTAGAGTTCACAAATCCAAGGATTCCATCTGACCAACTTTCAGCTCACCGAATTGAAAGTCGTGAATCCGCAGGATTGATAGCTTTATTTTCCAGGCCGCAGCCAAGAGCGTAGAGCGAACTCTTCATGGATCGATCCTCAAATCTTTGCCAGGTACACCCCCTAGACTCCTTTGGTAGTGGTATTGCAGAAGAGCTAATTCTAACCAGGGCTTCTTAGCCTTGGTGGTCCTATTTCTTCACTTTTAGGGTTTATTTTTGCATGCCTATGCTTTAGAATTTCTATAGAATATCCTACTTAATATCTTCCCTTGAAATTCAGGTTACAAACTCCCAACTTAATGCCTAATAACAAAAAATTAATTGTCATGCATAAATAGTCCCACATCATACTTCTAGCATTTATATGGATATCAAATCATTTCAAATAGATTTTAAATCATGCTAAAAGTTTTTAAATGATTAATCTTTTATTTTTTGAAGATAATGTATATCTTGAAAATTTAAATATTTGATTTCAGACTTAGTATATATGCTTATATTTCAAAATATATGAAATTATGTTACTTATGCATTCTTGTTTTATTCCTCAATGAATGCATATTTTTAAGGGAGAATAACATTTAGGGAGAGCATCCAAAGATTTGTTGTCATTATATACATATTATGCTTTCAACGTTTTTCTTGATATCATGTTTTACTTATATTGCTCTGATACTCCTTCTCCTTGCCTTCAAATCTATTTTTTGGAGGGGAGTCACTTCAATGATATCAGGATTTATTTTTAAAAGGAAAAAATTGATTTATGTTTCGCATGTGCATATCATTTTTGTGGTACATGTTCAATTGGTATCATATTTAATTAGTATCATTTATTGATTTTGATGATCTATTTGTTATTCTTTTCACCTTCATTCCCATTTTGTACTGCGTTTCATTCTTTTTTTATGATGACATAAAAGGAGAGAAAAATGTTAAGTATGAAAAGAAAAAAGATTTGATAAACATGAAAAATTATATGAGAAATGAAAGAAAATACAAAAGGGAGAGAAGAAAGCAAAATATTTTAATCTTAAGGGAAGAATTAGCAAGGGGAAAAATGTTTAAATTTTTTTTTTGATTTTTTAAACTATGTTTGAAATCATATTTTGATGGGGAGGTTGATACTCATTTTGAGCTTACATGTTTATCTTATTGTTAATATTTTTAAGCTTACCCTATTCATATACTTAAAGATTTTGTCATCATCAAAAAGGGAGAGATTATTGATTCTGGTCTTGATTTTGATGATTGACAAAATACTTAAGTATATATGAGTACTAATTATATGTTTTAGTATATTTATCAGATTAAGTACTCATATCAGTTGAAAGAATAAAATGCTTGTATTTCAGTTAAAGAAGTCCTTCACATTCATGAAAATTCAAGTTATAAGGATTTTGGAACATGAGAAAGTTCTTGAAGAGCTCACAATTTTAATTTGGACAAGTTTTGGAGCTTGGCACATACTTTGGAATTGGCCTGAGACAAGAAAGCTGAATTTTAGCCAAGTGCTGACTCAAGTGTCGACCCAAGTATAGATTCACAAAAGTGTAGACTCATAGAAGTGTAGACTCACAGAAGTGTAGACTCATAGAAATGTAGACTCATAGAAGTGTCGACTCATGAACAAATCCAAGTATCGATACTTGGTGTAACGGCTAGTTTTTCTGAAGGTACAATTGATTCCAACTTGCTTCAAACGGCTAGTTTTTCATCCCCAACGGTCGTAAACGGTCATATATGGTTTGGAAAGTTATATAAACATCAAAAATCAAATAGGGAAGCAATCTTTTAATGAGATCATTGAATATCCTTCAAGGATTCAAGAGTTGAGTGGTTCAAGCCTTCAAGCTTCCAAAGATAAGAGAGTTGATCCAAGTCCATAACATCAAGCTTCATTCAAAGGCTTTAACAAATTGAAGACAAGCTTCTTCAACATCATCCAAGGACTTCAAAGAGATACTTGTTTTATTTTAGAAAGCTTTATTGTATTCATTACATTCATTCTTATATTGTTGTATCAAGATTTTTGGTGAGCCTTGGAAAACCAAAGAGATTGTTGGTGATCCCGTAAAATCAACATAGATTGTTGGTGAGCCTGTAAAACTATCGAAGGTTGTTGGTTAGCCTAAGTTATAAAACCAACAAGGAGTTTTGACTTGTGAGCCTGGGAAAACAAGTTGGATTTTGATTAGTGAGCCTGAAAAACTAATCGACTGTAATCTTGGTGATTATAGTGAAATATCCAAGGAGAACTTGGAGAGTGGATGTAGGTGCATTGGAGTGCACCAAACCACTATATATTCTTGTGTTTGTGATTGCTCTTATTTATTGCTTATTTACTATTGCATTTACTTTGTTAATTTTGTTGCTTATTTTTATTAAGCACACAAACACTTTGGCAAAATATAAGCACTTGATTTGAATTGGCACATATATGTTTTATATCCATTGAAATAGTTTAAATAATTTTTAAAATCCAATTCACCCCCTCTCTTAGGTTGCATCATCACTGGCCAACAATAGCTATCCTTTGGGCAGACTCTATTAAGATCAGTATACTTAATGCAGATTCTTCATTTGCTATTTTCCTTCTTGACCATAACCAAATTGGCTATTCAATCTAGGTAATGAGTTTCCTTGATGAAGCTTGCCCTTATAAGATTATCCATTTCCTTTTCAATAGTCCTTTATCTTTCTAAAGCAAAACTTTTCTTTTTCTACTTAACAGGTGATAGTGGGAGTCTATATTAAGCTTGTAGATGATGACATTAGTAGATATGCCCGGTATGTCAGTAGCTATCTAAGCAAAGATATTAGTATTGGTTTAAAAGCATAGGATCAGCCATTCTTTAACTTCAGGAGACAAAAGAGATCCAATCTACATAGCTTTATCTGGGTCATCTTTCAGGAGAATGCTTATTGACTACTTGGTAGGTTTCTCTTTATTTGTAGCGGTTCCTTCTTTGACATCCAACTCATCTACCTTTGGGGCCTTGATTTATTTCAAGATTTTGATGGTCATAAGAAAACACTGCCTTGCCAATATCTGATCTTTTTTGAATTTTTTGACTCCATGCTTGGTTGAAAAGCAAATGAGTAGGTGGTAAGTGGAGACTACTGCCTTCAATGCATTTAATCTTGATCATCCAAAAATAAAGTTATAGGCCAACGATATTCGGACAACCAAGAATTGAGTAGAACCATTACTTGTCTTGGTGGCTGGCCTATAGTGACTGGTAAGATGATCTCTCTCCTTTTGTGATAACTAAGTTCCCAAAGAACCCAGTGAGTGGAGTATACATATATCTTTTTCAGCCTTTCAAGTGGCTATTTCATTTTCTAAAAAGTATCATAGAATAAGATATCGATAGAGCTTCCATTACCAACCAAAATTCTTTTTATATCATATTTGGCCACTATCATAGAGATGACAACTGCATCATTATATGGAATTTGAATCCTCCTTACATGATCATCAAAAAAGTGATAATGTTCTCATTTTGAGAACTAGTTGATTGCTCGATGTCTATTATTTGGTGGCTCCTCATCTTATCTTCCTGCCTCCCAACCCTTGACAGGCCTGAGATCATATTGATTGTACCCTCGATTGGTTGGTTGTTTAGCTCAGCTTTGTGCTCAAGTTGGGTTTGAGGAGTCTCTTTTTTTTTGGCTATTTATGTACTTGTTGAGGTAACCCCTATAGATCAGGTTTCCAATCTCCTACTTTAACTACCGATAATCCTCCACATCATGACCATGATCCTTGTGGTAGTGGCAGTATTTATTTTTGTCTCTCTTCTCTGGTGGATCTCTTATGGATAGTGGTCGGTGTAAAAAATTCTTGTTCTCAATCTCTATCAGATATGAAATCGAGAGGTAGTCAAGGAGTTATAGTTGGTGAATTATCAAACAGGATAGTTTGGCTTTGAACTCTTCAGGGGTTTGATGGCTTCTGAATGAGCATGAGTTTCTACCTCGCAAGGCCATTTCTTCCTGCTCTCTTCTTTCCTTCTTTCCCATGAAGGAAATAACTTTCCTTAGCTTGGGCAAACTTTGCTGCATGCACGAGGAGCTCAACATAACTTTTTAGAAAAGTCTTATCTAAAGAAAAACTTGGTGACCATTCTATAGTCCTCGATTCAAAGATGACATAGTGACAGTCTCATTGAGGTGTTTGACCTCCAATGTGGCTACATTGAAGTGCACCATATAATTTTGGAGCATCTCTCCTTCTTCTTGCTTGATGAAGAAGAGACTATTATTATTCTTTAACTATGGTTGATAACATTGAAGTGGATCACCAGTTGATTGCCTAGCTACTAGAAAGAATGGATGGATATGGGTAGCAAGCTTGAAAACAACGTTGTTGTAACCTTTTTAGAGTTGCTAGAAAAGCCAAGTACAACAAGGCATCAAATATGCCTTGGAGCCTCATAAGGACCTTATATCCCTCTAGATGGTAAACAAGATTAGTAGAACTATCATAGGATTTAGCCGAAGGCATCTTGAACCAATAGAGAATTGGCTCATTCATTATTTCTTTTGAGAAAGGGGATTGAGTGTTGAAGTCATAGAAGTTATTCTAGTGATGATCTTCCATATAGATTTCTCTGAGTTTAGCTTCCAGCTTTTGAACTTTTTATGATATCATCCTCTCACTGAGAGCGATGATTCGAAGGATGTACTAGAGTTGAATCCTCTTGGAAACCCTCTAGGGAGTGATTATGATGGTTCCTTTTTTCTTAAAGAAGAGTTAATTATTAGATTTTTTCCTTTCTACAGGAAAGTTGATGACTTTTGTCACCTCCATTTAACTGATGCCGGTGGATCCACTAAGATAATTCAACCAGCAAAGTGAAATGCTAGATAGTAGATTATTAAAGAGGATAGATCTCACTTGTTAGCGGCTAGACCTACTTAATCAGAGTATCCATCCTTGGGTCAGTAGTAGGAATAGGTAGAGGATTTCTTATCACAAACTTCTACTGTACTAAGAGCATTTCGAGAATATCACCATTAGGAAGTGGGGTTTAGTAGAGGTCTTCTCTCACCATTTTCTTGAAAGATTTTGGGCTTGCCCTTCCTTTAATAACAATCTATTTCCGCACCTCTCCAAGCTAGACATAATGAGATGACAATAGGGTCCTAAGGATCTAGAAGTTCTTTGGAGTAGCCAAGGTCTTCCTATGTGGACTTGAGCAATACCTGGACCTACAAAAAAAGTCCTCGATGTTGGAGAAATTAGTGTGATTTCTTCAATGCAAGGCTCTTTGATACTTAAGTTCGCTTAGAGAGACAACAGTAAGAAAAAAATGGAAAGAGAGTATGTAAGAGAATCTTGGAGTTTTCCTCGATTCCTTATTTATAGAGATTTAGGATCGAGTTGATTAGACAGTTATAATCATTTATGAGGTGGTTGTACTATTAAAATTGTTAAGTCAGTTAAAATTAAAGAGATCCATTTGTAAAGGGTTTTGTTAAGTGGTCTATTATACTTCTTGATAACCACTTTACAAATCTTGTTATAACAACTTTAATGATATTAATATATATACTTCATATTAAATAAAGTTATAAAACTCTATATCTAGCTCAAATAAGTGATCGGTACCTATCTGATGAATAGTTGAGCAAACTATACTTCAGATAAGTGGTCGACTTCGATCATTTGGCACCCCATGCCTCAATAAATGATTGGATCCTAGCTATTGGTATCCTATATCTCAAATAAGTGGTCAGCTCCTGGCTATCTAGTAGACTATATCTTGAATAGTGATCGGCTCCTGGATATCGGATATCTTGTACCTCAAATAAGTGATTAGTTCTTAGTCATTGGGCATCCTATACCTTAATAAGTGATTAGCTCCAAGCCACATGCATGCTGTCTCAATAAATTATTGACTTCTGGCCATCGGGTATTGTTAAAAAATGTATCCTAAGACTAATTATCTAGGTTATTGATGGTTGAGCTCTTTATAAATTTGTACATGAATCATTAATAAAATAAAAGTTATTTTTGGCGGTTCATCTTTTTTTGTGTATCTTTTTTTGAACTTTTTTGAGATAAAGTCCTTATAACTACTTTAATTCAATAAAGAAGGATTTATCGAGTAGTTCTTAATCATGTTCATGATCAAATGATATGTAAATACCTAGGATGACAATGTTTATCGAGCAAAGATTGTTATATACCATATGGATTGGTTGTCCTTATAATCAAGAAGTATGGATACACTAGTGTGGCATGCAGCTAAGTATAAGAGTGTACTGTACTGAACATGACTAACTATATAGAGTACTCTGTTATCAAGAGTATCTTTTAGAAGGATAAGGATATAAGTATTCCTCTGACCTAAAATCATCACAATGACTTGCAAGCAACTTACTGTACTTAGGTGCTAGACTATCTGGATTTCTAAGTAGTGATAAAAGGTTACTAGGTATAGTCATGCACTTGATAAGTCGGTGTATGAGTCAAGATGGAATTAACCACTCCAAGGTGTTGAAGAAAATGCTCTGCCATATTTTAATTTAGCAAGACCTTGGCCAAGGCAATCCTTATAAGGAGTCACAAGATTTGTTAAATTAAGATACATCTGGATACACTATTTAGGAGTTGGTAGTTGACTCTAAGGTCATCCTGAGCATTAAGTCAAAGAAATAAATTATATGGTAACCATATGCCTAGGTTCTTGAATGTTACTTTGCAATCATTTGACCTATCTGGATATCGAGTACTATTGTAAATGGTCACATTAATTAGTTCATGAATTAGTTCTTAAACTACTGGCTTAGTATTCAAACCTATAGGATCACACATATAAAAAGTTTTTGACCAATCATGATGGTTGATTAACGATTAAAAATCATTCAGTGATAAAATTATAAATATGATAATAATTAACCCAATATAAATATTATAAATTAATAATTAATTAATTATTAATTATAAGAAGATTAATTAGTAATTAAATTACTAATTGGCTCAATTTGATTGAGCAAAGAGGTTTAGATTAAGTCTAATTAAATTTGGTTCAATTAGATTTTACCAAATTAGGTTATACGATGATCTAATCACTAAGAGATTTTAATTCTATTTTGATTCAAACTTGGGCTTGATCAATTCCTGATTTAATTAAGATTTAATTAAACCTATTGGAACCTAATTATATTAGGTTCAATTATTTAAATTGGATTAAATCTAATTAGATTTTTTTGGAACCTATTTAGAATCGAATTAGAATAGGATTCCTATCCTAGCACCATATGTCTTCCTTCCTTATTTGTCTCCATGCTTGTCTTGGATTTGTGTGTGAAATCCAATGCCAAAAATTAGATTCCACACCATCCCTCATTCCCAATTGGATTAGGATAGTTTGTTTAAATTTAAATAAAAAGTTTGAATTTAAAATTAATTGATTTCAAATGAGATTTAAACTTTTATCTTTATCCTAATTCTCTCCTATCTTATCCTAATCCCATAACCAACTCCATGCCAATTTTAATTATGATTTTTGATGTTGTGTGACAATATGAATTCCCTATTTATTGTGAGATTATAGGAAATAATCCAAAAAAATGTGGAAGATAGGGGGGTGTGAAATCAAGAACTGGGCGTGAGGATTCTTGGGTGCTAGGTTTTGAAGGGAGAGAAAAAAGTAAAAAGAAAAAAGAATTTTCTTAATTTTACTTTTCTTCCTTTATTTAATCACCTCTTCATTCTCTTTTTGATCTTGATGAAAATTTCAAGAAGATCAAAGAAATATTTTATTTTAGCTATCCGGTAGTCTTTGCATGAATCTAACAGTTCGAGGAGGTTGATCATATCGAGACTTCGTATGGATGATTCATAAAGGCTGGATCCCTTGTGTAGCTATGAACCGACATGGAGAGCCTTTACCATGTATCATCGATAGTGACTATCATTGATCCATTATCGGGTATGAAATTAGATTTTACCTTATATGTAAATTTGATCTACAACATACATAGGTCAGATCGATACATGCTGATTTTATTTTCTATATTGTATATCATATTATGATCCATGTATAATTTTTTAGATTTGATCTATATATATAATTTTCTATTTAAAATAGTTTTAAATATATTTATTTTTACTATAAATTATTGATGGGGATCCAAGGCAGGTCTGGGTATTTTTCTATTTTTTTCTTATTTTCTCGCATTTTTTTATTTTTACCTATTCCTGCTATTCCACCTATTCCCTCTATTCCAGTTTTATCCCGATCTTATTCTCACCCTATTCCAGTTTTATTCCATCTTCACCGTCTTTCTCCAATGGTTTTAAAACAAATTTCAAAACCCTAGCCTCCACCCCGCCGGTCCCATATCCGGGCTGCCCGACCCCCGGCCACCACCGCCGGACGGCCGCCGACGCTCGTCGGCCCCCGGCCTCGCTGGAGAAGCCACCGCCGCCACCCCATGCCCGTGGGAAGACGAACGGACACGGAGGCATCTGCCCGCCAAGGCCCACGGCTGTCGCTACAGCCGCCGCCGCCGTCGGCCTGCTGTCCGCTGCTGTTCACGCCGCCCGCCGGCCCTCGCCCGGTCGTCGGTGGGGTCCGCCGCCGCCCACACCCGTGGGAAGATGAACGAACGCGGGAGGCGTCCGTCCACCCACGTGCGCCCCTACGCCGCCGCCGCCGTTGCCGCCTACCACCGCCGCCCGCACGTCCGCCGGCCACCATCCCGCCGGCCCTGGCCTCCCCCGTCGTCCATCAGCCATGCCGGTGCTCTGAGGTATCCCACGGCCGTAGGAGACCAAACGGCACGCCCTGGGGCATGACGTGCCATTCTTGCACCGCCTCGCCCGTAGCCCACCACCAGCCGTCCGCTGCTCGCCGTCCGCCGGCCTGTCCGCCACCCGCTTCCCAGCCATCAGTTGGTGCCCTGCCGGAGACCGTTCTTCCCTTCCACGACCGTGAGTTGGTGTTTGCAAGGATTTCAGAGCAGTCCCATTTTCAGAGCAGCATGCTTTCTGGAGCAGATCATCATGTCGACACGCTTCTCAGAGCAGATCAGTACCATTTTTGATGCAACACGAATTTTGATGTAATTTATTTTCCTTTTTTAGTTTTCTTAGAGGCTAAGAAACTGAGGGTTTTTGTTTTTCCATATAAAGGCCCCCTCTCCCCCTGTAATAATCAGAGAGAGATGATTTGATATAAAATTTTGGTTCTCCATTGGTTCTTGTTTTGGTTATGGGCTGAGGCCCGTTTGCCTTCGTTCCCTGCTATGTGCATTATGGGTTCGATGAGGGGTGTGAGGCATTCCCTGCTGTGTGCATTATGGGTTCGGTGAGCACCCTAGTTATCCCCTATCTCGTCTTCTTTATCCCCTCGTGTCCTTTGAGAGTCATCCTAGCGCATCCATGTGAGAGCCCTGCTATGTGCATTATGGGTTCGATGAGAGCTCAGGGTAGCTGGTGCTGTGATCCCTCAGGAGGGTAGCTTTAGGCTTTGACCCCTGACTTTATGTGTGCGTCCCCCTCTAGAGTGAGTCTCAGGGCCATGAGTGCCACTTCCCGGTCCCCTATCTTCATCCTTCCTTCGCTACATCCACCCAGAAAATTGAAAACAAAAGAGATCAGCTATCTTAGGATTTTAGTGTCAGTATGCCCTAGTCCCGGGAGGCTTCTTAGCCCTCTCACGGTCCTAGTTTGTTAGGTATTTTTTCCTGTTTTCCAAATAACCAGGTTACATCGATTTTGTCCCGCATCAATTTTGGTATCAGAGCGAGTTGTGGATTAGGGTGTGCTCCATTTTTCGAACTCGACGGAGTTGAGTTCTTCACGGTCGAGGAGAATGATGGGGATCCAGGGCAGGTCCGGGTATTTTTCTTATTTTCTCATATTTTTTTATTTTTACCTATTCCTGCTATTCCACCTATTCCCTCTATTCCAGTTTTTTCCCGATCTTATTCTCACCTTATTCCAGTTTTATTCCATCTTCACCGTCTTTCTCTCGTGGTTTTAAAATGAATTTCAAAACCCTAGCCTCCAGCTCGCCGGTCCCAGATCCGGGCCGCCCAATCCCCGGCCGCCACTGCCGGACCGCCGTCGATGCTCGTCAGCCACCGACCTCGCCGGAGAAGCCGCTGCCGCCACCCCATGCCCATGGGAAGATGAACGGACGTAGAGGCGTCCGCTCGCCATGGCCCACGACCGTCGCTGCCGCCGCCGCTGCCAGCCTGTTGCTCGTCACCGTTCCCGCCGCCCGTCGCCCGCCGGCCCTTGCCCGGCCGCCAGTGGGGTCCGTCGCCGCCCATGCCCATGGGAAGATGAACGGACGTGGGAGGCATCCGTCCACCCACGTGCGCCCCGGCACCGCCGCCATCGTTAATGCCTGCCGTCGCCACCCTAACGTCCGCCAGCCACCATCCCGCCGGCCCCGGCCTCCCCCACTGTCCACCGGCCATGCCGGCGCTCTGAGGTCTCCCACGGTCGTGGGAGACCAAATGGCACGCCCTGGGGCATGCCGTACTATTCTCGCACCGCCTCGCCCGCAGCTCATCGCCAGCCGTCTGCCGCTCGCCATCCGCTGGCCCATCCGCCACCCGCTTCCCGGCTATTCGCTGGTGCCCTACCGAAGACTGTTCTTCCCTTCCACGACCGTGAGTTGGTGTTTGCATGGATTTCAGGGCAGTCCCATTTTCAGAGCAGCATGCTTTCTAGAGCAGATCTTCAAGTCGACATGCTTCTCAGAGCAGATCAGTACCATTTTTGATGCAACATGAATTTTGATGTAATTTATTTTCTTTTTTTAGTTTTCTTAGAGGCTAAGAAACTGAGGGTTTTGGTTTTTCTATATAAAGGCCCCCTCTCCCCCTGTAATAATCAGAGAGAGAAAAATGATTTGATATAAAATTTTGGTTCTCCATTGGTTCTGGTTCTGGTTCTGGGTTGAGGTCCGTTTGCCTTCGTTCCCTGCTATGTGCATTATGGGTTCGATGAAGGGTGTGAGGCGTTCCCTGCTGTGTGCATTATGGGTTCGGTGAGCACCCTAGTTATCCTCTATCTCGTCTTCTTTATCCCCTCGTATCCTTTGAGAGTCATCCTAGCGCATCCATGTGAGAGCCCTGCTATGTGCATTATCGGTTCGATGAGAGCTCAGGGTAGCTGGTGCTGTGATCCTTCGGGAGGGTAGCTTTATGCTCAGGGTAGCTGGTGCTGTGATCCCTCAGGAGGGTAGCTTTAGGCTTTGAACCCTGACTTTCTGTGTGCGTCCCCCACTAGAGTGAGTCTCAGGGCCATGAGTTCCACTTTACGGTCCCCCATCTTTATCCTTCCTTCGCCACATCCACCCAAAAAATTGAAAACAAAAGAGATCAGGTGTCTTAGGATTTTAGTGTCAGTATGCCCTAGTCCCAGGAGGCTTCTTAGCCCTCCCACGGTCCTAGTTTGTTAGGTGTTTTTCCCTGTTTTCCAAATAGCCAGGTTACATCGATTTTGTCCCGCATCAATTATTAAAAGAATATATATGAAATTCTAGGTATTTTTTCTAATAATGGTATTAGAGCAATCAATTTTTATAACATGATATATAGATGTAGAATCATACATGTTAGATGTAATCTTAATCTGAGTAACTACTTTAGATTGGGTTGATATTCATGACTGTCTGGTCATATGAGAAAGGGTTTAAAGGTCCTCTCATTCCATTCAATGGGATCTCCTATGGCATGTAGGGATATCGCTTGTAACTATATCCCATGAACAAGTTAGGTAAAAAAAATTATTAAAATTATTTTGATTATTGTATCTATTTTTTAATAATTTAATCTTGATGAATTTATTATTTTTTATCTGACATAAAATTGTTATAGTTTGTTTTTATGTTTAGAACATGAAATATAATGTAAATTTCAGTATATGTCTATATCGTATAGTTTAGATCTAAAAGTATTTAATATATATGAGATGCATGTAAATTATTTAAATCTAAATTTGGCTAAATTAATCTTGATTAATTGCTAAAATTAAGAGGTATTAGATTAGATCTAGAATTGTAAATTAATATTCTAATCACATTTCATAAATTATAGACTTTGGGTTAGCTTGAATCATGTTAATTAATCAGGTTAGACCTAGGATTATAATTTTGAATAATATGAACTTAATAAATAATTGAATTTAATCTAACTAAAAGGTGATTAGGATTAGGTCAAGATGTCTCTAGATCAAATCTATAGTGATAATTTGATCAAGTCCATATTATATCAAATGGACCTGATTATGACTCAGTAGTTGGATCCAAGTTATTAGGCTAGTCTAATCAAATTTAATAAACTAATTGGTGTCCGAGTAAGTTGGCATTTGATCATGGTTATAAATTAGGACTACCTCTTACCTAGCTAACTTGGTTGGTGTCTAAGAAAAGAGATTAATGGCGGAACCCTCTCATCAATCTCACTTACCTGGCCAATATGGTCAATCAAAATTTGATTAGATAGCTCATTGATTCAAGTTAACCCATACCAGTAAGGATGATCAACTTGATTGATCTAGGTGCCCTTGGACTAATTACATCTTTGACCCTCATCATAACTTGGTGAAGTTAGTGGGAGGACTGGTCCATGTCTTTTTCTCTCTTTAAATCATTAATAAAAATCTCTAAATTATTAGGTCTCTAAAAATGACAAAGTTATGAAGATAACCAAGTTATAGCCTCCTATTAAGAGGATGGTAATGAGTTCAATAGTTAAGATGATCATTAGAGGTCCAAAGACCTGGTGCTCATCTAACTATTAAAATTATTATCCATATTATGATGATTCAGTGGCAAAATTCTTAATGGTAGTTAGGTGAGCTAGCTAAAATTAGGCTTATCCATTTGTTTGTTAAAAGCACTGAGTCTAGTCATGTTAATGGTTAGACTTAACCAGGACTTTAAGTGAAGGTCAATGACCTGCTAAAGAGGTGTTTAGGGAAAAATTAATACTTGAAATTGTTTAAGAAAATAATTGGTTAGGAACCTACTATTAGATGCGCATAGGTGGGCTGGCCAAAGTCAGGCTCATGTATAGTCTATTGGATTCTAATACCCGTTAAAGAATTAATGTAATTTCTCACATTGGATATAGAGACTACCAATTTGAACAAGATAATGGAAAGACCTTTGACTAAAGTCCAGTTCTTTAGGATTAAATGATTCACGAACTAATAGATCTTGTTCTCTTTTCTTTTCAGCTAGAAATGATCAATATATTATCACTCCATTTAATGCCAGACAATAAAATGGTGACACTATACAGTTTTGAAAATTGGTATCGAAAGCTGAAAATAGTCTTGAGCACGAACGAATCTTGTACATGCTGATCATTCAGCACCCGAGGAGCCCACTCTAAATGCTCGAGATCTAGTTTGAGATACTTAGCGAAAGTGGTTCAATGATCAAACCATGGTTCGATGCATTATGCAGGTATCATAAATGATAAGTTCATTCACATATTCAAGGATACTTAGTCAGAGGATATACTTCAAGTATTAAAAGAATCCCTCAACACTCCTAATGACATTGAAAGGTATAAAACATCTTGTACCATTTTCAATGATAAGATGAGGGAAGGGACATTAGTCATTGATCATGTATTGTATATAATCGAACTAATTGAGTGCCTGAGAAAATTTGGATTTTCTCTACATGAGCAGCTAGGAAAAGATATAATTTTGAATTCCCTATCAAAGTCCTACCTCAACTTTCTTAGTCATTATAGAATAACTGAGCCTGTAGTCAATACCAGGGTTTGCTAGGATTGTTGTAGACTTATGAGAAGGATCATCAGCTCTACAAGGGGCTGGTGAATGTAGTGGGAGGGTCTACTTCGACAAGGCATCATCCCTTTAAGAAAGAAAAAAAAAATAAGAAAAAGGTACAACATGCTAAGCCAAGTCAAAGCAAGAAGTCCAAGTCTAACTAGAGTCAAGCAAAATGCTTCTTCTGCAAGAAGCAGGGTCATTAGAAGAGGAACAGTCCTCTTTACATTGCCTCTCTAGACCTGAACAAGCTAAGAAAAAGGAAGAATCGATAAGTGATTGCTAAACAAGGTACTCATATGATAACATCTTGTAACTTCTCGATAAATGATACTACTACCTGGGTATTAGATACTAGAAATCTTATTAATATTTGCAATTCAATAGAGGGACTTCAGGTTATTAGAAGATTTGAAGATGGTGAGAGATTCTTGAATATTGTAGATGGGAAATTAGTTATAATTCTAGCTTTAGAAATTGTCAAGCTTATTTTCAATGATTATATCATTAGTTTAAGTAATTGTTACTTTTATCCTAGTTTTATGATGAATGTAATCTCTGTTGGCCTTTTGGACAAGAATGGTTTTTATTTATTAATAAAAAGAGATTATTGTGATATCATTATGAATGATATTACTGTAATGCATGGATAATTAAAAAATAATATTTATATTTTATCATAACCTATTAGTATGGTGTACACTCTAGCAATTACCCTGGATTAGAGAATGTGTATAATATTTACCTTTGGCACTATAGGCTAAGTCATATTTACAAGAATAGGATAAACATGTTAATTAAAGAGGATTTTATTGAGCTCAATGATTTTGAATCATTGCCGACCTATGAATCCTGGCTTCTTGGTAAGATAACTAAGTTACCTTTTACTAAAAAAGATGAAAGAGCCATTGAGGTTATGAGTCTAGTACATAGTAATGTATATGGATCCATGAACACTTCAATCATAGGTGGATATCACTACTTCATTACATTCATCGATGACCTATTGAGGTATAGGTTTGTCTACCTTAGGAAGCAAAAGTCTAAATCATTTGAAATTCTTGAATGATTCTGTAATGAAGTAGTAAAATAGACAAGGAAGAGTATTGAAACTCTTTGATCTAATCAAGAGATGGATATCTCATAAGTGAGTTTTTGATATATTTAGAAGAGAATGAGATTCTCTTGTAATGGACATCTCTTGGAACACCTCAACATAATAGAGTGTCTGAAAGGAGGAATCAAAACCTATTAGACATGGGTGGGGGCCTGCGGGGGTAGCTACACTGGGATTTATCCCCCCTACCCCATTTTTATCAAACCTATTAGATATGTTTCGGTCCATGATAGGGTTTGCGAGTCTATCAATCTCCTTTTGGGGATATACTCGAGTCGGCTTGCTATGTTCTAAAAAGAATTTCTAGTAAGTCTGTAGACAAAACACCATATAAGATATGGTCAGGGTGTAAGCTAGGGCGCTCACACCTTAGAGTCTGGGAATGTATGGCTTATGTCAATCATTTAAAAATAGAAAAGCTAGAACCTAGGTCTGACAAGTGTATTTTCATAGGATACACAAAAGGGCTATTTCTTCTACTATATTAATGAACAAAAGGTATTCATTAGTAATATTATAATATTTTTGGAAAAGGAGTTTCTTAGAGAAGGAACTAATGCCACTAAGGTTGAACTTGAAAAAGTTTGATAGGTAGAAGAACCGATACCATTAACTGAACCCATAGAACTAGATTTGATTGGATCAAACTCGTAGCTCATTGAAGATGCATCCTTAAGGAGATCTGGTAGAGTACTGCATCAACTGGATAGATACAATAGTTTCGTAGTTTAGGATGATGATTCTATTGAACTTGATGAAAATAATGAGAATTTGATCACCTATATAGATGCAATGTAGAGTTTCGACTCTAATAAATTGTTTGAAGCCATGAAATCTAAAATAAAATTAGAACATATATTTTGATAAGGTAAACAGAGTGTATGGCTTTGTTAGGAATGCACTAATGGACTAATGGTTCAATAGTAGTATTTCTTGCTTTGCATGTGGATGGCATTCTCTTAATCGAGAATGATATTCCTATATTATAAGAAATAAAAGTATGGCTATCTTTTCAATTTTTCATGAAGGACTTGGAAGAAGCATCCTACGTCCTGGAGAAGAAGATCTATATGGATAGATCTAAAAGGTTGCTAGGATTAACCCTATCCACGTACATTGATACTTGATATGGCAAGATCTCTGACGTGGAGCACGCGTCAGACCCAGCTGGTGGCCAAGCAGCACCACGTTGTGTTCTCTTCTGAGCTCGCCTGCTAGGTGGCCTGATCAACGGTCAAGCCCACCTCGAGTCAAGCTTGGCACCTCTGCTCCTTCATCAGGTGGCACCCCCAGGTGGGATCCATCTCGGTCGAAGTCGAGCCAGGCACTCCTGCTCCTTCACCAGATGCCGCCCCCAAGTGGGGTCCACCTAGGCCAAAGTCGATCCTGTCTCTGCTTTTTTGCCAAGTGGCACCCCCAGATCGGTCCACCTCGATCGAAGTCGACCCAGGCACTCCTGCTCCTTCGCCGGGTGGCGCCCCCAAGTGGGGTCCACCTTGGTCGAAGTCGAGCTTGCCCCTGCTCCTTCGCCAGTTGGCATCCCCAGATGGGTCAATCTCCGCCAAAGTCGAGCATGCCTTTGCTCCTTCGCCAAGTGGCACCCCTAGATGGGTCCATCTCGATCGAAGTCGAGCCAGGCACTCCTACTTCTTTGCCATATGGTACCCCCAGGTGGGGTCCACCTCTGTCAAAGTCGAGCCTGCCTCTGCTCCTTCGCTAGGTGGCACCTCCAGATGGGTCCATCTCGATTGACATCGAGCCATGCACTCCTACTTCTTCGCCAGGTAGCTCCCCTAGGTGGGGTCCACCTCGATTGAAGTCGAGCTTGCCTTTGCTCCTTTGCCAGGTGGCACCCCCAGATGGGTCCACCTCGATCGAAGTCGAGCCAGGCTCTCCTACTCCTTCGCCAGGTGGCGCCCCAAATGGGGTCCACCTTGGTCGAAGTCAAGCCTGCCTCTGCTCCTTCGCTAGGTGGCACCCCTAGATGGGCCCACCTCGATCGAAGTCGAGCCAGGCACTCCTGCACCTTCGCTAGGAGGCACCCCCAGGTGCGGTCCACCTCGATTGAAGTCATGCCTTCTCCATGGAACGTCAGGAGGACCGGGGGTGCAAGCATCAAGGATGCTGCTAAGGCTGGCGCGCGCGGTGTGGTGTGCCCTGTACAACATTCTCATATTTGTAATGGTGCGCGTAACCTCGTTTGCACCAGTTTAAGAGGGATGCCCCGATCGAGGTATCAGATCCTGCGACCGGTGACCTGGAACCCCTCGAAGGGGAAGGTCGCGGTCAACATCTCAGACCCAAGGGTGCCTGCACCTAGATCGAGGTCCCGCCTGGTTCCTCCTTCATGACAGCATGGCGGACGAGACAACCTCACTACTTAACTCCCAACCGTAAGGGGAAGCAACCTCGAGAGAGTGGCCAACGAACACCGTTGACCTCCAAGCCCCCCTATGGTGGGAGAACTGAGGCACCGAAGCACCCGACGATCTAAAAGGGCACCCACGACCGAAGAGGAATGTAAGCAATCAAGAGGGCAAACACATAGAGGGAGAAAGCAAGCGACCCAGAGGCAAAGGCCCTGAGGAGACTCCCAGAGCAAGTCCTGTGAGCCTAGTCGCAAGAACTGGAGTGCTAACCCCCTCTCATTCTCTATCATTCTCATTGATTCCATTATCAATGATTCCCTTAAGCATGGAGACCCAGTCGGGATCTGCCTTAGAGGGTCTATTCTACTTTGCCGCTCGCTGACTTGATCATCGGAGTGCCCTTGCTGGGATCTTGGCCCGGGTCTCTAACCTTGTTTTGCAGGTTTGAGAACACTAAGATTTTGGAGCAAAGGGACTGACGTACGGTGCCAACTCATAGCTACAGGCCACAGCAATAAGGTCAGCAACAATACTAATCTAAAGTAGTTCGGCATGATGAATTCTAAGAAAGGCTATCTCTCAATAAGCGATTGAATTAATCTCTCTAAGAAGGATTGTCCGACAACTTTTCAAGAGAGAGTGTATTCGAGTAAGATTCAATATGCCTTGGTAGTGGGATCTGTTATGTATGCTATGATATATACGAGACTAAATATGGCATACTCACTAGAAATAGTGAGTAGATACCAATCGGATATAGGTGAGAACCATTAGAAGGTCGTAAAAGCCTTCTTTAAGTATTTAAGAAAGGCTAAGAACTAATGGCTCATCTATAAAGATTCTAACTTGAGACTAATTAGTTATATTGACTTGAGTTTTCAATCAAATAGGGATGATAGCAAAAGTATATTGGGTTATGTCTTTATCCTAAACGGAGGAGCAATTTGCTGAAAAAGTTTCAAACAGCACATACTATGGCCAATCAATATGCATAGAGGAGTACATTATGGCATCCGATGATGCAAAGGAAACTATTTGGCTGTGAATGTTCATTGAAGAGCTGAGAGCGGCATCCTCTATTAATGGTCCAGGTATTTTATACTATAATAGCACTAGAGCCATAACTCAAGCAAAGGAACTTAAATCACATTAGCTGACCAAGCATATTCTGCATCACTACCATCTTGTTCAAGAGATTGTGGATTGAGATGACATTGATCTTTAGAAGATCGATGGAAAGGAGAACTTAGCCGATCCATTTACTAAAGTTCTCGAAATCAAAGAGTTTAATTATCACAAGTAGAAGATGGGTATACGATATTGTTTTGATTGGCTCTAGTCCAAGGAAGAGTTATTAGGAAATATTTCTTAATGCTAATCATTTAGGTTGTAGATAGTTGACCTTATTATAAATCTATATATGAATCCTTAATAAAATAAGAGTTTTTTAAGTAGTTCATCTCTTTTTGTGCATCTTCTTTTAAACTCTTTTGAGATAAAGTCCTTAGAACTACTTCAAATCGATAAAGGAGGATTTATTGAATAGTTCTTAAATATATTTGCAACCAAATGATACATTGTTACCTAGGATGATAAAGTTTATCGAGCATAGATCGTTGTATACCATATGGATTAGTTGTCCACATAATCAAGGAGTGTGGAGATACTAGTATAATATGAGGTGAGTATAGGAGTATACTATACTGAGGGTGACCCACTCTATAGAATACTATGCTATTAAGAGTATCTCTCAAAAGGATATGGATATAAGTATCCCTTTGACCTGAGATCATCATAGTGACTTGTAAGCAACTCACTATGCTTAGATGCCATGCTATTTAGATTTTATTCTAATGATGGAAGGTTATTGGGTGTAGTCAAGCACTTGTTAAGTTGGTGTGTGAGTCAAGATGGAATTAACCACTTCAAGGTCCTGAAAAAAATGCTTTGCCATGTTTTAATTTAGCAAGACCTTGGCCAAGGCAATCCTTGTAAGGAGTTACAGGATTTGTTAGGTTGAGACACATGTAGATGCATTATTTAAAAGTTAGTAGTTGACTCTAAGATCATCTTGAGTATTAGGTCAAAGGGATAAATTATTTGGTAAACTTATATCTGGGTTTTTGATTGTTGCTTTGCAACCATTTGACGTATCTAAACATTGGGCACCATTGCTAGATGGTTGCATCGATTAGTTCAGAAATTGATTCCTGCGCTACCTACTTAGTATTTGAACCTATGGGATCACATCATAAGAAGTTTCTAACTGATCATGATGGCTGATTAACAATTAAAAATTTCTCATATCAAAATTATAAATATAATCAATAATTAACCCTATATAAATATTATAAATTAACTAATTAACTAATTATTAATTAATTATAAGAGGACTAATTAGTAATTAGATTACTATTTAAATTAATTTGATTGAGCAAAGAGGTTTAGGTAAATTCTAATTGAATTTGGTTCAATTAGATTTTATCCAATTAGGTTATACGATGATCCAATCGCTAAGAGATTTTAATTTTGGTTTGATTCAAACTCGAGCTTGATTAATTCTTGATTTAATTAAATCTATTGGGATGTAATTAGATTAGGTTCAGTTATTTAAATTGGGTTAAATCAAATTAGATTTGGTTGGAATCTACTTGGAATTGAATTAGAATTGGATTCCTAAGCTAGCGCCACCTCTTTCTTCTCTTATAGTTCTCCACACTTTTCTTGGTTTTTGCATGTGAAATCCCATGCCAAAAATCAGATTCCTCATCCTTCTCATTTCCAATTGGATTTGGATAGTTTGTTTAAATTTAAATAAGAGGTTTGAATTTAAAAATTAATTGAGTTTGAATCTGATTTGAATTCTTGTCTTTAACTTAATTTTATCCCATCTTATCCTAATCTCCTAACCAACTCCATGCCAATTTTAGTTATGATTTTAGATGTTGTGTGACAATATAAAGGCCCTCTTTACTATGAGATAGCAGGGAATAATCAAAAAAAAATGTGGAAGAGAGGGGGGCATGAAATCAAGAAGTGGGCATGAGGGTTCTTGGATGCTAGGTTTTGAAGGGAGAGAGAAAAAAGAAAAGAGGGTTTTCTCAATTATATTTTTCTTCCTTCATCTAATCATCTCTTGATCCTTTTTATGATCTTCTTGGAGGGTTCAAGAAGATTTAAGAAATATTTTATTTCCAAGAAGATCTAAGATACCCTTTATAGCTATGAAGCGATATAGAAAATCCTTACCATGTATCGTTGATAGTGACGATCATCGATCCATGTCAAGTATGAAATTAGATTTCATATTGTATATAGATTTGATCTACAACGTGCATCAATTGATCGATACATGCTAATTTTGTTTTCTATATTGCATATCATGTTACAGTCATTGTAGAGGATTTTAGATTTGATCTATATGCATGATTTTTTATTTAAAATAGTTTTAAAATAGATTTAATTTCACTGTAATTATAAAAAAACTATATATGAAATCCTAGGTATCTTTTTCAATATGCATCTTATTCCTCAACTATAATTAGCTCCTGGCCATCGAGCACCATGTGCCTCAATAAGTGATCGAGTCCTGGCTATCAAGCACCCTATACCTCAAATAAGTGATTGACTCAGAGCTGAATACTTTTATGCATACCAGCAATTACTTATAATAGGTTATCTACCCTGTAATACATACATTGATCATGACATTGATTACAAAACCAAAGGATAGGCTAGTTTGAATTAATGAACTTGGATCAAGGCCTTGGTTTCTAAGTAGTGCATCTAGACTCGATAAGCATATTATTCAAGACATCAATTATCTCTAAATTTATCGCTAGAAATTTATTGATGTTACTATCTAAAGAATACCCTACAAAGACTGCATCTACTATTTAGGACTTATTTTTATTTTTTCTTTTAGGTTCAAGAATACCTGTCTTATCTAGACACCCCTCCACTCTAAGGTAATCTCACCTTAGAGTTCTTTCTTTTTCAAAGTTTAAAAGGAATTTTATTCTTATTCTTAAAAGGCACATTATTTAGGATATAACAAGCTACTAATAAGGCTTCTCCCTGCAAGTTTTAAGGTTTGGATAGGTTAGTTTTGATTTTTAGAAGGTTTGGAGGAAGAGATCTAGTTTGATAGATTTTGGTAGTTCTTCATGAAGCTCTTCTCCTACCATTTGAATTTGCCTAGATTATATTTGATTAGGTTGATTTAGGGTTCATAGTATGGTTTAAGCTTAAACTTAAGTTGATGCACTTCTTCAATTTTAATAGAATTAATATCCTAAGGTTAAGTCACCTAGCTTATGACTTAGCTCTATCGAGAAATTTGACTAAGATGGAAGGAGAGAATTAGTCAAGACTAGAAGCTTATAACTCTTAGAAAATTTACATCCGATCAACATAGCTTTCATAGTATGGTTTAAGCTTAAACTTAAGTTGATGCACTTCTTCAATTTTAATAGAATTAATATCCTAAGCTTAAGTCACCTAGCTTATGACTTAGCTCTATCGAGAAATTTGACTAAGATGGAAGGAGAGAATTAGTCAAGACTAGAAGCTTATAACTCTTAGAAAATTTACATCCGATCAACATAGCTTTCCTAAAAAAATTTGAAATTCTAGATTCCATCATATAATTTTTAATAAACTTTGACATTGTGAACCAATCAAGACCATCATTGTCCATTCTATATTCAATATCTAAGGCATCCCATATTTCTTTAGCCATCTTGGTGATCATAAATGGAATAAGATAAAGCAATAAGGATCCTATAGCAACAATATAGGAGGTTTTAATTTGCAAACTAGAGATCTGTATTCTTGGAGACTAAATGTCAAGGTTGGTAGGTTGAGAGGTTCATCTACCAGAGGATTTAGGATCAAGAGATTTAAAAGTTAATTTTAAATCTAGAGTAGAAACTAGTACCATACTTGGCTGTGCCATCTTTTAAAGATTAAGCCATTACACCTTTTTGTCTTCATGGAACTATGGTCATTAAAATAAGCTACTTATCGAGTATTGGTCAATTAAATGATCCTACACACAAGTTTTTAGGGTTTAGTCTTATATGCTTAAATATTTAATTAATGACTTCCGATAATATTGCACTAGATTTTGAAATTAAAATTTAAATATAATAAATGCATTAATTAAAGGGCAAATACAACAAGAAATTAAAAGAGCATTAACAATGACAACAATTATTCTACAAATTAAGTTCTATTTACTCTAATGAAAAGGTTTCATGAATTTTGTAATTAAAACACAACAAAGTGTATTTGCAAGATTGTTCAAATTTTGAATTTAACTATGGAAATTAAGGAGAGTTTTGGGTTTTTTGGAATATTAGAGAAACCAATTTTCCTTTTTCAAAACTTTTGCATATGTATCAGAGTAGCTATAATAATTTATTTTAAATCTAAATACCTATTTTAGAATTTTTGTACTATTTATATAGTAGTAAAAAAATGGAATTTTTTTAAAAACTAATTTAATAATTTTTGCATGAATTTCAAAGTAGCAAATTTTAAATATTTTCAAAGAGGTATTCTGCATAGATTTCTAAGTAGTGACTATTTGAATTTTATTTTGAAATCTGAACTAATTTTGTGCATAAATTTTAGAGTAGAAAATGATAGAAATTATTTTGACAATTTAAACTTGTTTTTTGCATATGTTTTAAAGTAGCAAGTAACAAGAATTTTTTTTAAGAATTTACAATAGTTATCTATATAGATTTTATAGCAACATATTTTCTTTGAAAATAGATTTTATAAAAGATTTAAATCATTTATATTTAAAGGTAATATTTATTAGTGCTACACAATCATATAGCAAAATTTACTATGCTATCTAGGTATGCTAATTCTAGCAATTTCAAAGTAAACCTACAAAATTTATTCCAAAATTGTTAGTCATAGTTCCTAAACAATTCTAATAATTTTATAAAATAATAATTTAAAAAATAAATTGAAAAATTAAATAGAAAGGAAAGCATGTCTAGACTGAGGTGGGCAAAGATAATGCCTAAGAAAGAATTTCACTCCCTCATGTCGGTACATAGTTTAATCATCCCTAAGGTATAACATACTTGATTCAGCCTAAAACATCCCATCATGAGCACAATCGTAAGATGGTCTGACCGAATGCACTTCTTTAGTTGCCCAAAGAGAAAATGTAGGAAAACTTAAAGAGGAAAAGGAAAAATTAAGCAAAAAGAAAGAGTGAAATATTAAAAGGTTAATAGTAGATAGGGCATGTGCAAAAGGTGCTAGCCACATGCATGTATGCATTCTATACATGCCTTGTCATGCCATGTGTGCGATTGGTTGAGTCGAGCAAGAGTGAGTGTGTGTGATCACCTATCCACCATCCCTAAATCTTAATTGTATTTGAAAGAACTAGATGTCAATTATTGTGACAACTACTTGAATACTAGGCCTCAAAAAATATTTAGATAGATGACAAAGTTGGAGACTATGTGTTACTGATGAAATCAAGCAAATATGGTGATTCGAAACTGAGAAACTACTGATGACAACAAGCTAGATGGACATGACATCTCTTAATGCACAAAGGCTAAGTAATTGGTCGAACATGACTAACAGCCAACATTGGATGATGCCCAATAGCTTAAGCATAGGAAGTCCAAGTGCTAGAACTTCTACTTTCGATACGAACAAGGTACACTAATGCCATAAGTCTAAGATGCCCGAGCAAGAGACACAAACAAATAAAAATAGTTGTCATAACAAGAAGTTGTTATTCTAATCAAAAGAGATTACTCTCAACCAAAAATGATTGCATCCAACTAAAAGAGATTGTGATGGGGACCCGAGAGTTTACTTGAGTCCATTAGTACTGAGTCACATGTATTAAAGTGAGCCAATTGAGTCCTGTAATAAAGTGAGACAACTGAGTCCAGTTGAGTCCACTTAGTCAGGTCCAGTCATTTTTAATCTAGTTAAGTCCAATCGAGTCCATGTAGTTTTCATTCAAGTCATGTTCAAGAGGAGAGTCAGTAGACCAGGAGATTCACCAGGCCCCCCAACTAGAGCTGGCCTTCATGCACCTGGGCCCCTTCATGCCGCCAAGCCCACAAGAGAGAGCTCCAGTCCAAGACAAAGGCCCACCGTTGACCAGGTCCACCAGGGTTTCTTGGCCTACAAGTCAGGGTTTCTTAGCCCTCAAGTCATGTACCCTGGGGTGAATCTATAAATATCCCACCCCATCTTGTATTTTTTGAATGCCATGGATTATTGAAATAACATTGAGTTTTCTATTTGCTGTGTGCAAGCTGTGTGCGTGCTGTGCGCGAGCTATGTGCATGCTGTATGCCCAGGGTATCTGTGTGATCCTTGAGTTTTTGTGTGATTAAGGGCATCTGTGTGATCCCTAGGGCATTTGTGTGAGCCCCTTCGCTATGTGCTTGTCCTTCTAGGGGAATCTGTGTGAACCCAAGTAATCTTTCGAAACCCTTCACCCGCTTCTTTCTTCTTCCAGGCAAACCCTAGTCTCCTAGTGACTTCTCAGCTCGCCAGCGATCCAACCCCGATCTCTATCCCGCATCAACTTGGTATCAGAGCTAGAGAAATAGGGTTTTTCTTCTTCCTCCCGACTCCATCTCTTTCCTCTAGTACAGATCCCCCCTCGCTAGACCCACCATTTCTCTCTCCCTTGTTTCAACACCACCATCCTTGTTGCACGATCACCGCCGTTCCACTGTCACACAGCACCCCCACACAAGTCAAAGCTCCACCAATGTCCCCTACTACCGTGAACACCTGATCATCCCGACCGAAACCATCGCCGTCCTCCACTCCTCTGATCGGTGCCTCCAAAGCCACCGACCGTGGCTGACGCTCCTGCACGAACCCCCTCCTCTACCGTCCGATCGATGATCTCCCTAGAGCCGCCTGAGATCGCATCACCAGCTACCACCTCTCTTCCACCTGGGACAAGGACTGCCCGATCATCAGCGATTCACAGTCACCTGTCTCCATCTCTAATCAAGCCCAGACTCGATCAACGCCTCCATCGGATCACCCCCTTCCCTGCCATCGGACACCCGGGAAGACTCAGCAACGCCGCCTCTCATCGAACCTCTGACCATCTCTGTACCATTCCCGATCGGAGCCCTATAGTCACTCCCTCCCACCGGATCCTCCCTACTCCTGCAGCCATCGATGATGCAGACTCCTCTAGATGCCTGCCCAGGCCAAGCCTCATCGTTCGTTGCCTTCTCCGATTGGAGAGGTCCATGATCGGCTGAGGAGATCACTGCTACCAAACACCGGAATGGAATTGTGCCTACTTGTCAGTTATGCTACCGTCTTCCTCCCCAGTGATGTTGCTGGTCGCCATCTTCACCCCCAAGCACCGGCTCCTTCGAGATCGCCGGTGAAGCCTTGCCGGATTCCCTCCAAGAAGACCCCTATTCCGGCATGGCATGAACGTGAAGGCACCAAGGCCAGCACGAACGTGAATGCATATTCCCCTCCCTATTATCGACTTCAGTGCTGCATGATTTTTGGAGCTGCACGATTTTTGGAGCTGCACGATTCTTAGAGCAGCAGGAATTTTATAGTTGCACAGATCTCAAAGCAATCATTAAGAAAAGAAAATATGAGGAAAAAAATTTGGAATTTGTTTGAAAAAAAAAGTGAACCTAGCATTTTTTTATTTGATTAGATTCGGACCCATCAAAGTCCCCGCTGAGCCTGACTCGATGGAGTCGAGTTCTCCCCATCGCTGGGGAATGATGGGGACCCGACAGTTTATTTGAGTCCATTATTACCGAGTCACTTGTATTAGAGTGAGCCAATTGAGTCCTGTAACAAATTGAGACAACTGAGTCCAATTGAGTCCACTTAGTCAGGTCTAGCCATTTTTAGTTCAGTCGAGTCCAATCGAGTCCATGTAGTTTTCATTCAAGTCATGTTCAAGAGGAGAGTCAACAGATCAGGAGATTCACCACACCCCCCCCAACTAGAGCTGGCCTTCATGCACTTGGACCCTTTCATGCCGCCAAGCCCACAAGAGAGAGCTCTAGTCCAAGACAAGGGCCCACTGTTGACTAGGTCCACCAAGATTTCTTGGCCCACAAGTTCGGGTTTCTTAGCCCTCAAGTCATGTACCCTGTGGTGAATCTATAAATACCCCACCCCCTCTTGTATTTTTTGAATGCCATGGATTAATGAAATAATATTGAGTTTTCTCTTTGCTATGTGCGAGCTGTGTGTGTGTTGTGTGCCAAGGGTATCTGTGTAATCCCTGATTTTCTGTGTGATTGAGGGTATCTGTGTGATCCCTAAGGCATCTGTGTGAGCCCCTTTGCTATGTGCTTGTCCTTCTAGGAGAATCTGTATGAACCCCAGTTATCTTTCTAAACCCTTTGCCCTCTTCTTTCTTCTTCCAGGCAAACCCTAATCTCTTGTTGACTTCTCAGCTTGCCAGCAATCCAACCTCGATCTCTGTCTCGCATCAAATTTCTCCCAACCAAAAAAGGTTACTTCCAATCGAAAGAAGTTATCACAACCAAAGGAAGTTATCTGCAAAGAAAAAGTAGTTACACCCGAATGCTATATAAGTAGGTAAGAGGGGGCCTTCAGAAGGTTTGTACATTTTACCCTATCCAAGATGCTCATACTAGCCATAAGCTCTTCTTAGCTCCACCGTTGTCTGAATACCTGACTAACTTGAGTATCGGAGGGTCTTCCATTGAAAAACCTCCAATCAAATAGGACTTTTCTTGTTGGAAGTATCAAGTGCTACCTAGGAGTAGAACTGCATCTAGCCAAAAATCTTTGCAAGGACACTGAGCATTGCCTTGAAGCCAGATTGGGGATATAGCCATAACAGATTAGCAAACCAGGTAAGGGAGAGAAGACACCAAAGTTAAGAAGGTCATGGCAAGAACTAGAACTCAGAATAACTCTACCAATAATACCAACAGCCCTCTTGCCGTGAACGATGCCTTAGCCATGCCATTAAGCCTAGTGCTCCTCTGTTGGCAGATTAATAACAACTACTCACAACTTTGGTATAGCAGGTGTAGACACTGACTATCACCATGCAAGGTTTGTAGCAGGCAGCTACAAACAGCAGTAGTAGGCCACTGCACATTAGTAACAGTAGCTGGATAATCCCCCTATTCCCACTACTACTGCATAACCTAGCCAATGATCTCCTCTCAGGAGATCTCCACATAGACCAACTTTCCATCGATTGCAGTCACTATCACCATGACAGGTAAGACCCTAGTACAAAGATTTGGGATAAGGATTTGACTTACAAAGTTCCTTAGCAACTTATTGATTCTCGACTGCTTGATGACCATGATCGCAAATTATGGGAGATTGATCGATGACTTGTGGACCTCTAGGGAGGAAGTAGAGGTTTGATAGAGTTCAACACCCATCCCTCCCCTAACGAATAATAGACTCAAGCCCTACTTAGTTCAAGATGGCTTAGTTAGAGGCCTACGATGGCACCACTGATCTACTACACCACCTGGTGACCTACAAGGCTATCATGATAATTCAAGGTGCTATAGATGCCTTGCCCTGCTTGGCCTTCCCGGCCACCCTGTGGAAAGCTACCTAAGTCTAGTATTTCGAACTTGAGCCTAGGAGCATTAACTCCTTCAAGCAACTAGAAAATAATTCATGACATAATTCAATGCTAATAGAAGGATTCCACAAGATCCTAATAGCATCTTCTCAATCCATTAGTAAGATAAGGAGTCATTGAAGGATTACATGACTTTCTTCAAAGTAGCCATGCTATAGATCTACCACCTCGACGAATCTATGGCCATGTTGGCCGTGAAGCAAGGACTATGCCCTTCCCAATTTACTTTCTCATTAGATAAGATATTCTTCAAGTCTTATTGGGAGCTCCTAATGTGTGCTCAGAAGTATATTGGCATGGGAGAAGGCACACTTAGTTGGTGAGAGGCTAAAGGAAGACCCAAGAAGAAGCAGGCCTAAGAAGGGCTAGGTAGGAGTCAAGCTAAGAAACATGACTCTTCATGTTGACGAAGTCCTAAGCTAAAGGGTCCGATTGACCAATATGGTGACTACACTCCTCTCTTGGTTCCCAGAACTAATATCCTTATGGAGATTGAAGGAGAAAAATATTTAAAAAGGCCTCACCCGAAGAAAGCTCCATCACCCACCCTTGATAAGAGCAAGTACTAGCAATTTCATCAAGACCACTTCTACAATAACAACGAATGCATTCAATTGATGGATGAGATTGAAGCTCTTATTTGGTGGGGCTATCTCGGAAAGTGAATCCATGGTGGAGCTCAACCTAATGCCCAAAATCCTAATCAATAACAAGAAAAGGGAGAGATTATTCAACCAAAGGCTGGGGTTATCCATATGATTTTAGAGGCACGCGATCAAGAGGAGTGGGGCAGGAAGAAAGTCCAAAGAGGTAGAGGGGTGATAATGTAATCTCCTTTTTTGATGATGAGTAGGAGTCCAAACTCCTCATAATGATGGTGTTATTGTGTTTATAACAATAGCAAATTATAATATAAAAAGAGTGTCTTTGATAATGGAAGCTTCATAGATGTGTTATTCTATGATACTTTCTCTTGAATGAAATTAATTTGAGGAACAACTAAGAGGAGATACGACCCCCTTAGTTAGATTTTTCAAAAACTCGATCAAGGTCAAGGACGAGATCACTCTTCCCATCATAGTAGGAAGGCTTCCTTGATAAAATACAGTCAGATTAGCATTCATGGTTGTTCGAGTACCTTTAGCATATAATGCCATTCTTAAATGATCAAAATTAAATTTTTTGAGAGCACTTGTCTCCACTTATTATCACCTTGTCTGATTCACTACAAAGAACAAAGTCAAAGAAATTCGTAGAGATCAGTAGCTAGCTCGATAATATTTTATGGTTGTTGGTAAAGCACAAATAACTAATGAGACACATATGAATTATCAACTAGATCAAAGAGAGCTAGAAGAAAGAGGCAAACCAGCTAGGCAACTAATCTCTTTCCTACTGGAGAAAGAAGATCTGTCAAAGGTGGTGATCTGTCAAAGGTGGTGCAAATCAGAGCCCTTCTACTTGATAAAGAAAGGAGCCGACTATTAGAGTTCTTGTGATGCGGTGTTGATATTGTTGCTTGATTGGCATCAGACATACTAGGAGCCCACCAGAAGTGATCACTCACAAGTTAAATGCTGATCCAAAATACAAGCCAATTAAACAAAAGAAAAAGAACTTCACTCCTAAAAGGCAAAAGACCATCAATGAGGAAGTTGACAAACTTGTAGCCACTAAGTTTATCCAGGAAGCTCATTATTCTAACTAGCTGGCTAACATCATGATGGTTGAAAAGGTCAATAAAAAATGATGAATTTGCATAAACTATATAGATCTCAACAAAACATGCTCGAAGGACAGCTTCCCGCTTTCAAAGATTGACCAACTTATTGATGTAACCTTTGAATACAAATTGCTGTGCTTCAGGATGCCTTCATTGGATATAATTAGATTAGGATGGCTCATGAAGATGAAGAAAACACAACCTTCATGATCGAGAAAGGTATTTATTATTATAAAATCATTCTTTTTGGTTTAAAGAATGCAAGAGCAACTTATTAATGACTGATCAACAAAGTTTTTAAAGATCAAATTAGACAAAATATGGAGGTTTTTGTCATTAATATGCTTATCAAAAGCTCTAAAGAATCTGACCATATTAAAGACATGGATGAAGCCTCTGGTGCTCTCTATCATCATCAAATGAAGCTGAATCCACTATAAGAAATAAGGTTATTAGTGATGGCTAATTGCCATTGCTAATAGCCTATTAGCCATCACTAATTGTATTAGCAATGGCAAGCCATCTCTAATAGGTTGTTGAAAATAACCTTGTCACTAATAGGCAATATTAGTGACATTATCATCGCTAATAATGCCTATTAATATTTTTTAATTTTTTTGGATTAAAATTAAAAAATATTAGCGGCCAAACCCACCATTACTAATTATCATGCCATTACTAATAATTATTATCGATGGCAATTAGCCATCGATAATGCCATCAATAATATTTTTTAAATTTTTTTAAAAAATTACTTTTTAAAACTTGTTTAATTATAACAACATGCAATTAGATTTTTTAAAACCTATTATAAGTAAATTAAAATTAACTATCATAATTACAAATAAAAAACTAATTATATTATATTTAAATATATAAAATATATAATTTTATAAATTAATATTACTTTACAAGTATTAAAATTAAATACATAATATTATAAAAAATTATATGAGATCCTCATCATTATCATCATCCTCATCCTACTCCTGTTCATCCATCTAGCAGTTGATGGATGAGATCCAGATGTCCCAGCATCTTGTAACAAAGAAAAATAAAATATTAGTAATAAGTTTCAATACAAAAGCATATATTTCAACCCAAAAGCATATATTTCAATGTACTCATTCAATTCTCGAACAGATTGTTCCTATAGATTCCATTCAATGATATAGAGCTATAAACACCCCTAGCCTATTGATGGATGGTTTGATTAAATTTTTATCCCATAGGTCTCCTTTCCCAACTCAAGCATAAATTGTAAAGCTTCTAAGTATAAAAATTTTAAACAAATAAATGAATTTATTAATAGACTTACATGCTATAATGGTTATGATAATGATACCAGCTGATTACATAGATATGGGTCTTGAAGAGTCTTGATGACTGTATCATAGATGGCATCTTAGAAACTTTGAGGATGCTAGGCAAAAAAGATGGGTCAACATATCCTAGATGTGGCATCCCCATGTCTGGGTTGTCAAGGCTTAAGGTGGGGATGTCGAAGACTAGTGAGGTGATGAAGGGTCGAAGCTGTGTCCCAATCTTTTAACTCAGCTCCTACTCACCCCTTTAATGGCCCTAAGTCATCCCTTGAGATCAAGGAGGGATTGAGAGGATGGGTCCTCACTATGCTGTGATATGATATACTTCACACAATCTACCTATATAGCTTATAAATTTATTAATCTAATTATATATATCAATATATATAAAAACTAATAATTAAATTTTAAATCATTACCATGATATATTGACATCTTGGATCTAAGTAATCACTAGTCTTTTTGGACTAGTATATAGCCTCTCATAACTGCAGCTACCTCGATGCACGACCTAGCTACTATGTCTATAATATATAAATAAAAAAAATAAATTAATTAAAATATATATTATTAATTTAATATGAAATTAATATAAGCTAGAACTCTTACTAATATATCTACTACCACATGTGTGCCAATGGAGCTACCAGTGAGCTTGATCAGATCTTGTTGGAATGATACAATTCTACCATTCCCTCTACCACCTACTGGAGTACTCCTCACTACTCCATTGATCACAAAAGGCCTACCATATGTCCACCTGTATCCAGTAATCCCTAAAAGACTTCTAATATAATGATAACTTAGAATTAGAGTGCTCTATGGTGGAGTGCCTAAGACTATGCAGCTCGTCCTAGAGTCTATATGTCACCACCTCCTCGAAGATCGAATGGCTAGCTTCCTTATCTTGAGGAGTTTTGAATTAGTAGTACTCATGTACCATGAATTCAATAATTAATCATATTTGACTTACAAAGAATATTTTCTAGGCTGCATCATGAGCTCCCAATGGCCAACTAGAGAACTCATTCGTCAGCCCTAGTATCAATTCACAGATGATCCCAGTAACCACATTAGACATCCTAGGCTCTTTGAATGTGCTACAAAATTGATTTTAAACAATAAATGTTAACTCTAAAATGGCTAAATTTTAAACTTATTAATTGAAAGTATACTTATAAACAACTTTGAATGTGTATGAGCTCTCTATCCTCCAGTCGAGTCAAAGGTACCACGAGCTGGGCAGGTCCTCGATCATAGTGCTAAGTTTGAGAGCTGGTTGCTACTTCATGTGATTGTGGGATCACTAGTGCCCTACATCATCTGAACCTGAGAGCAAAACATCTAATATAAAGCATATTATATTAGATAATAAAGGATAATAATATAAAAGAGACTATCTAAAGTGTTTGAGTTTATCGTGTGGTGTGAGTATTATAAAACCATGCAAGCTAGTAGCACGATCACTCTCTCCTCGAGAGCTTTGTGCTCTAGAGCTCTTTCCTCAGTTAGCACTCCTCTAGCCTCTAGAAGATTTTGATGAATAATCTTTAAAAATTAAAATAAATATAATCACCAAATTAATTATATAACTATGGGTTGCAATATAAGATGTAAAATGATGCAAGACAAGTATTTAAAATGATTCAAGGATTATATACTTAGTAATAATCTTCAGTCTCTTTAGATGTTTAGTACCTCAAATTCTTCTTCTAATTCTTTTTCTTATTCCACTTCTTCTTCTTTTTCTTTTTCCACTTCTTCATCTTCTTCTTCTTCTTTCCCTTCTTGGATAGGATTGTCCCTTAAAACAAAATTAGTATGATCCATCTCATGCTGGCCATCACGTAGAAGAATTCTTAAAGCATCCAACTCTATATCTATAAAGGATTGATGAACTTCTAATATTTCGTCGTCCTGAAAGCATTCTCGGAAATGGGCTCTTCATTTTTGAGCACGTGATAAATGGCTCGAGATTTATTCTTGTATACAGCCCATGAATCTTTTCTTCCTCTCTCTCTTAATAGAAAAGAGTATAATGTACTTAAACAGCTTGGTGAGCTAGCACAAATGGCTCATTGAGATATGCTTTTAATCCATGTTTGATTTTAATAAGCCCATGCTATGAATCAACCTTCATACTATTGTTATTATCAAACCATTAGTACCTAAATAGAATGACACTATTACCTCTATTGTAGGTCAACTTGCTTACTTCTTTGAGGATTCCATAGTAGTCACTTTTTGCCTCTTTCCATGAGCTGCCCTTAATATACACACCATCTTTCATTATGCTCTTTGATATCAATATTGTTGGGTGTGAAATCTGAACATTATATCCATTTACGTTATAGCCATTATAACATGTCACATATTTGTTGGCCCATAACCTAATAGTCTTAGCTTTCTAGATATTTATTCACCCCTTGCATGACCTACATGTCATAAAAAAATAAACTGAAAGAAATTAAAACATATGAAATAATAATAGATACTTTCCAGTTGATGGAACCAATGTGCAAAGTTCTGCGAGTGCTATGTGGAAATTCTTGCTTACTTATCCTCGAGTTGTCTAGTCTCAGCATCCCATCATATCGCCTAAATATACATAAGATAAGTATATTGTAATAAGTGATTCAAGAGTTATGATTGTGATGGATGGTTACTCAATATATAGGTTGACCTTGTATAGTTTAGCAAAATATATGTCTTCACCTATCAAAATTAAGCATCAGTTAAAATCTAACAAATCTCATGCCCAAATTCATGAGTGGGATAGGCAAATATTGAGATCTCCTGTTCTGATCCCTCCCCACCTCTATTATCATTTTGGCCTACTTGAGTCAACTTTGTTTGTATACTAGGATTAAAGTAGTGCTAGCTAAAATTTGAAATTTCTTTTATATGTAAGCCTCCATAATAGAACCTTCGACTCTGGCCTTCTTGTTTACTTTCTTCTTGAGACTGTGCATGATCTTTCAAATGAAAACATCCATATATACTGCACTGGTCCCCCCATCCTAGCTTCATATGCTGAATGAATCATAAGGTGCTCCTTGGAGTCGAAGAAGCTAAGATCGAATATCTTCTCTAACTTGCACATGGTCTTTACACTGCTAGCCTTAAGACTGGAGATATAGTTGGTAGATAGTTTGGTAGCATAAATATCTTTAAAGAAAAGGCTAAGCTCGATCAAAAAACTCTATATGGAGTTGGGAAGGAGATCATGCCAAGCCAATGATAGTAATCATTGCTTGAAGACATGACAGTCATGGCTCTTTGCCCATTGAATCTATGATATTTGACATTGATGTACCGAGCTATATCACTTGCATAACCATTTAAAAATTTAAGATTTTTGCACCATTTACATGCATCCTTCTACTGCTCCCTTGTTAATATATATGATGTGATGCAGGATGGGATGCGGGGATCGGATCGCTGGAGAGCTAAGAAGTCACCAGGGGATTAGAGCTTGCTTGGAAGAAGAAAGAAGAGGGCGCAGTTATTACACAGAAACCCTGAGGGATCACATAGATACCCTTCACATAGAAAAATAAAAATTATACAGATACCCTAGGGATCACACAGATATCCTTCACTCAGAAAAATAGGGATCACACAGATACCCTTCAATCAGAATAATAGGGATCACACAGATACCCTGGACACACAGCAAGGAAAAAAACTCAATATTATTTCATTAATCCATGGCATTCAAAAAAAATATAAGGGGGGGTGGGGTATTTATAGATTCATCCTGGGGTACATGACTTGAGGGCTAAGAAACCCGGACTTGTGTGCCAAGAAACCCTGGTGAACTTGGTCAACAGTGGGCCTTTATCTTGGACTGGAGCTCTCTCTTCTAGGCTTGGCGGCATGAAAGGGCCCAGGTGCCTGAAGTCCAGCTCTAGTTGAGGAGGCCTGGTGAATCTCCTGGTCTGCTGACTCTCCCCTTAAACATGACTTGAATGAAAACTACATGAACTTGATTGGACTTGACTGGACTAAAAATGACTAGACCTGACTAAGTGGACTCAACCAGACTCAGTTATCTCAGTTTATTACAAAACTCAATTGGCTCACTTTAATACAAGTGACTCGGTACTAGTGGACTCAAATAGACTCTCGGATCCCCATCATTCTCCTAGAGTAGGGAGAAATCGACTCCATCGAGTCAGGCTCAATGAAGGTTTTGATGGAACGAAATCTAAGACATCAAAAGAGACAAATCCATAAAGTAAACTAGATCAATTAAACCAAAAATATAACCAAGTAGGCTTGAAACAAAGAAAAGGCTCTACTTTGAGATCTATGCAACTATGAAATTCTTGCTGCTCTGAGAATTGTGCACTATAGAAATAGTGCAGCTCTAGAAATCGTACAGTGCTGAAGTTGGCAACAAGGGATGGCATTGCTTTCACAATCGTGCAGAGCTTTCACGTTCGTGCACGGTGCCTTCTTCTTCTCCATAGATGATCGATGCAGGTGGAACAAGGGAAGGACTCCCGGCAGGCTTCGTCGGCGACTGGCACTAGGTGGAGACGGTGACATAGACGGGGTGAAGGTCTACACGGTGATCTCTCGATCGGTTATGGATCCCTTCGATCGGCTGGTAGTAGAGGAAATGGGGCCAGACCACAAGGGAGGAAAAGGTTGCGATGGCCGACAGTCCTGTTGATCACAGTGGCGGGCGGAAGGGATGGCGAAAGCCTTCACGAGTCAGCGGGCAGAGAGGTTCGGACTGTGGCGAACGTGATCTGGGTGGGAGGCTGACAGAGATGGGTCTTCCAGTGGATGGCTCGGGCGAAGGTAGACACAGTGGCTGGAGTCGGCGATGGTTGGCGATGGCAGCAGGGAGGAGTTCCGTGGGCTGGCTGTGAATGACTCTAGGTAGAGGGTGGGGCTAAGGAGATGGCAGTGTGGTCGAAGGGGGCCGGATCGGACCGGTGGGGGGAGTAGGTCGGGGCGGGAACTTTGACCGTGGCTTGTTCCAGCGACTGGCGATGGCACTGTGATGCTGGGCTCAGTCCCGAGGCTTAGTTGCAGAGCTCGGTTCACCGTGGGAGAGAACGAGCAAGATGGAGGGGATCTTTCAATGGGGCTATTCTATTGGGAAGGATGGTAATGGGGCTCGGATGGCAAACGGCAGTCGTCGTTTGGAACTGGAGGCTACGAGGTTGGTGGGACGGGCGGCATGATGGAGAGCTCCGCTGCATTGTCTTTCTCCTCATGTTCGATCTTTAATTCCTCGCCATTGGATGAGGCATTGATGGAGCAGATCTCGAACCTGCAGATGATGTTGTTGGGGCAGGAGGACGAGGCAGTGGAGGGCGGTGGAGCAAGAACAGGGGAGAGAGAAAATAGTGGGGAGGAGGGGAGGGGTCTGGACAGGAGGAAGGGGGTGGAGCCAGGGAAAAAGAACAAAATACCCTAATCCTCAGGGCTCTGATACCAAATAATGCGGGATGGGATGCAGGGATTAAATCGCTGGTGAGCTAAGAAGTCACCAGGGGATTAGGGCTTGCTTGGAAGAAGAAAGAAGAGGGTGCAGGGATCACACAGAAATCCTGAGGGATCACACATATACCCTTCACATAGAAAATTAGGGATCACACAGATACCCTAGGGATCACACAGATACCCTTCACTCAAAAAAATAGGGATCGCACAAATACCCTTCACTCAGAACAATAGGGATGACACAGATACCTTGGGCACACAGCACGCACACAGCAAGGAAGAAAACTCAATATTATTTCATTAATCCATGGCATTCAAAAAAAATACAAGAAGGGGTGGGGTATTTATAGATTCACCCCAGGGTACATGACTTGAGGGCTAAGAAACCCTGACTTGTGGGCTAAGAAATCCTGGTGGACCTGGTCAACAATGTGCCTTTGTCTTGGATTGGAGCTCTCTCTTCTGGGCTTGCTGGCATGAAAGGGCCCAGGTGCCTGAAGTCTAGCTCAAGTTGGGAGGGCCTGGTGAATCTGCTGGTCTACTGACTCTTTTCTTGAACATGACTTGAATGAAAACTACATGGACTCGATTGGACTCGACTGGACTAAAAATGACTAGACCTGACTAAGTGGACTCAACTGGACTCAGTTGTCTCACTTTATTACATGACTCAATTGGCTCACTTGAATACATGTGACTTGGTACTAATGTACTCAAATAGACTCTTGGGTCCCCATCATGATGCTTTCGACTTAAGAAATTTTTTAGATGACACCTCTACTGGCTCTAATAGAGGATGCTTGCATATATTCTTCATATCTACTTGAGCCTTGGGGTTATCCTTCATCTTACCCTTGAAATCCATAATAATATAGAAAATATTATCGAATTCATTCTTCTCAATGTGCATGACATCAAGGTTATGATAGAACAAATTGGTAGATAATATGGTAATTCCCAGAAGGTGCTCCGCTTCACCCAGTTATGATATCTACCAAATCCTCAAGATTTCTACTTGTCAAATAGTATGTCAAACTAGACTTCATCCCTTGGGATACCCTTTAAAATGCTTCGATACCACTGAGGTGCAGGGGTGCATGGTCCTTCTCTATCTTATTTCTCCTACAACTATCCTGCTACTTTTGAATAGGATGATGCTCAGAAAGAAATTGAGATGACAATCAAACCAGTAGAGCTTATGACCATGCTCAAGAAAAAATAATTTTATATTCTCCATGTAATAAGGATATGCTAGCTTCCTATGATGCTCCATCTTGACAGCATCCCATAAGTATGAAAATTGCTAGTGGTCCACATTACTATTGGCTTCATTATAAAATTATGCTTCTTCAATATATCAAATATATGTGCCATTAGACTATAAAAATTTTAGCTCATCAATAAGAGGCAATAAATATACATCAACACTTCTACCAGGGTATCGTGGTTTAGGAATGACTAATATAAGAAAGATGTTATGTTCTTTCATGCACATTCTAGGTGGTAGATTATATAGAATAATAAAGACTAGCCAACATAAATAAGGGATTGCTGCATGACTGAATGGTGTAAGTCCATCCATAGATAGACCCAATCGGATATTGCATGATTTCTATGTAAATAAAAGATGGTAAGCATCAAATTTTTTCCATGTCTCACTATTCAGTGGATGACTCATCATATCGGTTTGTTTGCAAATTCCTTCTTCTTTGTGCCATCTTATCTGTCCAATAGTACTTTTGGATAAGAAGAGCCTCCAAAGCCTAGGGTGAGGGAAAGGTATCGAAGAACCTTATATGATATATCTTTCTGATTTCTACCCTCTTGCCTTAGCTTAAATTGGCTTCCATCGCAAATGTCACATGAGCTCCTTAGTTGGTCCTCCTTGTAGAAAAGTATGCAATTATTATGTTATTCGTCTATCTTCTCATATCTTATACCTAACTCTTTCATCATTTTTTTTGAAGTATAGAAACTCCCACCAAGCTTCTCATCCTTCATTAGCATATTTTTATTATTACTACCATCCTATGATAACAATTGATCATCATATTAAACTCAACTATCAAGTTCAACAACTCTGATATAGTTGATAGTGCAGTATGAAAAAATTAAATTAACATCTAATTAATTATTTAAATAATTAATTAAATTAAGTTAAATTAATATATTTTAAATAAAAATAATTTTTGGTGATGATTCTATTATCGTCACCACCACCAATACTAATACTCACAAAATCAATAATAGACGGGTCCCATGGATGGTAGAATCAGTGTGCAAAAATTGAGGCATGGGATGGGATGCAACGGGGAAGGAGGCATGGGGATGGTGGCACCAGCTTAAGGATAGTGGCACTGGCTTGCGAATCATGGTGCCAGCTCAGAGATGATGGCATGAGAACACGACCATGTAAATGAGGCCATAGAGACTGAGAGTGGGGGGAGAGGGGGGAGCTTGGTAATGGGGGAGAGAGAACTGGCAGGGAGAGAAAATGTGGCGGGAGAGAAGAAAGGGAGCTCAGTGATGAGAGAGGAGGAATTGCAAGGAGAGAAAACCAAGGGGAGAAGCAAGGGAGCCTGGCAGTGAGGGAGGGGGAACAGTGAGGAGAGGAAGCAGGGGGGAGAAGTAGGGAGCTCGGTGGTAGTGGAGGACAAACCGACGAGGAAAGGACCTAGGGAGAGAAGCAGGGGAGCTTAGCAATAACCAACCGGGAGAGGAAATGGCGATCCAGCGGTGCTGGCATACCAATGGGGGAGGGGGAATTGGTGAGAAGTGGAGGCAAGCACGAAGGGGTGGGAGGAAAATTTTTTTGTCGTATCGGGTGGGGAGTGGTATTTGGATAAAACTATTAGTGACAATAATGATCACCATCACTAATAGTGGTTGGCAAAGTTTTAATTTATTATTGGCAATGGCTTGTTATCACTAATAAGTTCTAAAGCCATCACTTAAAATAATCATTTCTAAAAAAAAATTAAGATTTTAAAATTTGTAGAAATTGTGCTACATTTTATCACTAATAATCATTTAGCCATTGATAATGGAAAAAATATTAGCAACAACATGCAGCACCATCGCTAATATTTCTTTAACCATCAGTTAAAACTCATTTTTTTCAAAAAAATTATTGATGATGATTGCATCCCATTGCTAATAGTCTATTTTCCATCGCTAATACTATTGACAAACTATTTGATTGTCCTCAATTTTGGTTGATAACAATTGCTATAAGCGATGGCAAATTTGTTATTGCTAATAGCTATTGCTAATGTTATTTTGCTTGTAGTGATCCAAGTAAATACACCTTCAGCATGATTGTTGGCAAGTTTCTTAGATTCGTAGTCACCCATGAGGCATTGAGAGAAATTTTAAAAAATCAATGTAATTCTTGATGTAAAGCATCTAACTTCTAAAAAAGAAGTACAACGAATCATGGGGTGTATAGTAGCCCTTAGTCGACTTATCTCAAAGTCAATAGAACAATGCCTACCCTCTTTCAAAACTTTATGATAAATGTATAACTTTACATATATGGAGGAATGATGTCAAGCTTTCAAAAAATTAAAAAAGTTTCTCGGATATCCACCATTGCTCTCTAAACTTGAAGTTGGAGAAGAGTTACACTTTTATCTTGCTACATATCCAGAAGTAATGAGCTCTGTACTTATTCGGGTAGCTGACAAAGGAGCTTAAAGGCCTATCTATTATACTAGCTGAGTGCTTCACAATGCCGAGATTAGGTGCTCTAAAATTGAAAAGATTATTAATGCTCTTATTATTTTGGTATAACATGTTAGGCCATATTTTCAAGCTCATTCAATTATAGTGTTAATTGGCCAACCACTTAAAGCTATTCTACAATGATTGGATACTTCTAGAATAATAGCCAAATGGGCCATCAAACTTAGCAAGTTTGGTATATCTTACCGACCAGGATCATCTTTAAAGGTCCAAATCTTAACCAAGTTTCTGGTCAAATATACTTGGTCAGACAACAAACTTAATAAAGAGACAACCAAACAACTAGATCCCGAGACAACTTAGATCCTATATATGGACAGTGCTTTGAATTCCCAAGGTAGTGGAGCTAATCTAATTTTGATAAACTCAAAAAGAGTGGTCACTAAATATGTGATGCAGAACAAATAAGATGATGCGATGCGGAAGTAAATTAAGACTAATTTTTTTTTGTGTTTTGTTAGAAGTTGGCTTGACTCAAAAACAAGGCTAACTAATATTGAAAGAAAATATGCACTGAAAGAAAGCACAATTCAAAAGAGTAGATTATCAGAGTAATAAAGAAGTAGGATCGCTGGGGATTGAGAAACCCCCAGACCTAGGGTTTACTCCTCTTTCAAGAAACAGACGAAGAGAGAAGAGAAGGTTTTATACCTGACTGTGATATCTCTCTTTGCTTCAATTGAAGGACACTCTCGAGCAGATTGTGGGATCCTTGGAGACGGGGTATCTTCGCAATGGATCCTCGGATTGTAGTCCTATGGCAAGGTTGGCCTTCTTCTCGTACTCTGGATCTGGAAAGGATGAAGAACAAGATAAGGATGTAAGAAACTCAAGGAAGAGACCTTTACCTGGGATAGCTCCGGACTGCTCGAACTTTGAAGATGAGGGAAGAGTATGGAAATGGCAGTGGAAGATGGAGTGGATTTAGGGTTTGGCTAGTAGGGTGGCGGCTTGGAGAAGGAGATGGCGGCCTTGAATGAAGTGGGAATAGGGTTTAGGAATTTGGGTATTGGCGGCTAGGATGATGAAAGGAAATTAGGGTTGGCGGCCAGGGAAGAAAGCAGGGCAGGATTTTGGTAACTTTGGAGATCTCTCACCTCCTCAAGGCTCCAATGGAACCCGGATTTACTCCCTCACAGAGCTCAACACTCAAAGAAGTGCGGAAGAAGAGAACACAAGGTTGCTCACCACAAGAAAAGATTTCATTTACTCATTCATAATCAAAAGATTACATAAGGGTCCAATATATAGACCTTGCAAGAGAAACAAAATTACACTACTTCCCATGTGGGACTAAACATTCATCCTAAGCATGAAAAACTTTCTCTTGACCGACCAGGCTTCTTTCCTTGGAGTGGGTGGCGTCAAATGCAAGGTGATGGCTTCATATGGCAGGTATGTGGGGCACCTCCTAGTTCTTCTCCTTAAGTCATGGGTTTTCCTTCCATGACTTGCTCTTTCTTGGAAGAAAATACTCATCTCCTAGTCTTTCTCCCCAATACTAGGCTCCTTCCATTCATAGCCAGGTACTTTAGGCAGGTGTGGGCGCCTACCTTGAAGTCCTCTCCAAGAAAAATCCCCTGCTCCTTTAGCTTGGTTACTTTTGGCAGCTTGTGGGCGCCTTCCTTGACTTCTCCTAAGAAAATTTTCTTGCTCTCTTGGGCATGGGGACCAGGGACACTGGGATGAAATGTGGCGCCAACTGGTCCTGGGAGTGTGGCGTCCACTTGCATTTGGCCTTGGAAGAAAAAATGATGCCCTAGGGAATGGCGCCAACCAGGACTTGACTTGGACTTAGATTGAGTCAACATGACTCAACAAAATGAAATGCAGACTCAAAGAAATAAAATAACCTGGTTGACCAGGTCAACCCTTATTACAAACCCTAATCTTCGGGCAAGGTCATTCAGAGATCCAGATAGAACCCTGAAGTCTTGTTCTGATTCTAGTGCCCGCACCAATATGCATTCCATTTCTCATTCAATGAAATTAACAACCAAGCCAATTATGAAGCCTTATTAGCCGAGTAGAAGATTGTTAAAGAGCTTGGGATAAAAAGTTTATGGGTATTCACTAACTCACAACTAGTAGCCGATCAAGTGATTGGTGAATATGAAGCTTGGGATTCTACTATGATTAAATATCTCGACAAGCTATGAGTTATCACATCAATTTTTAAGCATTTCAACATCTCTCACATACCGAGATAAGAAAATGCTTGGGCAGATGCACTATCTCGACTTGCAACTTCAGTCAACAACTCTCTTGGACAAACTTATATTGAATATCTCAATGCATCTAGCATCGACAATGTCAGAGTAGTTTAATAAGTTAATCATGAACAAAGTTGGAAAGACCTATTAGTCAAATATCTAATAGAAGAAGCCTTGCCAAATGACCACATTGAGGCAAAATGACTAAAGTGGATGGCTACTCAGTATATGTTACTAGATGGACAACTTTACAAGAGGTCTTTTTCTCTACTTCTATTAAAGTGCTTAAGGCCCATTGAAATAGATTATGCACTCCAAGAAATTCATTAAGGAATATATGGAAATCACTTGGGGGCAGGTCCTTGGCTAATAAAACCTTGAGATAAGGATATTGTTAGCCCACAATATAGCAAGATGCTATAGATCTTATTCAGAAATGTGATCAATGCCAATAACATGCAAAAATTCAATGATAGCTAGCTAGCCTATTGACTTATCTTACATCTCCCTAGCCCTTTGCTTAATAGGACATGGACTTACTCTATCCATTTCCTCCCGCTACTGAGCAGAGAAATTTTTTATTGTTTCTATCGACTACTTAACCAAATGGATAGAAGCAAGACCCTTAGCTCAAATAACTGAGAGCAGAGTTAAAGACTTTCTCTAAAAATCAATCATCTATCAATTTGAATTACCATATGTCATCATAACCGACAATGGATGATAAAACGATGAGCAAGCATTCAGGAAATTCTGTGCAAAACTCCATATTCTACATCAATTCATGTCAGTCAGACATGCACAATCAAAAGGAGAGACAAAAGTCACTAACTGAAGAATTCTACAAGGTCTCAAAACTAAGTTGGATGAAATCAAAAGGAGGTGAATAGAAAAACTACATGGAATGTTATAGGTATACTGGAACAACTCCTCGATTATGGACAAATGAACATCCCTTCAACTTAGCTTTTATAACTAAAGTAGTAATTTCGATCAAAATTGGACTACTGACTATGAGGGTAGAGCATTATGAAGTGCCAAGTAACTCAAGCTGACTAAAAGCTAATCTAGACCTATTGAATGAAACTTTGAATCAAGCCCACCTAAGAATGACAATATATTATCAATGAGTTACTCGATATTATAATACCCAAGTAAAATCAAAGACTTTCCATCTAGAAGAACTTGTGCTATGACAAACAAAGGTCTTAAGACCAACTAAGAAAGGAAAACTAACCCCAAATTAGGAAGAACCCTACCAGGTGAAAGAAGCTCTTCAATGAGGAGCTTACAAGATCGAGAACCTTGATGGAAAACTGATCCCTCAAACTTGGTATGCCAAAAATCTATGAATGTATTTTCAATGATATACAAATGTTAGTTCAATAATGCAACAAGATATTTTGCTAATTGCACTTATGAAAGCTGCATCTCAAGTTGATTAATACCACTATCGAAAGAAAATCACCATAATGGTTGATTGACACCCAATCATCTAGGAGGCTGCAACAAGGCCCACTAAAGTCCAAGAGGTCCATTGAAACCTAAAGGGCCCACTGAAGCCCAAAATATCCATTGAAACTAAATGAGTCTACTGAAACTCAAAGAGTCCATTGAAACTCAAAATGTCCTCTGAAACCTAATTGCCATAAAAAGGGTTCAATAAAGATCAATTGCCACTAAAAAGTTCACTAAAACTTGACAAATTGATCGATTGACACCCAATCGACTATGGCAATGGTTGATTGACACCTAGTTGATAAAGGTGATTGATTAATGTCCGATCATCTGAAAAAAGTAAATAGCCAAGTAGCCAGCTAACACCTAATTACAAAGAGAAATCAGGATAATCCTAGGCATGTATTCCACTATGATCTGAGGCAAATAGCCACAATGGTCAATTGACACCTGGATAAGAAAATATCAAGGTGGTTAACTGATACTCAACTATAAAAAAGAAAAAAAAAGAAAGGCCAAATTAGTTGGTTATTACCTAACTAAGCTATAGCAATGATGAAATAACATTGAGCCAAAAAAAGCTCAAGGTGATAGATTAACACTCATTCATCAGAAGAGGCAAGCAGTAAAGTTAGTCGGTCAAGAATGATAACTATTGACTAACAGTTGGTTATTGACAACTATGGTGATTGACTAATACTCAATCATCCTAAGAAAAGCATCGACATGATCGAGCAATGACCAATTATCTACAATTAATTAGAAAAATACTAAGTCATATTGGTGGGGCTTCAATTCCTATATTCGAAAGATAATGCTCGATTGCGATGATGAAATACCTAGTCAATTAAGGGACTTGGCAAATATTATAATCAAAGGACTTCTTATTCGACTAAGTTTAAAGAGATATGTATCTGACTAATGCTATTTATCCGACCAAGATACTTGGAAAATATTATAGCCAAAAGAGAATGAAGGCAAGATTGAAAAGAAAAGATACTTTTTCATTGATATATAAAAGAGTTCTTCAAAAGTGGACTCTATCTGAGTAAGCAAAAGGATTACAAAAAAGAAAAAAGAAAATCCTAAGTCCTTGCCTTAGTGTTAACTATCTCTCCTTCAGGATCTTCTGCAGTAATAGCCACTTCAACTCCTGACCCCTCAGTAGCAAGCTCCTTGGTACAAGCCACGTCCTTTTCGATGGCCTCCTCCTCTTCCTCCCCCTCAGGTTCTACATCAACAATCTCACTCAAGTCCAATTGTCGATAGACCTGAGCAACTCTCTCTTATAATTGATGAACCTAAGTTGGTACGTCTCTATAGAACCCTTGGTGATCTCTTGATGGAAGTCTTCGTGTATGCTTCGATCACGTCAGCACTAGTAGAACTTGCCCATTCTTTAGTAACAAAGAGCTTCTTCTTGGTGTCACCGAGCCTATCATCTAGCTTGGAGGAATAAGTCCTTCTCTTGGCAATAATCTCCTTCTTCTTTAGTACCCGAGCTTCAAGTTCCCAGATAATGTTCTGGGAGGTAGTTAGTTCCTCTCAAAGCTTGACTTCCTGGGCTTCGGACACCTTTAATACTTCTTCAACAACCTCGACCCGAGCTTTGGCTATTCTGACCTTGTCATCCAAAGAACAACTAAGTTCAGAAAAGCCTAGAAACCCTTCCTAGACTATGAAGATATCATCGGCAAGCTACAAACTGAAAAAAAAAATATAAGTTAGTAACTCAATGAAAGTTACTCGACAAAAAAAATTAAGAAGTAAAAGAAGACTTACTTTGATCAGGGTTGAGTAAAATGAAGAAATAATCTCGTCCAATGGACAAGATTTTTGCTCCTCCCAAACCAGAGGGAGGAGGATCAACTTTATCAGCTCTTGTGGAAGATGAGCATCTTGCAGAGCTAAGTCATTAGGCCCTACCTCGACCTTGTGTAAGAAGGAGCCCTCCCCTCTTCTGCAAGGAGAAGTGGCTTCAGCGCCCTAGGGGACCTATGGAGCTTTCCCTCGGGAAGACTCGATTGTTACTTGAGCCAAAGAAGAAAGTAGATGACTTAGAGTTGAAGCCTGGGAAGGTGGTGGTGGAGCGGAAATCACCACCACTTTGTCATCATCGATGGGGATAGTGGAGTCTCTCGATCGTGGCACTAGGGCTCTGGTTACTATTGATGGACCAAACCTCCAAGGGAAGGTCCTGCTTGAGGCCTCTTGGCTATGGCCTTCCTTATAGGGCCCCCTGGGTGGAAGCCCTCTTCTAGACTGCATTCCTCACATAGTTTGCTAGTACTTTCATGGTTGCAAAAACCAAGCAAATAACTTAGTAGCAATTTAAAAATGCAAGAATGAAAGGAAGAAGGTATTCGAGAAAAAGTACCAAGGGAGTTCACCAAGTTAAGCTTGGTCTCATACATTTTCTGCTCTAATAATAGAACCTGCTGAGAAGGAATTTTCACATAGCTTAACTTCTTATAGTCATCCTCATCAGTGATGAGGATCTCATCATTTTTGTTTAGGGATTGGTCAGGCTTCCCCAAGCCTAATTGATTTGCCAAGGAAGATTTGAAGAAATGAAGAAGAATCTATTCTTCTATCAATGGATGGAAGAAGGCAGATCTAGAATGAAGGACCAAGCATTGTGATGGCCAATATACCACCAGCCCTTCAGTGTGGGCTACTTTCAAAGAATGAAGAATGCTCGGAACAAAGAAATCCAAGGTCTGATTTCTGAGCATGTTGCACAAAATGAGGAAGGCACAAAGTAACATAAAGAAATTTAGGACGAGTTGAGCCAAAATACAAAGAAGTCAATGATATTCAAAATAAATGTGCAAAGAGGTAGTTAGAGGTCTGCATGAAGAAATACTTTGTACAAGGCCAGTGGCCAGCTGGACCAGATGTTACTTGGTCATTTGGTCCAAGGGCGTGGACACAAAAATGGCTCGGGAATCCATATTATTCTTGAAGTCAAAGAATCTCTGGCTTCATCATCGACAAGACAATGCTTGTCGGATCAGAAGGAAGGGAAGCCTTTGAGCTAGCAGATCAACTGGCCCGAAAGGTTTCTTGGAAGGAGGTAACTCTACCTCTTCCGAGTTCTAGAAATCCACCTCCTCTAAAGAGGGCTCATGAGACACTTAAAGCCAAGAAGCATGACTTACCGAGTGAAAATTCAAGAATAGAGGAAGAAAAAATGAAGATAGATCAAATGAAGAGTAAAAACAAAGGAAAAATGAGTAAAAATTTTTGCAACCAAGAATAAGGATGGAGGAAGAATGCGACAAGCATAAAATCTACTCTACCAGTGAAAGACCTTAGAAAAATCTCTATGAAATGAGAATTGCAAAGAAAGTGAAGGAGGAAGATGGACCAACCTGGGGGGAACACTGAGACTCCCTAGGATCAGGGGTCTTGGAAGTTTGAAAGAGGGAAGAAGCTTCTTTCTCTACTCTCTATTCAATGAAGAAACTAGGATCTCTACAATAATGGCAGGAAAAGTTTATTTATACCCAACATAGACTATTAGAATCAAAGCCCTAATTCGGTTAAAATTGTTAGATCTTGATATGTGGCTTAATCTGAACTGAGCAACATCATGTCATTTCAAAATTACAACCAGCTTATTACTCTCACTACCAAAATCTATGCAAATCATTTATATGCTATAGCTATCAAGCCACATGTCAAAGCCCGACTTGCCAAGGAAGATTGATCAGATCACCAGCTATTTAAGGACTTACTACACTATCTTTTCAAGTATGATGCCAATGATTTTCTTTTTCTCCATGATCAAGGTGATAAAATAGCTGGTAGCAGTTTCCAAGAAAATAATGAATGCCAAATCGATGGAGAAAATTCTATTCGACTATTGAGGTCAAAGAAGTAACTCTATTTCCTTCCCTAAAAAAATGATAAAGGATTACAAGTTAGTCAGAAATATTTTGTACTTGGGAGTGGGGGTAACTTTTGTGACAATTATTTAGATACTCAGCCTTGAGGAATATTCAAATCAACAACTAAGTTGGAGACTATAGGTTATCAATGAAAACAAGCAACTATAATGATTCAAAATTGAGTAACTATTGACAACTACAAGTCAAATGGGCATGACATCTCTTTATGCACAAAGGCCGAGTAATTAGTCGGATATGACTAACAGCCAAGGCTGGATGATGTCCAATAGCCTGAAGAATAGGGAGTCTAAGTGCCAAAGCTTCTACTTTTGATAATGAACAAGGCATATTGATGCCATAAAGTCTAAAATGCCTGAGTAAAAGGCATAGATAGACAGAAATAGCTGTCAAAACAAGAAATTATTACTCTAATCAAAAGAGTTTACTCTCAACCAAAAGTGGTTGCATCAAAGAAAGAGGTTGCTTCCAATTGAAAGAAGTTATCATAACTGAAGGAGGTTATTTCCAAATAAAAAGTAGTTACATCCTAATGCTATAAATAAATAAGAGGGGACCTTTCAAAGATATGTACATTTTACCTTTGCAAAGATACTCATGCGAGCCATAAGCTCTTCTTAACTCCACTGTTGTCCAAATACTTGACTAATTTGAGCATTAGAGGGTTCCCCACCTGAAAGCCTCTAATCAAGCGAGACTTTTCTTGCAGGAAGTACCAAGCAACACCCAGGAGTGGAACTATGTCTGATCAAAAATCCTTGTAAGGACCATCATATCGAGCACCGCCAAAAATCTACCTTGAAGCTGGATCAAGGGTTTGGCCACAACATCAATAAGTAGAAGTGTATTTGCTTTTAAGTATCAATCCAATATGGAATCACCATTCCCTCATTTAAGGAAATGGTAAAATAATAAGTCCATTACTTATCATATAACCAAATATTGGATGTTCCATTCTATTGTAGTACTTATTCTAGTGAGTCAAATATAGCAAAATTATTTTGTACTACTTGTATTAAATAGTGAAATTTATAGGGATACCCTCTTAACTTGGGACTTGTCCCAAAGTCAACCTCTCAACTTTAAAAAGTTTTAAATACACCCTTCATATTCACAACCAAAATTAGTCCTATTTTTTGCTTCCATTGAAGGAATGATGTCATATGACTATCACATAGTGGCATAAAATTATATGATGACTAAACTATCCTTCATATCATTTGTTTGTAGGGTATAAGTCCTAGCACCAAGATGCCATGAATCACATAACCTCATATGGTTCATTCTAATACCCATGGGTATTGTGTCTAGGGAATCTGAAAGCAAACAAGGAGGAAGAGGGAGGATGTTGAGGGGTAGGCAGAGGAAGAGACCATGAAAGCATTTCAAACAAGTTTCAATGTTTTTCCTCTAGCCCTATCAACTTTTGCCATTGTAAAGAAGATTGTCTTTGAGAACCTCATGGACCAACACAAATCTTGTTGGCTCCACCCAGTGATTTTGATGAATGACAAAACATTGAGTACATATTATATTCTAATGTGAATTTCAAGTTGTGAGTTTTCAGGAAGAAAGCACCTCAAAATTCCAAATATTTATGGTGTATGGCATGCAATGGCACGGTGCAAATCTCACATATCCGGGCATCCTATTCATTAAAAAAGGGCTTACAATTGCTTAATTATTATGTGTTTATGCTTTCATGAACATCATTTTTGATTTCAAGGCTTTTACTCTTGATTCTGGATGTTTTCAGTCTCAAGTGTCGACACCTGGACAGTCAAGTGTCGACACTTCAGCATTTGGCATGGACAAAAATCCTTGGCATGCCAAGTGTCGACACCTAGAATTCAAGTGTCGACACCAAGTGTCGACACTTAGGTTTCAAGTGTCGACTCAAGGCCTGAGAATTTTGAAAATACAGAACTTTGTAGGTTCGAGGATTTTTGTGTCAAGTGTCGACACCTGTGCATCAAGTGTCGACACTTGAATGATCAAGTGTCGACTCCCAAAAATCAAGTGTCGACACCTACAGCCAAGTATCGACACCTGACAGCCAAGTGTCGACACTTGCAGCTTGACAGCTCTAACGGATCTATTTTTCTGGCTTGCAGAAATTGGTTTTTAAGCTCCAAACGGCTATTTTCAATGCTCCAACGGTCACAAACCATTTTTAGAAGGTTTTTGGTGTATTTAATCTCCACCAACCTCATTTTAAACAAGAAGAGAAGTGAAAAAGTCAAGAAAAAGAAGAGAGAAGTCTATTCAAGAGCATTCAAGTCCACTCAAAAGCCAAAACGCCAATATTCTCTCCAAACTTCAAATCAAAAGCCTCTTCTAGCTTGATTCCACTGAAAAAGCCTACTTGCTCAAATTTACTACATTCCAAAAGGAGGCAACTTGAAGAAGAGTGAAGTCAAAGCATCACTTGGGCTTCAAAGATTCCAATCTACTCTTGAAGAGAGTTTGTTGTAGCATTTAAATTTCATATTTGTTTTATTGTGCTTTAACCTTGCTTTCAAGGATGTCTTGAAAGAAGGTTATTGTGGTTTGTTGGTGAGCCAAAGTGTTAAAACCAACGAGGGTTAACTTGTGAGCCCGAAGACAAAACAAGTAGTTAGGTTTGTTGGTGAGCCTAGGTGATAAAACCAACTTAGGTTTTGACTTGTGAGCCTTGTAAAAACAAGTCAACTGTAATCTGGTGTGGATTATAGTGAAATTCCCAAGGGTGGCTTGGGGAGTGGATGTAGGTGCTAGGTTTGCACCGAACCACTATATATCTTGTATTTGTGTGTGATTGCTCTTTCCCTTTGCATTCTTTAATTAAGTGCTATCATCTTGCATCTAATTAATTGTTACTCACAAGCACCACTAGACCTTTTGTTTTATTGTGTTAGATTTTTAAAAGACCCAATTCACCCCTCCTCTTGGGCTCCATTTCTGGGCAACAAGTGGTATCAGAGCACCGGTACTCTCTTGTAGGTCCAAGGATCTTGAGTAAAAGATCATGGCAGCCCCAATAGGCATGGGTATTGTTGAAGGTCAAGCTTCAAACTGACCCCCACTTTTTAATGGCATAAATTACACATACTGGAAGACACGCATGTGCATATTTATACAAGCTCTTGATTATAATTTATGGAGAACAATAGTAAAAGGTCCTCATCAGCCTACAATGATGATTAATGGCATTCTCACCCCTAAAATGGAAGATGATTGGGATGAGAGTGACATTAAGCAAATTGAGCTTAATGCAAAGGCAATGAACCTTTTATTTTGTTCTCTTGATCCTAGTGAGTTTAATAGAATATCCAACTGTCTCTTTGCAAAGGAGATTTGGGATACACTTGAGGTTACCCATGAGGGTACACACCAAGTGAAGACCACCAAAGTTAACATGCTAATTCACACTTATGAAATGTTTAAAATGGAACCTACTGAGTCTATCAGTGAGATGTATACTAGGTTCACAAACATTGTGAATGGCATGAGAAGTTTAGAAAAAATAATTTCTAACGGTGAACTTGTAAATAAACTTCTCAGGTCTCTACCAGCTTCATGGGATGCAAAGGTCACTGCAATTGAAGAAGCAAAAGATGTCAACACTCTCCCGCTGGAACAACTGTTGGGCTCTTTAATGACATATGAACTATCTCTCAAACAGAAGAACGGAGAGGTGGACAAAAAGAAAAAGACAATAGCATTCAAATCTACTACCAAAGAAGACTCGAGTGAAGACTCTGAAGAGGATGAAGAAGAAGATGAAACTGCTATGTTAGCAAGGAAATTCAGAAGGTTTATGAGGAAAAAGAAATTCAATTACAAAAAGAAACCTATGACTGGTGAGTCCAGTAAAGAAAAAGATAAGGAAAAGAAGGAGGAGCAGCCCACATGTTTTGAGTGCAAAAAGCTAGGGCATTTCAAGGTAGACTGCTCCTTACTAAAGAAAAGCAGAAGAAAGCTAAGGAAAAAGGCCATGATGGCAACCTGGAGTGAAAGTGAAGACTCCAGCTATGAGGAAGAACAACAGGAAGTAGAAAATTTCTGTCTAATGGCCGATCAAGAAGAGGTATGTTCTGAAACCGAAAATGAATTATCTTTTGATGAGCTTCATGAAATTTTTGATGAACTAGTCATAGAATTTCAAAAATTAAAGTCAAAACATAAAGACTTAAAGAAGCAAAATCTGGAACTAGCTAAAATAAATAACAACCTTTCAAATGAAAATGAATACCTTCTAATACAAAATAAAAATTTAAATGATAACATTATGGGTCTTGAAAATGAAAAGAATATACTTGAAAAGAAAAGTAACTTACTTTCAAATGAAAAATTGTCAAGACAACACAAAGAAATTTTAATGGAAAACAAAAGATATAAAGAGGAAATCGATAAACTAAATCCTTTTGTTGAAAAATTTACTTATAGTTCTGAAAAGTTAAATTTACTGTTAAATAACCAAAGAGCAGTATTTGACAAAGCTAGATTGGGATTCAGAATTCATAAGAAACAGAAACTCCTTAAAAATTTCTTTGTGCCTGCATCTTCATCAATTACATGCTATACTTGTGGTGTTAAAGGACATAAATCTTACATGTGCAACAAAAGAAAATTAAGAAAAACTAAGAAAGTTTGGGTTCCAAAAGGAACCAATGCCACTAACCAAAAAGGACCCAAGATGGCTTGGGTACCTAAAGTCTCCACTTGATCTTTATTGCAGGTATGCCTTGTAACCAACAAGAAAAGAATGTGGTATCTTGATAGCGGTTGCTCAAGGCATATGACAGGAGATGTGGAGCAGTTCTTATCACTCACATATCAAAATGGTGGCAATGTAACTTTTGGTGATAATGGAAAAGGAAAAATCATCGGTATTGGTAAAATCCATATCACCCATACCTCTTATATTGATAATGTTTTATATGTTGATGGATTAAAACATAACTTGCTTAGTATTAGTCAATTTTATGACAAAAATTTTAAAGTTGTTTTTGAATCTTCTTTGTGCATTGTTTCTAGTTTAGATGACAATAGCATTAAATTCATTGGTCATAGGCATGGCAATATTTATATGGTTGATCTTGATGATCTCCCTATTCAGAAAGGTCAATGTCTAGTGGCAATGGAAGCCAAGATCGATGAAGCTAGTTGGCTTTGGCATCGTAGACTAGGACATGCTAGCATGTATTTAATTTCAAAACTTAGCAAAAAGAATTTAGTAAAAGATTTGCCTAAACTCAATTTTGAAAAAGATAAGATTTGCAGTTCATGTCAACTTGAAAAACAAACAAAGTCTTCTTTCAAACCTAAAGGAGTAATCTCTACATCTAGACCTTTAGAATTGCTTCATATGGACCTCTTTGGGCCTACTAGAACATCTAGTTTGAGAGGTAAGAAGTTTGGTCTAGTCATTGTAGATGATTTCTCACGTTTTACTTGGGTCATGTTTTTAGCACACAAAGATGAAACGTTTTCTGAATTTATAAGATTTCACAAAAGAGTCTTAAATGAAAAAGGTGTTTCAGTAATTTCTTTAAGAAGTGATCATGGAACTGAATTTGAAAACGCCAATTTTAATAAATTCTGTATTGAAAATGGAATTAATCATAATTTTTCTGCACCTAGGACACCTCAATAAAATGGGGTAGTAGAAAGAAAAAATAGAACTCTTGAAGAAATGGCACGCACCATGCTTTGTGAAAATGATTTACCTAGATACTTTTGGGTGGAAGCCATAAATACTGCATGCTATATCTTAAATCATGTTTTAATTCGACCGATTTTAAAGAAAACTCCTTATGAGCTTTGGAAGGGTAGAAAACCTTCAATCCGTTATTTTCATGTTTTTGGTTGCTGTTGTTTCATCTTAAACAATGGTAAAGACAATCTAAGTAAATTTGATGCCAAATCAGATGAGGGAGTCTTTCTAGGCTACTCCACATCTAGTAAGGCATACAGGGTCTTCAACAGAAGGACACATGTTGTTGAAGAATCCATTCATGTAGTATTTGACGAAACTAACCAAAAATCTTCAAGAAAAGAAGATATACTTTTTGATGAATCAGGTAACAAGAAAACTGAAGAAAGAAACAACAATGAAGAACTTACCAAGGAACAGAATGATGATCAAAACACTGACAGAGATCAAGCACAAGGTGATGAAGATACCTCAACTGTTGATCCTTTACCAAAAGAATGGAGGTATGCTCATGGACACCCAAAAGAACTAATTATAGGTGATCCATCTAAAGGTGTAAGTACTCGATCATCTCTTATAAATATTTGTGATTATTTAGCTTTTGTATCTCAAATTGAACCTAAAACTATTGAAGAAGCTGAATGTGATAGTAATTGGATAAATGCTATGCAAGATGAACTTAATCAATTTAAAAGGAACAATGTTTGGACACTGGTAGATAGGCCCTCAAACACATCAATTATTGGCACAAAATGGGTTTTTCGAAACAAACTTGATGAAAATGGAATAGTAATTAGAAATAAAGCTAGACTAGTTGCCAAAGGATACAATCAGGAGGAAGGGATAGATTTTGATGAAACCTTTGCTCCTGTAGCTAGACTTGAGGCAATTAGGCTATTATTGGCTTTTTCTTGTTTCATGAACTTTAAACTGTATCAGATGGATGTTAAAAGTGCTTTCTTGAATGGATTAATTGAAGAAGAAGTTTATGTTGAACAACCCCCTGGTTTTGAAAATTCTGAATTTCCAAATCATGTTTATAAACTTCATAAGGCTTTATATGGATTAAAACAAGCTCCAAGAGCTTGGTATGATCGTTTAAGCTCTTTTTTACTGAAAAATGATTTTACTAGAGGAAATGTAGATAAAACATTGTTTTTAAAGAAAAAGAATGATGATCTCTTAGTAGTACAAATCTATGTTGATGATATAATATTTGGTGCTACTAATGAATCTCTTTGTCAAGATTTTGCAAGTCTAATGCAGGGTGAGTTCGAGATGAGCTTGATGGGAGAACTGAATTTCTTCCTCGGACTCCAGATAAGGCAAACCAAAGAGGGGATCTTCATCAACCAAACAAAATACACAAGAGAAATACTCAAGAAGTTTGGGATGGAGAACACTAAGCCATTAGGTACCCCTATGAGCTCTACATGTAGACTTGACAAGGATGAATCAGGTAAGTCAATTGATCAAAAATTATATCATGGCATGATTGGTTCATTATTATATCTTACTACCAGTAGGCCAGATATCATGTTTAGTGTCTGTATGTGTGCTAGATATCAGTCCAATCCTAAAGAGTCTCATCTTTTGGCTGTTAAACGCATACTTAGATATCTATCTGGCTCAATTAACATTGGTTTATGGTACTCTAGAGATTCTTCATGTGATTTAATTGCTTATTCCGATGCTGATTTTGATGGGTGTAAACTTGATCGTAAAAGTACTAGTGGAACCTGTCAGTTTCTTGGAATAAATTTGATCTCCTGGAGTAGCAAGAAACAGAACTCTGTTGCTCTATCTACGGCAGAAGCTGAATATATAGCAGCTGGGAGCTGTTGTGCTCAAATCCTTTGGATCAAACAACAACTCGAAGACTTTGGCATTAAACTAACTAAGACACCCATAAGATGTGATAATACTAGTAAAATCAACTTATCTAAAAATCCAGTGCAACATTCAAGAAGTAAACACATTGAAATAAGACATCATTTCATAAGAGATCATGTACAAAACTCAAATGTAATTCTTGATTTTGTCTGTACCAATGATCAATTAGCTGATGTGTTTACAAAGCCTTTGAGTGAGGATAGGTTCTGTCTGATTAGAAGAGAGTTAGGTGTAATTGATCCATTCTCTTAGGACTCTCTTAGTATCATTTTACCTAGTCCTAAAAGCTCAAATCTTATTGTTTAAAACCCCAAGAAACTTGTCAAATTTTTTTTTAATTTTTCTGGATTTTCTCGAATTTTCTTGGCCAAGTGTCGACACTTGGAAAGTGTTAAGTGTCGACACCTGACCAAGTGTCGACACTTGACAAATCCGAAGTGTCGACACTTGCGAATCTGAACTGTTTTAAAACGGGCCGAACAAAGACTTTTTTGAAAATCTTCTTCCCCCAAATTTCTTGGAACAGTGGTCCCCCCTGTCCAAACCCATCTTTTCACCCTTCAATCCGTCTCAAATCAGGTATTTTCCCTCTCTAAATTTGTTTTTATTTCTCTATGTTTTTAATTTTATTATTTTTAAACCAAACGATCGTGTTTTAGGTTTTCCGAACATTTTTCTTCAATCTAACCGGATTTTTGAGTGTTTTAGTAAATTTCTAAAACTCCATTTGAGGGAATCATGTTTTAGATTAGTTTTTCTCGAATTTCCCTCATCTTTTGGATGTTTTTCAACCCTTTTTCACAAAAATCACTGTTTCATCAATTTTGGGAAAAATAAAATGGGTTTTCATCTAATTTAAGCATACTAAATCCTTCTATTGATGATTAGGAAGGATCTTTAGTAATACATTTTGAACATTTGCAAAAACCCTAAATGATTCAAACCCAAATCCCTTGGTTTTTGAATTTTTTGGACCTTACAAAAATAATTCTTTTTGGGTTTCAAATGTGTTTCACCTAACAAATTTTTCCTACAAATTTTACTCAAAAATTTTGTCATTTGATTAAAACTTATTGATTCTGGTTTTCGAAACCTATCTGAACTCTAATCTCAACCTATGGCCAGTCCTTTGTTCTAAACCCTTTTTCATTCTTCCTGGTCAGTTGGCTGATATGGGTCCTAGGAAGAGACTTGCAGTTAGAGCAAGGCCTAGTCAGGGTAGTGAGAGGAGGTCGAAGGCCAGATTCGATCCCGCTCAGCCGAGCAGTACAGCCACTCCGAGCTCCCCCCTGCAGAGAGGATGGCAGCAAAGTCAGTAGCTTCAGGGAGGAGAGTTGATCTACTGTGTTTCGACATGCACCATTTTGGCATTAGGGAGATACTCACAGATGCGGGACTAGTACCCTTCTGCACCATGCAGGAGAGATACTATCCTCACCTGGTGAGGGAGTTCTACGATGCACTGGACTGTCGACGACTCTTATGGACGACATCCGTCAGGGGTACACATATTTCTTTGACTGATGAGTTGCTGAGCAGAGTATGGGAGATACCCCGGAGAGGAGTCTGTGCATTTTCAGTTGATGACAGAGAGGCAGCTTTTAGATGCATCCTTGAGCGAGAGGATGTTCGCGGTATCTCAGTGGTTACCGCGAACCAGTTATTATTAGAGATGCGACTGCTGCACCACATTACCGCACGGATCCTTCTACCGAAGACTGGCAGATTCGATTTCATCACAGAGAGAGAGCTGATGTTGATGACCAGTCTGATCGAGAGGAGACCAGTTGACATACCCGCCTTGATGCTGTCACAGATGCATGATGCTGCCACTCAGCGCCGACACTGTCTGCCATACGGGATGGCACTGACCCGTCTTTTCAGAGCCTGTGGAGTATCATTGGAGGGGGAGATCCCCAAGGAGATACTGCACACAGATGTATATGATGAGAGGTCATTGCACCGCATGGGATTCAGGATGGTTGGAGGTCGATGGGTTCGGAGAGAGTCTGGCCAGGAGCTAGATGAGGAGGATGAGATTCGAGAGGCTGAGGCTGGACCATCTGAGCCAGCAGTCCTTCCTCCAGTGGATGTACCATCGACACAGGCAGAGCACCTATCACCTGATGCTTCAGTTCCTCCACCACCATCTACCGGATTATCCTTTGAGGAGCATGCCAGAGCACAGTTCACATAGATCAGAGGAGAGGTGACTCAGCTGCGTAGCGAGGTCAAGCTTCTACGAGCACAGACTACTCAGAGCATGCTGAGATCCGCAGATCCATGGAGGAGGGATTTACACGTCTTGAGAGTCTTCTGAGATCACTTATATCTCCTGCTGCACCTGCACTTGCTCGATCTGATGATGATGATGATGATGACGGTGGCGATCACCAAAGCGACCATGCTGATTTTGCTAACGGAGGTGATCAGGATGTTGACCGAGCCACTGAGGTAGTAGGCACTGACAGCGACAGTGTAGGCGGAGCTGATGCTTATGAGGTGGTCAGTCGAGATCCTCCTACTACACCTGCTCCTTCTACTGCACTAGTTGACTTCGTTCCGGATCCTATTGAGCCAGCTGATCGTCTTTCTCCTCCTTCTTCCAGATCTTCTAGGGTTGTACCCGCTTTTGGTCCTGCCGGCCGTACCAGGAGTCTTAGAGCTTTAGCACCTCCTAGGGCATTAGCCACCAGATCTAGGATTAGTGCTCCTTTTAGTCTTGATGTTCCATCTGATGAGGATTAGCCTCACAGATGACTGTTTCAGATCTTATTTAGTATGGTTGATATATGTATGTTTCAGCTCTTTTGTACTGAAAATTTATCTCATATATATATGTTTTTTATCTTAAACCTTTTGTACTTCAGTTTATCATATTTTAGCTCTGATATAATGGGATATTTTAACTCTGATTAAAGCACAATTTCAGCTATGATATTTGTTTCTCTACTCTCTTTTTGTATCCCTACTAATTGTAAGGGGGAGGTTATTTTTTATGATTGACAAAAAGGGGGAGAAAAAGTAAGGAGAAAAAGTAAGGAGAGAAAAAGTAAGGAGAAAAAGTAATGTTAAAAAGTGATGTTAATGGATGTAGAAAAAGATACATTATATTGATTTGAAGTTTACCTTGATAAGAAGTATCTAATTAAGGGGGAGATTGTTTCCTATCTCTATTATGATTAGAAACTCATGGTTATAAAGTTTGAACTATATTGTCTTTTTTTCTCAAGGTTTTGTCATCATCAAAAAGGGGGAGATTGTTGGCTCCACCCAGTGATTTTGATGAATAACAAAACATTGAGTACATATTATATTCTAATATGAATTTCAAGTTGTGAGTTTTCAGGAAGAAAGCACCTCAAAATTCCAAATATTTATGGTGTATGGCACGCAATGGCACGGAGCAAATCTCACATATCCGGGCATCCTATTCATTAAAAAAGGGCTTACAATTGCTTAATTATTATGTGTTTATGCTTTCATGAACATCATTTTTGATTTCAAGGCTTTTACTCTTGATTCTGGATGTTTTCAGTCTCAAGTGTCGACACCTGGACAGTCAAGTGTCGACACTTCAGCATTTAGCACGGACAAAAATCCTTGGCACGCCAAGTGTCAACACCTAGAATTCAAGTGTCGACACCAAGTGTCGATACTTAGATTTCAAGTGTCGACTCAAGGCCTGAGAATTTTGAAAATACAGAACTTTGTAGGTTCGAGGATTTTTGTGTCAAGTGTCGACACCTGTGCATCAAGTGTCGACACTTGAATGATCAAGTGTCGACTCCCAGAAATCAAGTGTCGACACCTGACAGCCAAGTGTCGACACCTGACAGCCAAGTGTCGACACCTGACAGCCAAGTGTCGACACTTGCAGCCTGACAGCTCTAACGGATCTATTTTTCTGGCTTGCAGAAATTGGTTTTCAAGCTCCAAACGGCTATTTCCAATGCTCCAACGGTCACAAACCATTTTTAGAGGGTTTTTGGTGTATTTAATCTCCACCAACCTCATTTTAAACAAGAAGAGAAGTGAAAAAGTCAAGAAAAAGAAGAGAGAAGTCTATTCAAGAGCATTCAAGTCCACTCAAAAGCCAAAAAGCCAATATTCTCTCCAAACTTCAAATCAAAAGCCTCTTCTAGCTTGATTCCACTGAAAAAGCCTACTTGCTCAAATTTACTACATTCCAAAAGGAGGCAACTTGAAGAAGAGTGAAGTCAAAGCATCACTTGGGCTTCAAAGATTCCAATCTACTCTTGAAGAGAGTTTGTTATAGCATTTAAATTTCATATTTGTTTTATTGTGCTTTAACCTTGCTTTCAAGGGTGTCTTGAAAGAAGGTTATTATGGTTTGTTGGTGAGCCAAAGTGTTAAAACCAACTAGAGTTAACTTGTGAGCCCGAAGACAAAACAAGTAGTTAGGTTTGTTGGTGAGCCTAGGTGATAAAACCAACTTAGGTTTTGACTTATGAGCCTTGTAAAAACAAGTCAACTGTAATCTGGTGTGGATTATAGTGAAATTCCCAAGGGTGGCTTGGGGAGTGGATGTAAGTGCTAGGTTTGCACCGAACCACTATATATCTTGTGTTTGTGTGTGATTGCTCTTTCCCTTTGCATTCTTTAATTAAGTGCTATCATCTTGCATCTAATTAATTGTTACTCACAAGCACCACTAGACCTTTTGTTTTATTGTATTAAATTTTTAAAAGATCCAATTCACCCCTCCTCTTGGGCTCCATTTCTGAGCAACAAATCCTATATGTCATTTTTTTGGAAATGCAATGTATGAGGTATGTTGCTATTTTGGTCCTATTTTCGCATTTATTCTCCAATTTTTGCTTTCAAACTCTAGTCTCAACTTGGTATTTTAGTTAAATGGTTATTGTGGTTTCTTCCATTGGTATGATTCACCTTCAAATGTAAGAGAGAAGAAGATCATTAGGAAGCTCTTGCATTAGAACAAGAAGCTCGAGTCCCAAGTTTTGAAACACAAAAGAAGAATCAAATAGGCTATGTTTTTTACCCTAGCATCCTAGGCTGTTGTGGCTAATTATTTTACTGTGTCTCAGTTTTGAATGTTTGATGTGTTAAGGGTCCTAAGTTAAATTTTTTAGGATTTGGGGAGTGTCACTAGTTGGATGTTTTGGAGGTGGCCCTAGGTTTGATGTTATTTTAGGGGATATATTAACTTCTTTTTTAATCTCTGAATAATCTATGAAATGAGAATGTTCTTGTTGGCTTAAATAAATGGCTTTACATAACTTACCAAGATTAATTTTGCACTAGAAGCACTTCAACACTTTATGACCTGAATCATTGATCTAGAGGATTACTGAACTTGATGTGGACCATATTGGCAACTATGGATAGGTCTATATAGGATTTAAGAGTAAGATTCTCGATATTGAAATATTGAGTCATATACTAAACTTTTGGAGGGCATAACTTGGTCATATGTTGTATGATTGAGATGATTTTTTTTTTAAAAAAAATATTATATAGTTTTGAAGATCTACAATATAATGCCATGTCCTTTGGGGGATGTTGCCTCAAGCAATTGATTCTTAATTCCTTTATTTGGGGTCTAAAATAGTCCCATCGAACTAAAAGTTTCCTTTTCTAGTAAGATTTTGATGGAGTGTAACTTCTAATCCAAGAAAGATCCAACAAAGAGATAGGGAGAAAATTGATGCAGAAGTTGAGATTTATCTCTTGAAGAATTTTAATTTTTTTACAAGAATTCTATCAGTCCTATTTATTTTAGGTAAAAGAGTTCTAGTATAACTACTAAGAAGAATCTAATCTAAATTATGCGGTGGGCTGATCTTGCTAGTATAAATTCAAGTTATGTATCTCCATTTTAAATCAATCAATAAAAGAAAAGAGGACTTAGGTCATACTTTCAAATTTTTTCCAATTTTTTTAGCTTTCTTTTGATAGATTCAAGTTGAGCAAGTTAACAAAAATCTTCCTCCCTCTTGATTGGATCAAGCATCTTCCATATACCATATATATTTCAAAGCTAAAATGCATACCTAAACATAGATATTTATCCAATTAAGACATCTCTAAACTTTTTTATTATTCCACAGACATTCCCTCTACTTTTTCAGTAGTTCCATAGCACCACCTCTTCTTTCATTTTGTTGCAATGATACCACCTCTACTTTTAAGCAATTGTAGACGTACTCCTTATAGTTTGATAATAGCAAAATAGAGGTACCCTAGCATATCTAAACTCTGTGCACATATATATATATATATATATATATATATATGATTATACTTGAGTATATGCTATATCATCCACTATTACCTAACTATTTAAAATAGAATCATGAGAGAAGAATCAAGACATAATCAAAATACTTGGATATCCGCTATACCTATTATACAGCAAACAATCCAAAACCAAAGAATCAAAATACATTCAACATAGAATTAAAAGAGAAGAATCAATATATTGGGACATGAATATCCAAAAATAAAATCAAAATATAATGTATTATCCACTATATGACAAAATTATAACAATGTATCATATATCACAATATATACCAGAAGTATTACAAAGTATTACAATCAAAAGTATCAAAATGTACACCAGAACAAAATCCTCTCTTTTCCATAATAGCTGATGAACATCATTGTTAGACACCATTATACAAAAATATAATCATGGTTGTGAGGATGTTGGGTTTGAGAGTGCTAACAAGAATGTTTCTACTAGTTGTGAGAGGGATGGCTAGAAGGCTTTTGCTATCTATAAGGGTGCTAGCTATGAGTGATGCAGGACTACTATGCATGCAATTCTTTTTGTATATTTTATATGTTGGGTTAGGTAATTAATTCTCAAATTTTAGATCAAAATTTGTTGTAGGAAATTTTGTATGAATTTTTGAAGCCAAGCATGCAGATTAGAATCTAGAAAAGTACTAAAGAAGGATCGCCGGGGCTGAGAAGCCTCGGTTAGGGCAAGTTCTCCTACAATATAAAGACTAGAGGTAGAGCGGGTGTACCTGGCAACTTCTGAAGCACCCGGTGAAGATCGCAATGAAGGGATCTCTCGTTCCTCGATGGATGCAGCCTAGAAAACCGAGCCAAAGATCCGCGGATACCCAGCTTTCTGCTCGGTGGTCCGATTGAGGCTTGGCTGGAGTCGTTAGATTCGTAGGAACTCGGGGACCTGCAAACGACCTATCAGGGGTAAGAAAACTCAAAGGATATCAAGAAAATAGAGGAAAATAGCAAAGGAAAGAAAGTTTTGGAGGGGGCTAGAAGGATGGTTGGCGGCAGGAAGATGGTTGCAAACATCGGGAAGAAGAACTCTCAAACCCCTTTATGCACATAGCAAGGTAATCACTCAAAACAATATAAGAACTCAAGGTTTATTTCATATCAAAATCTCTCCTCATAAAAGAGGCTAGGGTCCTTTAAATAGACCCTTAATCTTGGGCTCCAAGTAAGGGCACATAAGTCTTTACATAAGAATCCTTTTCCCTCTCAAACCCTAGCTAGAAAATAAGGAAACATTAGGTAGAAAAAATCCCTAAAAACTCTCATGACTTGGTCAACACTCCAAGGATGCCTAGGGGGGCGTGTTGGGCTTCTAAGAGCAGCAAGAGAACAGCCCAAAGGGGCTTGGGTGCATGGGCTTGGGCCTCTGGAAGCTGGGGTAGATTGGTAGCCAGGTAGCAGGAATATTCCTTGGTATCTTGCTTCTTAAGGGCTTGGGCTTGGCACCTGGGCTTGATTTCTTTGGGCTAGGATGCAGATGGACCTCTGGAATCATGGATGCCCTTATCTATGAATATACTTTGACATCTGGAAGGGAATCTAGGCATCTGGAGGGCATCTGCAAGAAATCAGGGTTTTCTGAATTTTCCTCCTGGGGTCTTCAAATCTTCAAGCTGGGTTGGACTTGGGCTATACTTCCATGTCTTCAATCTAGTTGGACTTGGTCTTCACTTGTATTATATAGTCTTGAGTCTTCAGTATGCTTGGACAGGACTCAAAAAAATAAAATTAGCTCAATATGAGCTGACTAGCATTGGACTGAACTAGCTCAACATGAGCTGACTAGTACAGAACTGAAATAACAACTCAAAAGACTCAAATAACAACTAAAATGGACTTAGATGGGCTAAGCCCTTATTACAGATGGACTCATTAATTATTGATCAATTCATAGAGGGTTGAAAAGCCTCCGTCTTATTCTGGTGCCTTCGGTGTCCCCACCAATTCTCCCGGGGTGGGAGGAACTCGACCCTGTCGAGTGAAGATCAAGTTGGCTCACATATCTCTCGAGGAGGTCTGGGTTGAGGTGCTGCAAGTCCTCTAGAGAAATCCATGAATCGTCCGACTCTGGCCGGCCTTGCCATCGGACCAGGAAGAGTTGATAGTCATGGCCCTAGGTCGTGATGGCTTGATCTTCTAGGATACGCTCGATCCATTCTCCTCTCTCAGGCCAATTTGTTAGTGGACACTCTAGGTTAGGATCACTTACAATGAAAAGGAATAGGTCCAAAGGCCTAACTAGGTATCATTGTCGGTTCCCTATACTCAACCAGGTCTATAATATTGAAGGTAGAACAAATGCCCAAATCCGAAGGCAAGTTTAACACCTAGGCATTTGATCCAACCTTCTCTATCACTTTACAATGGTCCAGCTCTGCGAGCATGAAGCTTCTTTTAGGCCTAAGCCTAACCAAGATAGAATCCACTACATCAAATTCTTTGACCCTTCTTCGAGAATTAGCCAGTTTGTTTTAAATTAGTGTAGGTGGTGAACATGCTGGGCACATGCAGACTCCTAACAAATGATTCAAAGGACTCATACTAACACCTAACAGACTTGACTATGCATTCCTATAGAAGGAAATCTTATTGAACTCTTTGGATCTAAACCTAACAGATTATAAGTTTCCTAGGTTTGATCCTAGCTTGACATGCACATGAAAATTTACAATGAACTCCTAGCAAATTCCAAAGAGTATGCCAGAAGTAAGATGCAAACCTAACATGCATGATGAATGCATGCAGTATGCCAATGACCCACGGATACCATCTTTCTACCGCCAACCATCCTTCCAGCCCCCTCCAAAACTTTCTTTCCTTTGCTGTTTTCCTTTATTTTCTTGATCTCCTTTGAGTTTTCTAACCCCTGATAGGTCATTTGCAGGTCCCCGAGTTCCTACGAATCCAACGACTCCAGCCAAGCCTCAATCGGACCACCGAGCAGAAAGCCGGGTATCCGTGGGTCATTGGCTCAGTTTTCCAGGCCGCATCCATCGAGAAACGAGAGATTCCTTCGCTGTGATCTTCACCGGGTACTTCAGATGTCGTCAAGTACACCCCCTCTACCTCCAGTCTTGTTATTGTAGGAGAACTTGCCCTAACCGAGGCTTCTCAGCCCCGGCGATCCTTCTTTAGTACTTTTCTAGGTTCTAATCTGCATGCTTGGCTTCAAAAATTCATACAAAATTCCCTACAACTAATTTTGATCTGAAATTTGGGAATTAATCACCTAACCCCACATATAAAACATACAAAAAGAATTGCATGCATATTAGTCCCGCATCAATGAGGCTACTAGTCGGGAGCTTGCAACTCACTTCTTGGATAGTCTCCTAGAGTGCTAAACCTCTCAGACCTAGAAAATAGATAGAACATGAACCATAAGTCCACTATAGTAATAGTGGCTAATTGATGGTAATAGTAATACCTATCCTTTGTCTCTCTCTTTTCATGGCCTACTTAGTTGCTGCCTTGACTAGATTTGCTATCTTGAGCCTTCTTCTTGACCTTGTCCTACTTGAGCCATTTGCAAGTCTTGGAATTATACCCCCATTGTAGGTAATTTATGCATCTTAGTGCAATGCCCTTTCTTTTATTTCTAGCTAAATCCTCTTTCTTTCTTCTAACTCGTTTCGATCTACCTGAAGATGCCCTAGGGAAGTGAGAACAATAGTAGGGTAGTCTATTCCCCACCATGATTGATTACTAAGGACTGACTAAATAATATGCTCATAAGCCTTAGCAAATGTATCTCTACTATACTGGTCATTAACAAAGTGCTTTGTCACCTTCCTTACAAACATAATTGCTACCATAGCATGGCAGCATGGGGTGCCTAATGGATCCCATCTTCTAAGTCCATAGGTCCTTTCCCTCAAGTCCACCATATATCTCAAATTACCATGATCAATTTCAAATTTCTCCCCTCCTTATACATAGTGGTAGTCCATGGACTTCAACTTGTCTCTCTCAAACTTCTTTTGTAACCTAGGGCTTAGAAGCCATTAAGTTTTTCCTAGCCTTCTTTTTAGCTTGCAATCTCTACATATCAATCTTTTTACAATCTCCACCAAGGTAATGATGGACTTGTCTCAAACATCGATGATTTACTTGTCGAAGGACTTGTAGATGTTATTCAACATTATGTTCAACTTGCATCTTGTATTGAATTCATTCCTTGACCATAATTTAGGTGGTTGCTATCTCAACCATTGCCATTCCTTCTCATCTAATTATTTAACCTCCTACATGGAAGCTTCAAAATCATAATGTTGTAGTCACCCTAGCACACTTCCAAAGTGCATCTAAAATGTTTGCCCTTGAATCAAATAGTTTTAAAATTAACATGTATATGCGATACACATAATCTATGATCAGCATTGGGAACAATAGACTGAAATGTCTCAACTAGACCCTATGCAAATATTGAACAAGTGAATAAGTTAGTACAATTTTATGTGCCATTAACACACAATACTGAAAAATAGTAGTATCGAACAAGTAAAACTTTTTGTCTATTAGAAATGAAGGTATATCCATATTCTCCTATGAACCTAATATCTCCTAATAAGCATATCAGAAACTAAGTCTGACCATCTTGGTCTCTACCTTAACCACGAACTATGTAATGAAGAACTTATTGTCATTGCTATCCTTTCTTGCAGTAGCTGGCAACTGACCCCTAAAGGATCCTTTTAGATGGCATCCATCCTGTCCAAAGATAGGTATACACTTCTTACAAACTAATTCTTGTATATACTTGTATATAGTAAGATAATAATACAACCTATTGAAAATGGGCTAGTTGGCCTCGTTTAGGCTCCTCACATCTAACAACATGATGCTTTCAGGATTCATCCTCCTAATGATCTTGTAGTACACCTATAGATGGGCATACTACTTTATGTGGCTTCTCTGAATGATCTACAATTTGTTTGTCTTAGCTTTTGGCTTTGTAGTACTAGGACCTAAATCAAAAACCTTCACATCTCTCCTAACTTGCTCCTTGAAATATTTGAAATTGCATCAACCCGTATCTCGTTGATATACTTCCTTGCAAGAAAGATGGATGTCACATTATATTTTTCAAATTATCTTCCATACTTATGAAATGGTTGGAAGGTCTTGATTTGGCAGGTGTCCTTTTTGTGTAATGATCAAACACATATTCTCTACCTACAATCCCTCCTACATATAGCCACAACCTTACTTCACTCACTTTTCTTATAGATGGAGTCAAATCCATCCTGAATTGAATAAAGCCTGAGCATTTTCTTGAATATAGCTACTTAGTCAAACTTCATCTCAATTACAAGCTTGATTGGCTTTTCCAAATAAAAAAATTATTAAATTCAAGATAGCTTATACTCTAAATCCCATTATCTAACTCACCATCATCACCAAGCTCCGAGCTAATAATTGTCACTAAGCTCTACTTCTCTCCCCACTATCTCTTTGTTTGCAAGAGTATATGCATCTATGTTAAGCTTGGAATTCTCAATCCAGGCTTTCATCTCCTTATTGATAAGGTCCTTATCCATATATATATTAAACAAATCATCCTTTTTATCTAACTCCCTTAGCTCATTAAAGAAGCATCACTATTACTTCTATTGTCATGGCCATCTATATGCTCAATAATGGCTTCACTTTCTCTCATCTTCCCTTCCTACCGGCTCTTTTCCTTTTAGTAGTGGCTGTAATTTCCTTCCCCTTATCATGAAAACCTTTTCCCTTTTCTGCTATAGCTATAATCTTACCACCAACTCTTTTGATAATAAGTCTCTTAATCCTGATCTTCCTACTCTAGCTTGGCTTAGTTGCTTCTTTATTAGTGACTATAGTTACAACTGACCCTACTTATTACTCCCTTGAGTCATCTCTCCATCAGCCACCTTATAACCACCAGAAGCCGCAACCACCTATAAAGATTGATGGAATGGAAGCAAGGGAACATGCTGGTGGTTCACATGCACTTCATCCACCTTATGCTCTATATGGACTTGAATTACATCCTCTCCTTTGCCTCCAACATATCCAATATTAAGAGGAAGAAAAAGATTGTTCTTCATTGATCATAGGGCCCTAAAGATCTTTAAATAGAATATAGGATAACACACGACTCCTAATAAGATTACAGTGATACTTCTAATATGATTAATATAGAGCATGATATTCTAGAAAATAATATAAGATAAATTACTCTCTTACCTAATTCTAGTACTCTCCTTCAAGCTAGAGCATATACAACAACTAAACCTGGCTTGAAATATATAGTAGAAAATTAAGTGGAGTTGAGAGCTTTGGTGAAGATGTCTACGAGCTGATATGCTGAACTGATGTAAAGTATCTGAATCTTACAAAATAAGATGAACTATTGACAAAGTCTCTAGAGACTACTCATGATCTGAGAAAGGAACACCTTGTAGAGACAGAGCTGGTATCAGAAGAAGTCCGAACAAGGATTCTATTTACTTCTTAAAAGGAGAGAAGAATAAACCAGACTCAAAGAAAGCAACATCAGTCGAAATAAAGTATTATCGAGTAATAGGATCTTAACACTTATACCTTTTTTGTGTCTAAGAGAATAAGTGAAGAAAGCCAAGTGAGAGCTATATTATCATCTTTTAGAGCTGAGAAAGTGAACAAGGTCAGGTAAGAGCTGCATAATCATCTTTCTGCTACTTGTCCATAGAGCTGATCAATGTCTTATTATCAGAGAGAAAGCAGTAAGAGGAGTGTTGGTCTTGTCCATAGAGCTGGTTAGGTGAGAGTTGGATATAATCTTTCTGCTACTTATGAAGACACCATAAAGAGTTGAGAATAATGATGATAGCAATACAAGAAAGAGAAGTCTGGATCGCTGCATAGAGGATGTGAAGATCAAGGAAAACCTATCACTAGTCAACTTGAAAGCATAGAAAAGGAGTTAGGATTCATGGCCCTGAAGAGGTATGCTCATCAAGCTTGTGGAATAAAGAAGCCCCTGCTATTGAGTTAAGAGGCCAAGAGGAAAAAAGGCACAGGAGATGCTGAGGTGGTGTGGTCATGGAGCTTGTACTAGATACAAGAGAAGGACTGGAGCCAATACTTGAGGATGTACTCGAGTACATGGGTGAGGATCGACTCCATAATGGCAATCAACTTTTTTTTATCTTTTTTTAAAATGAAATAACAATCCAGGCTGATGTAAATGAGATACAAGGAAAAAGAAAAAATCATGGTATTGAGATTTCTTTGGACAATTTTCTATCTTTTTTTGTCTTTTTTCTTTTCTTTTCTTTTCTTTCTTTCTTCTTCTTTTTTTTTGGTACAATGGACCGGGTCTAAGGATGGTGGTCTATAGCAGCCCTATAGACCATGAGGATGAGGGCATGGACCCCTCTTTGACTATGAGCAACATGGAGCAAGGCACCACGATGAGGATGGCAATAGTTACAAGTCAGGCAACAACATCTAGATAGGTGGTGACAATGATAGAGAACCAGGGAAGGTGGTGATGAGTGTGACATCATGATCATGATCAAAGAGGACAGTCTTGAGGTGGGTGGATCCATGTAGACAAGAAGAGGCAAGTGGTGGTAGATGGTAGAGTTTGCCAGGAAGATGGATGATGCTAGGGACTCCAATGAATATGGTGATAGTGAAGATGATGGGAAGGCAAGAGGGCATTGTGGATGGCAATGATGGCATCGAGGACTGAGGAATGGTACCAGATGATGAGGCCATGTTCTTGGGTGGCACCGGATGGTAGCAATCAAATTGCTCCAGAGAGAGAATGAGGTAGTTAGAAGTAGGGAACTAGCGATCTAAGAGGAAGGAGAGGGGATCTGAGTAGAGGTTAAGCAGAGCAGACATGGTGACAATGATGATGGCGATTTCCTCAACAGGCTCATGATGGTAGCTAAGCTAGAAAAGGGCATGGCCACAGTGGGTGAGGGCCATGAGGTGGTTGATGATACGGTGGAGTTTGCCAGGGTGGATGCCATGCATGGTGAGAAGGCCATGGCCAATGATATCATGAAGAGGCGGCGGTTATCACAGTGAAGGTTGACATTAAAGAGGGAGTCTGGGTAAGAGAAGGCAGAGCTGGAGCCTCTTCGATCTATTAGAGTTCCATCGGAGATCCAGCACGACCAAAAATAGGCAGGGAGGAGAGAAGCAAAGGGGATGCTTTGGGCAGGGTGTGGGGGGGAAGGCAACATGGGTGATTTTTGTTTCATGAGTCTAGATCAAGTGAGAGGTGGTTAGAGGATGGTGGGTGGCAGGAAGAGAAAAGGAGAGAAGGGAGCAAAGGGAGAGGGGATATGGTGGCATCTAGGATGATGGAGGGTAGGGATTCTCTGATACCATGTTAAAAGAAAGAAAAAAAAATGTTCTTCATTGATCTTATGGCCCTAAAGGCCTTTAAATAGAGTATAGGATAATATATGACTCCTAATAGGATTGCATTAATATTTCTAATATGATTAAGATAGAGTATGATGTTTTAGGGGTAACATAAAATAAGATGCTCTCTTCCCTAATTTTAACATCCAGTATATCCGTATCACAATTATCTTATGTCTTACCACAAGATAGTAGAATTGGGTATAGTTTTTGTACCCTAACTACTCCATCATATCTTTGATCTTTGTAATATTCATCCTTTCGAGGTCACAATTATCTAAGTGGCTCACAGATCCCTCACTATTGTGCATACAAGGAAAAAGCTTAATTGATCAACTATAGTAGATCTATACATTGCATAGATCACTATCTATCCTCACAAGAATGGGCACATAAAATCCAAATTAACAATAGCTACTCATAACCTATTGCAACAAACACAATCAACACAGAAATATTATTTTGACAATAAACAAGGGATGTTAAATGATCCATATACTACTCAAAGGATATTACACATGAACAAGTAATCACAAATATTGAAAAATAGTGACCTTACATGTGGATGTGCTAGCTCCATAATGACTATATTATATTAATAAGAGAAAGTAATGCATTAATGCATGAAAAATAAATATAAAGAAACTTGCATTATAGTTTCAATTGATCTCTCTTTCAAGACATATTCTCAAGCATAAGAATGGATAATTCCTAATAAAGAGAATCATAAGCAGCTATTGCTAATTTTCTTTTACTCTAACTACGTGTAGCTATTGCTAATTACAAAGTGGGGGAGTGGCTATGGTGGAATATGAGAAATGCTCAAGATAGTGGATAAACAACTAACTCCTGCTTTAGTATTTAATGTATAACTTGACTCCATTTTAGGAGAATAATTAAAATAGTGCTCCAATCAATTAGCCTTTTAGCATAAAAAAATCCAATAGTGACTATAGTGGAATGTACAGTGGCTTTTTGTTTACTGCACGTAGCTTAGAATAAAATAACATAGTGGATTTTTGAATGTAATTACTACAGTGGAATGCACATAGTGTAAGATTTAAAAAAACCCTCAAGAACATATGGATACAAAGTCAAAGGAGACCATGATACATGGGCACACAAATCATAGAAAAAGGAATGAGGCAAACAAATCATAATTTAGCATAAAAACTGGGGGATAAAAATTATAGAAAATTGACTACAATACACGAACACTAATCATTAGACCCCAAGTAACCATAACATAGCGTATACATGTGATCAATGCATTTTAAACAAGATTAAACCATAACATATCCTAGGAGGAATTAGAACAAAGAGCCACATGCACAACAACCATAAACCTAGGCTTTTAAGGAAAAGTAGAGTATAAACAAATTTCAGCCTCAAAACTATATCATGTATTTTCAAGAAATAATTTAAGAAAAAAGCATTACCAATCGAAGAAGGTGAAGATCCCTTCATGGCTCAATGAAGTCTTTTCAGTCTTTGTGGAAGGTTGCTTCAATGATGTGCAAGAATGGAGGGATAACCTAACTCAAGTGGAGGGTTAGATCATTGATGGTCGTTGGATAACCACTGGGGAATGGAGGATAGGAGTAAAGAGTTTGAATGGAATGATTAGAATTGGAGAGATAGCTGAAAAGATTTTCAAATAGGCTAAAAGAGGGAGAGGGTATATTATCATTTAAAATGATAAGTTTGCACTATCCCCTAGCTAGGGAGCTAAAGGATCCATTTAAAATAGTCTTTGAATTTGAAGAACACTTTCAAAACATTTTAACATCGAGAAAATATCTCTTGAATTTTTCGAAAATATTATAGGAACACCCGGCCCTGAACCTTGGGTTAGTCTTAAAAGACATTACTTGAAAATGTTTCAAACAAATCATCCAAGTTGCAAACTATTTCAATCTATTCCTTTAACCCCTCAACCAACAAATGTCATTAGCTATCATTTCAATTAATGAATATATCCTCTTCCTTTTTTAACCTATTCAAAATTTAATATCGATGTAGATAGATGAATAATCTAGATTATCCATATGATCACTTTGAGATTTGTCCAAGCAAATGAATATTTAGATCATTCATATAGTTGCTTTAAAAGCTATGTAAGCTAATTTATATTTGGATCATCCCTCACACAAATCATAACATGTTCCAAACTTTTTTATTTATCCACCTACATCAATCTCAAAGTGACCAATTAATGACCAAGATCATACATCCATCTACACAGATCTCAAAGTGATTTAGTGGGTGCCCTAGACTATTAATCCGTCTACACAAATCTCAAAGTGACCACATAGATGATGCAAATCATTCATTGTTTTGCATAAATCTCAAATTGAATAGTGGATGATCAGGATTATCCATCTACCACTACAAATTATTAGATGTATGTCCTAGAAGCCAATTAAGTAAGCACATGTAATACATTCTAAGGGTATACTTTATAATTTTGACTTATTAATAAATAAAGTTAGGTTATTATTTCTATTCATGTTGTGTTTTATGTCCATGAATCATCAATGGAATTAATAAGATAATGGCATGTATTCTCAAGAGTTTAGAATTTGAGATATATGTCATCGATGATTAATTCCTCTATTGCTCCAGATCAATGGATCACCATGGGGATAGTGATTGATCCTTTCTTTTGGATTAATGCACAGATCGCTTTCATCTAGGTAGATGAGTCTTGAGTCTATAGTATGGGGATATAGCGAAAGTGTAAGTACTTGTTGAGAACAAGGATAATAAGCATGACCAATATGAGAAGTCACTTGGATGGCTGCCCACTTATCAGTGACTTGCTCCATGCTATAGTAGTATGACTGGTCCTTTGACCTGCAATGCCTCAACTTTTCATAATAAGACTGCTATGGTTTGACTATATATAAACTTGGTCCCTAACTATATTGGTCTTCATAGTGCATGTTGGCTGTAGTAGGTTCATTGTAGGAATAGGCTATGCACTTACATGGAATCTGTCATCCTTGTTAGACAAGGAAGTAAGTCCTATGTGATCTATGAAACCGAGTTTAGAAGATCTCAACCAGTGCAGTTTGATTAGTAGAAAAAGAGTTTCCATAATTTCCAAGAACTCAAGTTGAATAGATTTAATAAATGATAGATGACAGGATTTAACAAGTAATCCATAACCACCATTTTGTCGAGATTCTGAAGAGGGACTTTATTGAAAATCATGTAGGATTCTATGCATATTTTTTTATAATTTACAGGTAAAGATAATCTATAATAAAACTATTTTAAATAGAAAAACATGCATATGCATCATATCTAATAAACCCTACAAGGATCTAGAATTACTGAAAAAAAGACTTGATTATATCTAAAATTGGGAATTAAAGATCTAAAGTTAGTTCATAAAACTTGGATTTTGGATTGGCTTCAATTAGGCTAAATAATCGGGTTAGATCTAAAGTTAGAATTTGATTAATATAGACCTTAGAAAAGTTGATTTAACCTAACCAAAAGTTGATTAGGATTAGGTCAAAAAGTATCTAGATCAATTCTATAGTGATAGGTTGATCAAGTCTATACTATTAAATAGACCTGATTTTTGCTCAGTGGTCAAACCTAAGTCCCTAGGCTAGTCTAATTGAAAGAGATGAACCAATTAGTGTCTCAGGTAAGTTTGACATTTGATCATGGTCATCAATTGGGACTACCTCTTACCTAGCCAACTTGTTGGTGACCAAGAAAAGAGGTTAATGGTAGAACCCTACCATCGATCTACTTACCTGGACAATTTAGTTAATTGAATTTTGATTAGATAACTTATTGATTCGAACAAACCCATGCCGTAAGGAAGATCAGTTTGACTGATCTAGGTGCCCTTAGACTAATATGATTCAACCCTCAACATTGACTTGATGAAGTCAATGGGAGGATTGTTATTGGTCCATGTCTTTTTCTTTTCTTAACTATCTAATTAAACTCTTTAAAATTATTAGATCTCTAAAATGATAAAATTATGGAGATAATTTAGTTATAGCCTATCATTAAGAGAGTGGTAATGAGTCAATAGTTAAGATGATCATTAGAGGTCCAAAGACCTGTGCCCAAAGACCTCTAATGATCATCTGGCTATATGAATTATCATTCATATTATGATGACTCAGTTGCTTCTTTTTAAATAATGGTCAGGTGGGCTAGCCAAAGTCGAGCTTGGCCATCGTTGGCTATAAGCACTCAATCCTATCATGTTAATAGTTGAACCTAACCAAGGCTTCTAGTGGTGGCCCAAAGGCTTATAGATTAGTTCTTCGGGCAAAATTATTAGCAGAACTTATTTAGAAAAATAATTAGTTAAAAACATACCTTTAAATGCATATGAGCTAGCCAAAGTCATGCTCATATGCAATCTATTGGATTCCGGTACTAGCTAAGAAATTAGTATAATTTCTCGAATTGGAGATAGAGACTACCAATTTGATCAAAATAATGAGGAAACCTTTAAACTAAAGTTCAAGTCTTTAGGATTAATTGATTCATATACTAATTAGGTCTTATTCTCTTTTTATATTAATATAGCCACTACTTTGTCATTCTAATTATTATTAGACAATGAAAAATTTATGGGACCTAATTTTGATAGTTAGTATCAAAAGTTAAAAATTATCTTGGAACATGAATGGATCTTGTATGTGCTAATAGATCCGGCACCTATGGAGCCTACTCAGAATATTCATGGTGTAGCCTGAGACAATTATCAGAAGTGGCTTAGTAACCAAACCATGGTTTATTGCATTATGCAGGCATCCATGAACGATGAACTAAATCATAAATTTAAAGATGCTCAGCTGGAGGATATGCTTCAAGTATTGAAAGAATCCTTTAGCACTCCTGATGATGTTAAAAGGTAGAAAACATCTTGTGCCATCTTCAATACTAAGATGAGAGAAGAGGCATTGGTCACTAAACATATATTGTATATGATCAAACTGATCGAGCACCTAAGCAAACTTAGATTTTTTCTGCATGAACAGTTGGGGAAGGATGTGATCCTGAATTCCTTGTCAAAGCCTACCTTAAATTTCTTGATTATTAAGAATGACTAAGCCTGTAGTCAACTACCACAATCTATTGGGGTTATTGCAGACCTAAGAGAAGGATCATTATAAAAGGTTGGTGAATGTGGGAGGTTCAATAAGGCATCATCTCTTTAAGAAAGGGAAGAAGAAAAATAAGAAAAAGGTGCATAGTTCTCTGGTGACTTAGCCAGGTCAGATCAAGGACTTAAAGTCCGATTAGACTTAAGTTGATTGCTTCTACTATAAGAAGTAGGGACATGGGAAGAGAAATTGTCCTCGTTATATTACCTCACTGGACCTGAACAAGACAAGAAAGAAAAATCAGCAAGCTATTACTAGACGAGGTACTTATATGATAATGCCTTGTAATTTTTTAATATATGATACTACTACTTAGGTATTGGATACTGGCAGTCCTATTAATATTTGTAATTTATCGTAGGGACTTCAAATCAGTAGAAGATTTGAAGATGGTGAGAGATTCCTGAATATTGGAGATGGAAGATCAGTTCACTATACTTTGGTACTAGACTATCTAGATTTCTAATCCAATGATGGAAAGCTTCTAGGTATAGTCAAGTACTTGTTAACTCAATATTGATTCAAGAAGGAATTGACCACTTCAAGTTATTAGAGTAGATGCTCGATAGTATTTTAATTTAGCAAAGCCTTGGCCAAGATAATCCTTGTGAGAAGTCACAGGATTTAGCAGGTTGAGATATATTTGGATGTATTATTCAAAGTTAGTAGTTGACTCTAAATTTATTTTCGAGTATTAGGTCAAAGGAATGAATTATACAGTAACCATAGCTAGGGTTCTTGAATGTTTCTTTGCCATCATTCGACCTTCCTAGATGTCGGGTACCATTACCAGATGATCAGGTTAATTAGTTGAAGAAATGGTTCTTGAACTATTGGCTTAGCATTCAAACCTATGAGGTCATATACATAAAAAGTTTTTGACTAATCATGATAGCTGATTAACGATAAGAATCATTCAAGGATAAAATTATAAATATGATTAATAATTAACTCTATACAAATATTATAAATTAATTATTATTAATTATAGAAGGATTAATTAGTAATTGGATTGTTAATTGGTTCAATTTGATTAAGTAAAGAGGTTTTGGTCAAGTTTAATTAAATTTAGTTCAATTAAATTTAACCCGATTAGGTTATACGATGACCTAATCACTAGGATGTTTAATTCTTAATTTGATTCAGACTTGGGCTCAATTAATTTTAAATTTAATTAAAATTTAATTAAATCTAATTGGGACCTAATTGGATTGGGTTCAAGTTGATTAAATTAGTTATAACTAAATTAATTTTGATTTTTAACTAATTTTGGTCAAATCTTGGTCAAACCCTAATCTAGTCTAACTTGTTTTCTTTCCAAAAAATTTTCCATGCCTTTCTAGAATTTTTTCATAAGTTTTTCATAAAAAAAAATTAATTTTTTTAATCATCTCTCATTTTCATTTGGATTAGGATTAGTTTGAATTAAATCTATAATTATTTGAATTCAATTTGGTGGAGTCCTTTTGGGAATAGAGCTCCTAGTCTTTTCCAAACTCTATTTCCTAATCCTAATTTAATCCTTCCTCTAATAAATGAAGTTTTATTTCAGTTTTTTATTATATGTGCAACATTAAGATACCAATTACCATGCAAAATCTGAAGTAAAATTATCATAAAAAATAAGAGGAGAAGGGGGCATGAATTCAGATAGTGTGAGGAGTTCTAGATCTAGCACTAGGACTAAAGGAAGAGAGAAAAAGAAAAAGAAAAAAAGAGGGTTTTCTTGATTTTATTTTTCTTCTTCTATCTAATCACCTCTTGATCCACCTCTTGATATTCTTGGAGGGTCCAAAAAGATTTTAAAATAATTTTATTTCAGCCATCCAATAGCCTTCACACGGAAATAGTAGTCCGAGAAGGTTGATCGTATCAAAGTTTCATATGGGCGATTCATAGAGGCTGGACATCCTGTATGGTTATGAAGCAATGTAGAGTGCCCTTATCACGTATCATTGGTAGCAACGATCATTGACCCATGATCAGGTATAGAATTTGATCTCATAATTATTTATAAATTAGATCTACAGCATGTATTGGCTAGATTGATGCATGATGATTTTGTTTTCTATATTATTTATCATGTTATAATCCTTGTAGAATTTATTAGATATGATCTATATGCATATTTTTTTATTTAAAATAGATTTATAATAAATTAACTTCTACTATAAATTGTAAAAAAATATGCATGAAATCCTAGGCAATTTTTAATAAATGTATCACATAATAACTATACCTAGAGGTTCACTTTCTATTTATCTGGGTTGCCACTATATGCTGCTAGGTATCATTTGTGGCTTGTGGGATTCAAGGAGATCATTTTGATGATTGATGGTTCTTATGAAGAAGAATTAGAAATATTTCAATCTATTGAAAGGAGTTTCAATGATGTTGTGATGGAGATTATAACATATCTCACTACCAGATTGAATAGGACCATGGAGTCATACATATAAGGAGTTGTGACTGATTATATGGTTGAATTTAGCATATAATTGTTGCTAATTAGGTCAATTGGTTCAATTAGATTGAATCAAATAATTGGGCTAGGTTTGGATCAAGTTAAATTAGATTTAATTTGATCAAACACAAGAAGGTTGGATTAAATTTGAATTTGAAAAAAGGTTGGAATCCTATACCAAGTCAAAGGGTTTGATGCCCCAAGAAAGAGGGGCATGACAAGTTGTGCACTAGGAGAAGAAGGCCGCCCATGTTTTTGGTATCCAGATTTCTTTGGTGTGAAGATGTTCATGCGCCAAGACGAGTTAATGCCCAAATCCCGTGCCCTTGAGGAGTTCTCCACACCCTTGAGAAGGAAAGTCCTTCTCTTTCAAGGCATTGACTGGTCAAATTAGTTTAAGACTCAAATTCCAATGTTAAAACAAAATCTGGTTGCTGAAAATTTCTGAACTGGATGCTGATTTTTTCCAATTTCTGGCATTAAAAAGGAACCATGTTTTCCTTTGAAACATAGAATAGGGAGTTCAATTCCTTTTAGGATGTGGAAGAGGGGCTCTAGGACTTCCCAGGGCCAATAAATATAGGACCTCAGGCCATTGAAAATGTGGAAGAAAAATTCTGAAATAGAATTCAGAAAACAGAATTTTACAACAAGTTTTTTAGAAATAGAAAATAGGGTTTTCTGTAACATGGTTTTTAGCATGAAAATTCTATAATTTCGTAGTTTTTGTTTGGTTCCTCTCTCTCCTCCCTTCCTCTTATCCATGCCCAAAGGTTGGGCAGTGACAATGCCATCTTCTTCTATGAATTCAAAGGAGTTGGACATGCAGCCTTTGAAGAATTCAACAAACATTAAGAAGGTCTCTACAAGGAAGCTAGCACCCTGGTGAATTTGGCTTCTCAGATTAGTCCATGACTATGTGCGGATACCTATAGAGGCAAGGCACATTTGTAGTTTCAAGAAAAACTAAGTTCGAAGATTATCGATGGGTGAAAGGTATGCAAGAAGATAGGATCTTCTAATTTTACTTTTATAATAAAATCTATTTTTGATTTTTATTCCATTATGAGTATAATCGTGCTCAAGTTTTCTTTGAAATATGAACTTTGTAGATTAGATCTTGGAGTAATTTACAATTAATTTTTATTTTATTCTACTATGCATATTGATGCATGTTCAAGGTTACCCTAAACTTTCATCAAGTGGTGTCATACATGGAATAAAGATGATATAGATCGATTACTTGATCATACTATTGCTTAAAGGATTGAATCTAATACCCAAATCAGATTTTGATCTTTGTCATATGTGATATAAATTAGGATTCTAAGTTTATATGTGAGATGCGCATGTTTTTGATACTCTTAACATATATGATATATTTCAGGATTTGTAAAATTGTTTACATAATTTAGTTACCTTAATGATGTTTTCATATATGATATAAAAGGTAATTAAAATATAGAATTAAAAAAAGATACCCATAAATAAAAGTTGTTTATTTATGTAAATAATAGTTTCAATCAAACTTCATCTTGACATAAGGTTATTATGGCATAACAAGATTGTTATGTTGAAATGGTTATTTCAGGATGAAAAAAGATCGAGAACATAAATCATATGCATATATTTCATGGATACATGTAGTGATCACCGTAGATCACTACAACCCTTAGTGTAGGGTTGTATCATGAGTACACATGTTTTTATTCATGGTTTACACTTTGTGTTCCATGGTGATGGGAACCAACAGCTAATCTAATTTTGAAATAAAATTGATCGATTGGTATCTAAGAAAAGTGTTTTAAAATTGTGGTTACTTAATTAGGACCATTGCACATCCTAGTCCACTGCGAGTTAGGTTTCAAAGGATAAGTGCACGAGAAGCCTCTCACCATTCTTATACTTATTAGCTAATTTAGTTGGAGTTTTGAATTAGGTTGCTTAAGGTAAAAGGTTCACTGCAAGAGTGGGAACCATAATTCTAACTTGGTGAACCAAGTCAAGATCTCATGTATAGATCCATGATAATTATGGATTTACATAAGATATAAATAAATAATTAAAACCAAAAAAGAACTAAATTAAATCTTCTCATAAATATTAAGTCAAACAGTCTTTCACCGTTATAGTTGTGTAGGTGCTCTACTGGTATTTATTGTTCTCGACTAGATATAGTAGTTCAGTTGCATCGAAAAAGTGCAACCACTCTATAATATGAGATGCTTCGAGTGGAGATGGGATTGAGCCCAATAACTATTAGGTGAGGTTCCCAATAACGGCTTCACTTTCTAGTGAATGGTGGGTTTGATTTAACTAAGAAATGAGGTCAATAACTATAAGGTAAAGCTTTAGGACTTAGAGACCAATGGCCACTATAACTTGCTTGAGAAGTATTGGACAGGAGTTGTCCACTCATTGGTTATCACATCATCAATAATTGTTAGATGAGGTAGGGGTGTAATCGATGGGACCACAGTATCCACTTGAAATCTTAGTCATGAAAGTTTCTATTTCTCCATCTGAGGGTTGGAGATTTAAAAAAATAGTGGGAGTAAGTTTGCTTTTAAATAAAATCCCTAGAACAAACTAACATAAGTCAAATACAAAATCTAACTAGAATATGTTTCTCTTTATAGAAAATGTCTTCTTCAAATCCTCTCACTCGAATCCTTGATACCAACCATTTAACTAGGCCAAATTATAAAGATTAGCTCCAAAACTTGAAGATAGTTTTGAGTTCCGAGAAGTTATGTCATAGACCATGATATTCCCTCTTTATCATCACATTCGATCGCTGATCAAAAGGATGAGAAGTGGGACAAGGATGCTAATAAAGCTAGGTGCTATGTGCTGGCCTCCATGTTCAATGAGCTCCGATGCTAGCTCAAGGACATGAAGACTGTCAGGGGCATGCTGACTCACTTGCAAGAGTTGTATGATGAGCAGAGCCACACAACTCGCTATGAAGTATCCAAGAAACTCATCAAGGCGAAGATGTGTGATAGGCAGTCTGTCCATGGCCATTGTTTGACAATGATGATGGACTTGAAGGAGCTTGAGAAGCTCAGCATGATAATGGATGAGGAATTATAGATGGATCTGATCTTGCAATCCCTTACTGATTCATATGGATAGATTATCATAAACTACTATATGAATAAGATCAAGTGCACCAAAGCTAAGTTGTTAAATATATTACTGATTTCTAAAGGGGCCTTAAAAGGTTCAAGGGGCACTATTCTTGCTATGGAACGGACTTCATCTTCCAAGAAAAAGTCTACCTAGAGAAGAAGAAGGCTATGAAGAAGCAAAAGGAGAATAAGTCAAAGTAGGAAGCTCCTAAGAAGAAGGTCACAAACAAGGAAAAGTATTTCTACTGTAACTCTAATGGCTACTAGAAGAGAAATTATCCTACATACCTAGCAAGCCTAAAGAATAAGAAGAACGACATGCATTCTGAAGGTACATCTGATCTACTCATTATTAAAACTAATCTTACAATTTTTTCTACTTCTAGTTGGATCATAGACTCTCTTTCTAGTGCTCATCTATGCACTTCAATATAGGATTTGGAGGAAAGTAAAAGGTTGAGGGAAGGGGAAATAACCCTACAATTCATAAACAGACAAGAGCTGCTGTTTTGACTATGGGGACCCATCCTCTGTGACTATCATCAGATCTTAGTTTGATTTTTAGGAACTTATTTTATACTTGTCGCTAGCAAGAGTTTGATTTCTATTTTGTCTATAACGTTGGACAATTATGTTTTCAACTTTAATAAAGACTACTATACCATTTATTCTAGAAATAACATGGTTGGATATGATTTTTTAATTGATAGTTTCTATAATGTATCTGTGAATATAACTAAGCAAAATGTAAAGCTATAGGGTCTAAGAGACCTAGAGATGAAACTAACCTTAAGTATGTGTGCCACCTTAGGGTAGGTCATATAGGAAAAGAAAGGATTACAGATTGGAGAAAGATGGGCTCTTGGGTTCATTGACTACCGAGTCTTATCCAGTCTATGAATCCCGCCTTCAAGGAAAAATGATCAAGCTGCCCTTTATGGGGCAAGGGGAAAGGACCACTGATGTGCTAGCTCTAGTGCGCACTTATATGTGTGGCTCATTCGATATACAGGTTAGAGGAGGTTACATCTATTTCATCACCTTTACCAATGATTTCTTAGGATTTGAGTATGTGTATCTTATAAAACATAAGTCTAAAATCTTTGAAAGATTCAAAGAATTCATAAATGAAGTAGATAACCAAATTTAAAATACTCTAAAAGTTTTTTGATCAATAGAGGAGGTGAATACCTTAGTGAAGAATTTCTAAGTTATCTCAATGAAAATGGTATAGTCTCATAATAAACTCTGCCTAGAATGTCTCAACTCAATGGGATTTCAAAATTGAGAAATTAGACCCTATTAGAATGGTTCGATCTACGATAAGCTTCACAGACCTTCCCTTGTTTCTTTGGGGATATGCTTTACTTACCACTAATTATCTCTTGAATAGGGTTCTCTCTAAATCCTCTCTTTCCACACCGTATGAAATTGGCATGGTAAAAAACCAAGTCTAATTTACCTCAAGATTTGAAGATGTGAGGTCTATGTCAAAAGATTACAGGCAAATAAGTTAGAGACTAGGTCCATGAGAACCGTTTCATAGAGTATCCTAAAGAATCTTTAGGATATTACTTCTACTTTCCAAAGGATCATAATGTGATTATAAGCCAACATGTATCTTTCTAAAAAAATAATTTATCCAAGATGAAAGTAGTAGAAGGCAAATTGGACTCAAGGAGAAAGTCTCTAAAGAAGAGCAATGAGTCTCGGAACATATAGAACCTATTCGAGATGAGCCAATGCATGTAATTTCTCCTCCACCTTGTAGATCTAATAGGATTTTCCATCCACCTGAGAGATACTTAGGTATCATCACAAAGGATGTAGAGAAAATGTTCCTTATAAGAAATGGGGTACATGAGGATTACCCAAAAACCCACAATAAGGTGATGTTAGACATCAACTTTGAAAAATAGTTAGAGGCTATGAAGTTAGAAATTAACTTGGTGTACTAAAGTCTAGACCTTAGTGGATCTATCAGAAGGTATACTACTTATTGGGCGTAAAAGGATCTACAAGAGAAAGATTGGTTCACTTAGAAAGGTAGAGACCTTTAAGGCAAGGCTTGTAGCTAAAGGTTATAAACAGCACGAAGGCATTGACTATCAAGATACATTTTCACCAGTGGCTATGCTGAAATTCATTCATACACTGTTTACAATTGTAGCATATCATGATTATGAAATATGGTAGATAGATATGAAAACTGCTTTTCTGAATGGGTATCTTGAGAAAGATATCTATATGGAGCAGCTTTTGGATTTCACTTTCAATGATAGAGATCACAAAGTCTGCAAGGTACAAAGGTTAATATATGGACTCAAGCAAGCATCTCGGAGTTGGAATACCAGTTTCAATGATATGATCAAATTATTTGATTATATCAAGAATGAAAAGGAACCATGTGTATTTAAAAAAGTCAATGGGAGTGCTGTCACGTTTCTCGTATTGTACGTAGATGACATCCTCCTGATTGGGAATGATATTCCTATGTTGACTTTAGTTAAAATATGGTTATCTAAGAAATTCTTCATGAAAAGCCTTAGGAAGCATCCTACATATTAGGGATAGAGATCTATAAAGATAGATCTAAGAAGATCTAGGCCTCTCATAGAAATTGTACATAGAGGATATGCTGAAATGATTCAACGTGGAAAACTCCAAAAGGGGATTTCCACCGATCAGGCATGGGATTTATCTCTCCAAAAAAATATGCCCCAACACATAGGAGAAGATACAATGCATAAGCAAGATCCCTTATGCTTCCTCTATAAAGAGTCTCATGTCTACCATGCTATGTGCATGACCTAATATAGCTCATGCTATGAGTGTCACAAGAAGATATCAGTTGAATCCAGGAAAAGAGGATTGGACAACTATGAAATGTATCCTTAAGTACTTAAGAAGTACTAAGGATATACTTTTTCTCTTTGGACAAGGAGAGTTGAGAGTGCAAGGATGCACAAATCCACTACCTCAAAAAGAAGCTCATCAAGGTATAGAGAGTGACATCACCTATAATGTGGTAGACCCATTGACGAAGCCGTTGAGCTAATAAAAGAAAGAAGTCCACCTTAAGAATATGGGGCTTAGATTTATGACCAATTGACTTTAATGCAAGTGGGAGATTGTTAGATATATATCCTAGAAGCCAATTAGGCCAATATATATAACAATTCTAAGGGCATAATTTATAATTTTGACTTATTAATAAATAAAGTTATATTATTATTGCCATTCATGTTGTATTTTGTATCCATGAATCATCCATGATATTAATAAGATGATACGTATCCTCAAGAGTTGAGACTTTGAGATATGTGTCATAGGTGATTAATTTTTAAAATACTCTCGATCGATTAATCATCACCAAGAGGTGATTGATTCTTTTTTGATTGGTGCATGGATGGCTTTCATCTGAATAAATAAGTCTCGAGTCTACAGTACGAGGATACTAAGTGAAAGTATAAGTACAAGTTAAAAATAAAGGTACTAAAACGAGAAGTCAATTGATAGCTATCTACTTTCAGTTAGATGCTTGATGCTATAGTAGTATGACTGGTCCATCAACCTACAATGCTTTTGCTATTTATAATAAGACTATTATGGTTTGATTATATATAAATCAAGTCCCTAGCCATACAGGGAATAGGATGTTGATAAGGGCATAAAAATCAACCATAGAATCATTAATTTTTAAATCAAATTATATTTATATTTTAAAAAATTTGATATTTTTATGTAGTGTTTTAAGGAAAGAATCCATCAACGTGAAGAGCATAATTTTAGGAGTCTAATGGCATAAATAGTATATAAATCGGATTTCAATTGAGCTGAAAAATGAATTTTGAAGGAATTAATAAAAAATTACATAGTTTTTAAAGTATTGGAATCAATCGCCCAGTCCACATCTGCCATTACCGTCGGTCCACGACTCCTATCCGTGGACCACAAGCCAAACCAAGCCCCGATCTTGCCAGGAAAGATGGCGGAGCTCCGTCTCTCACCGCTGGGACACATGAGAAGCCGTTGAAGGACGAAAAATCAGCCGTCGCCTTTTCCTCCCAGATCTCTTTTCAAGCCCTCCCTCAAGCCACTGTTCATCCCTGTTGCAGTCTGCCATCCACCAGCCACCACCTTCCAGATCTTCTCCTGCACCGGTCCTCCTTTCCGAAGCCACCGTATGCTGCTTCTCCTTTGAGCTTCCAAACAACTGCCATTGCAATCTTTCACCGGTCATCCCAGCATCGTCTACAGCCGCCGGCCATTGTCTGCTGCGTCACTTCCTCCCTTTCCGACTGGAGATGCTGTTCACCAGGAAGCCACTACCGAAATCGAAGCCTATGCCATGATCGGTTTCCAGCCATTCCTCCATCAAGCAAAGCCGACGCCATCACTGCTGCCTCCTTCCCTGTTCCCGAACCCATGTCTGCCCATTGTCAATTATGATACAGTTGGAAAAACTTAAAGTTGTTCAAAGGATTAATTTGTTCAAAGTGAAGTTGATTTTTGAAATGTTGCTGAGATAAAATCGGAGTTTACATTTCGAGAAGAGATAAAACAGAACATGGTTGCGATGGTTAGACGGGTGCGGGATAAAGATAAGAACATAGGAGCTGAAATAGGTACAGGGATAAAGATAAGAAGCGAAGTCGTTAAGGAGAGAGAGGATGAGAAACAAAAACGGTTTTCACATGGACTCGATGTGTTTCCCTGCATTTCATCACCAAGATATCGATCGACACATCCCAGTTCCAGCTAGCCTGTATTGTGCTATCTTTTTCTTATTCCCCTCCTCTCCTCTTCTTTTTATTTTTTTTTATCCTTCCAATATATGAGAAAGAGAGTAAGCTAGGAAGAGAGCATGCCTCCATGGGATTTTTATTTTTACTTTTATTTATTTAACTCCAAGTCTGTTAATGGCTTAGGAGTTAAACCCTTTATAATTAAATTAGTTCTCCAATAAAAATTATATTTTTATTATTTCAATTTTTCTTTCAATTTTTTTTTTTATTATTTCGGCATTAGGATAGTTTCAATTTTTTGCAATTTACATTCTTGCAATTAATGTAGCTTTTATTTTTGCACATTTAAATTCTGCAATTAAAATTTTTGCAAGTAGTTAAGTTGATTTTATTTTTTTAATAGTTTTTAAAATTTTTAATTTAAATCATGTCTGGCTAAGCAAATCCTCTAGGATTGGTGATGAAGCTAGATCATGATTAGAAGCCCTTCCTTGAATTTCTTCTTGGGCTTTGATTTTAAGAAGCTTTTTTTTTAAACTTCTTGTCAAGAGACTTGATGGATTATAGTTGGGTTAAAATTCTTTATTCCTTTTTGAACTTCTTGCCAAGAGACTTGATGGATTATAATTGGGTTAAAATTCCTTCATAGTTCATGTTTGATTCGGTGCTAGAAGGATAAAAGATAGAAATCTCAATAATTTTTCTTTTCTCTTCTTCCTTGTAAGACCTTGATGGATTGTAGTTGAGTTAAAATCTCTTCATAATTCATACTTGGTTAATACAATGGGAGAAGTTGGAAGGATTTATAAGAGGGATCATTAGAAAGGTTTTCAAATCATTGGTTTAGTGAATTCAAAAGTCCTAGATCCTTAAATTATATATTTTTTCTCAATTTGATTAATTTTATCTTTGTTGAAGCTCACTTAAGCAAGGGTTTGGACATAGTTCAAATACAAATTTCTCATGGGATCGACCCGTACTCGTTGGACATGCTACTTTGCACACTGTGCGCTTGCGGTTAAACTAAAGTTTACATCAAGTTTTTAGCACCATCGCCATAAAATTGGTATATTTTAAATTATATTTTAAATTCTTGCTTTAACTTTAATCTGATCTATCTAACATTTTTTTTTAAGTTGGTGAGTGGTGGAAGCCAGGTACAATTAAATTATTATTATTTTTCTTTCGGCAATATTATCTTTGTTGCCGCCAAGACCGCCGTGGCCCATAGCTGCTGTCGGCATCAGATAGCCCCTCGTCTCTTCAGGATCAGCCTGCTCTTCTAGACCTACAAAACAAGGATTAGAGAACCAGGCTGGGGATTCCGACGGGGGCACTCCGACGGTCAAGTCAAGATGATCCAGGGGAACAGATCCTCCTGATTGAGCCCCTTGGGTGGACTCCATGCTAGGAGGAGTGAATGATGTGTGGTGGGTGTAAGCAAGCTAGGAAAGGTGGTGGCCGAGATGAACTGGAGCTGGATGGGTGTGTCCGGGCGATCTTTCCCACGAATCTCCGATAGCTGGTGCGGACACCAGAGGCACCAGAATAACATAGAGGCTTCTCAACCCTCTGTGGATTACTTAGTCACATTCAAGTCCATTTGTAATAAAGCTTAGTTTATCTAAGTTATTTTTTTTACTTGAGTCTTGTACTAGTCAGCTCATGTTGAGCTAGTTATTTTTCGGCGATCAGTACATGTAATGACTCATACAAGTGAAGACCAAGCGAGTCCAAGTATAGACCAACCCAACTAAAGCTATGAGGATCATGGAAAGCTTAGGAGAAGAAATCAGAAGCCCGGGAGACAAGCCCGAAGCCCTGAAACGCAGCCCTGAAGCCCTGAAATGTAGCCTGAAGTAAACTGGGCCAGCCCAGGCCCAGGAGGAGAGATAAGTGGTGCCAAGACTTTATTCTTACCACCCTTGGTCAGCCACTAGGGTCACCTCCCTTAGCCGACCAAGGCAAGAGGAGGGAGAAAAGTTTTAGGGATTTTTCTACCTATTTTTTTCTTATTTTCTAGCTAGAGTTGGATGGGGATTCAAACTCCTATGTAATATCTCTTTTAGCCTTACTTGGGGGCCAAGTCTAGGAGTCTATTTAAAGGGCCCTAGTCTCTTGTATGAAGAATTAATTTTGATATAAAATAATATTTGATTCTTCAATTGCTATGTGCTACCTTGCTGTGTGCTTGAAGGGATTCTGTGTGAGCCCTTCCTCTTCCCGGTGTTCTGCGGCTGTTTCCTGCCACCATCCTGCTCTCCAAAACCCTAGTCGCCCACTCTAATCAACAACTTTTCCTTGCTATTTTTCCTTCATTTCTTCTTCCATACTGTGTTTTCTAACCCTTGGAAGGCCGTTTGCAGGTCCCTCGACTCCGACAAATCCAACGACTCCAGCCAGGCTGTAATCGAACCATCGAGCATAAAGCCAGGTATCCACGGGTCTCTGGCTTGGTTTTCCAGGCCGCATCTGGAGTAAGAGCGATCTCGTCATATACGATCTGCACCAGGAACTTCCACCATTACCAGGTACACCCCCTCTGCCGTCAGTAGCTCTATTGTAGGTGAACTAGCCCAACCAAGGATTCTCAACCTTGGCGGTCCTTCTTTTTCTGTTACTTTTAGGTCCTATCTTGCATGCTTTAGTTTCTTATATTGCATAGTTTTTCCTGCTTAGATTCCTGGTCTATTCTTCGGGATTAATCATACAACTTAATATTAAAACATAAAAAAAATACATGTATGCATATATAGGTTCCGCATCATTTGGTATCAGAGCCTATTTTGGGCTCAGTTCTCTTTGGATACTCGGATCGGGCACTTCACCATGGCCATCCGGTCATAGGAGATTATTAGGGCTTCGAAACCCTCTTTCCCAATCGATGGGATCTCCTATGGCGGTAGGGGTGCCGCTGTGAATTGGCTCGTGAAGAAGAACACAAAGAGTTCTTTAAGTTTTTTTTTATTTTTGGCCTTTTCAGTATATACCCTATTATTTTAATTGTTTCTGCCTATATAGAACTCAGAAAACTTTGAAATTTATTTTTCTGGATTCCTCATAATTCAAAGTATTTTTTAGAATTTTCTCAGGAATTATTTTGGTATGTGAATTTTCTCCCAGCCGAAACACTACCTGAGAATAATTCTGCTCTATTTTGGCAGCAAACCCGATTTCGGAAAGTTTAGAGTTTTTTAGTATAATTTTTGCATATCTTTAATTTTAGAATATTTCCTACATATTAGATCATAATCTCCAATTATCTTTCTATTTTACAAAATTCCCAAAACAAAAAAAAATTTACATAAATTTAAAAATACCAAAACATCTAAACCCTAATTTGCATCTTCATCAGCCTGCCATCATTGCATAAATTACTTTAAGGGTACTTTTCTTTATGTCAGATAAGGGGAGGAGTTGATAACCTCTCCTTAGCCCAAAATCACATCCCTTGCATTCGGTCCCAAGCCTAATCTAAAATTAATTAGATTTAATTTGCCCTAGTGGGCTAGGGACACCCATCGATCGGGTTCAGTCTTTGTGGGATGACTAGTGCACCCAATTCATTTTCTATTACTAGATACTGGTGTCTAGGCAAGAGGTACAATGTCAAACGACCTAAGCAGATCGGTGGTTCCTTAATTGGGTCCCTACGAGAGCAGGGGGGCCTTCCACCATCCCACCTCTTACCTGGACAGATTAAAGGATTAGGATTTGAGTTGTGTGTAAGTTGAGTCAATCCATTTTGATTGTGCTCTAGGTTTAGGCAACTATAGTCGAGTCAGTTTGAGTCTTGCATGAGCACTAGATCAGGAGCATCATATCATCCTCCATCTCCACCTTTGGCTGAACCTATGGATAAGCTGGAAGCCCAAATTCAAGCCCTTGTAGATCAAATGGCCCAGATGAACCATAGGTTTGAACACATAGACAACCGTATTGGAACCCTAGAGGAAGCACGTAGGCCTCATAGTGAGCCAGATCCAGAGTCACCTCCCCATCCTAGGAGAACCCCTCGCCATGACCCATACTATGAGGTTGAACCTAGGAGGACCCCAAACCCTGATCCCTACTTTGAGGCTGAACCTAGGAGAACCCATCATCAGGACCCAATCCCAGAGGTTTGCCCTAGAAGACCCAATTAGGATTTTATAGACTAGGAAGACAGATCCTATAGACACATTAAGCTTGATGCACCCACTTTTGATGGTTGTCATGATCCTAAGGTCTATATAGATTGGGAGGGAGAAATTGATCAATATTTTGAGTGGTACGATATGTCAGAGGAGCATAAGTTTAGGTTTGCTAAGCTTAAGTTGGTCCGGGAGGGCAGGTTATATTGGGCTAATCTTAAGAGAACACTTAGACTAGGAGGTCATGATCCTATAGTCACCTCGAGGGCCATGAAGGATAAGCTTATAGGGAAATATGTTCCACCATCATATCGTTATGGTTTAATGGATCAATGGCAGTGATTGAATCAGGGTAGCAGGAGTGTAGATGAGTACATCACAAAATTTGATGAGTATTCCATGCGATGTGATTTAAATGAGTTTGAGGATGTTGTTTTGTCTAGGTTTAGGTCTGGACTGAGAGATGATATTAAGAGGGAGCTCTATATGAGAGAGGTTAGAGACCTAGACCATGACTACCAGATTGCTAGGGATCATAAGCGTTTCCAGAGAGGACCCGTCTACCGTAAACCCAAGCCCATTAGATACCCTAGTCAGTACCCAGAAGCTAGCCAGTCCCACTCGAGCTGACCCAGCCCTAGCCGACCTAATCTGAGTCGACCCAATCTGAGTCATCCTGACCTGAGTCGATCCCAGCCTAGTACTCCTTTGACCCATAGAGATGATAGAGGAAAATCTGTAGAGGTCCACCAGAGTAACAATCCCCAGAAGACCTGTTTTAAATGTCAGAAACCAGGCCACTTTGCTAGCTAGTGCCTAGTTGGTGCCCTACACTTAGGTGAGCTAGAGGAAGAGAAGCCTGAACTCGTAGCTGAACCGAGGGAGAGATCTATGAGGCTGATGACCAGTTGTTAGATGAGTATGAAGGTGAGGAGGAGGAACCTGAGTCTAAGAACCATTAGGAGTGGTTAGGTGCATCTTAACCCAAACCCCAGTTAAGGAAGATTGGCATAAGACTAACATCCTACAGACCTTTGTTAAGGTAGGGGTAAGGTACTTAAGATCATCATAGACAGTGGGAGTTGTGTCAATGCCGTCTCTGCCAATACAGTTAAATCTTTAGGATTGACCACAGTTCCCCATCCTAGCCCTTACAAAGTTTCTTGGGTAGATTCCACCTCCATCCAGATCAAAGCTAGGTGCCAAATCTTAATTAGACTGCAAACCTATGAGAAAAAGATTTGGTGTGATGTTATCCCCATGGAAGTAAGTAGTATCATTCTAGGTCGACCTTGGCTTTTTTATCATAATGCAACCCTATTTGGTCGAACCAATGTTTGTGCTTTTAGCTACCATGGGAATAAGTTTGTTACCCACCCAACTCCCCCTAGAGACCTAGTTAAGAGGGGTTCTAGTAGCCTTAAGGACAAGAAACCTGAAGTTAATCTGATTAAGGCTAAGGAGTTAGAAAGAGAGATTGCTGAGGGTAACCCTATTTGGATCTTGACTGCTAAAGAAATACATGAGTCGACCCAAAAGGAGCACCCTAAAGAAATTATTAAGGCTCTAAAAGAATTTGAGGATGTCTTCCCTGATGATTTACCTGATCAATTACCATCCCTTAAAGACATCCAACATGCAATAGACTTAGTCCCAGGAGCCACTTTACCAAACCTTCCTTATTATAGAATGAACCCCAGTGAGCATCAAGAATTACAGAAACAAGTGGAAGAATTGCTTAGGAAGGGTTTCATTAGGGAGAGCTTGAGTCCATGTGCAGTCCCTGCTCTATTGACCCCTAAGAAAGATGGTACATGGAGGAAGTGTGTAGATAGTAGAGCCATCAACAAAATAATTATGAAATATACTTTTCCCATCCCCCGATTGGACGATATGTTAGACATGATGGCCGGAGCCAAAGTTTTCTCAAAGATAGACCTTAAGAGCGGCTATCATCAGGTTACGATTAGACCTGGGGATGAGTGGAAGACCGCATTCAAGACTAAGGATGGCCTGTTTGAGCGGGTTGTGATGCCTTTCGGACTTTTCAATGCACCAAGTACATTTATGAAGATTATGACCCAAGTTCTAAAAGAATATACTGAAAAATTTGTTGTGGTCTACTTTGATGATATCTTAATTTATAGCATGACTAAAAAGGACCACCTTGGTCATCTGAGATTAGTATGCCAGACCCTTAGGGAGAATAGCCTCTATGCCAACTTTAAGAAGTATGAGTTCATGACACATAGGGTTATCTTCCTAGGCTTTGTTATCACCTCTGAGGGAGTTTCTGTAGATCCTAAAAAGGTTAGGGCAATTGTAGAGTGGCCTACACCCACTAGTGTCCACGATGTGCGTAGCTTCTATGGCCTAGCAACCTTTTACAGAAGATTTATTAGGGATTTTAGTACAGTCATCACACCTATAACTAATTGCATTAGGAAGGGTACATTTGAGTGGACCAAAGCAGTTGATAAGGCCTTCCTAGATCTTAAGAATAAGATGAGCTTAAGGATAAGATGACCCATGCACCCATTCTTAGATTACCTGATTTCGCTAAAATGTTTGAGGTTGCTTGCGACGCCTCAGGAGTAGGAATAGATGGGGTACTAAGTCAAGAGAATCATCTTGTAGCCTTCTTCAGTGAGAAGCTGAATGAGGCTAAACTTAAGTACTCTACCTATGACAAGAAATTTTATGCGGTAGTCCAGGCCCTAAGATATTGGAGACATTACTTACTATCACAGGAGTTTATCATATTTTCTGACTATGAGGCACTCCGGTTCCTAAACTCCCAAAAGAAACTTAACCCATGGCATGGTAAATAGATCGAGTACATTCAGGCCTACACCTTTGTCCTGAAGCACCATGCCTGAACATAAAATAAGGTAGCAGACGCCCTAAGCCGTAGGTCTTTGACGTTAGGATCAGATAGCACCCAAGTCATAGGGTTTGATAGGTTAAAAGATGAATATAAAACCTACCTAGACTTTGGAGACATTTACCAGACCCTCAAGCTAGGACCATCCAGTACCCATAGTGAGCATACCATTCAGGATGGCTACCTTTTCCAAAACAATCGACACTGTATACCTAGAACTTCACTTAGAGATTTCCTAATTTGGGAGACCCATGCTGGAGGTTTAGCTGGTCACTTTGGTAGGAATAAGACCATTTTAGCGATAGCAGACCAATTCTTTTGGCCAGGATTGAAAAGGCATGTTGCTCAGATTGTAGCCAGGTGTAGAACTTGTGCTGTTGCAAAGTAGCAGAAGCAAAACACTGGTCTCTATACACCTTTACCAGTGCTTGATCGCCCTTGGCAGGATCTAAGTATGGACTTCGTGTTAGGATTACCTAAGACCCAGAAGAGACATGATTCTATCTTTGTAGTGGTCAATAGGTTCTCTAGGATACCTCATTTCATCCCATATTCCCAGACCTTTGATGCATCTATAGTAGCCAAGCTTTTCTTAGATAATATGGTTAGACTCCATGGCCTACCCAAGACCATCATATCTGATAGAGATGTTAGGTTCACCAGTTATTTCTGGAAAACCCTATGGCACCTGTTAGGGACCAAGCTTAAGTTTTCTATAGCCTACCACTCTCAAACAAATGGCCAAATTGGAGTAGTGAACCGTAGTTTAGGAAACCTTCTTAGATGCCTGGTAGGTGAATACATTGGAACTTGGGGTCTATTGTTACCTAGAGCAGAGTTCGCCTACAACAGCTCAGCAAATAGGACAACAGGCAAGAGTCCTTTTGAGGTAGTCCATGGGTACAAGCCTAATCGCCCCATTGACTTGATTCCTTTACCTATTCATGCACAAGTCTCAGAGTCTGCAGAATCATTTACACAGCATATTAGAGACTTACATAAGGACATTAGCCAAAAAATAAACCTAAGTAATGAAACATATAAGAAACTGACTAATTCCCGAAGAAGGGCCAAGGAATTTGATGTAGGGGATGCAGTCATAATTAAGCTTAGACCTGAGTGACTCCTACTCAGGACCGTTAAGAAACTTCATGCTCACGGAGCTGGACCTTTTAAAGTGATAGAGGGGGTTGGACCAAATGACTATGTGTTAGATTTGCCTTTGGATTTGGGCATCAGTTCTACCTTCAATATCTCAGACCTGGTTGAGTATAGGGAACCGGTAGCGATACCTAGTGAGGCCTTTGGACCTATTCCTTCCATTAAGAGTGACCCTAGTCCAGAGTGTCCACCAATAAATTGGCCTGAGAGAGGAGAATGGATCGAGCATATCCTGGACAATCAAGCCATAACGACTCGGGGCCACGGGTATCAACACTACCTGGTCCGATGGCAAGGCCAGCCAGAGTCGGATGATTCATGGATTTCTCGAGAGGACTTGCAATGCCTCAACCCAGATCTCCTCGAGAGATATGTGAGCCAGCCTGATCTTCACTCGACAGGGTCGAGTTCCTCCCACCCTGGAAAAATTGGTGCGGATACCATAGGCACCAGAATAAGACAGAGGCTTCTCAACCCTTTGTGGATTACTTAGTCACATTCAAGTCCATTTGTAATAAAGCTTAGTTCATCTAAGTTATTTTTTTTACTTGAGTCCTGTACTAGTCAGCCCATGTTCAGCTAGTTATTTTCCAAAGATCAGTACATGTAATGACTCATACAAGTGAAGACCAAGCCAGTCCAAGTAAAGACCAACCCAACTAAAGCTATAAGGATCATGGAAAGCCTAGGAGAAGAAATCAGAAGCCCGGGAGACAAGCTCGAAGCCCTGAAGCCCTGAAACGCAGCCCTGAAGCCCTGAAATATAGCCTGAAGCAAACTGGGCCAGTCCAGGCCCAAGAGGGGAGATAAGTGGTGCCAAGACTTTATTCTTACCACCCTTGGTCGGCCACTAGGGTCACCTCCCTTGGCCGACCAAGGAAAGAGGAGGGAGAGAAGTTTTAGGGATTTTTCTACCTATTTTTTCCTTATTTTCTAGCTAGAGTTGGATGGGGATTCAAACTCCTATGTAATATCTCTTTTAGTCTTACTTGGGGGCCAAGTCTAGGAGTCTATTTAAAGGGCCCTAGTCTCTTGTATGAAGAATTAATTTTGATATGAAATAATATTTGATTCTCCAATTACTGTATGCTACCTTGCTGTGTGCTTGAAGGGATTCTGTGTGAGCCCTTCCTCTTCCCGGTGTCCTGCGACTGCTTCCTGCCGCCTTCCTGCTCTCCAAAACCCTAGCCACCCACTCTAATCAATAACTTCCCCTTGATATTTTTCCTTTATTTCTTCTTCCATACTATGTTTTCTAACCCTTGGAAGGCTGTTTGTAGGTCCCTCGACTCCGACGAATCCAATGACTCTCGCCGGGCTGCAATCGGACCACCGAGCAGAAAGCTGGGTATCAGCGGGTCTCTGGTTGGTTTTCCAGGCTGCATCTAGAGTGAGAGCGATCTCGTCATGTACGATCTGCGCCAGGTGCTTCCACCATTACTAGGTACACCCCCTCTACCACCAGTAGCTCTATTGTAGGTGAACTAGCCCAACCGAGACTTCTCAGCCTTGGCGGTCCTTCTTTTTCTGTTACTTTTAGGTCCTATCTTGCATGCTTTAGTTTCTTATCTTGCATAGTTTTCCTTGCTTGGATTCCTGGTCTATTCTTCGGGATTAATCATACAACTTAATATTAAAATACAAAAAAATACTTGCATGCATATATAGGTTCCGCATTAGTAGCCTTGAATTCTCAGCCTCCTTGGTGGTTCTCCCATGTGGCATCTTCTCCCTCACTCGCTTGGGTCTTTTTAGCTTACTTGGGTCTTACCTCCCCCGTTGGGGGTGTCGATGGCTCTTTTAAGTCCAGGTGGTTGATGAACGCCTACCTCGGGATCTCCCCCGTGCTACCAGGCGTGCACGGTGGTGTTCCGTGCCGTGGACGGAATATCTTTCTTGGTTCATGATAAGGGAAGCTACCATGCGCTCTGACATTCTTTCTGGTCACTCCATCCTAGGAAACCTAGCAGGGCCTCTATCGGGGGGGCCACCACCCCCGGGATTCGAATCTCCTGGTTGACTTCCGCTTTCAGGTGGTGTGGGTGGTTGGTGGAGAGCATGGCACCTCGGTCAGGGAGCTTCTTCCTCTTCTGGTGTAAGTGGTAGCTGCAGATAGTTATTATGGCTTGAAGGGTGCTTCCTTGCAGTCCTTGGATGGCTTGCCGATGCCTTGGGAGGGCGGCATCACCCCCTCGGTGGCCAACGCCATTGTCCGAGGTGGAGGCTGAACTGTAGAGCTGAGGCTCGACTCCAAGGGGCTCGGCCTCGAAGGGGCTCCACTTGGCGGAGGAGGGCTGGACTCGATTCCAGAACAAGGGGCCCGACTTCGAGGGGGCTCGACTCGGAGGAGGTCTAGGCTCAACTCCTGCACAGATGGCTCGGCCTCGGAGGGGCTCGACCTGGTGGAGGGGAGCAGGGCTCAACTCCGGCCCAGGGGGCTCGACCTCGGAGGGGCTTAATCTGGTGGAGGAGGTCAGTGCACGACTCCAGCCCATAGGGCTCGACCTCGGAGGGGCTCGACCTAGTGGAGGAGAGCTGGGCTCGACTCTGGCCCAAGGGGCTTGGCCTCGGAGAAGCTCAATCTGGCGAAGGAGGTCACTCGGCTTCAGCCTAGGCATCCCGGTCTTGCAGGTGCCGACCTGGCGGAGGACGGAACTCGGCATTGACGAGCCACCCCGATATTCTGAGGGAGCTCAGCCCGGCAAAGGAGTCTAAGGAGGAGTGTCCACCATGGCAGCTTTTTTCTGATATGGCATCTGAATGGGGTTACACGTCAGCTTCTTGCCACATCATTTGCCCCCCACTCCCGAGTCCCGTTGGCGTGGGGCGCTCAGGGTGAACGGAGTAAATGCAATGCTGACATGGAAACGTAAGAATCCAGTGCAATGTTGGCCACAATCACCGGTGCTTCATAAAGCGGTTTCTTCATCCTACTTGGGGGAGCCACATGGACACGTCCAAGGAGTAGTTATTGTGGGCACAGAATTCAGAGCGGCCGCAGTCGAAGCCAAACGCCAGCCTTGCCGATTGATGACACATGGCGCGGATCCGACGGTGTTGAGCTGTAATGGTAGGTTGAGCACCGGTCACTTCAAAAGGAAAGGCAACCTTTCCCAAAACATATCTTTGTTTCAAGTCTTGTGTGCCCGCCACCGTACCAAAATTCTTCTTTCACTCCCCCAGCAATCCTTATCTTCCCAAGTTCAGCAGGTTAGTCTTTTTCTTCCCTGTCCCGTTCGAGTAGAGAATTCCTTCTAGGCTCTTCCCCAGACTCTTGTCCGTCTTCCCCTGTCTTCTTGTTTCCTTCTCCACCTTTTGCCTTCATGTTCTTCTCCATGTCCCGCTTCGGCCCGAACTTCCATCCCACCACCAACCAGGGTGGACTCTTGTTCGTCTTCCCCTGTCTTCTTCTTTCCTTCTCCACCTTTTGCCTTCATCTTCTTCTACATGTCCCGCTTCGGGCCAAACTTCCGTCCCACCACCAACCAGCCTAAGGCCGGGCCTTCTTGGCCGAGGCCACCTTCTTCTTCCGATGAGGAGGAGGATGTGGCATGCTTCGAGCTCAGTAGAAGGCCCATGCCAAAAGGGATAGTGATTAGGGAACCTGCATCTTCTCCTCCCCCTTGTCCTCCTCTTCTTCTTCCTGGACCTGCTCCTGAACCTCCTCGGTCGTCAAGTCCCGGGGGGATTGCTTAGATAATCACCACCATGGATCTCGCGACCATCCAGGATACCTATGGTATCCCGGACTCCGTCCGGCTCTCGGTTCCTCGACCAGGAGAATGGATCACTTCCAGTAGCCCACGTCGGATAGCCTTCTACAAGGAGACCTTCGTGGGGGGCCTCCAATTTTCATTTCACTCATTTTTCCTTTCTGTTTTGAATAACTACCGCCTTGTTCCTGCCCAACTTGTCCTAAATGCCATCAAAACATTTTTTTGCTTCATTGGTTTATGTCATTTTCATGGGATAGTTGCCCATTTTTCCTTGTTCAAGGCTTTTTTCATCCTGAAATGCCACCCCACCGAGGAGGGGTGGTGGTCCCTTTCTTCCCATCCAAGGGGCATTAGGTTTGAACTCCCCTCTTTCATCAAAAGATGGAAGAGTAAATACTATTTTGCCTTGGTTGAGGGGGTCGATTGGATTTGGAGTGACCCAGATCGATCCCCCAATCGAAATTCTTCGGTCGAGGCAGCAGACCTGGAAGTATATGATCAGCTCCACTCTGTTGAGATTCCTTCACTTGAGGTCCTGCTGTAAGAGCAGAATCTCCACAAGGCTAGGGTCAGCCCAACACAGGAGTTGGGTGAGTTCGGCTCGAACCTCCTTTCCTTCCATCTTCTTTCTTCTTTTCTCCTCTTTTTTTTTTACTCAGAGCTGATGTCTTCCTTCTTGGTGTAGGCATGAAATTCTCCATGGACGAGCTCCTCTCGTTCACTGAGGAGAGGGGCCAGCAGGGGGGTCGGCGAGCCCACTCCGAAGAGGGCCTGTGTAGATGATGACACGAGGGCCATACCTGCTGCGCAAGCCGAGCCCACCCCCGACCAAGCAGGAGGGTCGCTGAGCCCATCCCCGAGCCTCTGAGGTAGTGATATCTGATCCCAGCACTGGAATCCGAGGTGGTCGCTCGGGCCAGATATGCTACTACTGCTACTGCAGTGGCGTCTCCCCCTCCAGAGATCATCAAGGTCAAGGAGGAAGGAGAGCCAAAAAGTGCGGGGCCGACATCGGCGGCACCATCCGAGATGCTGCCGAGCCAGCAGCCTATGCCGGAAGCTTCTCCCATCGATGGTACAGGTGATTCTGTGATGGCAGCGAGCAAGAAAGATGGGGACTACCATCGGGTCCCCTTTAGGTTGGGAGCCAACGTCTCCCTGGCCAAGGACCTGGCCCTCGCCGAGTGGATGATGGACTTTTCCATCCAATTATGAGACCGGCGAGAAAGGGGCGGGAGACTTTTGGGTGATGTCATCAGCACTTCTTTCTCCAACCTCTTCGCTGTGAGTACCTTTCTGCTATGCCTCGCTTCCTCCCTCATCTCTTATCTTTATGACTAACATCATCTTCGATGCATCAAGGCATGGAGCTTCTACTCATTAGGGACTACTGCCACACCTGTGCCAGGAGGGACAGGGAGCGAGAGGCAGAGCTTGAGTCCTTGAACGCCGAGCTGAGGCGGAAGAACGATGAGGCATGGGGGGCCAACTTGAGGGTCAAAGGGCTCTGGGATGAAGTCGCTAGTGCCGAGCGACTCTCGAAGGAGCTCGAGGAGGAGCTCAGTGCTAGAGGGTCCCGGCTGAAGGAGCTCAAAGCCGAGCTAGATGCGGTGAAGGAGCGGGCTACCTCCACCAAGAAGAAGGCTGTAGCCATTGAACAGAAGGTTGTCGTGGTAGAGGGGAACATCTCTACCATCGTCAGCTTAGCAGAGGCTATGAAGAAAGAGGTAGCCAAGGCTATCCACCAGGTCGAGGATGCAGAAAAGAGGGCGGTCGAGGTGACTCGCAAGTCAGAGGCTGCCGGGAAGGAGGTCGCCGATGCTGTGGCCAGTTACAAGGCCTCCCCGAAGTTCAAGCTCAACTTCAAGGAGGTGGCAATAGACTCCTTCTTCAAGGGGTTCGCATACTACCGGTCCTTATTGCACGGCATCCTTTTAGACAAGCAGATGGCCGGCATCCACCTTACGGGCTCCACGGAGAAAAGGTCTTCAGTTCCTGCACTGGCAGCGGTAGAGGGGCATGAAGCCGCGACTGAATTGACCCCGTCAGTGGTGGCGGCTAAACGAAACCCGCTGGTGGTGGTGGCTGAAGGAGGGCCCAGGCCCCGGAGGCTAGGGAGTGTGAGACCTCGACCGGGTGCCGTCCGGGGAAGGCGTCGGCTGAGTAGAGTAGGGTTCCTCAGCAGTTGTAACCCTTTCTTTTTTGTTTTTGACCTGGGCTACCTGGCATGTCGGGGCCCGGGAACAATGTAATGTCTTGCCAAGTTAATGAAAGTATTTTCACCCAACTCGACTTGTTTCTTTCTTTTCCTTTGCTTGTATCTTTGTATTGAAAATGTTTTCTCTTCACTTCTTAATCATTTGGATGCCTGGATAAGCGTTTTTTAAAAGGTGAAGGAGGAGTACTTGTCTTGCTTGATCATGCCCGGCTTGGAGATGAAGTGGTTGTGAAGATCTTTCCACTCTGCTTGATGTCAGGAAGCTTGGGTCCTGGAGTTGGAGGGGTGTGAGATTGAGACTTTGATTGCCAGGAAACTAGGCTCCCGGTGCTGGAGCAAGGTTCGGTCTTTGGTGCCAAAGAGTCATGGGATTCGGGTTTTGATTGCCAAGAAGCTAAGCTCCTGGTGTCGGAGTAGGGTCCGGTCTTTGGTGCTGAAGGGTCATGAGATTCGAGCTTAGAATGCCAGGAAGCTAGGCTCCTGGTGCCAGAGCAGGGTTCGGTCTTTAGTGCCGGAGGGTCGTGAGATCCGGGCTTAGAATTCCAGGAAGCTAGGCTCCTGGTACCAGAGCAGGGTCCGGTCTTTGGTGCCGGAGGGTCGTGAGATCCGAGCTTAGAATGCCAGGAAGCTAGGCTCCTGGTGCCAGAGCAGGGTCTGGTCTTTGGTGCCGGAGAGTCATGGGATCCGGGCTTTGAGTGCCAGACTTGGGGTCGGGCGATGATTCTCATGCAAGGCAAAAAGGGTTTGTACAAGGGGAATCTTGATTATTAGTGAGGAAGGACCTTACACTATTGATACCAAAGAGATGGGCCCTGGGCTTTGGTGCCGGAGTGCTAGGCTCCAGGATTGAGTGCGGGAGAGTTGGGCTCTGGGATTGAGTGCCAGAGAGCTGGGCCCCAGGCTTGAGTGTGCAGAGAGCTGGGCCCCGAGCTTGAGTGTGCCTGAGAGCTGGGCTCGGGGCTTCGGTGCTGGAGTGCTGGGCTCTAGGATTGAGTGCCGGAGTGATGGGCTCTGGGATTGAGTGCCGGAGAGCTAGGCTTTGGGCTTCGATGCTAGAGTGTTGGGCTCTGGGCTTTGGTGCTGGAGTGCTGGGCTTCGGGCTTGAGTCGTGTTGAACCTTGGGCCGGCAGCGATATTCCTACAAGGCAGAGAGCGATTTGCGAAAAAAAAAATATTTATTATCATTAGAAGAAAGCCCTACACTACTGATAGTATTTTCTCAAGTTGCAGGCATTCCATGTTCGTGGGGATCTGGCACCATTCAGATCCTTGAGATAGCAGGCTCAGTGTGGAAGGGCTTCGACCACTTTGTAGGGGCCTTCCTAGTTTGGCGAGAGCTTGCCGCACTCCCAGGATTGAGATGCTTCGGCTTGGCGCAGCACAAGGTCACCAGGTCGAAAGACCTTTGGCCTTACCCGTGTCTTGTAGTACCAGGCCACTCATTGCCGGTATGCTGCCATCCGAAGCTGAGCTTTGTCCTTGGTTTTCTCAAGGAGGTCCAGGTTGAGTAGAAGGTGCGTCGGGTTCTCCGCTTCATCGTACTACTATACTCGCAGTGTTGGCATGCCGACCTTAACCAGGACAATGGTCTCAGCACTGAAGATAAGGTTGAAAGGTGTTTCTTCCATCACCATTCTGGGCATTGTGTGGTAGGCCCACAAAATGCTTGGGAGTTCCTCCGCCCATCTGCCCTTGGCTCGGTCCAGCCTGGTTCTAAGTCCTTGGAGGATGGTCTGATTGGTTACCTCGGCTTCCCCATTTGTTTGGGGGTGAGCTACCGAGGTGAAGCAGTGTCAGTTGCCGTGCTCGGCATAAAATCCCTCGAACTCTCGGTTGTCAAACTGCCATCCATTGTCGGTGATGATGCAGTGGGGGAGTTCGAAGCGGCAGATGATCTATTTCTAGAAGAACTGGCTAACCTTGGCTTTTGTGATCCGTGCTAGTGGCTCCGCTTCCACCCACTTGGTGAAGTAGTCAATAGCCACCAGCAGGAATCTCCGCTACCTCGGTGCAGGGGGAAATGGTCCTAGGATGTCCATTCCCCACTGGGCAAAAGGCCAAGGGGCAGAGAGCTGGGAGTTCGGCACCACCGGTTGACGCTGTATGTGAGCATGGAGCTGGCACCTGTCACACCTCTTTACGAAGTCGGCGGCATCCTCCCTCATGGTCTCCCAGAAGTATCCCTATCGAAGAGCTTTGTATGCCAGCATCTTTCCTCCCACGTGGTTCCCATAGAGGCCTCGTGAATCTCTTGGAGTACGAAGGCTGCCTCTGTGGGTCTCAGACACTTCAGGAGCAGGTAGGAGTAGGATCGGCGGTAGAGCTGTCCTTCCATCAGGACAAACCGAGAGGCTTTCTTCTTGATGAGGCCGGCTTACGCACGGTCCTCTGGTAAGGTTCCATCAGTGATGTATCTGATGTACATATCCATCCAGCTTGGCTCTGGGGTGACTTGCTGTACCTCCTCCGAGACTTCGTAGCTTGGATTCTTGAGGTACTCGATGTAGGGATGCCCTAGTGATGAGTCCGACAAGGTCATGAGTCTCGACAGTGTATCCATGCAAGTGTTCTCTCTATAGGGGATATGGAAGATGCTGAAACATCGAAAACCTGCCATGCTTGAGCGGACTCGCTCTAGGTACTTAATCATCTGAAATCTCTGGCTTCATATTCTCCGGAGACTTGTCCGGCCACCAGTTGGGAGTCGGTAAAGACTTTCAAGCTTTACACGCCCAGCTCGTAGGAGACCTTTAGGCCCGCGAGGAGCACCTCATACTCCGCCTGGTTGTTTGTCATGGCAAATTTAGAGTGGAGAGCACATTCTGCCACGATCTTGTCACTATTGGTGAGGATGAGGCCTGCTTCACTCCTGCCAGAGTTGGATGCACCATCGACATGGAGGATCCAGGGCTCCCCCTCTGCTCTGGGCTCAACTTGATGCTTCGAGGTTGTCTGCTTTGGCTCCTCAGCGAGCCCCGTGCACTTGACCAGGAAGTCAGCAAGGACCTGGGCCTTCTATGATGACCTCGATTGATATATGATGTTGAACTCGCTCAGCATCAGGGACCACTTAGCCAGCGTCCCAGAGATTTTAGGGTGGCTAAGTATAGTCCTCAGTGGCTGATCCATTACGACTGTGATGGGATGTGCTTGGAAGTATGGCCTGAGATGCTTAGCAGACATTATTAGAGCAAAAATGATTTTCTCGGAGTGAGTGTACCTGATCTCCACATCGTAGAGGATTTTGCTAGTGTAGTATACTGGCTTCTGAGATCCATCCTCATCTGCACGGATGAGGACCGAGTTGACGACTCCAAGTGTGACTGCCAGGTAGAGTAAGAGCTCCTCTCCTTCCTCCGATGTGAAGAGCAGCGGAGGAGATGCCAGGAACTTCTTCAATTCTTCGAAGGCCGTTCTGCACTCCTTTGTCCAGGTGAAGTCGTGCATCTTGCGCAGCGCCTTGAAGAAGGGAAGGCAGCGGTCAACTGATCTCGAGATGAACCGACTCAAAGCCGCAACCCGCCCCGTCAGGCGTTGGACCTGCTTTTGGATGTCGGGTGCTCCATGTCGAGGATCGCCTGGACCATCTCCTGGTTTGCTTCAATGCCTCTCTGGGTGACCATGAAGCCAAGGAATTTTCCTGTCGCCACTTCGAAAGCGTACTTTGCCGGGTTCAGCTTCATCTGATGTTTCTAGAGGTTATGAAAGGCTTCGATGAGGTCGTAAATGTGGTCCGAGCTCGGCTTGCTTATGACAAGCATGTCATCCATGTGCACCTGCATGTTTCGGCCAATCTGGTCTTTGAAGACCCTGTTGACCAGATGCTGGTACGTGGCCCCAACACTCTTTAGACCGAAGGGCATCATCCTATAGCAGTATGTCCCTTGGTCGGTGATGAAGGCGGTGTGCTCCTCGTCCTCCGGGTGCATCCGAATATGATTGTATCAAGAGAATGCATCCATGAAGGAGAGTAGCCGGTGCCCCGATGTGGCATCCACCAACTAGTCAATCTTTGATAGAGGGAAGCTATCCTTCGAACATGCCTTGTTGAGGTCGGTGTAGTCTATACAGATCCTCCATTTGCCATTGCTCTTCTTCACCATCACCATGTTTGCAAGCCAGCTCGGGTATTGTACTTCCCGAACGAAGCTGACAGCGAGGAGTTTGTTTACTTTTTCATTGATTGCCACCTGCCTCTCTAGGGCGAAGCTTTTCTTCTTCTGCCGAACTGGCCGTTGCTTTGGGTCAATACTTAGCTTCTGGGTGATGATGTTAGGGGAAATACCTGGCATGTCTGTCGCCGTCCAAGCGAACACATCTGCATTAGCCCATAGGAACTCCAACAGGTGGGCCTTCTCCTCATCTTGTAGCTGGGTCCCAATCTGGACCTTCTTCGCCTGGTTGGCTCCGAGTGGATAAGACAGCAGGCACTCAACCGGGCCACCCCTAGGGTCCTGCACCCTTTGGTCTAGATCATTCGCACTGGGGTCGACCTCGAGGACTTTGGCCCTAGGGAGAGTCTGCAAACAGTGTTAAATCGGCTGAGGTGCCCCCCTCATTTCCCCGACACCGTAGGGGGTAGAGAACTGCACCAACAGTCACTTTGTGGAGATGACGGTGTTGAGCAGGTTAAGCCCAGGTCGGCCGAGAATTACGTTATAGGCTGAGAAAGCCTAACAATCGTGAAGGTCATCACAATAGTGTTCTGCCGAGGTGGGGTCCCGACAGTAACTGGGAGAGTGATCTCTCTCTCAACCCCTATAGAGTCCCCCGTGAAACCGACAAGGGGTGTGTGTGCAGGTCTGAGCTATGTGGGGGACAAGTTTATTCTAGAGAAGGCATCATAAAAAAGGATATTAGTCAAGCTTCCACTATCGACCATAATCCATTTTACTGGATGCTTTGCGATTGTCATCTCGACGACCATGGCATTGTTATTTACATTCTCCTCCCAATTTTTCCCTTCCCCCATAAAGGAGAGTACATTTTTAGAATGCTCTGCCCCCGGGCCTTCTTGGGCGCGCGCACAGCTCCCTAGCAAATCATCCCCATCGGCTTCTCGGTAAGACGGTTGTCGACTGCAGGGACCGGTGGGAGAGCGGGAGCGCTTGAGGTTCCGCTGGAGGTCTGCCCCCCATGAAACCTTGGAGGTAGCCCCTCTTGATGAGTTCTTCAATTTCCTTCTTGAGGTTGCGGCTTTCCTCAGTGTAATGACCATGGTCGCGATGGTAACGACAATTTTTCATCTTGTCACAGCCAGTGGACAGCTTCATCGGAGGTGGGCGCTTCAGGTAGGGCTTACCTTTGATCTCCATGAGGATCTTCATCCTCAGGGCGAGAAGAGGGGTGAACCTCTCCTCTGGAATGGGGGCACTCCTCGATCTTGACCCCTGGTAGAAGCTTGGAGTTATGGGTCCTGGCTTCTGCATCCTGGACGGCTCTGCGAGAGCCAGCTTCTTCAGCGGCTTTCCATCGAGCTCCCGTCTTGTGCGATCCTCCTCCTCGGCGCATATGTATTTTTGAGCTCAGAGGAGGAGCTTAGAGTAGGTCTTGGGGGGTTTCTTGTCGAGTGAGTAGGTTAGGCGGGAGGTCCTGAGCCCTCGCTTCAGTGCCAGCATGGCGACTGGCTCATCAAGATTGTAAATCTCCAAGGTGGAAACCTTGAAGCGGGCCATGTAGTTCTGTAGGGGCTCGCGGTCTTGTTGCCAGATGGAGAAGAGGCTATCTACTTCTCGTGGCACCTTTCGACAGATATCGAAGTGGGCCATAAACTTCTGCTCCAACTGAGCGAAAGAGTCGATGCTTTCGGGCTCGAGACAGGTGAACCAGACCCAAGCTACCTTCCGGAGGGTTGCTAGGAAGGCAATGTAGAAGAGGGCGTCAGTGGCTCCCTAGACCCTCATGAGGGCCTTGTAGCTTTCTAGATGGTCCATGGGCTCGGTTGTCCCATCGTAAGGATCCACCTGTGGCATACGGAACCGGCTGGGAATCGGTTCCTTTTAGATCTCTTGGGAGAAGGGGGGGATGGGCGTTATAGATCGCTGGCTCGTCAGCAGAGACCTGCATGTTCGCAAACCGGTGGGATAGCTCTGCTAGCTTGCACTCGTGCTCCTCCAGGCACTTCTCGGCTATGCACCTGATGGCCTCATCGATCGAACCTTTCGCCGAGACTAAAGTAGACAGAGAAGGTGACATGGGACGGTGTCCATGAAGGGGGATCTTGCCTTTTTGACCTCAACGGAGTTTAGGCATTACCTGCTCGAGGATCGGGGATCAGCTCTCCCGATCAGCAGATCCCGCCCGTTGATCGGTGATGGCCCGTGGTTGCAAAGGCCTTCCTTGGAAGGAATGTTGGCTATCGCGGGGTGCTGCAGCATGGGCCGCGGGGGTCCTTGGCTGCTGGTGGGTAGCCAAGGATTTTTGCTGGTGCTGAAGCTGGCGCACTACCGTGGTGAGGTTCTGCATCTACTGGGCTAGTATGACTAGCTGGATGTCCATCGGAGGTGGTTGAGCTAGAGTGGGGGGCTCCACTTCTGGACTATGCGGGTCCCCTTGAGAAGGGGGATCTCCCGCACGGCTGGTGGAGACTTCTTTCGCTCGTGTCATCACCATCCTCCCGGTGAGCTGCTTGCAAGGGGTTTGGGTTGGATTAAAGTGCATCCTATCCTCGCTCCCCCTTCCTGGCATGCCAATCTGTTGCCGCGAAGACCATCATGGCCCGTAGCTGCTATCGATGTTGGATAGCCCCTCGTCTCTTCGGGACCGGCTTGCTCTTCCAGACCTGCAAAACAAGGGTTAGAGATCCGGGCTGGGGATTCCGGCGGGGGCACTCCAACGGTCAAGTCAGTGATGATCCAAGGGAACAGATCCTCCTGGTCAAGCCCCTGAGGTGGACTCCATGCTAGGAGGAGTGAATGATGTGTGAGTGGGTGTAAGCAAGCTGGGAAAGGTGGTGACCGAGGTGAACTGGAGCTAGATGGCTGTGTACGGGCGATCTTTCCCACGAATCTCTGGTAGCCTTGAATTTTTAGCCTCCTTGGTGGTTCTCCTGTGTGGCCTCTTCTCCCTCACTCGCTTCGGTCTTTTTAGCTTACTTAGGTCTTACCTCCCGTGTTGGGGGTGTCGATGGCTCTTTTAAGTCCAGGTGGTTGATGAACGCCTACCACGGGATCTCCCCCATGCTAGCAGGCACGTGCGGCGTTGTTCCATGCCGTGGATAGGATGTCTTTCTTGGTTCGTGATAAGGGAAGCTACCATGCACTCTGACATTCCTTCCGGTCGCTCCATTCCGAGAAACTTGGCAGGGCCTCGATCAGGGGGCCACCGCCCCCAGGATTTGAATCCCTTGGTTGACTTCCTCTTTCGGGTGGTGCAGGTGGTTGGTGGAGAGTGTGGCACCTCGGTCAGGGAGTGCTCAAAGGTTGACTTGAAATAGTTAGGAGCTGTCTAGTTCCAGGTTAACCCCAGGATAGGATTAATTTTGTGTGAAACTTGTTTGAAGAAAATTAAAAAAATCTTACTTTAGGTATTTTCAATCATGATTGCCCTGACATAAGGCTGCCCTGGCATAACTTTCTAGTTATGTTGCATGGTTGTCCTAGGATATGAAAAAGTTGATTTGATTTAGATTTTTTTAAGAAAAGATTCTAAAATAAAAAATTAAAATTAAAAAATAAAATAAAAAAACTTATATATATATATATAATTCAAAAAAATAGAAGATATAGTAAATATAGTTAATTCTCCATCTCCTACGTGGAGAAGGATATTAGATCGATTTGTTAGAATTGATTTAATTCTTGTTTCAGATCCTACAACCTCTACAATGGATATAACAAATCAAACCCAAATCCTTAAGGATTTATGTTATCCAGTTGGTTCCGTCCAACCTTCTTGCATAAGGTTGCCTCAATTCACTGCAAATAATTTTGAAATCAAACCTTAGATGATTAATATGCTTCCAAAATGCATGGGAATAGAAGATGCATATATATTTATCAAGGAATTTGAAGAAGTTTGTGCAACTATGAGGCTGCAACAATTGTTAGAGGACGAAATCAAGCTGAAACTTATTAATTTTGCCCTTAAGGATAATGCCAAAAAGTGACTTTATAGTCTTCCAAATCAATCTATCACAACCTAGGAGGCTTTGTAAGAGTGTTCTTAAAAAATATTTTTTCTCATCATAAAATAACTAAAACTAGAAATGAAATTATTCAATTTTATCAATTAGTTGGTGAGTCATTCTGGAAGTACTTTGACTATTTCAAGAACCTCTTGACCTAATGTCCACACCATGGAATATAAACTTGGAGGCTATGCCAAATAATTTATGAGGGTTTAGATTCCAATTTAAGGACCATGCTAGAGTCCATGTGCCAAGGCCAATTTATGTATAAAAAATCCAATGAAGCATAGCAATTTCTAGAAGACCTAGCTGAAAAGAACTTAAAATGAAAAATAACTAGGAAACCAGAAAGATCCACACCTTCGAGAGGTGGACTGCACCAAATTCAAACTTTCCTTGCTACAGAGGCCAAAATTGCAAATTTAACATGTAGGTTAGAAGCTTTAAAATTTCAGAGACCATCTAGTCTGAACCAAGTGTCTGCACCCATGTGTAACGGGTGCAATACACCAGACCATGTCCTTGAGGAATGTCCCCTCCAGATGAACCCAATAGAGAATGGATGTGCATAGGTGAATGCCACATACCAAAGACCAATGAACAATCCCTATGCACCCATATATAACCTAGGATGGGGGAATCATCCAAATTTTTCATGGTCACAGAACCCAATTATAGGTGGTCCTAGTTTCAATCAACAAAACCTAAGATGTAACCCTATAATGAACAACCCATCAACACCGGGCTTTAATAAAAATGATAAGAAATTTAGTTCTTTAGAGAAAAACCTGGAAGCCTTAGCCATATCCAATGCTGACACCAATGCTACATTAAGTAATTTTATGCAAACCACGGGCCAACTTCTAAATTCAAACTCTCAGGCCATAGCCCACTTAGAAATGCAAGTGGGTCAGCTAGTATCTACCATTAATAAAAGAGAACGAGGTAGGCTACCTAGCCAACCTGAACCCAACCCAAGAAACCAAACTGGTCGACCATCCCAAGGAAATCAAGTTATTCAAGTAAATGCTATTCATTCTTTAAGATCAGAAAAGTAAGTAGATAATAAGATAGATACATCTGACACTAGAGAGGACTTAACTGCTGAGCCAGTGGAGCTACACAATGAACAACCTACCTTACAAACTCAAGATTCTGAAGCTAATAGTCCACCAAACCAAGTACCTAAAATTTCTAGAGCTCCATTTCCAAATCGATTAAGGTCTAATAAATAATCAAAATATTTAGATAAAATGTTAGAGGTGTTTAAGCAAGTTTAAGTTAATATTCCTCTACTAGACATGATTCAACAAGTTCCGACTTATGCTAAATTCTTAAAAGATCTTTGTACCAAGAAAAGGACCACCAATGTACCAAAGAGAGCTTTCTTAGCCGCAAGTGTGAGCTCATACTTGTTGAGTCATATACCTTTAAAATATAAGGATCCAGGATCTCTAACAGTTTCATATGTCATAGGAGAAATCCACATTGAAAAGACCTTACTTGATTTAGGGGCTAGTGTAAATATTCTGCCCTATTCAGTTTTTGGATAATTAGGATTGAGAAAACTGCAGCCAACAGGGATCACATTATAATTAGCAGGTAAATCTTTTAGGATCCCTAAAGGAATGGTAGCGAATGTCCTAATTAAGGTTGGCAATTTTATCTTCCCTATAGATTTTATCATTTTGGACACCGAACTAGTGTCAAATCTTAAGGATCTATCCCAGTTATTTTAGGAAGACCATTCCTAGCTACTGTTAATGCTAAAATTAATTATCGGAATGGACTTATGAAGCTATCTTTTGGGAACATGACTATTGAGCTAAATATATTCAATTTGGAATAGGAATCCACCAATCATGCTAATGTGAATGTAATCCAAGATGAAATTTATGAATCTATAGACATTAGCAATGAGGAAGTCGATATTGAGTCTAGTATCTGGCCAACCCATGAATATGATAGCATTGATAAAATACTTGGAGATGATAAAAATAGCCAGAGATGGGAGCCTCCTACTGAAATACTCATGGAAATGGCTAAACCATCAATCAAGTCATCAATAGAGGAAGCACCCAAACTAGAATTAAAATCCCTCCCCAAGCACCTTAAGTATGCATATTTAGCTCCAGATGAAACCTTTCCTATAATTATTGCCTCAAACCTAAGCCCTAAACAAGAGGAGGAGCTATTAACTATTCTAAAAGAAAATCGAGAAGCAATAGACTGGACCATGGCAGACATTAAGGGAATAAGCCCTTCCATAGTTCAACATAGGACACACCTAGAGGAAGAGGCTAAACCAACTAGGGAAGCCCAAAGAAGATTAAACCCGTAATGAAAGAAGTAGTCAAGGAAGAGATTTTGAAGTTACTTGATAATAGAATTATTTACCCCATTTCTAATAGTTCATGGGTAAGGCCGATACAAGTGGTACCCAAAAAGTTTGGAATAATAGTGATTCATAATAAAGCAAATGAACTTACCTCAACTAGGATTCAAATGGGATGGAGGATTTGTATAGATTATAGGAAATTGAATGCTGTAACAAAGAAAGATCACTTTCCTTTGCCATTTATTGACCAAATATTATAGAAATTAGCTAGACAGGAGTTTTATTATTTTCTTGATGGATACTTTGGCTATAATCAGATCCCCATAGCTCCTGAAGATCAGGAAAAGATCACATTTACCTACCCATTCGGAACCTTTGCTTATAGGCGCGTACCCTTTGGATTATGTAATGCACCAGCAACCTTCCAAAGATGTATGATCAGCATTTTTTCTGATATGATTGAACGATTCTTAGAAATTTTTATTGATGACTTTTTTATGTTTGGCCCTACCTTCTTCGAATGTTTAAACCATCTAAGACTAGTTTTAGAAAGATGTAAGGAGAAGCATTTAGTTCTTAATTGAGAAAAATGCTAATTCATGGCTAGAGAAGGTATAGTTCTTGGCCATGTAATTTTGAAAAAAGGAATATAAGTTGATAAGGCCAAAGTTGAGCTGATTGCAAGTCTTCCACCACCTAAGTTTGTTAAAGAAATTCATTCATTTTTAGGACATGCTGGATTTTATTGAAGGTTCATATCCAATTTTAGCAAAGTGGCTCGTTCATTAACAAATTTATTAGCAAAGGAAGTTAAATTTGAGTTTACTCTTGAGTGCTTGGAGTCTTTTGAATTTCTTAAAAAGGCACTCATTTCCGCTCCCATCATTCATCCACCTATATGGAGTGAATCCTTTGAACTCATGTGAGATGCATCTAATCATGCTATAGGTATAGTTTTTGGTCAAATGATTAATAAGTTGCCTAGAATTATTTATTATACAAGTAAAACCTTAAATGATGTGCAACTAAATTACACAACCACTGAAAAGGAGTTCCTAGCCATTGTCTTTGCCTTAGAGAAATTTAGGTCTTACTTGGTTCAGTCACATACTATTATTTATACTTATCACTTAGCCATTAAATATCTCCTAGCAAAGAAAGATGCTAAGGTACACTTAATAAGATGGATTTTGCTCCTTTAAGAATTTGACCTAGAGATTAAGGACAAGAAAGGAATAGAGAATGTTGTAGCTGATCACTTGTCCCGAATCATAATCTCACCATCTAGTGAACCACCTATTAATAAATTCTTTCCTGATGAGCAACTCATGTCCGTGTCCACTGAACCATGGTATGTTGATATTGTAAATTATTTAGCCATTGGTAAAGTTCCTTCTTATTGGACTGCTTAGGATAAATACAATTTTTTTTTCCAAGTGAAGTACTTCATATGGGATGATCCATACCTATTTAAATAATGTTCTGATGAGATCATTAGGAGGTGTGTCCCAGATAATGAGGTTAGAAGTATTCTGTCATTTTGCCATGACCAAGCATGTGGTGGTCACTTTGCATCTAAGAAGACAGTTGCCAAAGTACTTCAATGTGAATTTTATTGGCCTAACTTATTTAAGGATGCACATATGTACTGTAAAAGTTGTGCTTGATGACAACAAATAGGTCAAATCACTAAGAGAGACATGATGCCACTCAATCCAATCTTGGTGGTTGAGATTTTTGACATATAGGGGATTGATTTTATGGGACCATTTCCAAATGCCTTTAGAAATGAATATATTCTAGTTGCTGTTGATTATGTGTCTAAGTGGGTAGAAGCTATTCCATTTAGATACACTGATAGCAAAGTGGTCATTAAATTTCTTAAGAAAAATATCATTTCCCGTTTTGGTACTCCTAGAACACTCATTAGTGATCGGGGGACATACTTTTGCAACTGACCTTTTGCCACATTAATGAAAAATATAATGTTACTAACAAGTTGACTACACCATATCATCCTTAAACTAGTGTGCAAGTAGAAGTATCCAATAGATAAATCAAACAAATCTTGGAGAAGATTGTTAATGCTAATAGAAAAGATTGGTCTTTGAAATTAGTTGATGCATGATGTGGAATAACAGCTGACATAAAGCCCATGATGGCAACCGCTGGTAGCTGCGTGGGTGGAAAGTGCCACCTGGATGTGGCACCTAATTGAAGATCCAGAGGCAAGCCCTCCACCCGAGGTCAGCTCCCAGCCAGGGTCGTGCTCATAAGGAGAGCCCTCCATCTGAGGTTAACTCCCGGCCGGGGTTGTGATTATGCATGCTAAGACGAACCCTCCATCCGAGGTCAACTCTTAGTCGGGGTCATGCTCATAGGGCGAACTCTCTATCCGAGATCAACTCCCAGTCAGGGTCATGCTCATGCATGCTAAGGCGAGCCCTCCGTCTGAGGTCAGCTCCCAGCCAGGATCGTGCTCATAGGGCGAGCCCTCTATCTAAGGTCAGCTCCTGGCCGGGGTCGTGCTCATGTAAGCCAAGATGAGCCCACCATTCGAGGTCAGCTCCTAGCCGGGGTCATGCTCATAGGGCGAGCCCTTCATCTGAGGTCAGCTCCCGACCGGGGTCATGCTCATGCATGCCAATACGAGCCCTCCATCCAAGGTCAGCTCCCAGTCGGGGTCATCCTCATTGGGTGAGCCCTCCATCTGAGGTCAGCTCCCAACCGGGGTCGTGCTCATACATGCCAAGGTGAGCCCTCCATTTGAGGTCAGCTCCTATCCAGGGTCATGCCCATAGGGTGAGCTCTCCATCTGAGGTCAACTCCTAGTCGGGGTCGTGCTCATGCATGCCAAGGCGAGCCCTCCATCCAAGGTCAGCTCCCAGCCATGGTTGTGCTCATAGGGTGAGCCCTCCATCTAAGATCAGCTCCCGACCGGGGTCGTGCTCATGCGTGCCAAGGTGAGCCCTCCATCCGAGGTCAGCTCCTAGCCAGGGTCGAGCTCATAGGACGAGCCCTCCATCTAAGGTCATCTCCCAGTCAGGGTTATGCTCATGCATGCGAAGGCATGCCCTTCGTCCGAGGTTAGCTCCTAGCCGGGGTCATGCTCATAGGAAGAGCCCTCCATCTGAGGTCAGCTCCCGGCTGGGGTCATGCTCATGCATGCCAAGGTGAGTGATGCGGGACGACTCTAAGATTGCTAAACATGCAGGAAAAATAGTAAAAAAAAAATTGTATGATTTTTATAATTTATGTTTGTAGGAAAAATTCTCAAATAAAAGTAAGAACTAGCATGAAGAATAGCAATGCATAGAATCATCATGATCGTAGGCAAACTCATGCAAAAATAATAAATTCCAAGACCCGAGAATTGAGAAACTCCCGGATTAGGATAGTTTATCTTCATCAAAATAGATATCAAGAGAAGGGAAGGTTTCTTACCAGTCAGAGATTAAAAACTTTGCAGTAAAAGGGATCACTCACATTCTGATTGGAGCCTGGATGAAGAAGCCTCAATTCCCTTGAATCTGATGGCTGATCTGGGCGATCCTAGAGGCAAGGAAAGCCTCCTCTAGAGAGGTGAAATATCTCGGGGATCTAGGTTTAGGTGTGGGCATCCTGGGAAAGAATCAGTTGCTTGATTGGGGTAGCAGCTAGGACATCTTCCTTTGGGCATGGCTAATCTCCAAGGATGCAGAAGGGTGCTAGGGCAGCAGGGATTCGGCCAGGGTACACAAAGAGAGCACACAAAAATAAGAGAACCAATACTAGAACACCAAATACAAGACAATAACTCAAAATTTCAGCAAGGTTGTATTCATAAGAAAAAGTTGATTACAAGAGGGAGAGGGGTGGGGTATTTATAGAGTTCCCATGCCCTCTCTAACTAGGGTTACACTTAGGTTAACAAACCTTTTCCTAGTTAGATTACATGTCCTTTCCTAGCTAGGTTAGAATTATAAATCATAAAGCAAGTAGGAACATAAATCCTAACTAGGTTAGACTAGTCTTCTCCTTCTCACTTAAGGACACCTCTTGGACTTGGTCAACACTTCAAGGATGCATAGGGGCCATGTTGGGCTTCTAGGAGTAGCAAGGGGCCGGCCCAAAGGGGCTTGGGCGCATGGGCTTGGGCCTCTGGAAGCTGGGGTGGCCTGGTAGCCTGGTAGCAGGAATATTCCCTGATATCTTGCTTTTTAAGGGCTTTGGCTTGGTGCCTAGGCTTGATTTCTTTGGGCTAGGATGCAGGTGGACCTTTGGAATCATGGATTGTTTGGTTTGAAAATATACTCTGGTATCTGGAGAGGAATCTGGGCATCTGGAGGGCATCTGGAAGGAATTAGGATTTCTGGAAGCATCTTGGATCCTGGGTTGTCATACAAAATCTAATAGGCTGATATAGTGGCCTCTTACTCCTAGATGAGACCTAGTGGAACTCCAAAATAGGGTGATCTCATCTCTTGTACAAAAATTAGGCTCATACTGGATTCATAATTGATGTACAGGACTCAAAATACTGACTAGGTTGAGGGTTAAGATAAATCAATTAACCTCAACTTATTACAAGACTCAATCTTAATTGATTATAAAATTTTCAAAACTTTGACACATGACTAATTAAACCATATGGGATCTAGAGATATGTGTCTGATCCTGGTGTCCCCACCAATTCTCCCGTGGTAGGAGGAACTCGACCCCATCGAGTAAGGGTCAATTTGGCTCAAGGAGGGTCTGGGTTAAGGCAATGTAGATCCGCACTAGCATTTCACAAGTCCTCAGATTCTGGCCAACTTTGCCACCGGACCAAGTATCGCTGATAGTCTCTATCTTGGATACCGATAGCTTGATCATCCAGAATTCTCTCAATCTTTTGGGTACCGATAGCTCTGATACCAAACTGATGCGGGATGACTTTAAGATTGCTAAACATGCAGGAAAAATAGTAAAATATTTTTTTATGGCTTTTATAATTAATGTTTGTAGGCTAAATTTAAAAATAAAAGTAAGAACTAACAAGAAGAATAGCAATGCATAGAATCATCATGATCGCAGGAAAACTCAGGCAAAAATAATAAATTCCAGGATTTGGGAATTGATAAACTCCCGAATTATGATAGTTTATCTTTATCAAAATAGATATCAAGAGAAGGAAAGGTTTCTTACCTGTCAGAGATTGAAAACTTTCGAGTAGAAGGGATCACTCACACTCTGATTGGAGCCTTGATGAAGAAGTCTCAGTTCCCTTGAATCTGATGGCTAATCTGGACGGTCCTAAAGGCAAGGAAAGCCTCCTTTGGAGAGGTGAAATACCTCGGGGATCTAGGTTTAGGTGTGGGCATCCTGGGGAAGAAGCAGTTGCTTGTTGGGGCAGCAGCTAGGGCATCTTCCTTTGGGCATGGCTAATCTCCAAGGATGCAGAAGGGTGCTAGGGCAGTAGGGATTCGGCCAGGGTACACAAGTAGAGCACACAAAAATAAGAGAACCAATACTAGAATACCAAACACAAGGCAATAACTCAAAATTTTAGCATGGTTGTATTCATAAGAAAAAGTTGATTACAATAGGGAGAGGGGTGGGGTATTTATAGAGTTCCCATGCCCTCTCTAACTAGGGTTACACTTAGGTTAATAAGCCTTTTCTTAGTTAGATTACATGTCCTTTCCTAGCTAGGTTAGAATTACAAATCATAAAGCAAGTAGGAACATAAATCCTAACTAGGTTAGACTAGTCTTCTCCTTCTCACTTAATGACACCTCTTGGACTTGGTCAACACTTCAAGGATGCCTAGGGGAGTGTGTTGGGCTTTTAGAAGCAGTAAGGGGCTAGCCCAAAGGGGCTTGGCTGCATGGGCTTAGGCCTCTAGAGCTAGGGTGGCCTAGTAGCCTGGTAGCAGGAATATTCCCTGGTATCTTGCTTTTTAAGGGCTTGGGCTTGGAGCCTGGGCTTGATTTCTTTGGGCTAGGATGTAGGTGGACCTCTGGAATCATGGATGCCCTGGTTTGAAAATATGCTCTGGTATATGGAGAGGGATCTGGGCATCTGGAGGGCATCTGGAAGGAATCAGAATTTCTGGAAGCATCTTGGATCCTGGGTTGTCACACAAAATCCAATAGGCTGATGTAGTGGCCTCTGACTCCTGGATGAGGCCTGGTGAAACTCCAAAATAGGGTGACCTCATCTCTTGTACAAAAATTGGGCTCATACTGGACTCATAATTGATGTGCAGAACTCAAAATACTGACTAGGTTAAGGGTTGAGACAAATCAACTAACCTCAACTTATTACAAGACTCAATCTTAATTGATTACAAAATTTTCAAAACTTTGACACATGACTAATTAAACCATATGAGAACCATATGAGATCTAGGGATATGAGATCTAGGGATTTATGTCTGATCCTGGTGTCTCCACCAATTCTCCTATGGCAGGAGAAACTCGATCCCATTGAGTAAGGGTCAATTTGGCTCAAGGAGGGTCTGGGTTGAGGCTCTGCAGATCCATACTAGCATTCCACAAGTCCTCAAATTCTGGCCAACCTTGCCACCGGACCAAGTACTGCTGACAGTCTCTATCTTGGGTACCGATGGCTTGATCATTCAGGATTCTCTCAATCTTTTGGGTACTGATAGCTCTGATACCAAGCTGATGCGGGATGACTCTAAGATTGCTAAACATGCAAAAAAAAAATAGAAAAATAATTTTTTTATGATTTTTATATTTTATGTTTGTAGGCTAAATTTCCAAATAAAAGTAAGAACTAGCAAGAAGAATAACAATGCATAGAATCATCATGATCGCAGGCAAACGCATGCAAAAATAATAAATTCCAGGACCCGAGAATTGAGAAACTCCCAGATTAGGATAGTTTATCTTCATCAAAATAGATATCAAGAGAAGAGAAGGTTTCTTACCAGTCAGAGATTGAAAACTTTGCAGTAGAAGGGATCACTCACACTCTAATTGGAGCCTGGATAAAGAAGCCTCGGTTCCCTTGAATCTGATGGCTTATCTTGGCAGTCCTAGAGGCAAGGAAAGCCTCCTCTGGGGAGGTGAAATACCTCAGGGATCTAGGTTTAGGTGTGGGCATCCTAGGAAAGAAGCAGTTGCTTGATTGGGGAAACAGCTAGGCCATCTTCCTTTGGGCATGGCTAATATCCAAGAACGCAGAAGGGTGCTAGGGCAGCAGGGATTCGGCCAGGGTACATAAGGAGAGCACACAAAAATAAGAGAACCAATACTAGAACACCAAACACAAGGCAATAACTCAAAATTTTAGCAAGTTTGTATTCATAAGAAAAAGTTGATTACAAGAGGGAGAGGGGTGGGGTATTTATAGAGTTTTCATGCCCTCTCTAACTAGGGTTACACTTAGGTTAACAAGCATTTTCCTAGTTAGATTACATGTCCTTTCTTAGCTAGGTTAGAATTAAAAATCATAAAGCAAGTAGGAACATAAATCCTAACTAGGTTAGACTAGTCTTCTCCTTCTCACTTAATGACACCTCTTGGACTTGGTTAACACTTCAAGGATGCCTAGGGGGCATGTTGGGTTTCTAGGAGCAGCAAGGGGCCGGCCCAAAGGGGCTTGGGTGCATGGGCTTGGGCCTCTGGAAGCTGGGGTGGCCTGGTAGCCTGGTAGCAGGAATATTCCCTGGTATCTTGCTTCTTAAGGGCTTGGGCTTGATGCCTGGGCTTGATTTCTTTGGGATAGGATGCAGGTGGACCTCTGGAATCATGGATGCCCTGGTTTGGAAATATGCTCTGGTATCTGGAGAGGAATCTCAGCATCTGGAGGGCATCTGGAAGGAATCAAGGTTTCTGGAAGCATCTTGGATCCTGGGTTGTCACACAAAATCTAATAGACTGATATAGTGGCCTCTGTGATGCAGAACGATGCAATACGGTGTAAGATGATCTCATTTTAGTTTAAGATATTTTAAAGAGTAATGATCATAGCAGTAAAGCAACTAAACATAACAGACTAAAGAGATTAAAGAAAGTAACTAACTACTTATCCGTAATCTTATCCATAGGCTATAAAGAATAAGGACCCGATGGCTAGGAAACCATCTAAGATTAGGCTATTCCATGCTTCAACTATCAAATCTAATAAGAAAGGATTGGTTGCTTACCCTAATGGAGATTCTCTTTGACTCGGGATAGATCGGCCGCTTGGTCACTCAGATCTCGCAGCAAGATAAAGATTGGGACTCCAGATTTCAGATCTACCATCAAATCTTGATTCGAAAGCAAAGGATCCATCCTCTAAAGTCCTTGAACAGCTAGGATCTGCAGAGAAGGCAGCAAGCAAGACTTTAATAATGAAGTAAATCAGATTCAAAATGGAAAAAGGAAGGGTTGGATGCGTAGAGCTTGAAGAAGATCAGTAGCAGCTTATCGAATCCGACAGAACCTCCACTCAAGGATCTCACCGCCTTAAGCTCTCAAGGACCTCCCCGTCTTGAGCTCTTAAGAACCTCCTCACCCTTAGAAAAAAATACTAAAGCCTAACCCAGCTTTGTGGAAGAAAGAATGTATCTTTATTTCATGAATGAATAATAATAATTACAAGGGGGATATGGGTTCCTATTTTTTTTTTATATATATGAAGATAACATAGGACTCCATTTGAATTTAAATTACAAATTTGAACTTCAAATACTCCTTGGCTTCTTGGCATCTTCCTCGAATGTGAAATTTGAATTGGTTTTTCATGCCTTGGGCGACAACTTGAGATGAGATGAAGGCTTCTAGCTTGTGCGACAAAATTAAGATTTGAGATGGCGCTAATCCTTTCTTAATTTAGCGCTAATCCTCCCCACTTCTTGGCATAAAATCCTTCTTAATCTAATTTTTAATCTTCCTTGGTCAGCAACATGAGATAAGAAGTCCTTTTGAATGCTTGAATTTGAAAGAAGTTTGAATGAGGGGCTTCCATTTGATCTTCAAATTTCATCTCTTATCTTAGGATACATTGAATTTGAATTCTCCCTTAATCTTGGAATTCTTTCAAACTTCAAATAGGCTGGCTATCTTGGAATTAGCATCAAGAAAGGAAGAAAGCAGATGGCACGCATTCATTTGGGCGTGAATCCTTTTAGCATGAGAAAAAGGCATTTGGATAAGGATAAGGCTCCTTTTGAAATGTGGATGACTCCATCTAATCTTGGATTCTCCCATTTAAATTTGAACTAATCCTTGGTATGGGCATCATCTAGAGTGGAATGGGCGACAATGAGAGGGGGGGCGCCAGATGAAAAGCAAAGTCCTTCTACTTTACTCCTCTTAAATGGGTGCCTCCTTAAAATTGAAATAGGCGATGAAAAATAAATGGGATGGGGCACCTCTCTTGGATAAGGATGACTTTGTCTTGATGCCCAAATGTCCGGATGTCCCAATGTCCAGATGTCCCAATGTCCGGTTGTCTTGATGTCTGGATATCCGGATGTCTGGAGAAAAATTTGGACAACTCTTTTTTGACCTAGAATTGATCCACCAAGGTGATGATGACTTGGATCTTGGGTACTTATGACATCCCTTGATATATTCAAGCACTAATTATAGGACTCAAATTAAAAAACTCACCAAACAAAGCAAATTAATGCTATTTACAGGACTCTTAAATCAATTGATGGACTCAATGGAATCAATATTGGTAACTCAATAACCCTAATTGATCAAATTATACTTAATTTGATCAAATTATAACTCAATTTGACTTAATTACAAACTCAAAACAACTGGGACTCGAGTGTTCTTTGTGAAGAACACATGGACTTACTCATTGGTGATCCAAATTGAATTGGAAAAGGTTTGCTTCCTCTTCCTGGCTCTTGTGTCCTCACCACTCTGACTCTTGGATGAGGCTTGGTGGAACTCTAAAATAGGGTGACCTCCTCTCTTGTACAAAACTCATACTGGACTCATAATTGATGTACAGGACTCAAAATACTGACTAGGTTGAGGGTTGAGACAAATCAACTAACCTCAACTTATTACAAGACTCAATCTTAATTGATTACAAAATTTTCAAAACTTTGACACATGACTAATTAAACCATATGGGATCCAGGGATCTGTGTCTGATCCTGGTGTCCCCACCAGTGAACCCTCTGTCTGAGGTCAGCTCCCAGTCAAGGTCGTGCTCATAGGACGAGCCCTCTATCTAAGGCCGATCGGGGTCATGCTGATGCGTTCCAAGGGTAGCCCCCCACATCTGGGGTCAGGTGCCTAGCCGGGGTCATGCTCAAGCATGCCAAGGTGGACCCCCATATCTGGGGTCGAGCACCTAGCCGAAGTCATGCTCGTGCTCTCCGAAGGTAGCCCCCGCATCCAAGGTCGAGCGCCTAGCCAAAGTCGTGCTCACACTCTTCGAAGGCGGCCCTCGCATCCGGGGTCAAGCACCCATGTGAGGTCATGCTCCTGCTTCCAGAGTCAAGCTCTCCAGATTGAGCTCTCCCTCTCCTCTTGCTGAATTCGGAGTTCCTGCCAGCGACAAAAAAAGGGAGGACCAGTAGAGATATAGACTACGACGTGGAAGCTTCCAGCTATCTGCAACCTTCCAGAAGTGATGCATGCCCTGCCAGAAAATTCAAATTCTACAACACACCATCTGTATTTTCTGTGCAATGTATGCTTTACCAGGCTTCACACCCTATGTTGCACCGCAACGTTGACAACTATGCAATCGAGGGCTTTGATCCTCGTGACACAAAACCGAACCTCCTCCAAGAGGAGTATTCTATTAAGGCCACAGGCCCTACGACACTCTAGCGGTCCCACCTAGAATTGAAATGCTCCACCATGGCTCGGGGCTTAGTGGCACGGTGCCTGCCCCTCCCACGAGAAATTGCACCACTAGAGGGACAAGATATGTACTACTCCGACGATCACCCCCAAATAGAAGGATCTTATTGACTCCTATATTGATTTTGATGATTAACAAAATGCTTAAGTATATCTAAGTACTAACCATTTATTAAAGTATGTTTTATTGGAAAAAGGTACTCATCAAGTTAGTTGGTTGAATTGCTTGTCCAATAGTTGAAGAAGTCTTCTTATGGATGAAATCTTAAAGTTAAATGGACTTAAGTATATAAAAATAACTTGAAAGGACTTAAGTTTTAAGTCTAAAGAAGTTCAGTAGAGTTTCAATTAAGTTTTAGAAAGTTTCAACCAAGTGTCGACTCATGGATGTAAAGTGTCGACTCATAGTGTCGACTCACAAAAGCTTGAGCTGATATGTAGAAGAAGTTTTAGATGGCATACTCAAAGTATCGACTCATGGAGCTCAAGTATCAACTCATGTGTCAACTTAAGGATCGACTTAAGACTTTAGACAAAAATTATACAGAACATACTGAATTTCAGACTTCCTTCAAGTGTCGACTTATGGAAGCCAAGTATTGACTCAAGTGTTGACTCACCAGAAGAAGTGTCGACTCATCTGAGATTTTCAAAGAGCTTCAAGGAACATCTTTTGAACTAAGTGTCTACTCATGGAGTCCAAGTGTCGACTTAAGGTATCGACTCATGACTTAAAATGTCAATACTTGCAGTTCTGCTGAATAGTAATGGCTAGCTTTTTAAAGCACAAAATTATCCTTTTCACCCTCCAATGGCTAGTTCCACCTCTCCAATGGTCAAAAACGGCCATTTGAAGTGTGGGAAAGTATTTAAAGTGGATTAAACTCAAGAGGAAAAGAACTAATGAGAAGTTAAGAGCATTCACTCAAATATTTTTTGAAGATCATCTACTTTCAAGAGAAGTTGAGCCTTCAAGCATTCAAAGCATTCAAGAGCAATCAAGTCCAACCACTTAAGCATCATTTAAGGCTTCAACAACTTGGGCACAAACATCTTCAATAGTAATCAAAGAGCTTCAAAGAGATATTTACTTTTAGTTGAAAGTTTTTTGTATTTCATACATTACTCTTGAATCTTGTTATTGTTTTCTAGTTTCAAGGAAATTGAAACTAGAGTTGAGGTTTGTTGGTGAGCCTTTGTGACAAAACTAACGGAGATTTTTGGTTAGCCTATATAACAAAATCAAGGAGGTTGTTGGTGAGCCTAAGTTACAAAATCAACTAGATTTTTGATTGCCCTAAAACCAAAAGGGTTTTGACTTTTGTTTCTGGTGAAAACAAGTTGAGTTTTGATTAGTGAGATTGAAAAACTAATCGGTTGTAATCAAGAAAAATTATAGTGAAATATCCAAGTGGACCTTGGGGAGTGGATGTAGGTGCCTTGGTGTGCACTGAACCACATATTATTGTGTTTATAGTTGCTTGCTCTCATATTGTATGCCTTTAATTACTTTACATCTATTTGTTTCTGTTGCATACTATTAAATAGCACATAAATACTTATTTTTCACTAGCACCTAAATAGTTTTTGAATTTGCACATATTGCAAAATTTTTTAAAACCCAATTCACCCCCCTCTTAGGTTGTTTGTTGGGCAACAAGTGGTATTAGAGCCACGTTCTCAATTTATAGGTCTAACCACCTTGAGTAAAGATCTATGGCAGCCCCACTTGGTTCTAGTATAGTTGAGAGACAAGCCTCAAATAGACCTCCTTACTTTAATGGCACAAATTACACATATTGAAAAATATGTATGAGAATTTACATGCATTCAATTGATTACAATTTATGGAAAGTTGTAGATAAAGGTCCTCATATTTTCTTAATCATTGTTAATAGTGTTTCCATCCCAAAACTTGAAGAGGATTGGGATGAAAATGATATTAAACAATTTGAGATTAATGTAAAAGCAATGAATCTACTATATTGTGCATTGAATCCTAGTGAATTCAATAAGATTTTCATATGCACCTTTGCTAAGAAAATATGGGATACACTTGAGGTTACTCATGAGGGTACCGATCAAGTAAAAAATACTAAAGTTAATATGCTTGTACATACTTATGAGATGTTTCAAATGGGACCTAATAAATCTATTACTGATATGTATACCAGATTTACAAATATTATAAATGGCATGAGAAGTCTTAGTAAAACTATAACTAATGCTGACCTTGTAAATAAAATTCTCAGGTCATCATTGACATCTTGGGATCCTAAAGTGACAGCAATTCAAGAAGCCAAAGATGTTGAGAAACTTTCATTGGAGAATCTTATAGGTTCTCTCATGACTTATAAGTTGAAATTGAAGCAAAAGGCAATGGATGTTGATAAAAAGAAGAAGACTATAGCTTTCAGATCTACAATACAAGAAGAGTCTTCAAGTGAGGAATATGAAGAAGTAGAAAATGAGGATGAAGAGGCTCTCATTACAAGAAGATTTAAAAAATTTATGAGAAAAAGAAGTTTCCATTCAAGAAGAAGCCTCAGCCTACCAAAGAAAAGGAAAAAGAAAAAGAAAAGGAAAAGAAGAAGGAACAACCAATTTGCTTCGAATGCAAAAAGCCCGGATATTATAAGTTTGATTGTCCTCTTCTAAAGAAATCCAAAAAGAAGTTTAGAAAGAAGGCAATGATGGCTACCTGGAGCGACAGTGAAGATTCAAGCTCGGAGGAAGAGTAACAAGAAGTAGCCAATCTATGCTTCATGGTTCAAGAAGATGAGGTCATTCTGACTTTGAACCTAAATTTATATTTGATGAACTTAGAGATGCATTTGATGAGCTCATGCATGAATATATATTGCTAAAAGTTGAAAATAAAAAGTTGATAGAGCATGCTAGTTCATCTTTTCATGAAAACACCAATCTTACAAATAAAAATAGTGATTTAAAAGCTAAGATTGATATTTTAGAAAAATAAAAGAATGCTTTGTCAATGAAAATTAAAGTTTTAAAAAGACCCAAGGTCATTATTTCAAACAATGAACTTTTAAAGAAAAAAAAAGCCTTGAGGAAGAAAATCAAAAATTCAAAAATGAGCTTGACAAAATTAAACCCTTTGTTGAAAAATCTATATATAGTTTTGAAAAGCTAAATTTTTATTAAACAATCAAAGAGCAGTTTTTAACAAAGTAGGTTTGAATTTTAGACCTCAAAAATAGTAGAAATATTTCATGAATTTCTTTATACCTGCATCCTCAAGCATTACATGTTAGTTTTGTAGAAAGTTAGGTCATAAAGCATATCAATGTGATCTTAGAAAGATTAATAATTCTAGAAAGATTTGGGTTCCAAAAGGAACCACCTTTAGTACTAATCCAAAAGGATCCAAGATGGCTTGGGTATCTAAAATGAAAACTTAATTTGTTTTGCAGGTGTGTCTTGCAACCAAAGAAAAGAAAAGACTGTGATATCTCAACAATGGTTTCTCAAGATATATGATAGGAGATATGATGCAATTCACTTCTCTTGAGGCACTAAATGGAGGGAGTGTAACTTTTGTAGATAATAGTAAAAAAAAAATCATTGGTATCGGTAAAGTTTATATCTCTCCTTCTATATTTATAGATAATGTTTTATTAGTTGAAGGATTGAAATAAAATTTGCTTAGTATTAGTCAGTTTTGTGACAAAGATTTTAAAGTTATTTTGAATCATCTGTTTACATGGTAGCTAGTCCTGATAGTAATTGAGTGAAATTTATTGAAAATAGGCATGGTAACATCTATGTTGTTGATCTTGACAATTTACTTTTACATGATGGTGAATGCCTAGTTGCAATGAATTCCATAATTAATGATACTAGTTGGCTTTGGCATCGTAGATTAAGTCATGCAAGCATGCATCTTCTTTCAAAATTATGCAAAAAGGATTTAGCAAGAGAATTACTAAAACTTAGTTTTCAAAAAGATAAAATTTGTGAAGCATGTCAATTTGGAAAACAAGCAAAAACATCTTTCAAACCAAAAGATTTTGTTTCAACTTCTAGGCCATTAGAGCTACTCTATATAGATCTCTTTGGAACAACTAGGATAACAAGCCTAGGAGGCAAGAGATATGGATTAGTTATAGTGGATGATTTCTCTCGATTTATATGGATTTTATTTTTGGCTAATAAAGATGAATCATTTTTAGCCATCTTGAAGTTTTATCGAAAAGTTTTAAATGAAAAAGGTACTTCAATTATTTGTATTCGTAGTGACCATGGTACTGAATTTGAAAATCAAGATTTTATAAATTTTTGTAATGAAAAAGAAATTAATCATGATTTTTCTGCACCTAGGATATCTCAACAAAATGGGATAGTAGAAAGAAAAAATCATACTTTAGAAGAAATGGCACACATAATGCTTTCTGAAAATGATCTTTCAAGATATTTTTAGATAAAAACTATTAATACTGCTTGTTATATTTTAAACCATATTTTAATTCGACCTATTTTAAAGAAAACATCCTATGAACTTTAGAAGAAAGAAAACCTACTTTGAAGTATTTTTGGATTTTTGGTTGCCGTTGCTTTGTTTTAAATAATGAAAAAGATAATTTGGGCAAGTTTGATGCCAAGTCTGATGAAGGTATCTTCTTAGGATACTCTATATCAAGCAAGGTATACATAGTTTTTAATAAAAGAACAATGCTAGTAGAAGAATCAGTGCATACAATATTTAAGGTGTTTACTAATAAATTCTCTAGAAAAGAGGATACTTCTGATGTATGTGCAAGTGTTGAAGGACTAAAGAAGCTTACTTTGGATGATCCCCCTTCCAAAGAAGATGAAGAAGATCAAAACAAGAAGGATGAAGAAGAAACTACAAGATCTTCACGGAAGCACAAAGATCTATCCAAAAAGTGAAGATATGCTCATGGACATCCTAAAGAATTAATCTTAGGTGATCCATCGAGAGATGTAAGAACTAGATCATCTATTAGAAATGAATGTGATTACATTGCTTTTGTTTCTCAAATTGAACCTAAATGTATTGAAGAAGCTAAAAAAGATTCTAATTGGATAATTGTTATGCAAGAAGAATTATATCAATTTGAAAGAAATAAAGTTTGGACACTAATAAAAAGACAATCTAATATTTCAGTAATTGGTACAAAATGGGTGTATAGAAATAAACTAGATAAAAATGGTGTAGTAACTAGAAATAAGGCTAGACTAGTAGCTAAGGATTATAATCAAAAAGAAAGAATTGATTTTGATGAAACATTTGCTACAGCAGATATACTTGAAGCCATTAGATTATTTTTAGTATTTGCATGTTTTATGAATTTCAAACTTTTTCAAATGGATGTTAAAAGTGCATTTTTAAATGGTTATATTGCTGAAAAAGTTTTTGTTGAACAACCACATAAATTTGAAAATCATGCACATCCCTAATCATGTTTTCAAACTTCATAAAGTACTTTATGATTTGAAACAAGCACCCCATGCATGGTATGAAAGACTTAGCAAATTTTTGATTGAAAATAAATTCTCTAGAGCCTATGTTGATACTATCTTGTTTTTTAAAAAAAAATGATAATCTCTTAGTAGTACAAATTTATGTTGATGATATCATTTTCGGTGCTACTAATGAAACACTTTATCAAGAGTTTACCAAGCTTATGCAGGAGAGTTCGAGATGAGTATGATGGGTGAACTAAACTTTTTTCTCAAACTTCAAATCAAGCAAACTAAATAAGGGATCTTCATCAACCAAGCTAAGTATACAAGAAAAATCTTAAAGAAGTTTGGGATGGTGATAATCGAGCAAATAGGTACACCTATGAGCCCTTCTTGTAAACTTGATAAAGATGAATGTGATAAAAATATTGATCAAAAATTGTATAGGGGTATCATTGATTCATTACTGTACTTGATTGCTAGTAAACCAGATATCATGTTTAGTGTCTACATGTGTGCTAGATATCAGTCTGCTCCTAAAAAATCTCATTTAATGGCTGTTAAGCGCATTCTTAGATACTTATATTATTGATATTGGTTTGTGATATTCTAAAGAGTTTTCAATTGATTTAATTGGCTATTCTAATGCTGACTTTTCTAGGTATAAGTTATATAGAAAAAGTACTAGTGGAACTTGCCAATTTCTTAGAGTTAACTTAATCTCATGGTTTAGCAAGAAACAAACATCGGTTGCTATCTATAGTTGAGGATGAAAATATTATAGCTGAAAGTTGTTGTGCTCAAATCTTGTGTATTGCCCAGAGAGCAACCCAAGAGGGGGGATGAATTGGGTCTCTAAAAATTTAAAGCAAAGCTTGATAAAACAAGTAGAAAACTTCATAAGACAAGATATGTAATTCAATTCAACAAGGTACTAAAATTAAAATGCAATGCCATAATGTAAAAGTGCAGTGGAAATTAAAAGTAATAAGCAAAATGTAAAGAGCAAGGAGGGAGAGAACAACCAATCACAAATACAACAATCTATAGTGGTACGGTGCCAACAATGTACCTACATCCACTCCCCAAGATCTCCTTGGAAATTCACTATAATCCAATGATTACAGCCGATTAGTTTTTCGGGCTCACTAATCAAAACCCGACTTGTTTTCACAAGGCTCACAAGTCACAACCTCACTTGGTTTTACGGGCTAACCAATAACTTAATTGATTTTCACAAGGCTAACCAAAAACCTTCCTTGGTTTTCCGGGCTAACCAAGAACCTTAGTGGTTTTGCAGGCTAACCACCAACCTAATTGATTTTCAAGGCTTACCAAAAACCTTACTTGGTTTTCCAATAGGCTAACCAATAACCTTTACAAGATATAAGATGGAGAAATAAAGAACTAATGTAAGCTTTCAATAAAAAAGCAAATAAGTCGATGTAGCTCGATGTAGTATTGCTTTGCTCTTATTGAAGCCTTTTGAATGCCCAAGATTGAACGTTCTTCAATGCACTGATAGCTTTGAATGCTTGGAAGGCTTCCCTTTGCTTGAGAGTGATTGAGCTTTGAATGAATAGGAGTTAAGGATTTTCTCTCTTTTCTCTTTAAACTCTTTTTGGATATTCAATAATTATCTTCTTGATTTGATTTGGAGCCTTTATATACCTTCACAAGCCCCCAAAACTGAAATATAGCCTTTATACTTGAAAAACTAGCCGTTGGAGGGCATTGGGAGAGTTCTGTGCTTGAAAAAACTAGCCATTACTGTTGTCAGAACTCCATGTATCGACACTTCCTCTTCATGTATCGACACATTAGGTCGACACATGTTCTTCTTGAGTCGACACAAGTTCAAAATGTTCCATTCAGATTCTCTGAAAAAATCAGCTGAGTCGACACATTCTCAGTTGAGTCGACACATAAAGTCCGTATATCGACACGCCAACTGTTCCTTCAACTTCTGCAAGTTCTGTGGCTTGAAATTCTTAGACAATGTGTTGATCCATGTGTTGACACCTTGAGTCGACACATAAGGTCCATGTCTCGACACATCATCTATGCCATTTGAAATTTTGCTGCGTATTGGCCTGAGTCGACACACCATCTTCATGTGTCGACACATCATGTCATGTGTCGACACCTTGAGTCGACACATCATCAAAAAAGGTACAGAAATTACCGAACTTGTGCTAGAACATGTTTCCATTTGCCTTAGTCATCCATTCTACCATTTCTTTGAGTGTCCAAGTCTTGTTTTATTCAATCATTCCATTCAAACTTGGTCTTCAATACATCGGGCTTCTTCAAATTTTGTGAGCATCCTTTCAATGAAAATACACTTAAAGCAAATCATTAGTCCTCAAATTATACTTAACTATTTTGCTTATCATCAAAATCAATTAGTGGAGTCAACAATCTCCCCCTTTTTTGATGATGACAAAACCCTTAAGTAAAATTACTTTAAAAGTGAAGCTTTAAGAGAATTGATCAAGATGCACAATATTGAAAGCATTAAGTATCAATCATTTCTTAAAGATATAATCATTCAAAACACAAGTGATAGAATTTGAGCTTGTTTCAAAAATAGAGAGTATCAGAACTTAGTCAAAACATTGATATTTATTTAAATGCGTTAAGAACATGTATCATGATACTCTTACAATGAAAATTTTAGCAATTAACAAAGCTCCCCCTGAATTAATGATTCATAAAAAAATTTATAAGAATCTTTTCAAAAAATATTGAAAAAGGGGTTTTGAGAATCAAATTTATTTTGACAAACGGTGAAGCTCCCCCTTTCTTAAATTTAGGTTTTCAAAGTATAAAAGTTTTATTCCCCCTTTAGTTTGGAGAAGTAAACACGTTAAACACATTTATACTTAAATAAAATCATGAACTACTCCCCCTTTTTGTTATCATTAAAAAGGTAGGAAGTAAAGGAAATGAACAAACAAGACAAAGCATTGTCATTGAATGTATAAAAGCAATTCAAGACATCATTTATGTTCATCAAAGATATAGAAGTGAGAAAACACAAGGTTTTTCATATATGTCAGGAACTTGTACATCAAGTACACAACAAGGATAAAAATACATGTAAGCATGAAAGTAAACTATCTGGAAATATAAAACTATCTAGAAATACATCAATATCCTAATCCTCATCTATCGAGTCATCAGAAGATGAACCGATCTCGATCGGTCTGGTATCAGTAAAAGATCGAGCTCACGGCCATCATGGTCGAAGATCTTGAAGTCTGGTCCTGGTCGGCTGAGGAGGGGTATGGCGTCCACATCCTCTATGATGAATATAGGTTCGATCTTTAGCTAAAGCAGTAGAGGTAGAAGCTACGTCCTCCGCAGGAACTGAACTGATCGAGCGAATCATCTCAACAATAGCTGGAGCAGGAGTACGATCAAAAGTGGGGCCTGAATCGAGATGCTAAAAGCCGGGTGTATAAAACCCAAGCTCTCGAGTGACTGATGAAGTATGAAGGGTAGGACTATCAAAAGAATGTGTAATAGCTAATGATACAGGTGTATCAAGAATAATAGTATCAACTATGGAAGGTATCGGTATATTTATAATATGTGTATCAAGTGAGGGTGTCTCGATGATAGGTGTCTGAATGTCAAGAGAATCAATGAATGAAATATTTATGTCAGGTAGGTCAACAACAGGACTAAGAATAGGAATAGGAATTGGAGCTAGAGTGTGATCATCCGATCTAGAAGGAGAGGATGAATCAGGTATTAGAGCAGGTGAGAAGGATAGGTCAACAGGTCTCGCAGCCACATCATCCGTCACCTCCATAACTGGCTCTGACATAAGATCATCGATATCAAACCGGTCTAAGTCAGTCACTGTATCTCCATCAATATCTCCAACAGTAGTACCTCCAACTCCATCTCCAATAGTAGTCTCAACACCAGTATCAATATCAGCAACGTCATCAACTGGTGCTGGAGTAGGAACATCAACAGAAACAGGAACTGTGTCTACAGTAAGAGCACTCGTAGAAGCTCTGGACAGTGCTGAGAGAATAGCCGAAATACCATCACTAAGACCAATGTGGCTCTCTCTCGTCTCAACAATAAAGACATCTAGACGCTGCCACATGATGAAAATATCGATCTCAATACGTCTGACTCTGTCCTCTAGAGTATCTGAAACACCAGGAGTCTCCGTCTGCACTGGCTATGGCTGGGCAAATGTAGAAGGATCTGACTGAGCTGGCTATGCTGCCGTCTCAGGCTATGTCTCACTCGGTCCAGCCTCACCTGACAGAATCCTCTCCTCGTCTGCTGTGTCCTCATCAATGTCAACTACATCCTCGACCTGTCCTGATGTCCTCCGTGTCCACTAGCCTCGGACTAAATGATAACCCATGCGATGCAATGACCTGATGTCATATACATTGGTATGGATCAAAGTACGAGAAGGCTCATCCTTGAAGCTGACTCCATACTCTCTGAGTAGTACTTTCAAACCCATGCCATACGGCAAGAAGAGCCGCTTACTAGATACCGCCTCAGTAATTTGATGGATCATCAGAACAGGAAGATAAATCAGCGTCCGCTGAATCAGGGAGACCATCACGAGCAGCTCTCGCTCGGCAATGTAGTCAAATCGACCAGTCTTCGGCAGAAGAATCCGAGCAACTATATGATGTAGCAGTCTTATCTCTACAGACAGTCTCGAAGCAGGAACAGTGGCTCCCTCTAGTAAGATATCAGACTCAAAAATAAACCGGAGCCCACTAACTCTGTCCAACAGATTGTCAATAACTGATCCGGTCATGGGTATATCCCATACCCTGCTCAGAATCTCTGCTGAAATGGGAATATCCCGTCCTCTGACCTGAGCAATCCAGCCATCTGATCTGCGGGCAAGTGATCCGTAGAACTCTCTCATCAGCGCGGGATAGTATCTCTTGCTGAGCGAACAGAAAGATGCCAAACCAGCATGTCGGATCCACTCTCCTATCTGAAAATGATGCTGATCCAAGAAAGAGAAGTCCACTCGGCATCCTCCAACCACTGCCTTGGAGCTCATCCGACTAGAAGGTGCAAATAACTGTCGTGCTGGCGGATCTGGAGCCCTAGACTTGTGTCGTGCCTTCATTCTCCGCTCTTCTTCATGCTGTGATTGACGCGGTCAACGAACGACTTGTTTGCGAGGACCCATTATCAATAATCAAGGTTTGGGCAAGGTTTTTGGTGGAAATAGGGAGTTTCTAGGATTTAGGAGCTAAAACCTAGAAGGAAATCCAACAAAAACGACCACCGAACCTTCAAATCCGAGAAAATGGTGGGTAAAAGCATGACAATAAGAGGATGAACTGGATGGATACCTGGAATCGAGGTGTCAGCTCTGAGGAGAATGAATTTTGGGGGAAAAATGGTTCGGAAACCCTTAAAATCTCAGTTTCCTGTCGGGCATGTGTCGACACATCAACTTAAAAAATTGAAAAGTCAGGAATTTCACATAATAATCAAAATCAATTGAAATAATAGGTTTTTGGAGTCAAATCATCAATGATTAATCACGATTCATCAAAAAATAAGGTTGAATAGATCTAATTTGAGTCAAATATGGAGTAAAGATTTAATTAAATGGATTGATGATCCCGAGCTCTCTTCTAATCATATAGAATCGATCTTCCAAGAAAGGTTTAGTTAAAATATCAGCTAATTGAAATTCAATACATATAAATTCAAGCAAAATATCATTGTTTTCAATATGATCTATAATAAAGTGATGCCTAATTTCAATGTGCTTGCTCCTAGAGTGTTGAACAGGATTTTTAGTCAAGCAAATAGCACTGGTATTATCACATTTAATGGGAGTTCTAGCCAACTTGATTCCAAAGTCTTCAAGTTGTTACTTAATCCACAAGATTTGAGCACAACAACTTCCTGCTGTAATATACTCAGCCTTAGTTGTGGATAGTGCAACTGAAGTTTGTTTCTTGCTAAACCATGAGATTAAGCTAACCCCAAGAAATTGGCAAGTTCCACTAGTACTCTTTCTATCTAATCTACAACCAGTAAAGTCTGCGTCAGAATATCCAATCAATTCAACAGAAGAATTTCTAGCATACCACAAACAATACTAATAGTACCAGACAGATATCTAATAATGCGCTTAATAACCATAAGATGTGATTCCTTAGGTTCAGACTGATATCTAGCACACATGCAAACACTGAACATAATATCTGGTCTACTAGCAGTAAGATATAGTAAAGAGCCTATCATGCCTCTATAAAATTTCTGATCCACGGATTTACCATTTTCATCTTTATCTAGTTTACATGAGGGGCTCATATGTGTACCTATTGACTTAGTAGTCTCCATCCCAAACTTTTTAATAATTTATCTTGTGTTCTTAGCTTGGTTGATGAAGATATCATCTGAAGTTTGCTTGATCTGAAGTCCGAGAAAGAAGTTAAGTTCTCCCATCATGCTCATCTCGAACTCACCCTGCATAAGCTTAGCAAACTTTTGACAAAGAATTTCATTAGTAGCATCGAAAATAATGTCATCAACATATATTTATACTACCAATAAATCATTATCTTTTCTTTTCAAAAATAGTGTTTTGTCAACATTTTCTCTAGAAAATTCATTTTCAATAAGAAATTTGCTTAACCTTTCATACCATGCTCTAGGTGCTTGCTTTAATCCATAAAGTGCTTTATGCAGTTTGAAAACATGATCAGGATGTGCATGACTTTCAAATCCGGGTGGTTGTTCAACAAAAACTTTTTCATTTATAAAACCATTTAAGAAAGCACTTTTAACATTCATTTGAAATAATTTGAAGTTCATAAAACATGCAAAAGCTAACAATAGTCTAATTGCTTCAAGTCTAGCAACAGAAGCAAAAGTTTCATTAAAGTCAATCCCTTCCTCCTGATTATAGTCTTTAGCAACTAGCCTAGCTTTATTTCTAATGACAAAACCATTTTCATCTAATTTATTCCTAAATACCCATTTAGTGCCAATAATTAAAACATTAAATGGTCTTTCTACAAGAGTCCAAACATTATTTCTGTCAAATTATATTATCTCTTCTTGCATAGCATTGATCCAATTAGAGTCTTTTTCAGCTTCTTCAAAATATTTAGGTTCTACTTGAGATACAAAGGCTATGTAATCACATTCATTTCTAATAGAAGCTCGAGTTCTTATACCTTTAGATGGATCACCTAAGATTAATTCTTTAGGGTATCCATGAGCATACCTCTACTCCTTAGGTAGATCATGATGCACTGGAGTGTCATCTTCTTTCTCACCCTTGTCCTGATTTTCTTCATTTGGTTGAGCTTGATCACCCAATGTCAGCTTCAGAAGTTTGTCAGCACCTGCACAATCATCAGATGTATCCTCTTTTCTTGAGGATTTGTTAGCAGATTCCTCAAATAAAACATGTATTGACTCTTCTACAACTAAAGTTTGTTTGTTGAATACTCTGTATGCCCTGCTTGATGTAGAGTATCCTAAGAAGATACCTTCATCAGACTTGGCATCGAACTTTCCTAGATGATCTTTTCCATTATTCAAAATAAAGCATTTACAACCAAAAACTCGAAAATATTTCAAAGTTGGTTTTCTTTGGTTCCAAAGCTCATATGGAGTTTTCTTTAAAATAGGGCGTATCAAAACTCGATTCAAAACATAACATGCTATATTTATAGCTTCAGCCCAAAAAAACCTTGGCAAATTGTTTTCATAAAGCATAGTGCATGCTATTTCTTCTAAAGTATGATTTTTCCTTTCTACTACCCTATTCTGCTGAGGTGTCCTAGGTGCAGAGAAATTTTGTTCTATCCCTTTTTCATTACAAAAGTTTTCGAAATCTTGATTTTCAAATTCAGTTTCATGATCACTACGGATACAAACGACTGAAACACCTTTTTCATTTGAAACTTTTCTATAAAACTTTATGAATATGGAAAATGATTCATCTTTTTGTACTAAAAAGAAAACCCAAGTAAATCTCGAAAAATCATCCATAATAACTAATCCATATCTCTTGCCTCTTAGACTTGATGTTCTAGTAGGTACAAAGAGATCCATATGGAGTAGTTCAAGTGGTCTACTAGTAGTTACAAATCCTTTTGGTTTAAAAGAAGTTTTGACTTGTTTTCCAAATTGACATGCTTGGCAAATTCTATCTTTTTCAAAATTGATTTCAGGTAAATCTTTAACTAAATTCTTTTTGCAAAGTTTTGAAATAAAGTATATACTAGCATGCCCTAACCTTCTATGCCATAACCTGTAGGGTTCGGTGGCATGGCGGAAACATAGATTTCAAAATTTTTTATCTTTATGAAATCTTCACCAAACCCTTAACCCAAGATCTCCTTAAAAGAATTAAAACATATAACATGTATGTATAAGATTTAAACTCATATTAAAGTACTAACCTGTATTGCTAAATCCAAACTTTAAATCTCCACCAGGTGCCCAAATGTTCACCCTCCAATGGTGATCCACACAGAAAAAGATGAAGACAACAATTTCTTGTTCTTGAATTATTTTTCAAGAATTCAATTCTTGGACTTCTGGGATGAAATTTTCATTCTTGAAAATTTCTTTTCTTCCTTCTTTCCTCTTCTTGAATTATTTTCTTGAATTCCCTTTCTTGAATTCCTTTTCTTGAATTGAATTGGAAGAAGAAATTAAGACAAGTAAAGTCTTAATTCAAGGAAGAAAAGAAGAAGAACAGACCCTTACTTTTCCTTTCCTTTACCGTTCAAGACCTTCCTCTTATTCTTGTTTAGGGTCAGAGTTTCGATAGAGATTATCTCTGTAAGGGAAACAATACCCAACAAGCATAAAGGGAAGGAGTATTCCGAAGAGGAGGAGAGGAATATGATCCTTGTATATTTCTTCTTTTATTATCTATCGGAAAATCCCCGAGAACCCAAACCCTTTTATAGATTTCAGAGGGGCGTTTTCTCAAAACATCACAACCCTCTGAAACCCCAGGAATCATGATCCCTCATTCCTCACGTGTCCCCTCAACCAAAAATCATGATTCTCCGATTTAATTTTCATTTTTCCGATGAGGAGGACTCTCGGAAAAACTTAAGGAAGAATCGCGACTTTTGGAGACGGATTTGCGACCGAAAAGCGATGAATCTTTCTCCTTAATTTTTCTGGCCATCAGATCCAGATCCAAGGATGTGAGACAAGGATCCAAATCACCCCCCCCCCCCCCCCCTTTTTTCTTGATTTTTCTCCGATGGTATTTCCTACCCACGCTTGTGAAGAGAAGTCCACACGCGCGTGGACTCTTCTTCTTGGTGCGCGCGGGTGAGGAAGGGTGTGGGGGGCTTGGAGAGAGAGGGTCAGTGCACTTGATTCACTTGGATTCAGCCATGGGTTAGCCCAATGTCCTAAAATTTAAATTAGACCTTAATTTGGTTCAATTAGAATCCAATTAAGCCCAATTCGGAACCAAATTCGAATCTGATTCGAATAGAAATTGGGTCTGCAACACATGCTAGTGTGTTTATCCTGCAAACATGATTTAATTCCAAATTAAATCCTTCATCAATTCTCTTTTGTGTGTAACCCATTGGGTTCCACACCTAGCCAGCAGTAGGTCCGAGTGCTATTTGACTTAATTCGGTTAGATCTCAACTAAGCCGATTTAGGTCAACTCAAACTAGCTCGACTCGGTCAATTAGAATCTAATTCTAATTAACTGATTTGAATTACCATAATTCAATCATATACCTACAAGACAAGATTGACGTCTAGCAACGTATCATGTCTACCCGGAAGATGTGAAATTTTGGTGGAGTTACCAAAATACCCTTCAGTGGTGAGTTACCGGGCAATTCAGTCCTTTGATCAACTTGCATCCCGAATATGATTATGAATATGGATACTTGTCAAATCCAATTTCATATTCATCCCTAACTCAATCTTTATAATGATGATTCATTAATGAACCATTAGAAATTAACTCTAATGTTCATACTTTGATCAAAGATTTCCTGAATCCATCATTTGATCGAAATTAGCTGGATGCAATTCCCTCTTACTAGGGCTGATCAATTCCTTGTTGACCTACTCACAACCTCCATATACAATACACCATACCCAGTATCACCTCGTGCATGACTCAGTGTCATGATTGATTGCGAACCAAAGTATGGATTCATATATATAAGGTACCATGGTAGTCTCAGGTCAAAGGACCATATGCACTACTCCCACTATGAGAATTTTCTATTGACAAACAGATAAGGTTCCATTAGATATTCTCAATCTGGATCAATTTAGTGAACTCATTCTCTAATGAACACTCACATCGTAGTATTAGTGTCAAACACAAGTGACTGTGAGATCAGTCACCCTCATCACAAAGCATATATAGGATGTGCTGGTCTTTCCGGAAACATTGATCCCCAACTCAATGTCCCATCGACCAGGAATATTTTAGATTAGGGTTTTAAGACTTTAGGTCTCACTGGTATGATCTCATCATAACCCTAGAACCATAGCCCTAATCTATGGGGTTCATCATATAATCATAAAGACACAGCGTATGATGAAAATAATGCCTTTATTATAATAATGTCAATTCATTGATTTTGGGAACGAAATACAATATTTCAATTGGCTTTCAGGGCACAATCTTTTATAACCAACTCATCTCTTCTTTGGTAGAATTCATTGCAATAAGGCATTCTCCATTAGGTAAAGATAGATCATCAAGATCTACAAGATAAATATTTTCATGCCTTTTTCCAATGAATTGTACTCCATTTAAATCTGGACTAGAAATCATGCAATATGATGATTTGAAAACTGCTTGAAAACCTTTATCGCAAAACTGACTAATACTTAAGAGATTATGCTTTAAACCATCTACTAGAAGTACATTACTAATACTATTAGAAGGAGTTATGTGAACCTTACCAATTCCAATGATTTTACCTTTACCATTATAACTGAAGGTTACACTCCCTCCATTCAAAGCTTCAAGAGAAGTGAATTGCTTCACATCTCCAGTCATGTGCCTTGAGCAACCACTATCAAGGTACCAAATTTGTTTATTTTTCTTGGTTGCAAGACACACCTGCAATAAGATCAAGTTTTGCTTTTAGGTACCCAAGCTAACTTGGGTCCTTTTGGGTTAGCATTCAAAATGGTTCCTTTTGGAACCTACACTTTACCAAAAGACATGATTTTTCTAAAACTGCATTAATATGATTTATGACCTAATCTTTTGCAAGTAAAACAAGTAATACTAGATGATGCAGGTACAAAAAATTTTTTGAAATACTTTTGTTGCTTTTGAGGTTTATATCCTAAACCTGTCTTGTTGAAAACTGCTCTTTGATTATTTAAAAGTAAATTCAGCTTTTCTGAACTAAAGGTGAACTTATCAACAAGAGGTTTGATTTTCTCAAATTCATTTTTGTATTTTTCATTTTCAAGTTCCAAATCTTTGTTTTTCTTTAAAAGATCATTGTTAGAAACAACATGTTTAGGTCTTTTTAGAACTTCATTTTCCATAGCTAAAGCATTATTTTTCTTTTCCAAAACATCTAGCTTAGTTTTCAAAGAGCTAACATCATTAAGTAAAGAATTATTTTCTAATGAGAAATTATTAGCATGCTTTTTTAATTTCTTATTTTCAGATAATACTAACTTATAATCATGCATCAATTCTTCAAAAGCACTTCTAAGTTCATCAAAAGTAAAATCAACTTCAGAGTCGGAACATACCTCTTCGTTATCATGATATGCTATGAAGCAGAGATTTGTAATTTCAGTCTGCTCTTCATCTGAACTGGAGTCTTCACTATCACTCCACATGGCCATCATTGCTTTCTTCCTTAGTTTCTTCCTTGATTTCTTGAGGAGAGGACAATCAAATTTATAGTGTCCGGGCTTCTTGCACTCGAAGCATATAGGTACTTCCTTCTCCTTTTCCTTTTATTTCTCTTTTTCTTTTTCCTTTCCCTTTTCCTTAGATTGAAATTTCTTCTTGTAGGAAAATTTTCTCCTCTTCATGAATCTTCTAAATTTTTGAGCAAGGAGAGCTTCTTCACCTTCTTCTTCTTCATCATCATCGGACTCATCAATCAAGGATTCTTCTTGAATATTTGATTTAAAAGCGATCCCCTTCTTCTTTTTATCCAAGTCCATTGATTTCTGTTTCAAGTTGAGCTCATAGGTCATGAGCGATCCTACTAGCTGCTCAAGTGGAAGCTTGTCTACATCTTTTGTCTCTTGAATTGCGGTCACCTTTGGATCCCACGACGTAGGTAGTGACCTAAGAATTTTATTCACAAGATCAGCATTAGATATGACTTTATCAAGACTCCTTATAGCATTTACAATATTTGTAAAACATGTGTACAAATCAGTAATAGATTCATTTGGTTCCATCCGGAACATCTCATATGTGTGCACTGACATATTGACCTTAGTGTTCTTCACTTGATCGGTAACCTCATGGGTAACTTCAAGTGTGTCTCATATTTCTTTGGCGGACATGCATGTAGATATCCTATTGAACTTAATAGGATCTAATGCACAATACAAGAGATTCATTGCCTTAGCATTGATCTCGGATTGTTTAATGTCATTTTCATCCTAATCCTCTTCAAGTTTTGGGATGGAAACACCATTAACCACCACCGAAAAAACATGAGGACCCTTATCAACTACTTTCCACAAATTGTAATCTATAGAATGCATAAAAATTCTCATCCTAGTTTTCTAATAAGTGTAATTTGCACCATTAAAAAATGGAGGTCTGTTTGAGGCTTGTCCCTCAACTACACTAGTACCAATTAGGGTTGCCATAGATCTTTACTCAAGGCGGTAAAGCCTATAAACTGAGAACAAGGCTCTGATACCACTTGTTGCCCAGAGAGCAACGCAAGGGGGAGGGATGAATTGGGTCTCTAAAAATTTAAAGCTAAGCTTGATAAAACAAGTAGCAAACTTCACAAGACAAGATATGCAATTCAATTCAACGAGGTACTAAAATTAAAGTGCAATACTCTAATGTAAAAGTGTAGCAGAAATTAAAAGTAATAAGCGAAATGTAAAGAGCAAGGAGGGAGAGAACAAGCAATCACAAACACAACAATCTATAGTAGTTCGGTGCCAACAATGCATCTACATCCACTCCCCAAGATCTCCTTGGAAATTTACTATAATCCAATGATTACAGTCGATTAGTTTTCCAGGCTCACTAATCAAAACCCAACTTATTTTCACAAGGCTCACAAGTCACAACCTCACTTGGTTTTACGGGCTAACCAAGAACCTAATTGGTTTTCACAAGGCTAACCAAAAACCTCCCTTAGTTTTCCGGGCTAACCAAGAACCTTAGTGATTTTGCGGGCTAACCACCAACCTAATTAGTTTTCAAGGCTTATAAAAAACCTTACTTGGTTTTCCAATAGGCTAACCAATAACCTTTACAAGATATAAGATGGAGAAATAAAGAACCAATGTAAGCTTTCAATAAAAAAGCAAATAAGTCGACATAGCTCGATGTAGTGTTGCTTTGCTCTTGTTGAAGCCTTTTGAATATCCAAGATTGAATGATCTTCAATGCACTTGATAGCTTTGAATGCTTGGAAGGCTTCCCTTTGCTTGAGAGTGGTTGAGCTTTGAATGAATATGAGTTAAGGCTCTTCTCTCTTCTTTTCTCTTTAAACTCTTTTTGGATATTCAATAATTATCTTCTTGATTTGATTTGGAGCCTTTATATACCTTTCCAAGCCTCCAAAATCGAAATCTAGCCATTATACTTGAAAAAATAGCCGTTGGAGGGCATTTGGGAGAGTTCTGCGCTTGAAAAATCTAGCCGTTACTATTGTCAGAACTCCATGTGTTGACAATTCTTCTTCATATGTCGACATATTAGGTCGACATATGTTCTTCTTGAGTCGATACAAGTTCAAAATATTCCATTCAGATTCTCTGAAAAAATCAGTTGAGTCGACACATTCTTAGTTGAGTCGACACATTGAGTCAACACATAAAGTCCGTGTGTCAACACATCAACTGTTCCTTCAACTTCTGCAAGTTCTTTGGCTTGAAATTCTCAGGCGATGTGTTGATCCATGTGTTGACACCTTGAGTCGACACATAAGGTCCATGTGTCGACATATCATCTGTGCTATTTGAAATTTTGCTGCGTACCGGCCTGAGTCGACACACCATCTTCATGTATCGACACATCATGTCATGTGTCGATACCTTGAGTCGACACATCATCAAAAAAGGTGCAGAAGTTGCTGAACTTGTGCTGGAACATGTTTCCATTTGCCTTAGTCATCCATTCAACCATTTCTTTGAGTGTCCAAGTCTTGTTTTATGCAATCATTCCATTCAAACATGGTTCTTCAACACAATCGGGCTTCTTCAAATTTTATGAGCATCCTTTCAATGAAAATACACTTAAAGCAAATCATTAGTCCTCAAATTATACTTAACTATTTTGCTTATCATCAAAATCAATTAGTGGAGTCAACATTGTGGATTAAGCAACAACTTGAAGATTTTAGAATCAAATTAACTGAAACACCCATAAGATGTGATAATACAAGTGCTATAGACTTAACTAAAAATCCTATTCAACATTCTAGAAGTAAACACATTGAAATTAGATACTATTTTATTAGATATCATGTTGAAAATAATGATGTTATGCTTGAATTTGTGTTCACTAAAATTAATTGGCTGATATATTGACCAAACCTCTCCAAGAAGATAGGTTCTGTATAATTAAAAAGGAATTATGGATCATTAATCCTTTTGATTAAATTTTTTGATCTTTCAAATTACCCTTGAAATTATCTAATTAAATATTTTTCAAAATCATGATTAATCACTCATAATCCCTTGAAATCAATTTCCCTAATTTTCTATAATTTCTCTCCATTTTTTTTTAATTTTTGCCGAAGTGTTGACACTTCGAAGTGTCAACACCTCCAAAGTATCGACACTTGACCTGGTGTCGTGAGTCGACACTTGAACGGTGGGATTCTGAGAACAAATAGGGAAATCCAAGCATTTTCTTCCCACTTTCTTCCAAAACCCTGAGCCGACTCACCCTAGAATAGTATCCTAACACTCCATTTCACTTCGATCTAAGTTTTAACAACTGGATTCCTTGTTTGGACTAGTTTCTTCCAGTTCTTTCATCATTCCTCATTGTTTTCTCATGGTTTTATTATGAAATCCCTGTGCTTTCACCTCCCATTTGTTCCTTTCTCGATTTTCTAGAAATGGGTCCCTGAAAGCAAGTTATGAGGAGACCTCATCCATCAGTTCTGGAGGTTGAGTGATGGACAAAGATATGACATGAGGATCCAATGGCAGCAGAGCCCCAAGTCCAGCCAGACATTCTAGTTAGATCGCCAATTTCCTGTAGCTGATAGGATGGCCTCTAAGGCTATAGTCGAAAGACGGTGAGTTGACTTTGATATCTTGGACCAGCATCATTTTTAGACTGGATAGTGGTTGAGAGATGCTGACTTGACACATTTCTGCTCATTATTTGAGAGGTTTTATCCTAGCTTGATCAGAGAGTTTTATGGTACACTAGCTAGAGGAGTAGATGTGTGGATAGCAGTCATACGACGTACTGAGGTTTCTCTTACTATAGAGATATTGAGCTGGGTATGGTAAACACCTATGAGAGGATGGATAGCGGACTCTTTAGTGGATCGCATGAGTGGACTCCGGTGTATCTTTGAGTTAGATGATCTTCTAAAGGGAGCCATTGTAGTTGCATCCAGACTCTCGCCCGAGATGAGGCTATTGCATCACATTGTCATCCGGATTCTTTTGCTGAAGACCGAGCATTTTGATTTTATCACTAAGCGAGAGCTGATGATTATGGTATCTTTGATTCAACACACTCCAGTATGCCTCTCGGTACTTATGGTTCATCAGATGACCGAGGCTGCTTCAAGTCGAAGACTGTGCTTGCCCTATGGTATGGGTTTGATGATCTTATTTAGGGCATATGGAGTCATTGTAGACTGAGAGCCATATAGACTGCTACTACATATAAACATCCATGATGATAGATCCACATGATGGGTTTTCATCTTGTTAGAGTTCAATGGAGACAATGAGTATCTAGTCAGACCACCGATGCAGATGAGGATGCTATAGAGGAGGAGCGGATTTTTATTGATGAGGCCAAGCCGTCTGAGCCACAAAGAGAAATTCCAAAGACTCAGCCCAAGCCTACGGCTCAATCCGAGCCAACTGCTCCAGTACAGACTGGGATACCAGGTACTAGAGACTGCATGGATGAGAAGGTCACTCGCATAGAGACAGAGATTATGATTATTCGACAGCGAGTTGACCAGATTCATTTTGAGATGAGGGCATATCACTAGGGTTTCAAATAGAGTATTACTGTTATTTTGGCTATGCTAGAGAGGTGACTTCTGTGAGAGCTCCACCACCTTCACCACCTTCACCTCCTTCATCATCAGATTCTCCTCCAGCACCTCCAGCACCACCTATAGCCCCAGGACCAAATGCAAGAGATGGTCATTTTACTCTTCCATAGAGTTCGATGTTAGAGATTTTATGGTGGAGCTAGAGCTGGATGTTGCTGAGGATGTTTCGAGGACTCCTATTCCAGATCCTTCTAGAGCATCTTTCTAGACCCTAGTCCTTTCCAGCACATCCACTATTCCTGACCCACCTGTCACTCTTGCTATTACACTTGTACTTCATTCAGACCCACTTGACACAGATTTACCCACACCTGTTCTTAGTTTTTCCAATAGGACTCCACCTATTCCTTCCATATCTACCTTGATCTGGGAGCTAGGTCTTTATATACCTGGTTTCTATGTTCTTGGTTTAGGTCCTATTTTTGATGACACACCCCCAATCACTGACACAACTATTGTTCCCGACACTATTGATGCTCCTACACCAATATTGCCTCATCCTCCTTAGCACTAGCTAGAGGATGAGCATATACCAGATGCAGAAGACAAGGCTGTGGCGATGCACCCAGACCTACCCGGACCAGATTTTCTGATCTTTGGCCGATGTGGCCGCACCCCAAACCTTCTAGGATTACAGGTCCCATCATTCTTGAGATTGGGTCTTCCTCTGATGAGGAGAGTATTCCTTAGGGTTGGTCTGTCTATTAGTTAGTCTGTATCTCAGTGCTTATTATGTTTCATGTATATGTGTCTATATTAAATTCTATTTTATGTATCAAATTTCTAAATCTAATGTATCCAATCTTTGAAGTTCTTTATATATATTGACTTTTTCAAATTTGTGTGTGTACTCTTATTGTAATGCAATGTTTCATGTCTGCTTTATTCTTACCTTTTTTATTGATGACAAAAAGGGGGAGAGTAAGAAAGAAAAAGTACTAAAGGGGGAGAAATAATAGTATTAGGGGAGAATTAAGGAAATTTGATGAAGAAAAGAAGGGAGCAATGAGTAAGGAGGAGAGTAAGAAAGAAAATGTACTAATGTAGTAATTTTTGAAAATTTTCTCAAAATTCTTTTTGAAAATTAGTGTGTCGGATCACATATTGAGGGGGAGTTTTTGTTCTTCTATCCTTAATTTATACCTTTCAATTCAATGCTCTGATATTTATTCACTCTTACCTTTTATGCTCTGATACTTATCACTTTCAATATGCTATGATACTCTTTGATTTCATACTTTGATACTCTTTATGATCTATTAATTTCTTGCTCTAATACTATATATCCTTTTTGTACATGTTTTAAGTATTGATACTCTTAAAGTTTTTCTTTGTTATCTTAGCTCTGATACTCTTCATGCTGATATGTATGTCTTTCAAATATATTTTAGTTCTGGTACACTTCTTGAGTATCATAATATATACATCTCAGCTCTGATATGTTTAATACTTTATAATCTCTAGGTCTTATACATAACAATTATCCTTTATGACTTTGAAGCTATATAAATTTAAATTTCTTCATGCATATATATATAGCTCCGATACATTTTAAATAACTCTCAATTCTTGATAATCATTACAAATTTAGATTCTGATAACTATAATCATTAGCTTTAATACTTATTGCAAATCATTTGAGCTTTTTTATATGCATATACTTAAAAGTTGTCATCATCAAAAAGAAAAAGATTGTTGACTCCAGTATTAATTTTGATGATTAACAAAATGCTTAAGTATATCTGAGTACTAACCATTTGTTAAAGTATATTTTATCAGAAAAAGGTACTTATGAAGTTAGTTGGTTGAATTGCTTGTCCAATAGTTGAAGAAGTCTTCTTATGGATAAAATATTAAAGTTAAATGAACTTAAATACATAAAAATGACTTGAAAGGAGTTAAATTTTAAGTTTGAAGAAGATTCAATAGAGTTTCAATTGAGTTTCAAAAAGTTTTAGCTAAGTGTCGACTCATGGATGTGAAGTATCACCTCAGAGTGTCGACTTACAGAAGCTTGAGCTGATATGCAGAAGAAGTTTCAGATGGTATGCTCGAAGTGTCGACTCATGAAGCTCAAGTGTCGACTCATGTGTTGACTCAAGGATCGATTTAAGGCCTGAGACAAAAATTATACCGAACATGTTGAATTTCAGACTTCCCTCAAGTGTCGACTCATGGAAGCCAAGTGTCGACTCAAGTATCGACTCACCAGAAGAAGTGTCGACTCACTTGAGATTTCTCAAGAGCTTTAAGGAACATCTTTTGAACTAAGTTCCGACTTATAGAGACCAAGTATCGACTAAAGGTGTCGACTCATGACTTGAAGTGTCAATACTTACAGTTTTGCTGAACAATAATGGCAAGTTTTTTAAAGCATAGAATTATCCTTTTCTCCCTCCAACGGCTAGTTCCACCTCTCCAACGATCAAAAATGACCATTTGAAGTGTAGAAAGGTATTTAAAGTGGATTAAACTCAAGAGAGAAAAAACTAATGAGAAGTTAAGAGCATTCACTCAAATATTTATTGAAGATTATCTACTTTCAAAAGAAGTTGAGCCTTCAAGCATTCAAAGCATTCAAGAGCATTCAAGTTCAACCACTCAAGTATTATTTAAGGCTTCAACAACTTGGGCACAAGCATCTTCAACAGCAATCAAAAAGCTTCGAAGAGATATTTACTTTTAATTGAAAACTTTTTGTATTTCATACATTACTCTTGAATCTTGTTATTGTTTACTAGTTTCAAGAGAATTGAATCTAGAGTTGAGGTTTGTTGGTGAGCCTTTGTGACAAAACCAATGGAGGTTTTTGGTTAGCCTAAGTGACGAAACCAAGGAGGTTGTTGGTGAGTCTAAGTTATAAAATTAACTAGATTTTTGGTTAGCCCGTAAAACCAAAGTAGTTTTGACTTGTGTTCCTGATGAAAATAAGCTGGGTTTTGATTAGTGAGCCCGAAAAACTAATCGATTGTAATCAAAGAAGATTATAGTGGAATACCCAAGTGGATCTTGGGAAGTAGATATAGCTGCCTTGGTGTGCACCGAACTGCTATATATTATTATGTTTGTGGTTGCTTACTCTCTTATTGTTTGCCTTTAATTACTTTGCATCTACTTACTTGTTTCCACTGCATACTATGAAATAGCACACAAACACTTATTTTTCACTAGCACCTAAATAGGTTTTGAATTGGCACATACTTGCAAAAATTTTAAAATCCAATTCACCCCCCCTCTTGGGTTGCTTTCTGGGCAACAGATCTCCTCCAAAGGATCGGTTTGACAGGGGGAGGCTACAAACAAAAGAGAACCCCTCCACAAAGGGATACAAGGAAAGGGACATCTCAATGAAGCCCCAGGCTTGGTTTGAGCCACTCCTACTTATATAAAAATAAAAGAAAGGACCCTTGAGGGGGAAGATAGGTAACTGGTATGACTCAGAGAGCAAACGGGAAAGAAACCAACCAAGAGAACCTCCCAGCTCTTTGATCTCTACTTGACCCTATCTTTCTATTTCAAATTTCATCTTTTATCCTCTACGAGGAGAGTCCCCAAGCTCTTCGTCATAAAGGTTCTGTTCCCCTTGATCATCCCAAACTGACTTGATCGTCAGAGTGTCTCCACCGGAATCCTCACCCAGGTCTCCTCTTTTTTACAAGCCACGTCGGGAGAGCACTGAGCACCCAACAGGAGCTCAACAAGTCTATGCCATGTCAGAGCTACAGGCCACAGCAATCTTGATAGCAATAATGCACTCTAGGCATATCGCACCACCTACATGACCAACCTAAGAATGTCTCCTTATAGGATTGTGTTTGGAAAATCATGTCACTTGCTTATTGAATTACAACACAAAGCTATGTGGGCAATAAAAAAATAAACATGGACTTGGATTTAGTTGGAAATCATAGGAAGCTTCAGATTAATGAATTAGAAGAACTTAGAAATGAAGCTTACAAAAATGCTAGGATATATAAGGAGAAAACAAAAGTATTTCATGATCAAGCAATTCATAGAAAATCTTTTACTTCTAGACAGAAAGTTCTATTATATAATTCGAGGTTACATCTTTTTCCTGGAAAGCTTAAGTCTAGATGGACAGGACCTTTCTTAGTTAAAGAAGTATTTCCATATGGGACTGTAGAAATTGAAAACCTAAGTAATGGTGTTGTTTTCAAAGTTAATAGTCAACGATTAAAACCATTCTTGGAACTACCCACATAATCTATGGAGGAAGTCATGGTTCTTTATGAACCGACATATCTTGATTAGCCTGCTATCAAGTTTGGCTGAAGACTTTAAACTTAGCGCTCCTGGGAGGCAAGCCTACTTCTTTCTTTCTAATTATTTTTTTTTAATATTATTAGGTTGTTCAGATCCTGACTTAAATGAGCTCCATTGGCTAAGTTAGGGAGAGAGCTTAATAAAATTCCTCCTCAGGTGTCTTTGTTTTCTTTAATACCATATCATGTTTATATTTAGAAATTATTTTCATGCATGGGGAGATAAAAAATGAAAAAAGTATATATTTGGAGCTACCTTCACTTTAATATTCTTAAACTTGTCGATCTTGGACTATGATAAATCATACACTTTTGATAAGTAATTGATTGAACAGTCTAGATAATTTTTAAAATATTGAGTGGTAAAATATTTATAGACTCAAGTAATAATGGTAAGTAAAAATGAAATCAATTTCTAGATAATTCTAACCCTCCTATTCGCATCGAAGAAGAATCTACTTCTTAGGTGTGTGTGGGTGTTGATAATACAAAGTTCCTATATTAAAAAAAAAGATAATAAAAGCAAGTTCTGAACATTGTTCTATCGAGTAACCGGACCTCTTCGTCTAATTAAACGGTTGAGTCTCACATCAAAAAGTAAAGATGTGAAGAAATTTTGCTATACATCCAGTTTTGATCTGTAGCCTTTTTGACTCAAGCTAGTAAACCCGAGGGGTGTTCTATAGCTAGTGCCCTAAGGCTAACTGGTCTGGCAGACATTGGTCAAAAACTTGTTACAAGGGTCAGATAGAAAGCTCAAGGATCAAGGCATTACATCGTGATGTGGCGGGATCGCTAACATGGGGGAGCTGACAGGTGCCATGCCAAAGGAAGCCGCCACGTCAGATGCCACGTCAATTCTCCTGCCCGGACTCATCTACCGAGCTGAGCTCCCTCGAGACAACGAGCCGACGAGCTGGGCTCCGTCCTCCGCCAAGTCGGTCCCACAAGCTCGGGATGCCTAGGCCGGAGCCGCCCTCTACCCTCCAGAGCAAGACCCTCGGAGATCGAGCCCTGTGGTCGGAGTCAAGCTCAGCCCTCCTCCACCATGTGGAGCCTCTCCGAGTGTGAGCCCTCTAGACCGGGCCCGCATTCTGCCCTCCAGAGCGAGACCCTCAGAGATCGAGCCCTGTGGTCGGAGTCGAGCTCAGCCCTCCTCCGCCATGTGGAGCCTCTCCGAGTGCGAGCCCTCTGGAACGGGCCCGCATTCTGCCCTCTAGAGCGAGATACTCGAAGATCGAGCCCTGCGGTCGGAGTCGAGCTCGGCCCTCCTACGCCACGTGGAGCCTCTTCGAGTGCGATCCCTCTGGACCAGGTCCGCATTCTGCCCTCCTCCATCGAGGCGATCCCGCAAGCTCGGGGCATCTAGGTCGAAGCGATCCCTGCCAATCCAGCTCAGCCCCAGCTCAGACGTGGGCACTGTCATCCCAGGACACCGGCGAGCCACCCGAGGACTACACTGGGACACCTGCCATACCATACTGACCACCTACGGCCACTGGTTACACCAGAAAGGGGAGAAACCCACTGATCGAGGTGCCATGCTCCTCACCAACCACTTGGACCACCCGAGAGAGGAAGTCAACCAAGAGATTCGAATCCCAAGGGCGGCGGCCCACCGATCAAGGTACTGCCAGGTTTTTTGAAACGAGGTGACCAAGGGAAATGTCAGAGCACATGACAGCTTCCCTTATCATGGATTGGGAAAGGCTCCTCGAGATACCGTCGAACATGCCTGACAGCCCGGTAGAGATCCCAAGATGAATGCCTAATGGTAACCTAGTTCACAAAAACTTGGAGGTAACAACGATAATACAACACAAGCAAGGCACAAGCCATACCACTGCAACACAAGTGCAAGCTCAACCAGAGAGCGCAGCACCACCAAAAAATCCAAGCAAGGTCGGGCGGAAAAGCTGCACAGAGACTCCCTCTAACCGGACCACTCTTCCCCAGACACACTTGCATCCCACTCTCATACTAATCAATCCTCCTAGTATGGAGTCCATCAAGAGGGGCTCGACCAGGAGGATCTGTTCCCCTGGATCATCACTGACTTAACCATTGAAGTGCCCCCGTCGGAAACCCTGGCCCGGGTCACTAATCCCTATTTTGCAGGTCCAGGACCACCGGACAACAAAATAGCAAAGGAAGCATGCTCCGATGCCGACAACAGCTACGGGCCACGATGATCTTGGCGGCAACAGATTGGCGCGCCAGGTAGGGGGCGGAACTGAGCATTCTTTGATTTGGATCAAGCCCTCCACCTCTTCTACAAGCAGTCTGACGAAAGGATGGTGACAACACTGGCAAGGGAGGCTTCCACCAGCCGTGTGGGGGACTCCCCGTCCTGAGGGAACCCGCACCACCAAGAGGTGGAGCCACCCGTTTCGGTTCAACCACCTCCACCAGAATCCCAGATGGCCGCACTCACCCAGCAGATGCAAGTCCTCGCCACGGTAGTGCGCTAGCTCCAGCAGCAACACCGGTCCCTGGCTACCCACCAACAGCCGAGGACACCCGCGGCCCATGCCGCGGCCCCCCGCGATAGCCTACGTTCCTTCCAAGGAAGGCCTTCACAGCCATGGGCCATTACTGATAACCTGGGCAGCCACCAAACCCCGGCAAAAAGGCAATGAGCTGGCTCTGCCGACAAGGAGAGCCGCTCACCAAACCTCGGGCGGGCAGTGCCCAGACCTCACCGAGGCAGAAAGAGCAAGCCCCCCATCACGGAGACCGTGCACCCATGTCGTGTTCTCCATCTCCCTTAGCGGAGGGGTCTACTGATGAGCCGTCAGGCGCATGGCAGAGAAGTGCTTGGAGGAGCATGAACTAAAGCTGGCAGAGTTTTTCCACCGGTTTGCCAACATGCAGAGCTCGGCTAGCGAGCCGGGGGGCTACGATGCCATCCCCCTTTCTCCCAAGAAATCTAAGCAGAGCCGATCCCGCATCGATTCCGGATGCCGTAGGTGGATCCTTACGATGGGACCACCGACCCCCTAGACCACCTGGAAAGCTACCAGACCCTCATGAGGATCCAGGGGGCCACCGATGCTCTTCTCTGCATAGCCTTTCTTACCACTCTTCGGAAGCAACTCAGGTATGGTTCACCCGTTTGGAGCTGGAGAGCATCAACTCTTTCGCCCAGCTATGGTAGAAGTTCGTGGCCCACTTCGATGCCTATAGGAAGTTGCCACGAGAGGTAGATAGCCTCTTCTCCATCCAGCAGCAGGACCGCGAGCCCCTACGGGACTATGTGGCCCGCTTCAAGGCTGTCGTGTTAGAAATTTACAACCTTGATGAGCCAGTTACTGTGCTGGTGCTGAAGTGAGGGCTCAGGACCTCCAGCCTGACCTACTTGCTGGACAAGAAGCCCCCCAAGACTTATTCTGAGCTCCTTCTCTGAGCCCAAAAGTACATCCACGCCGAGAAGGCGGACTGTACGAGATGGGAGCTCAACGTGAAGCCACTGAGGAGGCCAACCCCCACTGAGATGCCCAGGACCCGAAAGCCAGAACCCCAAGTCCCGAACTCCCGGAGGGGGCCGATACCGAAAGGCGCTCCCGTTCCTGAGGATAGTTACACCCCTCTCCTCACCCCGAGGACAAAAATCCTTATAAAGATCGAAGGCGATGACTACTTGAGATGCCCACCTCCGATAAAGTCCTCCACTGGCCATGATAAAATGAAGTATGTCGCTTTCACTGTGACCACGGCCACAACACCGAGGAATACCGTAACCTCAAGTGGAAAATTGAAGAACTCATCAAGAGGGGATATCTCAAAAGGTTTGTGGGGGCCAGACCTCAGGTAGAATCCCAGGCACTCGTGGCTCTCCCGCCAGCTCCAGTCATCGATAACTGTCCCACCGAGAAGCCGGTCAGCATGATCTCTTGGGTAGCTGCACGCGCGCCCAGAAAGCCCGAGGGGCAAGGGATCCTGAGAATGTACTCCCCTTTATGAGGGAAGGAGGAGACGGGATCAAAATTGTAAATAATGATGCCATGGTCGTCGAGATGATGATTACGAAGCATCCTGTAAAATGCATCATGGTTAATAGTGGAGGCTCCGCGGATGCGCTTTCTTATGATGCCTTCTCCAAGATGAACCTTTTTTTCGATCAACTCAAACCTGTGCATGCACTTCTTGTTGGTTTCACAGGTGATTCCATAAAGGTGGAAGGAGGAATCATTCTCCTGGTCACTGCCAGGACCCTACCAAGGTGGATCATCTTGACCAAAGGGCCCAAGACCTCAGGGGAGGCCCGGTCAAGCGCCTACTCTCTTGCCTGCTCGGAGACGATTCCACGAAGATAGTGCAGAGAGAAGCCCAGCTACCTGAGAAGAAGAGGGCCCGACTACTGGAGTTCCTGCGAGCAAGCACGGACACATCCGCCTGCACGACGGCGGACATGCTAGGCTTCATTCGAGAAGTCCAGTATCCGAGCTGGCTGGCGAATGTAGTGATGGTAAGGAAGAATAATGGAAACTAGAGGATCCGTGTAGGCTACACCGACCTCAACAAAGCTCACCGGCTACGAGCAGCCCGGTACTACAATGCCCAGGTCAGGCCAGAAGCCTTCAAACCCAGAGACTTGGTGCTGTGCCGGGCAGAGGCATCTCAACCCCGGGAGCGCGGCAAGCTCTCACCAAACTGGGAAGGCCCTTACAAAGTGGCTGAAGCCCCCTCACAAGGAGCCTATTTCCTCAAAGACTTTGACAGCGTCAGGCTCCCTTGAACATGGAATGCCTGCAATCTACGAAAATACCATCAATAATGTAAGGTTTCACATCAATAATAATGATAATGACTTTTTCCTTGCACGAATATCTATCTGTCTTACAGGAAAGCAATCTCAAACATCTTCGAGCCCAGCTTCGAGATGCCAAGGGATCTTCGAGCCAAGCTGCTCTCGGTCATCAACGTCTTCGAGCCCAGCTCCGAGATGCCTACCCAAGACTGGAGCTCACACCTCCGGCCAAGGGACCTTCGAGCCAAGCTGCTCTCAATCTCAAACATCTTCGAGCCTAGCTCTGAGATGCCAAGGGATCTTCGAGCCACACCACTCTCAATCATTAACGTTTCCGAGCCCAGCTCCGAGATGCCAACCCAAGACCAGAGCTCAGACCTCCGGCCAAGGGACCTTCGAGCCAAGCTGCTCTCAATCTCAAACATCTTCGAGCCCAGCTCCGAGATGCTAAGGGATCTTCGAGCCATGCTGCTCTCAATCATCAACGTCTCCGAGCCCAGCACCGAGATGCCAACCCAAGACCGGAGCTCAGACCTCCGGCCAAGGGACCTTCGAGCCAAGCTACTCTCAATCTCAAATGTCTTCGAGCCTAGCTCCGAGACACTAAGGGATCTTCGAGCCACGTCGCTCTCAATCATCAACGTCTCCAAGCCCAGCTCCGAGATGCCAACCCAAGACCGGAGCTCAGACCTTCGACCAAGGGACCTTCGAGCCAAGCTGCTCTCAATCTCAAACATCTTCGAGCCCAGCCCCGAGACGCCAACCCAAGATCGGAGCTCAAACCTCTGACCAAGGGACCTTCGAGCCAAGCTACTCTCAATCTCAAACATCTTCGAGCCCAGATCCAAGATGCCAGGGGATCTTCGAGCCATGCCACTCTCAATCATCAATGTCTCCGAGCCCAGCTCCGAGACGCCAACCCAAGACTGGAGCTCAGACCTCCGGCCAAGGGACTTTTGAGCCAAGCTACTCTCAATCTCAAACTTCTTCGAGCCCAGCTTCAAGAAGCCAAGGGATCTTCAAGCCACGCCGCTCTCAATCATTAACATCTCCGAGCCCAGCTCCAAGATGCCAACCCAAGACCGAAGCTTAGACCTTCGGCCAAGGGACATTCGAGCTAAGCTGCTTTCAATCTCAAACATCTTCGAGCCCAGCTCTGAGACTCCAAGGGATCTTCGAGCCATGCCACTCTCAATCATCAACGTCTCCGAGCCCAGCTCCGAGATGCCAACCCAAGACTGGAGCTCAGACCTCCGACCAAGGGATCTTCGAGCCAAGTTGCTCTCAATCTCAAACATCTTCAAGCCTAGCTCTGAGATGCCAAGGGATCTTCAAGCCACGCCGCTCTCAATCAACAATGTCTCCGAGCCCAGCTCTGAGATGCCAACCCAAGACCGGAGCTCAGATCTCCGACCAAGGGACCCTCAAGCCAAGCAGCTCCTATCAACACCTCGAGCCTAGCTCCAAGGCACCAAAGAACTGAGTCCAGCTCTCAGGCAATCCCTGGACCAGGGCCTAGTGCTCCGGCCAGGAAGGCCTCGAGCCTAGCTCCAAGGCATCCAAGACCTGAGAACAGTCCTTAGGCACCTTGGACCGGGGCCCAGCTCTCCGACGAAGGAACCACCGAGCCCAACTGCTCACAACTGCCAGAACCTTGCGCCCAACTTGCCGACACCAAAGCCTAGTAATTCAGCCCCAGGCAAGGTGAGACCCTCTTCTCTGATCTCCCCACTCAACTAAAAAAAAAAAGAAGAAAGAAAAAAGAGAGAAGAAAATGCCAACCTCCGCTCGGAGAAATCGGCCTCACCCTGATCAATGGAGGGGCAGAAGCCCAGGCCAAAACGGGACATCCTCAAGAATAAGAGAGGTGAAGAACTCGAGGTGGAGGACGAAAAAGCAGACTCGACTCGAAGGAGACCCTAGAAGGACCCTACTCTGGTGAAGGGGGAAGAAAGAGGGGACTAACCTGGTTTCTTAGAAGATCTGAGATGACTGTGATGCAGAACAAAAGAGACGATGCGATGCGGAAGTAAATTAAGACTAATTTTTTTTGTTTTTCTCTTTTTTTTTTATATTTTCAGAAGTCGGCTTTGACTCAAAGGAAAGTTAAACTAAATTGAAAGAAACTAGATAATATTTGAAAGCACAATTTAAAGGAACTAGATTATCAGAGTAGTTCAGAAGTAAAGGATCGCTGGGGGTTGAGAAACTCCCAGACCTAGGGTTTCGTTATGAACTTTCAACAGGATAGAAGTAAAGAGAAGAGAAAGGTTACAGACCAGGCAGTGATCTTCACAGAGTTTAGTGAAAGGACTCTCTTGAGCAGATTGTTGGATCCCCGGATTCGGATATCTTCGCAATGGATCCTCCAATACTAGTCCTTTGGCAGAGTTGGCTTCTTCTGAACTCAAGATCTGGGAAAGAAGAAGAACAAGTTATGGAACCAGATACTCAAGGAAGGATTTACCAGATAAAAGAACTTCAAAGTTGATATTGCTGAAAGCTTGATTCTCCTGGATGCTGATCTGACTTCCTCTGGGATTTGCTATGTCTTCGAAGTAGCCAAACTAGACCTGGATGCTGGTGGTTAGCCTCTACTTGGAGAGAGGGGTCGTGAGAGATGGGGTAGGCTAGGGTTTGGTGGAATGAAGAGGATGCTGGGCGGCTAGGATTTGGAATGGAAGTGGCTAACCTAGGGTTTTGGGGTTGGAGATCTCACACCTCCTCAAGGTTCCTGGGGAACCCGGATTTACTCCCTCACGGAGCTCAACACCTGGATGCAAGTGCGGAAGAGAGAAATATAAAGTTGCTCACACAGAAATTTGAATTCATTCATCAGTTGTTTTCTAAAACTTACAAGAGGGGTTTATTTTATAGGTCTTTACAAGAAGTCAGGGTTTTACATCTTCCCATGTGGGACTAATAGGATGGATCTTCAAATTAGGCTTGTAGAATCAAATCCTTCTTATATGGCCAGCCAAGAGCTTCCATAAGTGTTGATTGGTGGCTCCAAATGGTAAGTAGGTGGCGCCTCCTAGCCTTGCTCTTCAATAAAAAAATTTTTCCTTCCATGGCTCAACACTTTTGGACACCTCCTTTTCTTTCTCCCCGAGTCATGGCTCTTCTCAACTTTGCTTTGGTCTTTTTAGGCATGGATTGGGCGCCCCCTTGAAGTGCTCCCAAAGAAATGCCTCTTTCCTCCTTTAGCATGGCCTTTTAAGGTATATATGGGGCACCTCCTTGATTTTGGCTTCAAGAAAAATTCTTGCTCCCTTGGGTGTGGGGACCAAGATACTAGGATGGAGATGTGGCACCTCCTAGACTCTGGCGTGTGGCTGGGAGTGTGGCGCCCACTTGCTTGGGCTTGGGAGAAAATGTGGCACCCTGGAGAAGACCTAGACCACTTACTAGGACTTGTACTGAGTCAACATGACTCAACATAATTTAAATTGCAGGGAAATATAGACTCAAAAAAAAAAATTGAGTTGACCAAGTCAACCCTTATTACAAAACCAGAAAATCCTAATTCTTCGGGCAAGGTCAATCAGATATCCAGATGGAGCCCCGAAGTCTTCTTCTGAGTCTGGTGCCCGCACCAATTCTCCCGGGATGGGAGGAACTCGACCCTGTCGAGTATGGATCAAGTTGGCTCTGGTATCTCTCCAAGAGATCTGGGTCCAATTCTTGTAATTCTTCTCGGGAGATCCAAGAGTCATCATAATCTGGCCTTTCTTGCCAGTGGACCAGGTATCTTTGGTATCCTCGATTACGAGTAGAGATAACCTGATCATCCAAGATCTTTTCAATCTGCTCTTTCCTCACAGGCCAGTTTGTTGGTGGACACACAGGGTTGGGTTCACTCTCAAAAGCAGGATTAGGCTCAAAAGGCTCACTAGGAGTCACAGCTGGCTCTCTATACTCTACTAGGTCTGTAATGTTGAAAGTGGAGCTAATGCCTAGTTCTGAAGGCAACTCGAGCACATAGGCATTGGACCCTACTCTCTTCACCACTCTAAATGGTCCAGCTCCTCTAGCATGTAACTTTCTAATGGTTTTAGGAGGAAACCGTTCAGGCCTTAACCTAATCATTACATAGTCTCCCTCAACAAAAGTTTTGACTCGCCTTTGAGAATCAGCCAACTTCTTATAAGTTTCATTACTTAAATTTATTTTGGCATGAATTTCTTTATGCAAGTCTTTTATATGCTGTGCAAAAACTTCAGCAGACTCAGAGACTCGTGTGTGGACTGGTAAAGGAGCTAGGTCAAGAGGTGTGTGAGGTTTGTAACCATGCACAATTTCAAATGGACTCTTACCTGTAGACCTATTGACCGAGTCATTGTATGCAATTTCAGTCCTGGACAAAATACAAATCCCTATTCCTGGTGCTCTCAATCAAACCAAAATCTGAGCCAAAGCCTAGTAAAGGGTCAAGAAAAACTAAACTAGACTGATGACGCATTCCTAAAGAATGGACTTTATTCCAAAGGAACCCTAGGTCTAAACCTAACAAACTAAGGCTCTCTAGGTTTGACCTTGGGTCGGAGGAGGGCATGCAGAGCATGAAAACTTATTATGGATGCCTAGTAGGTGCCATAAGGTCTTCCAGAAGTAGGTGGCAAACCTAATAGGTTCTAAGGAGTCTTGCAACCTAGAGATCTCAGTAAAGTGTAATCCCATAGCTCTAGAAACATGAGAAGATTCAGGGAAGGGTAGGAAATAAGAATCAGAGTTTTGAGGTGGCTTATCGGAAACAAGAAACAAACCTTGGTTATTCAGGACGACCTTAAAATGAGGACATTGTTCTATAGGTGCACTCATCCAAACCTCATGATTTGCTCTAGGAGGGTCTACAGTGCAAGTTCTAGGATAGGCTGGGTGCTCCTAGAAGGTGGAAGGTTATCAGGAAGGTCTTTGGAATGTTTATCTAAAAAGTCCTCTAAGCTACTGTCTTTTTCTTGTTCTTGGACCTTCTCAATGGGCAATTCTTGTGAACCCCTTCTTCACACTTTTCTACCAGATTTGACTCAGGGGTGTCTTCTTTGGGTTCCTTAATGAGTTCAGGGGTATTCTCACTTAAACTTTCATTTGGTATAATTTCCTTTTCCTGAACTTCCTCAAAAGGGTCTTCTCTTAGGGTTAGCTCCTGAATTCCTTGAGTGGCAGGGGTCCCCTCAATAACCCCATTAGGTAGGAGTTGGTTAATTGAATTATCGGGAGAGATATCCTCAAATTCTTCTTCTTCATATTCATCTATCAAACTTATGTCAAGCTCATATATTTCTTCCTCAATCTCACTGAAAGGTTCTAATCTATTCTCCTTTGATTCCTTTTTAAGTACGTCTCTGGTTAGGTCAACTAATTTTGGGATGGCCATGCCTAACTCCTTCTCGGTGTTATCCTTCTGGTAAAGAGGTGACACAAGTGGGAATTGACAAACAAAAGTCTGGTTCACTACGGGTGTCGGATCAATCAGAACTTGACTCAAGTTGGTAGAGGTTGGCTTTAAGTCCAAAGTACTTGATTGGTTATATCTTAAAGACCACTCATAGTCTTGGGATTCTTGGTAGGCTCGGTCTAACTTATTGGTCTTTTCAAGGTATAGCTTCCTATAAATGTCTGGGTGTAACCCAATCCTAAACCTCGATATGATCTGAGCTTCGGTCTCAATGGTATTGCATTTCATGTCATACCACTGGAAGTCCTTGATATATTTAGACACAGGCCTATTACCTTATTGCAATTGGTACCATTGGTCTAAAAGTCTTTTCTCATAGGATCTACCTAGGTACCTATCTCTCAACTTACTTCTCATATCTCTCCAAGTATATATTTCCTCTTTTCTTTGAAACACTCACGCTCAATAGCATACCAATGTGACCTAGCATGTTTGGTGAACTTGGTTTTGGCCAACCTAACTTGTCCTAATTCCGATATGTTAGTGCACTCAAAATACCGATCCATTTGTTCTTCCCACTTAATATATGTCTCTTGTCTTCCATCAAAAGTGGGTGCATAAGGTTCGGTGTTCCTAACGGGTCCCTTCTCTGAGTCAACCAAGTATGGGTATAGGCTTCTAGGGCTAGACTCAGGGGCAAGATCATGGTCATAGGCTCTTAGATCAAACCTCCAATGATTAGGTTCAGGATCCCTGTATAAAGGTCTCCTAGGCTCTGGCTGTGGGTGAGGTTGGGGTCTACCAAATTCTGAGTCAGGGGTCCAATTTCGGTGCCTTGGCTCCTCAAGTACCTAGGCTCGGTCTCTAAACTGGGAAACAGTATCAATCATATCCTGACTCAATTTGGTCATACTTTCGGTAAGAGTTCTAATCATGGCCTCTAAATCAGGTTGGGTTTGACAAGGTTGGTCGGGTACTCCGTTCCGGGTGGACATGATGATGCAAGCAAGCACACCAAATGAGACTCGACTGAAACGACTACGGGCTAACTAGACCTAGAGCCCAAACTAGATGCCCAATCAGAGTGGCAAGCTAGCCTGTAGTGACTCGGGACTCAGCCAGGCAGGTGTAAGGGGAGTGTTAGGTCCCTAATTGCCAATCCTAGACACCAATCAGTGATTGGCCAGGTAGGCGGACCAGCACACAAGCCCTTCGGGATGTAGTCCCTGAATCACCATTCTAGACACTGAGTACAAAGCACACACATCATAACCAGACAAACTGACTAAACCCTAGGTTGGACCCGACTTGTTGGTGTCCCTAGCCCACTAGGGCAAATTAAGTCTAATAAGTTTTAAAATTAGGCTTAGGATCGAATGAATGGGTGGTGGTTTTGGGCTAAGGAGAGGTTATCAACTCCTTCCCTTATCTTAGATGCTCAATTGCCCTTAAGATGAATTAGGAGATGATCACTCAGAAAAATTGAATTGCAGAAACACAGAAACAGAGTTGCTATAATTTAACTCTCAGAAATTCTATAGAAACCAATAAATTACAGTAAAGTTATGTAAAATATTTTCAATTATACTGGTTCCAGCAAAATAAAAATCACACAATTTGGAGTTACCTGCAATGAGAAACAATTCTTGCAACAGGATAGTTACAGACTGAAAACAGAATGCTTCCCCCGTTTACAATTCCTGCTACAAAGTTGTAACCCAGCGGATCCCCTACATGCCCTAAGAACACCCCGTGGAATGGGAAGAGGATGTTTGCACCTCGCTTCGTTCCTAGGACCGGACATCATGGGGAGTCTACTTCGAGCAGATAAAGTAAAAAAGAGAGACACAAAACATGCAAGCAAGTCAGAAATCCTAGACAGGGCTCTGATACCAAAAATGATGCAGAACAAAAGAGACGATGCGATGCGGAAGTAAATTAAGACTAATTTTTTTTATTTTTCTCCTTTTTTTTTATATTTTCAGAAGTCGGCTTTGACTCAAAGAAAAGTTAAACTAAATTGAAAGAAACTAGATAATAATTGAAAGCACAATTTAAAGGAACTAGATTATCAGAGTAGTTCAGAAGTAAAGGATCGCTGGGGGTTGAGAAACTTCCAGACCTAGGGTTTTGCTCTGAACTTTCAATAGGACAGAAGTAAAGAGAAGAGAAAGGTTACAGACCAGGCAGTGATCTTCACAGAGTTTAGTGGAAGGACTCTCTTGAGCAGATTGTTGGATCCCCGGATTCGGATATCTTCGCAATGGATCCTCCAATACTGGTCCTTTAGCAGAGTTGGCTTCTTCTGAACTCAAGATCTGGGAAAGAAGAAGAATAAGTTATGGAACTAGATACTCAAGGAAGGATTTACCAGATAGAAGAACTTGAAAGTTGATGTTGTTGAAAGCCTGATTCTCCTAGATGTTGATCTGACTTCCTCTGGGATTTGCTCTGTCATCGAAGTAGCCAAACTGGACCTAGATGTTGGTGGTCGGCCTCTACTTAGAGAGAGGGGCCGTGAGAGATGGGGTAGGCTAGGGTTTGGTGGAATGAAGAGGATGCTGGGCGGCTAGGGTTTGGAATGGAAGTGGCTAACCTAGGGTTTTGGGGTTGGAGATCTCACACCTCCTCAAGGTTCCTGGGGAACCCGGATTTACTCCCTCACGGAGCTCAACACCTGGATGCAAGTGCAGAAGAGAGAAACATAAAGTTGCTCACACAGAAATTTGAATTCATTCATCAGTTATTTTCTAAAACTTACAAGAGGGGTTTATTTTATAGGTCTTTACAAGAGGTCAGGGTTTTACATCTTCCCATGTGGGACTAATAGGATGGATCTTCAAATTAGGCTTGTAGAATCAAATCCTTCTCATATGGCCAGCTAAGAGCTTCCATAAGTGTTGATTGGTGGCTCCAAATGGTAAGTAGGTGGCGCCTCCTAGCCTTACTCTTCAAGAAAATTTTTTTCCTTCCATGGCTCAACTCTTTTGGACACCTCCTTTTCTTTCTCCCCAAGTCATGGCTCTTCCCAACTTTGCTTTGGTCTTTTTAGGCATGGATTGCGCGCCCCCTTGAAGTGCTCCCCAAGAAATGCCTCTTTCCTCCTTTAGCTTGGCCTTTTAAGGTATATATGGGGCGCCTCCTTGATTTTGGCTTCAAGAAAAATTCTTGCTCCCTTGGGTGTGGGGACCAAGACACTGGGATGGAGATGTGGCACCTCCTGGACTTTGGCGTGTGGCTGGGAGTGTGGCGCCCACTTGCTTGGGCTTAGGAGAAAATGTGGCACCCTGGAGAAGACCTAGACCACTTACTAGGACATGTACTGAGTCAACATGACTCAACAAAATTTAAATTGCAGGGAAATATAGACTCAAAAAAAAAATTGAGTTGACCAAGTCAACCCTTATTACAAAACTAAAAAGCCCTAATTCTTCGGGCAAGGTCAATCAGAGATCCAGATGGAGCCCTGAAGTCTTCTTCTGAGCCTAGTGCCCGCACCAGACTGGGAGGAAGAAGAAGGCTCGAACACAACATCAAGCACGGAGAATTCAAAAGAATGGATATTTCGAGTAAGGGCCTCTTTTCATTTCGAAATGACCCGATAGATCCGTATTGCTACGACCCCTCTGCCAATGGATCCATGGCACGTGTTGCCCATCGACAAAAATGGCATCCCAGCTGCTCTGAACTCTGTACCAACATTAACTACTCCTCGGACGTGGCCACGTGGTGCCCTCGCATTGGCCTGTAGGACCGTCTCATGAAGCACCGGTAATCATGGCCATCATTATGCCAGATCTCTGCCTTCCACGTCAGCATCACAATTACTCCCTTCGGCCCGAGAGCCGTACACTAACGAGCCTCGGGAGTGGGGGGCAAATGATGTGGCAGGATCGCTGACATGGGGAAGTTGACAGGCACCACGCCAACGGAAGCCGCCACATCGGATGCCACGTCAATTCTCCTGCCCGGACTCCTCTGTTGAGCTGACCTCCCTCTAGATAATGAGCTGACGAGTCGGGCTCCGTCCTCCGCCAGGTCAGTCCCACGAGCTCGGGATGCCTAGGCCAGAGCCGCCCTCTATCCTCCAGAGTGAGACCCTCGGAGATCGAGCCCTTTAGTCGGAGTCGAGCTCAGCCCTCCTCCGCCATGTGGAGCCTCTCCGAGTGCGAGCCCTCTTGACCGAGCCCGCATTCTGCCCTCCAGAGCGAGACCCTCGAAGATCGAGTCCTGTGGTTGGAGTCGAGCTTAGCCCTCCTCCGCCACGTGGAGCCTCTCCGAGTGCGAGCCCTCTGGACCGAGCCTGCATTCCGCCCTCCAGAGCGAGACCCTCGGAGATCGAGCCCTGCGGTCAGAGTCGAGCTCAACCCTTCTCCACCATGTGGAGCCTCTCCGAGTGTGAGCCCTCTAGACCGAGCCCGCATTCTGCCCTCCAGCCCTATGGTCGGAGTAGACCTAGCCCTCCTCCGCCACGTGAAGCCTCTCCGAGTGCGAGCCCTCTAGACCGAGCCCGCATTCTGCCCTCCAGAGCGAGACCCTCGGAGATCAAGCTTTGTGGTCGGAGTCGAGCTCAGCCCTCCTCCACCACGTGGAGCCTCTCCAAGTATGAGCCCTCTGGACCGGGCCCGCATTCTACCCTCCTCTACCGAGGCGATCCTGCAAGCTCGAGGCATCTAGGTCAAAGCGAGCTCTGCCATTCCAGCTCAGCCCCAGCTCAGACATGGGCACCGCCATCCCAGGATACCGGCTAGCCGCCCGAGGACTACACTGGGACACCTGCCAGACCGTGCTGACCGCCTACGACCGCCGGTTATACCAGAAAGGGGAGAAACCTAATGATTGAGGCACCACGCTCCTCACCAACCACCTGGACCACCTGAGAGAGGAAGTCAACCAGGAGATTCGAATCCCAGGGACGGTGGCCCATCGATCGAGGTACAACCAGGTTTTTTGGAATAAGGCAACCAAGGGGAATGTCAGAGCACATGACAGCTTTCCTTATCACGGATTGGAAAAGGCTCCTCGGGACACCATCGCATGCGCCTGACAGCCCGGTGGAGATTCCAAGACAAATGCCCAACGGTAACCTAGTTCACAAAAACTTGGAGGTAACAACGACAACACAACACAAGCAAGGCACAAGCCATACCACTGCAACACAAGTGCAAGCTTAACCAGAGAGCATAGCACCACCAGAAAATCCAAGCAAGGTCAGGCGGAAGGGCCGCACAGAGACTCCCTCTAGCCGGACCACTCTTCCCTTGACACACTTGCATCCCACTCTCACACTAATCACTCCTCCTAGTATGGAGTCCATCAAGAGGATTTCGACCAGGAGGATCTTTTTCCCTGGATCGTCACTGACTTGACCATCAGAGTGCCCCCGCCGGAAATCCCGGCCCGGGTCACTAACCCCTATTTTGCATGTCCAGGATCACCAGATGGTGAGACAGCGAATGAAGCACGCTCCGGTGCTGACAGCAGCTACGGGCCATGGCGATCTTGGCGACAACGCATGGTTTATAAAAAAAATAAAAAAAAAGTGAAAGAAAAGTGTGGCAATAAGAGGAACATACTTGCACTAAAATAATATCTCACCACTCCATGGGAGTAGAAAATTTTGAAATAACAGTAAGAGTTGGTTAAGAATTATTTGGAGAAATGCGGAGTTTATACTTAACCAATTTACTTGAAGCTATTAATATCCCAATGACCTATTTCATCTACTATCTAATGAAAAATCTTCTACTTATAAAAAGAGTCTGAGAACAACCTTTGAGTTTGAGTAAACTTGTGTAGGGTATTAAGAGTTTCTGGTAGCCTCCTTAAGTAATTAATGAACTATTTTTACTCGAGGATTAGTAAGATTCAAGTTAAGGGGAGTGATAAGTACATAAAAATTAGCCATAAAAGCATTAATTTTTAAATCAAATTATATTTATTTTTTAAAAATTTGATACTTTTATGTAGTATTTTAAGGAAAGAACCCCGCCAATATGAAGAGCATGATATTAGGAGTCTAACGGCATAAACAACATGTAAATTGGACTTCAATTGAGCTAGAAAATAAATTATGAAGGAATTAATAAGAAATTGCATAGTTTTTAAATTGTTGGCCATTGTGAACCAGCCGGTTGGTCCACGAATCGATTGCCCGGTCCACATCAGCCATTGTCGCCAATCCATGACTCCTATCTATGGACCACAGGACGAACCAAGCCACGATCTTGCTGGGGAAGATGGCGGAGCTCCGTCTCTCATAGTCAGGACACTTGAGAAGCTGTTGAAGGCTGGAAAATTAGCCATTGCGTCTTCCTCCCAGATCTCTTTCCCAGTCCTCTATCCAAGCCACCGGGAGAAGCTTTCAATCAACCATCGCCTCTTTCTCCCAGATCTCTTTCTGAGCTCTCCCTCAAGCCACTATTCATCCCTGTAGCAGTCCGCCATCTGCCAGCCACCATCGTCCAGATCTTCTCTTGCACCGGTCCTCCTTTCCGAAGCCACCATCTACTACTTCTCCTTCGAGCTTCCAAACAACTACCATTGCAGTCTTTCATCGGTCATCCCCAGCATCGTCCACAGCCGCCGGCCATCATCTGCTGCGTCACTTCCTTTCCGACCGAAGATGCTGTTCCCCAGGAAGCCACTACCAAAATCGAAGCCTACATCATGATCTATTTCTAGCCATTCCTCCATCAAGTAAAGCTAACGCCATCACCACTACCTCCTTCCCTGTTCCCAGAGCCATGTCCGCCCATTGTCAATTATGATACTGTCGGAAAAACTTAAAGTTGTTCGAAGGATTAATTTGTTCAAAGCAGAGTTGATTTTTAAAATGTTGCTAGGATAACATCGGAGTTTAATTTTCAAGAAGGGATAAAACAAAATGCAGTTGCAATGGTTAAACGGCTGCAGGATAAGGATAAGAACATGGAACTGAAACAGGTACGGGGATAAGGATAAGAAGCAAAGTCATTAAGGGGATGAGAATGAGAAACCAACACGGTTTCCACACAGACTTGGAGCATTCCCCTGCTCCTATATATAAAGCATCATCTCTTCATTACCGAGATATCGATCAACACATCCCACTTCCAGCCAGCCCGTATTGTGCTATCTTTCTTCTTATTCCCCTCCACTCCTCTCCTTCTACTTTCTTTCACCCTTCCAACATACGAGGAGAGTAAGCTAGGAAGAGAGTGCACCTCTATGGGATTTTTATTTTTACTTTTATTTATTTAACTCCAAGCCCTGTTAATGGCTTAGGAGTTAAACCCTTTGTAATTAAATTAGTTCTCCAATAAAAATTTTATTTTTATTATTTCAATTTTTCTTTCAATTTTTTTTATTATTTCAACATTAGGATAGTTTCAATTTCTTGCAATTTACATTCCTGCAATTAGTGTATTTTCTATTTTTGCACATTTAAATTCTGTAATTTAAATTTTAGCAAGTAGTTAGGTTGATTTTATTTTTTTAATAATATTTAGTATTTTTAATTTAAATCATGTCTGGCTAAGCAAACCCTTTAGGGTTGGCGATGAAGCTAGATCATGATTAGAAGCCCTTCCTTGTATTACTTCTGGGCTTTGATTTCTAAGGAGCTTTCTTCCTTTTTAAACTTCTTGACAAGAGACTTGATGGATTATAGTTTGGTTAAAATTCCTTTATAGTTCATGCTTGATTCAGTGCAAGGACAAAAGATAGAAAGCTCAATAATTTTTCTTTTCTCTTCTTCCTTGTAAGACCTTGATGGATTATAGTTAAGTTAAAATCATTTCATAATCCATACTTGGTTAATACAATGGGAGAAGTTTTAAGGATTTATAAGAGGGATCATTAGAAAGGTTTTCAAATCATTGGTCTAGTTGATTCAAAAGTTCAAGATCCTTAAATTATATATTTCTTCTCAATTTGATTAATTTTGTCTTTGTTGAAACTCACCTAAGCAAGGGTTTGAACATAGTTCAAATACAAATTTCTCATGGGATCGATCCGTACTTGCTGGACGTGCTACTCTGCATACCGTGTGCTTGCGGTTAAACTAAAGTTCACATCAAATGTACACTTGTATAGAATCTATCATGTTTAGTAGATAAGAAAGTAAGTCCTATGAGATCTATGAAACTGAGTTCAGGAGATCTCGACCGGGATAGTTTGAATAGTGCAAAAAGGAGTTTTTACAATTCTTGAGAACTCAAGTTGAATAGATTAAACATATGATAGATGATGGGGTTTGATGAGTAATTCATAACCTCTATCTTATCATAATTGTAGCAGAGGGACTGTATCGCATGATAACTATACCAAAATATTCATTCTGTTCATCTGGATTACCACTACATGTTGCTAAGCATTACTAATGGATTGTGGGACTCAAGAGGATCATCTTGATGATCGATGGTCCTTATTAAGAAAAATTAGAAATGTTCCAATCCATTGAAAGAAATTTTGATAATGTTGTGATGGAGATCGTAACATATCTCATTACTAGATTAAATAAAACCTAGGGAGTCATATACATAAGGAGTTGTGACTGATCACATGGTTGAATTTAATATGCAATTTTGCTAATTAGATCATTTGGTTGAATTAGATTAAATTAAATGATTAGGCTAGGTTTAGGTTAAGTTAAATTGAATTTAATTTGATCAAATCTAAGATTGAGTTTGATTCAATTTAAATTTGGCTTATATCTGAATTTGAAAGAAGGTTGGAATCCTATTTTACTTGGTTTTTGACCAAGTCAAAGGGGTTTGACGTTTCAAGGAAGAGGAGCATGAGAAGTTGTGCGCTAGAAGAAGAAGGCTGCCCATGTTTTTGGGGTCCAGATTTTTTTTGGCAGGAAAATGTTCACATGCCAAGAAATGTTTTTAAATCCCATGTCCATGAGGAGTTCTCCACACCCTTGAGAAGGAAAGTCCTTGTTCAAGGTATTGACTGGTCAAATCAGTTTAAGACTCCAATTCTAATGTTAAAACAAAATCTGGGCATGGGAAATTTCTGAACAGAGCACTAATTTACAGATTTTTGGGCATTGAAAAGGAAACATGTTTTCCTTTGAAACAAGGAATAGGGAGTTTAATTCCTTTTGAGAAGTGGATGAGGGGCTCTAGGGCTTCCCAGGGCCTATCCCAAGCCATTGGAAAGGTGGAAGAAGAATTCTGAAATAGAATTCGAAAAACAGAAATCTTCAGCAGGTTTTTTAGAAATAGAAAATATAGTTTTCTGTAGAAGGGTTTTCAACACGAAAATTCTATAATTTCCTGATTTTTTGGTGGCTACTCTCCCTCCTTGCTTCCTCTTCTCCACTCCCGAGGGTTGGGTAGCAATGATTCCATCTTCTTCCATGCATTTAAAGGAGTTGAACGTTTAGCCTTTAAAGAATTCAGAAAATATTGAAAAGGCTTTTGCAGGGAGCTAGTATCCTAGTAAAGCCGGCATCTCATATCAGTCCTCGATTCCATGTAGATACCTATAGAGGCTCGGTACATTCATGACTTCAAGAAGAGACCAGTTCGAAGATCATCGATCGGTGAACGGTTTACAAGAAGGTAGGATCTTCTAGTTTTCTTTCATCATAAAATCTATTTTTGATTTTTATTCCATTATGAACATGAATTTGTTTAAGTTTTTCTTGAAATATGAACTCCATAGAATAGATCTCGAAGTAATTTATAATTTAGTTATAATTTATTTTGCTACATATATTGATGCATATTTAAGAAAACCCTAAAATTCCTTCACAAATCCCAAAGTAACCATGGATAATCTAAATATTGATCCACTTGCATAGATCCTAAAGCAACCATGAATAATCTAGATATTTCTCTACTACATAGATTTGAAAGGAACCATGGTTAATCGAAATATTCATCTACCTATGTAGGTCTCGGATGATTAAGATATTCATCTATCTAATCTCAAAGCAATCATAGATAGATGATCTAGATATTTATTTATCTGCATAGATCTTAAAGTAACCACAAATGATTTATATATTCATCCATCTACATAGATGCCAAAGCAACCACGGATCATCTAGATATTCATCCATTTGTAGACATTTCAAAGCAACCATAAATAATCCAAATGTTCATATAATTGCATAAATCTCGAAGCCATCAGTGGATGATCAGGATTGTTCATCCATCTACATAGATCTCAAACAACCATGAATAATCTGCATATCCATCTACCTACATAGATCTCAAAGCAACTATGGATGATCCAAATATTCATCCACTCACACTTTGTCAAAGCAACCATGGATGATTCAGAAATTCATCCACCGACATAGATTTCAAAGTTACTATGGAGATTAAGATGCCCATTCATCTATACAAATTTGAAAGCAATTGGTGGATGATCAGGATTATTCATTCACCTATATAGATCTCAAAGCAATCATAAATGATCCAAATATTAATTGAACGCTTTGAGATCTATGCAAGTAAATGAGCTTTTGAATCATCCATGGTTGTTTTGAGATATGTATATATGGATGAATATCTGCATCTTCTACGGATGCTTTGAGATCTATGAGCGAGGATAAATAATCCTAATCATCTATTGATTGCTTCAAGATATGTGTAGAAGGATGAATAATCTGGATCATCTATATGGCCATTTTAAAATTTGTGTCAGCAAATTAACAATTTAAATCATCCATTAGTCACTTTGACAATTGCATAGGTGGATGGATGATCCTTGTGCGGTTGCTTTGAGATCTATGCAAGTCAATGAATATTTGGATCCAATGTTGATTTGAGATAGATACAAGTATATGAATATCTAGATTGTTTGCGGTCTCTTTGAGTTCTGTGCAATCAAATGAATGTTTGGATCATCCACGTTGCTTAGAGATCTATGTAGGTAAATGAATGTCTTGATCATCCATGATTACATTGAGATTTGTGTACGTGGGTGAATAATCTTGACTATCCACCGATCATTTTGAGATATGTGCAGAAAGGATGCCTAGTTTAGATCATCCATGAGGTTGTTTTGAAATTGTTGCAAGTGGATGAATAATCTAAATAATCTGTGGAATCAAATGAATGTGTGGATCATCCACATTGCTTAGATAATTGTATAGGCTAAGAAATATCTAGATTATCCATGATTGATTTAAGATTTTTACTGGTGGTGAATAATCTTGACTATTCAGTAATTATTTTGAGATATATGCAAAAGGATAAATAGTATAGACCATCCATGAGGTCGTTTTGAAGTTTTTGCAGGTACATAAATAATCTAAATTATCTACTAGTTGTTTTAAGATCTATGTACATGAACCATCTTGGTCATGCATCAGTTACTTTAACATCTATGCCAAGGATAAATGTGAATGTTTGGATCATCCATATTGCTTAGAGATCTATGTAGGTAAATGAATGTCTTGGTCATCCATGATTACATCAAGATTTGTGTACATGGGTGAATAATCTTGACTATCCACCGATCATTTTGAGATATCTGCAGAAGGATGCATAGTTTAGATCATCCATGAGGTTGTTTTGAAATTGTTGCAAGTCGATGAATAATCTAAATACTCTATGGAATTAAATGAACGTGTGGATCATCCTCATTGCTTAGATAATTGTATAGGCTAAGAAATATCTAGATTATCCATGATTACTTTAAGATTTTTACTGGTGGTGAATAGTCTTGACTATTCGCTAATCATTTTGAGATACATGCAAAAGGATAAATAGTGTAGATCATCCATGATGTCGTTTTGAAGTTTTTGCAGGTACATAAATAATCTAAATTATCTACTAGTTGTTTTAAGATCTATGTACATGAATGGACAATCTTGGTCATGCATCAGTTACTTTAACATCTATGCCAAGGATAAATGTGAATGTTTGGATCATCCACATTGCTTAGAGATCTATGTAGGTAAATGAATGTCTTGGTCATCCATGATTACATCGAGATTTGTGTACGTGGATGAATAATCTTGACTATCCACCGATCATTTTGAGATATGTGCAGAAGGATGCATAGTTTAGATCATCCATGAGGTTGTTTTGAAATTGTTGCATGTCGATGAATAATCTAAATAATCTATGGAATCAAATGAACGTGTGGATCATCCACATTGCTTAGATAATTGTATAGGCTAAGAAATATCTAGATTATCCATGATTGCTTTAAGATTTTTACCGGTGGTGAATAATCTTGACTATTCGCTAATCATTTTGAGATACATGCAAAAGGATAAATAGTGTAGATCATCCATGAGGTCGTTTTGAAGTTTTTGCAGGTACATAAATAATCTAAATCATCTACTAGTTGTTTTAAGATCTATGTACATGAATGGACAATCTTGGTCATGCATCAGTTACTTTAACATCTATGCCAAGGATAAATGTGAATGTTTGGATCATCCACATTGCTTAGAGATCTATGTAGGTAAATGAATGTCCTGGTCATCCATGATTACATCGAGATTTGTGTACGTGGGTGAATAATCTTGACTATCCACCGATCATTTTGAGATATGTGCAGAAGGATGCATAGTTTAGATCATCCATGAGGTTGTTTTGAAATTGTTGCAAGTCGATGAATAATGTAAATAATCTATGGAATCAAATGAACGTGTGGATCATCCACATTGCTTAGATAATTGTATAGGCTAAGAAATATCTAGATTATCCATGATTGCTTTAAGATGTTTACCGGTGGTGAATAATCTTGACTATTTACCAATCATTTTGAGATATATGCAAAAAGATAATTAGTGCAGATCATCCATGAGGTTGTTTTGAAGTTTTTGCATGAACATAAATAATCTAAATTATCTACCGGTCATTTTAAGATCTATGTACATGAATGAATAATCTTGATCATGCACCAGTTACTCTAACATCCATGCCAATGATAAATAAAGGAGTTTGAAGTACTGTAAGATACATGCAATAGATGATCTTATGGATGAAGGGAGATGAGTCCCAACACCAATAAACAATGGGATCCTCTTCCGTTCCGTCGTGATACGATCTTGTACTATCATATGACGGTCACGTGATGCTATTTTATTAAAATTCGAAATTAACCCAGATTTCCAGTATTTTTCTTATAAAGAAAATATTTTTTTTTAAAACTCGAAAAGGGCCAGCTCCAAGTTGAGGGGGTGTGCTTTTAATTTCTTTCATAAAATATTTACCACGTTCATGGCACGGTAGATCTTTTCGACGGGTTCCATATGAAACGGATCTAGGAAAGATTTTGCTGTTATAATAAAAGCCAGGTGTCTTTCTTCCCATCCCCATTTTCCTTTCCCCTTTTGAAATATTATATTTGCGATGCTTGCGGCCTATTTCACCCGGGTCGGGGCTCTCCGATAGGTCCGGTGATGCAAACGGACAGCGCGGGAGCTGTGGTCTTGCTTCTTTACACAGTAAAGGCAAATCCACTAGGATTTGATAGCTATTCTGGAGAATATCCATGGTACGGCGTATAACGCCATGCACGTGGGAGTGCAGCAATAGGCCAGCGTGAAGATTCCACTAGCAATGACGTTTGTCGCATAGCCTTGGCAACAATTTTTTTGACGTCCCGCCAGGGCAGCAAGAGACAGAGATGGGCTGCTACTGCATCTATCGTTATCAGATTGTGGGTATGGATTTTTTTTTTTTTTTTTTTTCCCCTTATAGAATAATGATGGCTAATTAAAGAGAAGATACTGATTGTTGATAGGGAGCTTATCACTGTGGAATAGATCGTAGGAATTGTATTATTTGAGAGCGGTTAAGGAGTTCACCATCTATCGTTATCAGATTGTGGGTATGATTTTTTTAATTGAATTATTGCTAAACAGTAGATATTGATGATTGATAGGGAGCTCACCATTGTGGAATAGTTCATGGGAATTTTTTTTATTCGAGTGTATGAGCGAGCCTGCGTCGTACACAGGATAAAAATTAAATCGGATGCATATTAAATGTTAATATATACATATCTATATTTTTTATTCGATAAAAAAATAAATATGAATGTGGGTTGGATGCAAACAAATTTATATCGATATTTATTTAAATAGATATAAACACGAATCTAATGATGAAAATATGAATATAAATATGGATATATTCCGGAACTTGTTACCGTACATCAAAGATATGGCTAATGTAGAAAGTAAATCATTAGAAGCATCTTAGCATCGTCATTTATTTTCATTAGAAATTCTTGAATGTTGTACGAAATTAAATAAAATTATGAATCAAATATTTAAATATAGGTCAAATAATAATTGCCTATCCATGGCCATATTCATTTTGCTTTGAAAGGTGTTAATCAGATGCTCGAACTCTTATTTATATCTGGATAAATTTAAATATAAAATAGATTTGGATGAATATTAATTATCCAGTCCATTTTATGCTTAATTAGATGCGGGATTTTGGGCAGGACGTCAACTTTCTATTTACTTTTAGCTTTCTTTTTAATGAAAGAGAGGTAAGACTATCCTACAATTCATGACAACTGAAGACAGGAAAGCCTCCTTTACCGAAAAAAGACAGGAAAGCCTCTTCCTCAAGCTCAGTACAAAATGTTAACAGCTTTCCTATATTTCATTGTTTACTAGTGGAAAAAAGAATTGCATATCTAAACAAAAATAAATAATCACGTTTTAAATGTGGTCAGCATTAATCCAAAACCCAGAGCTCAATTCCTCACACTCAAGACAGCAATGTAAGTAGCTCTCATGCAAGACTTTTCATAAAGATTACTCGTTTTTTGCACCAAAAAAAAAAAAAAAAAAAAAAAATCTTTAAGAAATTTTTGTACGATGATATCAAAATTTATAAACTTTGACTTGTTGATAGATCTTCAAGATCCTAGTCTTACGAGCCTGTGGTACTCTTTACCATATTGCTTTTATATAAAATTTACTCTTACGTACGAATTTTTCTTTTGCTTCATGTTGAGCGATTAATTAAGACGCATGCCATCAGTGTCTAGATACACACCTCCTCATCTTTTTCTATTTTTCCTTGGTAAATGGTGCTCATGAACTTTGCATGAGATGGTCATGTCACACCTACCTTGTGCACATAAAGTCATAGAATTTAATTAAACAAGACATAGCCCTCCCAATAGTGATTTGGCCAGCCTGAAAGGGACTTGCTAAGAAAAATATACCCTCAAAAAAAAAAAAAAAAAAAAAAAAAAAAAGAAAAGAAAAACAACGACAACAACGTAACTACTACCACATATCGTACCAGTGTTATGTTAATTAATACACTGGCTTAATATTGAGTTCTAGAATCGCTTTCCACTTGTCACCAACAATATTTTAATCAAGAATAAAATATCATTCACGTTTCTAACTGTAAGAAGGTTCTCCCAACAACTTGGCATCACGCCATAATACAAAAGGGTGGAATGTAGCATCAAATTGACTAATTAGGTTTTTGTACCTTAGAAAACTTTCAATTGGCTTGATATCAGATGTCCACCAACCCCTTTTGACATCTTTGCTAGAGGGGTCACCTTCCAAACATCTTTGCTAAAGGTGTCTCCCCTCAAAATATCGCATAATGGACGTCTCATCCCTAAAGCAGAAGCCAACTACTCCATGATTTGCTAAGCTATTCTGTCCATTTTCGGGCCAATAAAATATGGAGGAATTGGAAAGTATCTTTCCGTTGGTATGTTCTTGTCATTCATCCCGTCCATATCTAATGATATCAAACCGGTCTCCTCCAAATCCAACCCCCTTCCTCCTCTCCTCCGGGCATGCAATCCATGCGCTAAATTAATTTTGGACAGTAGCTTCATTTCACTCAAGGCTTCTTCTCAATTAGCTTGTCGTAACCACCAAGTTTCTTGTCGTAGTACTCTTGGGGCATGACTACGATATTATTTGAAGTAGTGTGGATCGAGTCGTGTTCACACCGATAAACACCTAAGGTAGATTAGCCTGGTGCAACCCCAGGTGCCATATACCGTTTTCACTTGGACTTGTCCTTACCAAGGAAACAATAAATCCAGGCTTCAGAGAATTAAAAGCAAAAGTAAGTCTACCATGAACCCCTAAGGGCACCTACAGCTTTTGAATATGGATTTAAATATTGGGTGAGCCACAGCTCCTAAACTTATCAGGATCCCTTTTTTTCTTTCTTTCTTAATCAATTCCTTGTTGTGATTTTTCCACAAAAAAATTAAGAATGGCATTGTCGGCTAGCCTCGGCTCTGCATATATATATATAATAGCTGCAGCTTTCACATGGAGACCTTGGCCCCTCATTACAGTGCAATGGAGGACAGAAATACTCTATCTTATGATAGAAATTTACCACGATCTAATTTATATATAAGTCCCTGAAATCATAATAAGCAGCAGGACGTCATTGGCATGGTACTCATGGGTTGCTTTGTTGACGAATTATTTGCTATATGGGGGGCCTGACGACCATCTCCCCTGGAAAGATCAAGGTTGGATCTTATTCGGATAAGTATATACATGCATCCTCACTTATAATATTTCAAAAAATCAAAATTTTCAAAAAAATAAAAGTAAATACTTCATAAAGAAATCGGTATAAATAAATAAAATTTTTCAATAGATTTTAACCAAGTAGTACGTACCGAAACTCGAGAGAATAACACGGTTCACGGTCCTTAATTATTTTCACCAATTACTTGAAAACGTGTTCATGTAGTAGGGAATTTGCTATAGCTTGCGCACCTGGAAAATATTGTGATGATTCAAACATTTTAGTACGTTACATTGGACGCAAATGACTGATGATGGAAGGATTTCTTGTTTTTTTGTGGTTTTTCATGGACATTGTTCATGCTTGCACAGTTTTATCAATGCTTTTGATAGGGTCCACAAAACCTCTAGGCTAGCACAAATAGATTTCAGAAACAAAAATGTAAGAATGGGCATGTCCTCGAACTTGGACTCTAGTGATACAAATATGTGGCACTAGATGATACTAACATTCATATATACCAACCAGTTTAGCTCTGCTGATTGGCACCTTTCACGCCGTTTATCTCAAAAAGAGAAGAAAAAGGAGGCAATCATGCCTTGTGAATCTAGACAAAATATATATATATATGAATAGACCAAACAAATTTCTCAGTCTGAATGCTTTATTGTACAAAAAGAGGCAAAAACTTGGCAGTAGCGTCCATTTTCTTGCATACCTCCTCCTTTACCTACCGAGTAACAAGCCTGGGAGAATTCCTACATCAATTTTGGCACTAGAATGACCTGCAGCTGCATGCATGCCATGATCTTAAGCTGTATATAGTATACGTACTACCAACAATTCGCACAACCATGTTTATATATGCCAGATCCTCTAGCAGAAATATCAACGCCTATGCACATGATGCACTGGTGTAAATCATGTGAGTGCGATACAGGTGATGAAGAGTTCATGAGGGACAAATGAAGGTTGTATGAATCTCGCCATAAATGCAAGGTTTGTCTTTTACCAATGGATCATTAATTTCGTAGGCCCTGCTGGATCTCAATCTATCCGACCGAAGGAAGAATCTCTAAGACAGGACTTAGCACCTCGTAGGGACCAGAAGCTGCCTTGTTTCGATGAACAAGGAAGGCGATAAAGATGCATGCCACCCGTTCTCTTGTTGATGAAATGGTAAAAATTTACATATAAGCCGAGAGCATCACGAGTTCATCATATGGTATATCGGTGAAAGAGGCTTACATGACAACTAGCTATTTGAAAAAAGAGGAGAACAAAGGAAAGGTTTTCCATTGGCTGTACATACAATGTAATTAGGATGTCCACCCAGGAGGAACCATATATATATATATATATATATATTTGTTTATTTATTTATTTAAATAACCACACGTATAGTTAGACAAGAGACGTCTTAACGGCTAGCTGGGGACTTGGAGATGGGAGGGATCTCTCATTTCTACATCAACTTTGGCAGAAGAAACCATTACGAAGGGAAAGCGTAGGAAGTTTAACATAAATAAATACATGCAAACCTCCCATCTACCCTCGTAGGCGTGCATGAGAGGAAGAAAAAAGCGGTGCAAGGGCGTTGGCGTGCAGCGTGGGACGTCCGCAGTCGAAGACTTTTACGCACACGTCCACCTACGCTTTTTCAGAAGGAAGGGGGAGATTTGAATCGTGATGTTACGGCACGGTGCTGGCGAGATGGAGGCACCGTTCGTGGGGGCCCGCCCAGCCTTCGTGTAAAACGCCGGAGACGGTGCTCACCAAACCCCGTTGTCCGGGACGACGAAGAAATCCGGTAGTAGGACCCACGACGCGTGAGAAAACGAAACGAGGAGACGGGGAAGGAGTGTCGTGTCAGGAACCAACCTGGCTGGTCCGAACCTGTGCATTGTACACCGTTCATGGTGACGTTGGAAGATATCTTACTTAGGCTTAAAATTCAAAAAAAAAATTATAAATATATCATGCAACCAATTATTGCTGCATAAAAATTTTACTAACGTATGATCCAAGTTATTAACATGGACGAAACGGTACTCATGAGAAGGGCAGAAAGTGATTACTTCCTTCCAGGATCAAAAATACCATCTCAACTGGCCTTGCATGCTCGCTTACAAATTCCAAAAATTTGATAAAATAAAATAATAAAATAATTAAAAAAAAGAACAGAAAGAAAATAAGGAAAGAATAATTTAATTTATATGATAGAATGTTCGATCACTGACCGATAAATAATGAAGTATGATTATAATAGGAGACCCGAAAGGCATTCAAAAGTAATGCAAGACAAACATATTTCTTCTATTTTTTTCTAATGCGGAATTCTTGATCCTATTCTATATATGAGAAAATTTTGAACTATTAGCCTTTCTAATAACATCAAAGCTTCTCAAAAAATATATTTACAAAAATTCAAAACTTTCTGGAGTTGACTAACATCATACTTTTTTAACAAGACAAAGCTAGATTGGATTCTGAAATTTGTGTATACGAGATCCATGACCTAACAGACACGTGCACCTTATACAGCCCAAGATCAATGCATGCAACATTGTATCCCATATTGGGCTTAAACCCACTCGTCTAACAAGGTCGAAAACATCTTGGCCGATCTTATATGCTCGCTTACAAATTCTAGAAATTCATTAAAATGGATGAAAGCGAATTATAGAAAGAAGGCAAAGGAAGAATTATTTGCATGATAGAATTACTCACTAATCAATAACTAAAGTATGATTATAACGGACATACTTATATGTATAAAAGAAACCTAGCCATTTTTCCTACTTTCTAATATAGGATCCCAAATCATATTTTAACTCGAAGAATCCTAACTATCAATCTTCCTACTAACATCAAAAATTTTATAAAAAAGAAATTTACAGAAATTCAAAATTACCTTGAATTAACTAGCGATGGCATCCTCTGCGATACTCAAAAAAATACTACAAGATGCTATGCATTATTCAGCATCATTCATCTTATAATGAATAGATGTCTAAATACTTTTATGGTTCACAAATTCCTTTCTATTTTAGTATTTTAATGCGTGCGCAGCTTTTCATCATAAGATAAATGTAATTAAATATGCACAGTATTTTATAATACTTTTTATATAGCATAGAAGGTTCGAGCACGATTAACTAATATCAGGCTATCCTAACTAGACAAAATTAGCTTAGATTTCAAAACTTGTGCATATAAAATCCACGAACCAACTAGCATGAGCATTGTACATGGCCCATGATCCACGCATTCCAACATGGTATCTAATATTGGGCTTAAACCCACGTCTATCAACCAATTACTTTGATGTTACTTGATAGCCACCACATCATCCATCTTAATGGCTATCATTCATCCCCATAATGAGCCATATTTGGCATCCAATCCATGATCCTCGCTATTTCAAGATGAGCAATAGCTTCCTATCTTCAAGATGGATAATATGGCAGTTTTTTAAGAATGTATAGCCCTTTTACAATGTACAACATATTTGTAAAGCATCCGAACATAATTACCCTAGCCATAATGCATATTTTCAAGAAGATGAGGAGTATTTTTTAGGCTGCTTTCATATTATTGTGGCACTTTGAATAGGATCACCTAGGACTAAGAAGATTTTTTAGGATTTCCAGAATCTCCTATAAAAAAATAAAATAAAATACAAAACATTGCCAAGATAAAAATTATTTATTTTCAAATATAAATGTTGGCGTGGAGTCCTTGGATTGGCCGGTCGGAGCCGCTGCGTTGCAAGACCGCTCCCTGGTTCACCTGCAAAACAGGTTCCTTGCCGGAATTGTTCCGGCGGAGGTCACTCCGATGTCTAAGTCAGTGGCGGATCCCAACCACAGAATAGGGAAGATGTCGAGAGTGGAAAAGAAAAAGAGTTCTTGGAGAATGAAAATGTGTATGTGCGAGATTATTCACGCGTACCTCTCGAGCCATCCTTCTTACCCATATTTAAAAGATGGCCTCCAGTCTGTGGCCCGCTCCTTTCTCAGAGATCATGGGGAGCCATTCACTCCCATGATAGTCGATCGTGGGTTGTCAATGAGCGGTTCCGGCCAGATCGGAGACATGGCTGCAGGAATTGCGCGCCATGATCATAGCATGATGAGTGTCAATTGTAACCGCTGGTTACAGTTTCCTTTTTGGAATAGATTATGGTTCAAGCTTCGAGTTTCTCCTTGCGTGGGCCGAAGGCTTGATATTTCCCCAAGGCCAGAGATTATGTCTACGGCGGGGACCGAAGTTCGTGTCTTCGGAAGTCGATGAGTAGTTCAGACTTCGACCAGGGCCGAAGGTGCTACCCGAAGGACTAGCCTTCGGATGCTATAGTTCTGTGTAAAGCCCTGAGTTGCTTACAGTTGGGCTTCACTTAGTCCGAAGTCCGTAGTCCGGAGAACCGGGGCTTTGATAAGTCGAACTGGAGCCTAGTTCGTAACTGAACTAGGATATCCCAACAATTGCCCCCATACTCTCAGTTGTCGAAGCGAAGATCTGCCTCGAGAAGTAAGAGTATTATAGCCTTGTCGCTTTCTTCCTGAGAGACGGTGCAGTGAATGATTACGGGACAGGTGCCCATCACGATCTGAGAATCAGATGGTGGACAGGTGCCATTCCTTGATTAGGAAAAAGTAGGTGGCCCTGAGGCTATCTCTCCTCGTCCCACTGCACAGTGGTTGAGACAATCTTTTGGTTGGGATTTGGATAGTTGTGGATTTGGATAGTTGTGGTGGCTGTTCTCCGTCCGTTGGATGAAGGATAGATCTTATTCTAGCGGTTAGTCATAAGTGGGTTACCTTCCAGGATAACCTTGAGTCAAATTAACCCTCTATGGGGTTCCAGAGACCCTTACTTTTTTTTTTGGGAAGGGTGAAGGTCTGGACAAGGAAGCTTCTTGATGGGGACATTGAGTCAGTTCAGATCCAGCCAGTCCAGACCCAGCAGCCAGCCCAGATCTCGGTGCCAACCCAGTACGGATCTTGATGTATTTTTTATTTTTTATTTTTTTTTAATTTTATGGGTGTACGTGGGATTTGGGATATCTCCAAATCGAAGATTAGTTTTATTTAGAGTTATCGGAATCTCTTATAGTTCCGATTACTTTGAGATTATTTAGGGATTTAGTTTTACCGATAGTATCTTGTTTTTAGGATTATTTAAGATCATGTTCTTGATGAATAAAAAAATTAGCGAAGATTATATTTGAGAAAATATCTGGGTGCGTCCCGACTTCTCCCCCTTCTCTTCTTCCCTCTCCTCTACCTGGGTCTCCTCTCCCTCTTCTCGATATTTTTCCTCCCGGCTATTTCCTCTCTTCCCTTCCCGGTTCTCTCTCTCTTTCCTCTTTCTCTTCTCTATGCTTTCCCTCCTCTACTCCTCCTCCAATTGACTTCTCCCGAACGAATCAACTGAAGCCAGACCAACACCGTCCACCGCTCTCCCACGGGATCTGCCCGACCGGAAGCCTCCAAACGGGCCAAGCCGGCCTTTCCGTCGCCACCGACGCCCTCTGTCACCGCCATCTCCGTTGACTGGCCAACCGACCGACCGGAAGCTTCCAACCGAGCCAAGCCGACCACCGTCGCTACCCTCTGCAGCCATCTCCGTCGATCGGCCAGCCCTAAGATGCCTCACCTCGGCATCGTCTCCACCGCAGGCCTCCACGCGATGCCTTCCGCCGGTCTCTTCCTCCCTTCCGACCACCGTCGCTACCCTCTGCAGCCACCTCCGTCGACCGGCCTGCCCTAAGCGCGACCGACGCCTCACCTCGGCATCGTCTCCACCGCAGGCCTCCACGCGACGCCTTCCGCCGGTCTCTTCCTCCCTTCCGGCCACCGTCGCTACCCTCTGCAGCCACCTCCGTCGACCGGCCAGCCCTAAGCGCGATCGACGCCTCACCCTCTGAACCATCGTCGTCTTTCGCCCGGAGTCGTTCACAGCCGGCCAACAACCCCTCTGCTGCCAACTTCTGCACCGCACGGACCCCAGAGCGCACGGATCCCAGAGGAGCGCACGGATCCCAGAGCGCACGGACCCCAGAGCGCACGGATCCCAGAGCGCACGGATCCCAGAGCGCACGGATCCCAGAGCATAGATTTCAAAGCATTGGATTTTAATTAAATTTTATTTTGGAATTTATTCTTCACTTGTATTTTTTTTGGTGTTCCAGGTCCATCGGCTTCTGATCCACCTCACTCGTGAACTACTGGTCTGGATTTTGGACGATCTCAGGACGATCTCCCTCTTCCAAATTTCGTGAGATTCCGTGTTTTTTTTTTTTTTGGGGTGAGATCCATTTTGGATAACCTGGCCCAATTGCTGGTTATTTTTATTTAATTAGATTTAATTTATTTAAATTGGACACCCTAATCTAGAGATCGTTTCTTAACGATCAACGGTCCGACACCGGTCTTGATATCAGAGTGTACGGTCCCGCATCAAATTGGTATCAGAGCAATAGGTTAGGTTAGGGTCAATTTTAATTTTGCATGACAACTAGGTCAGGAAACAAATATCAATCAGAACATTCTTCCGTAGATAACAAAATGGATCCCAGTTTAGAAGCTGCCCTTCAAGTAATCATGGGTAAACTCGAAAAAATTGACAGCAAGTTAGGATCTTTAGATGCCAGGGTATTAACTCTTGAAGAGGAACAACTAGTGAACACCAATTACCCTATTAGGAACTCTTCATCAAGAGTTACAGATCCTAGAGTTCCAGATCCTAGAGATCCTAGAGACCGAAATGACTACCTAGATCATGATAGTGGTCGTACTCAAATCCTTCGACCTGACCCTAGGGATCGACATGATTATCCAGGTAATCAACCAACACTTAGGTCTTATCACAACCCAATCGATAAAGATGAACGAATCATGAGGAGTGTTAAGATTGACGCCCCAAGTTTTGTAGGTCGCCTGGACCCCAAAGAATATATTGACTGGGAAGCTAATATGGACCATTACTTCTCCTGGTATGATATGTCTGAGGATAGAAAAGTTAGGTTTGCCCAAATGAGATTGTTAGGCCAAGCAAAGCTATATTGGCACAATGTCCAGAGGTTAGCCATTCATAGGAGACAGGACCCTGTTGGAACATGGGATGAGATGAAGGATAAGCTTCGAGAGAAGTATCTTCCTGCATCTTATCAACAGCAACTTTTGGATCAATGGCAAAGGTTGACCCAAGGAACTGGACTTGTAAATGATTACATCGATAAATTTGATGAATACCTTATGCGATGTAATATGCATGAAGACCCATCTGTCACTTTATCCCGGTTTAGAGCTGGTCTGAGAGTGGATATCCAAAAGGAACTGTTTTTGAGAGAAGTTTATAGTCTAGAGCAAGCATATCAATTAGCTCAAGACTATGAAAGATTTCAGCAAATGTCTATCACTCGTAGATCTGAACCTTCTAGACCAGGAATTTTAGGTCCAAGGCCTAGCATGAACCTAGCCCCGACTGGTCCACAACCTAACATTAGTCAGGCCCCTGGTAGTCGACCCCCGAGAGATGACAAAGGAAAAGGGATTATAGGAGAAACTTCCCGTGGAAGTAGCTCTAAGATCCACTGCTTTAGATGTAATGGGATAGGTCATGTAGCTAGCCAATGTCCATCTAGAACCTTGCATATAGGGACACTTGAAGAACAAGAAGATCTAGGTGATGTCCTTGAAGAAGAAGTTTACACTGCTGACCCAGGATTAGCCGATGCCTACGAAGAACAAGACCATGAGGTTGGAGCTGAAAAACAATTAGGAGTTAATTTGATTAATAATTTGGATCTAATTGAATATAAAGAACCAGCATTGACACCTGGTGATGTATTTGAGCCTGCATTCCTTGAGAGTGATCATCTTTTTGAGAGTCCACTTTTCCAAAAGAGAGGACAACATGATGTGATTGAACGAATTTTGGACGAGGAGATCAAGTTTTCAAGGAGTCAAAATTGCTACCGCTACCTGGTTCACTGGCGAGGCAGACCAAAGTCAGAGGACTCCTGGATTACTGAAGAGGAGCTGCAGAACATTGATCCAAATCTATTTGAGCACCTCCAGCCTGACTCGACAGAGTCGAGTTCTCCCCACCACAGGGGAAATGATGGGGACATTGAGTCAGTTCAGATCCAGCCAGTCCAGACCCAGCAGCCAGCCCAGATCTCGGTGCCAACCCAGTACGGATCTTGATGTATTTTTTATTTTTATTTTTTTTTAATTTTATGGGTGTACGTGGGATTTGGGATATCTCCAAATCGGAGATTAGTTTTATTTAGAGTTATCGAAATCTCTTATAGTTCCGATTACTTTGAGATTATTTAGGGATTTAGTTTTACCGATAGTATCTTGTTTTTAGGATTATTTAAGATCATGTTCTTGATGAATAAAAAATTAGCGAAGATTATATTTGAGAAAATATCTGGGTGCGTCCCGACTTCTCCCCCTTCTCTTCTTCCCTCTCCTCTACCTGGGTCTCCTCTCCCTCTTCTCGATATTTTTCCTCCCGGCTATTTCCTCTCTTCCCTTCCCGGTTCTCTCTCTCTTTCCTCTTTCTCTTCTCTATGCTTTCCCTCCTCTACTCCTCCTCCAATTGACTTCTCCCGAACGAATCAACTGAAGCCAGACCAACACCGTCCACCGCTCTCCCACGGGATCTGCCCGACCGGAAGCCTCCAAACGGGCCAAGCCGGCCTTTCCGTCGCCACCGACGCCCTCTGTCACCGCCATCTCCGTTGACTGGCCAACCGACCGACCGGAAGCTTCCAACCGAGCCAAGCCGACCACCGTCGCTACCCTCTGCAGCCATCTCCGTCGATCGGCCAGCCCTAAGATGCCTCACCTCGGCATCGTCTCCACCGCAGGCCTCCATGCAACGCCTTCCGCCGGTCTCTTCCTCCCTTCCGACCACCGTCGCTACCCTCTGCAGCCACCTTCGTCGACCGGCCTGCCCTAAGCACGACCGACGCCTCACCTCGGCATCGTCTCCACCGCAGGCCTCCACGCGACGCCTTCCGCCGGTCTCTTCCTCCCTTCCGGCCACCGTCGCTACCCTCTGCAGCCACCTCCGTCGACCGGCCAGCCCTAAGCGCGATCGACGCCTCACCCTCTGAACCATCGTCGTCTTTCGCCCGGAGTCGTTCACAGCCGGCCAACAACCCCTCTGCTGCCAACTTCTGCACCGCACGGACCCCAGAGCGCACGGATCCCAGAGGAGCACACGGATCCCAGAGCACACGGACCCCAGAGCGCACGGATCCCAGAGCACACAGATCCCAGAGCGCACGGATCCCAGAGCGCACGGATCCCAGAGCGCACGGATCCCAGAGCATAGATTTCAAAGCATTGGATTTTAATTAAATTTTATTTTGGAATTTATTCTTCACTTGTATTTTTTTTGGTGTTCCAGGTCCATCGGCTTCTGATCCACCTCACTCGTGAACTACTGGTCCGGATTTTGGACGATCTCAGGACGATCTCCCTCTTCCAAATTTCGTGAGATTCCGTGTTTTTTTTTTTTTGGGGGTGAGATCCATTTTGGATAACCTGGCCCAATTGCTGGTTATTTTTATTTAATTAGATTTAATTTATTTAAATTGGACACCCTAATCTAGAGATCGTTTCTTAACGATCAACGGTCCGACACCGGTCTTGATATCAGAGTGTACGGTCCCGCATCACTTCTTCAACCTCATCTCATTCTCCGCCAAAATCGTTCTGGAGTACCAGTCTATTCTTCAGGTAGAATCCTCTTTCCACCCCTTTGCTTCATTCCTTTATCATGGAAGAGGCCGTGGAGAGTCAGGGGAAGCAGGTTGGGTCCTCGAGGGCCGGAGATACAGTAGGTCCGGAGTTGGTCCCCAGCTCAGTTTCTCAGAGCAAGGCAACCCTTCTTTGGGAACTCTACCGCATTCCTGGAAAATTTTTTTTTGTCCTCCTTGCGCCCGAGGAGCGGACGAACGAAGCTCCCCCTGGGTGCCTAGCTGTATACGAAGATCACCTGAAGGCTGGTCTTCGGTTTCCCCTGCACCCCTTCTTTGTTAAGATTTTTTGCTTGTACCAAGTGGTGCTAGTGCAGTTAACCCCAAACAGCATCAGGAACATCTGTGAGTTCCTGGTCATGTGCAGCATCATCAATGTAGAGCCTAGGACCAACTTGTTCTCGGTCCTTTTCTTCCTCAAGAGGGACTTCCACAGCAACGGATGGTGGGTGATCAGTCCCAGATCGGGCCGCAGGGTGATTAAGGATATGCCCAGCGCCATCCATGGGTGGAAACCTGTCTTTGTACTTGTGTTGTCCTTCGATCCATGGGGCTTCGACACTGAGTGGAAGAAGCCTCGCCTGACCGCCAATGACAGAAAGAAAGTCTTGGCGGCCGATCAGTCGGATTATGATCTTCTGACCAACTAGGAAGTTGCTCCTATCCGGGAGTTGTTGGAGGAGAGGAACCTCCATCGAGCGGGAATCAGTAAATTCCCCTCACTAGGTATAGCAGTGAAAATTTCTGCTCTTCTTCTTTAGGTTTCATTGTAGCTCATTTAACTGAGGTGATCCTCTTTGCCTGCAGGTGGTGGGATGAAGCGCAACTTGAGCTGGCTTCGCCAGACTTCGGAAAGGATGGTGGCACAGGCCCCTTCCACCAGGTCTGCAGCTCGGAAGAAATCTCAGAGAGATGGTCTTGAAGGGGACCAATGCACTTTGTCTTCCCGAGGCACCTCAGGGAAAAATGCAGCGACCGCGGAAGAGGTTCCAGCGAGGCCCTGCAAAGTCGAGACTCCAGCGGCGATCGCCTCCCCAGTCGACACGATGAGGGGCCCGCCTCAAGGAGTGGATGTGCCGCCGGTTTGCTCCTCTGCTGCCGATAGGGACAAGGCACGGCAAGTCGAAGAAGAGTCCATCTACGAAGCTTCTTCAGCCGGAGGTCGCTCGACGAACCCTTCGGAGCTCCCGCCTGTGGGAGAGCTGTTGGTTACGGAGGAAGCCAGACAGGCGTTGAAGGGTACGATACAGCCCCGCAACCTGGCAATTCTCCGGAACCAGAGCTTTCACAAGGTGTCTGATTTCGGCTTCACCGTCCTGTAATAGGTATGACTATCTCCGCCTCCCTTACCTTGAGAGTTATTTAACCCTCGATTCTTCTTTTTTGATGTAGTTGGTCTATGAGTTCACCTTCATGGAAGAAGGTTTGGGAAACGTGGATAGCCTTATCTATGATATCAAGGAGGAGCTTCAGACTGCTAAGACTGCCAGGGAAGTAGCCGAGGAGCTGAAGCAATCCATGGAGGACCGTCTTGTCCGGGTGACTGATGAAGTTCGCGACCTGAAGGGCGAACTGAAGAGCGCCCACTCGAGGATAGCAGGACAAGAGGCAGGGTGGAACAGGAGCAGGAGGCAAGTTGAATCCTTGGAGCGGACTGCCAGGGAGAACCAGGAGAGGATGGAGAGCCTGTCCAAGGTGGTGGAGGAGGCTTCTAGGAGGGCTGAAGAGGCGATCCTAGAATTCAAAGCTGCCAAGAGGGAGGCCGAAGCCGCTAAGAGGGAGTCCGAAGCTTTGAGGAAGCAAATAGACAATGCCGTGGCTGACTTCAAGATGTCTTCGCAATTTCAGATAGAGATTGATGAAGCATCATTGTATGCCTACCAGCACGGCTTCAATGATGGGCTTTCCAAGGTAAAGGAGACCCTCTCTCACCTCGACCTTTTGAAGATCCCCTCCTACAACATAATTGGAAAGGAAGGAGAAGAAGCGGAGGAGGCCGAAGCCGCAGGGGGGGTCGAGGAGTCACCATGTCAAGCGGAGGAGGCTGCTACCTCAGTCGAAAACCCGGAGGTGATCCGAGCTTTGATCTCGGCCCAGGAGGCGACTCAGCCTAGAGGAGTCCAGGCTGAAGGTTCTCCCATCCTGGCCCAGATAGATGAGACCCTCTCCGATCAAGTTGATAGGTTGCTCCAGTCTTGTGGTGTGGAGCCCTCTCCTATTGATGTTGAGTGACCTGGATCACTCTGATGTATTTTCTTCCTTTTTTACTTATATTGCCAATGAACTTTGTATTACAATTTTCCCAGATTTTGAAATGAATTCTCCTTTCTTTGTATATGCATTGTTGTGCCTCATATGTAGCCTGAAACAGTTCTATCATTTCTCCTTTGGCCTAGTCGAACGATAGCCTTCGAAGGCCATCCAGTTGATAAGAGCCGGTTTTGCCATTCTCTTTCCTGCTTAGTCGAATAGTCATGGCCGAAGGCCATTCAGTCGGTAAGGACGAATCCTTGAACAGACCAAAACTCCGTTGCGTTACTTTCCTTCGGATGATTAGCTCATCCGTTGGGGGCGGACAGGAGTCATTTCCCCGCCAATCAATAATTAGGAGGATTTGATTAGGACCACCGTTGTCCACGTGGCATGTCAAAATTTGTACAGTCGTGATCTCTTGCGCCTTATGAGCCACCGGGCCTCTTTTTCCTAAAAAGAGATCATTAATGATGCCATCGCATGATACGGATTTCTCAGGATTCGAAGCGATGGCGGTTGCGGTCCTGGGGATGGCTTCCGAGAGGCTTTCTGGTTCTCGAAGCATCACCCGGACACGTGGCGCCTTCTCATATGGCCGGGAAGGACGTGGGACGCGCCTCCCCGCAGTCGATTATGGGTGCAGGGTTTCTATAAATAGGACCCTACCCCCTGCTATCGAAGGCCATCATTTCTGTTTATGTCTTCCTTCTATCAGTCATGAGGTTCAGCACTTCCGAGCTTCGTCGTGCAGCGAAGAGGAGGGCTATTGACCTCGAGAGGAAGTGAAGTCCGGAGCCATCTGGGCCTGTTGGTGTAGAGGAGGAGCCTCTGGTGGACCATCTCGAGAAGAAGGTCCGCCTTCTGGAGGCTCAGTTGAGGGAGGCCCGGGCCCAAGTCACGGCGGCGACCACGATGGTGGAGGAGGCGAAGAAGGAGGCGGCGGAGGCCGTCACAAACTTCAGAACTTCTACCTCATTCAAGGATGAGCTCGCTGGGGTGGCCCTGGACTCCTTCTACCAAGGGTTTCGGGAGTGCCGGAGGAAAGCCTCCAAGTTTTATGACTTGAAGTGCTTGGATAACATCAAACCCTCCGCTCCCTTTCCCGGCCACGAATTCGATTCTGACTTTGACGAGGGGTCGGACTCAAGTTCGGGCAGGAGCCCCAGGGGCTCTTCGTCGTCCCATCTGGTCTCTCCCCGACGGTACGGAAAAAATCCGTCGGGGAGTTAATGCAAATTTCCCAACCTGTTGTTGCTGCTGCTGCTTTTCCTTTTTTTTTTTTTGTATCTCACTTTTGGAGAGTTTTTTCTTTTCTTTTTTTGTTCTTTTCTTTTCTTTTCTTTTTATAAGAAAAATCGAAAGAAATGAAATATCTTTTCTCTTACCTCTTCCCGTGTATTTTCTGTGATGTGTTGCATTACGATTTGTCTATAATGTAAACTTCATAAACCACTTATGATTTGTAGGGAAGAAGTAGGATCCGTTGGACCACTCTGAGAGTATTTGTTGTTGACAGAGAGGACAACAATGGTCCTTTTAGGCACGTGTTCGGATTTTCCGTAGGGTATGGTGTTTATACCATTCCTATGCACTTTCTGTCATGATTAAGATAGGTTGTTCAGGCCCGCCTCGGCGCGTGTTCGGATTCACCATAGGGTAGGTTACGAAAACCATCCCTGCACCTTTGAACTTTTTGGTGGCCTGGTTAAGCCATCCATTGCGCTCGTCGGGCATACCGATAAGGTGAGTGGATCAGACTCTCCTTTGCACAGTTGATCGATTTTTCAGATCGGGTAATTTGGGCTATTATCGTTCAGTCGATGCAACTAGCCATTCTGAGTTGAGTAGGGTTAAGGAGCTTTACACAAGAGCTTTTTCATTGATAGTACTTGCGAAGGTTCTGTACATTCCATGGACGGGATAAGGTCTTCCCCTCCAGGGTCTTGAGTCGATATGTCCCTAGTCGAATGACTTCTTCGACTTGATATGGGCCTTCCTAGTTAGGGAAGAGTTTACCCTATTCCGTTGGCCTGGACACTTCTGCTCTTCGTAATACCATGTCCTCCATGCAGAAAGTTTGCTCCTTCACCATTACGTTGTAGTACTTGGCGACCTTTTGCTAGTATGCCGCCATTTTTATCTAGGCATGTAGCCTGGTGCTTGATAGCAGATCCAGATCGATCCTTCTGTGATCGAAATTCTCAGGCTATTCATAGTTGTCAATCCTCAGGGACTGTAGGGAGACTTCGATAGGTAGTACGGCTTCGATACCATAGGCTAGGTTGAATGGAGATTCACTGGTGGCTGTTCTTGGGGTAGTTCGGTATGCCCAAAGAATAGATGTCAGTTCTTCGGCCCAAAGTCCTTTGGCGATGTTCAACCTTGTCTTTAGACCATGGAGGATGGTCCGGTTAGTGACTTCGGCTTCTCCGTTGGACCGTGGATGTGCAACGGATGTTAGCCGATGCTGGATATGGTACCGAGCACAGAAGTCCTTGAACTTCGGATTGTCGAATTGTCTCCCATTATCCGTGATGATGACGTGTGGGATACCAAACCTGAAGATGATAGAGTTTTCACAAAAGTTTCCACCTTGCCCTCTGTGATTTGGGCCAATGGTTCAGCTTCCACCCATTTCGTAAAATAGCCGATGGCCACTAGGAGAAACTTCCTTTGCCCTGATGCTGGTGGGAACGGGCCAAGAATATCCATCTCCCACTGGGCAAAGGGCCATGGGGCTGCCAACTGAGTCAGGTGACTCGCAGGTTGTCTCTGCATATTGGCATATCTCTGGCATTGGTCACACTTTCACACGAAATCAGCTGAGTCCTTCTAGATGGAAGGCCAGTAATACCCTTGTCGAATAATCTTGTATGCTAGAGATCTGCCTTCCAAGTGATCCCTGCATATGCCCTCGTGGACCTCTCTCAATGCATAATCTGCATCGGTGGGTCCGAGGCACTTCATCAGTGGTTAGGAGAACGATTTCTTGTAGAGGGTTCCATCTAAGATGACGTATTGAGATGCCATCCAGCGGATCTTCTTGGCCTCTGCCTTATCTTCGGGCAGTTCTCCTTCATTCAGGAATCTGATGATGGGATCCATCCAGCTTGGCTCAGCATCAATCTGGCACACCTCTGCAGCCTCTTTGGCAATGCTTGGAGTTTCAAAATGTTCAACAAAGGTGTGCCTGAGAGACTCTAGTGCTGTAGTTGCCAGTCGAGACAATGCATCCACCTGGGAGTTCTCTGATCGGGAAACATGAATAATTTCAAAATGTTCCAGTTGAGAGGATAAGGCCTGAACCTTCTCCAGGTATTGCACCATGGTTGGATCTTTGGCTGTGTATTCTCTATTGACTTGATTCACAACCAGTTGAGAGTTGGAGAAGGCTCGGAGTTGCCGGACTTTCAGATCTTTGGCAATCCGAAGTCCGGCGAGTAGGGCCTCATATTCGGCCTGATTATTGGAGGCATGGAAGGAGAAACAGAGTGCATACTCTATAATCTGGCCATCAGGTTCGGCCAACATGAGTCCAGCCCCGCACCCGGTAGTATTGGAAGCTCTGTCCACATGAAGCACCCAAACAGACTTCATCTCCTTCGGGGCTTCTTCTTCATCCGAAAAGGCTTCATCTTCGGACTTCCAGGTGCACTCGGCCAGAAAATTGGAGAGCACCTGGGCCTTCATAGCCGCTCGGGGCTAGAAGCTAATGTCAAATTCGCTTAGCTTCATAGCCCACTTGGCTATCCTTCCAGAAGTGTCCGGAGATCGGAGAACGGCCTTGAGAGGTTGATGAGTCAGCACCACGATAGCGTGGACTTAGAAATATGGCCGTAGTTGCTTTGCCGCAATCACTAAAGAGTAGATCAGCTTCTGCATCCTTGCATACTGCATTTCTGCATCATGCAGGATCTTGCTGATGTAGTAGATCGACTTGTGGGACCCGTCTTCCTCCTTCCGAACAAGAACCAAGCTCACTGCTTCGTCTGAAGCAAAGAGGTACAGGTAGAGGACCTCACCTTCTTTTGGCTTGAAGAGTAATGGCGGGGTCTCCAAATACTTCTTCAATTCTTCAAAGGCAATGCGATAGTCTTCGGACCATTCAAAGCCCTTTGACTGTCGAAGTACCTTGAAGAATGGAAGACATTTCTTGGCGGACCGAAAGATAAATCTGCTTAGGGAGGCAATCCTCCCTGTCAACTGTTGGACTTCCTTTTTATAGGAGGGATGTCGCATGTCCTTCAAGTTTTGGATCTTTTCGGGGTTAACCTCAATCCCTCGTTTGGTGACAAGGAAGCCCAGAAATTTACCCGACGTGACCCCGAAGGTGCACTTCGCCAGGTTTAACTTTATTTGGTAGTGCCGGAGAGCGCTGAATGACTCCTCCAAGTCGTGGATATGGTCTCTCCGGTGAAGACTCTTGACGATCATGTCGTCAATATAGGCCTCCACATTTCTTTCCAATTGCTTTTCAAACACCTTATTGATGAGCCTTTGAAATGTTGCTCCGGCATTCTTGAGGCCGAACGGCATCATCTTGTAGCAGTAGAGACCTTTGTCAGTGATGAATGCCATCTTCTCCTCATCTTGCAGATCCATTATGATCTGGTTGTAGCCAGAGAAGGCATCCATAAAGCTCAGCAACTAGTGGCCGGCGGTAGCATCGACCAGTTGATCAATCTTTGAGAGAGGGAAGCTATCTTTTGGACAAGCCTTGTTGAGGTCTGTATAGTTGATGCAAATCATCTACTTGCCGCTAGCTTTCTTCACCATTACCATATTGGCCAGCCACTCGAGGTAGCGGGCCTCTCTGATGAACCCTGCCTTGAGGAGCTTGCTAACCTCTTCATCAACAGCTTGCTGTCTTTCGGGGGCGAAGCTCCTCTTCTTCTATCGCACCGGCTTGTACCTAGGGATTACTTCCAGTCGATGAGTAATCACTTCGGCAGGAATCCCAGGCATGTTCGAAGCCGACCAGGCGAAGACATCGGCGTTGTCCCTAAAGAAACAGATCAGCTTCGTTCTGGTTTCCTCGTCAAGGGCGCTCCCGATTTGCACAACTCTGGAGGGATCTTCCTCTTTCAAAGATATCGGGATGGTCCTCTCCATGGGTTCACCAAGGTTCATGGTTGAATCCCTCGGATCCAGCTGATCCGGAGTAGTCGAATCTTTGAAATGCCTGTCTTCAATCATTAGACATTATCATGTCGTCCTCTGGTTCCCTCTAACTTCTCCAACACCATTCCTGGTGGGGAAGCGTACTAAGAGGTAGTGAGAGAAGATCACGGTCTAGAACCTGTTCAAGGCGGGCCTCCCCAGAATAATGTTGTATGCAGAGGGGATCTGGACCATCGTGAAATTGATCGGCAATGTCTTTTGTCGAGGCTCGGAATCGAGGGTTACAGGCAACACTATCTCCCCTTCGGCATAAACTTGGTTGCCCCCAAAACCGGCGAGTGGTATGGGGGATCTTTGTAGTTGATGTCTAGGCAAATACATTTTGGAGAATGCATCGTACATCAAGACATCAATCGAACTTCCATTATCAATAAGAACTCTCTGTACATCATAATTGGCCACTATGGTCAAAATTACAAGAAGGTCGTCGTGCGGGAGCCGGACTCCCGCAAGGTCATCATCAGATAAGAGGATGGAATTGTTATCTTTCAGATGCTTTGAAGCTTCATCTTCATCCCTTCTCTAGTTGGCGGGCCGGTGTATCATCCCTACACCTCCGTTGGTGGGCCTTTGATTTGGCAATTCGACCTCTTCGGGAGGTGGCTGGGGAACAGTTGCTTCTGACCGGGGCCCCTGGCGATCGATGTACCGTCCCAGATACCCTCTCTTGATGAGATCCTCGATTCATCCCTTAGCTGGATGCATTCTTCTGTGTTGTGGTCGTGGTCCCGGTGGAATCGGTAGAATTTGCTCCTGTTCCTTGTGGAAGAGGAGGCCTTTATGGGACGGGGCCGTTGGAGATAGTTTTCTTTTTCTATCTCTATGAGGATCTTTTCTCGAGGGAGGTTGAGGGGGGTGTACGAGTCGAATCTTCCTTCCAATGTTTTGGGCTTGGGAGGGCTTCTCTGGCGGTCTGCATATCTGCCACCATTATTGAAAAATTGGGGGCCTTGCCCCCTGTTATTTTTCTTCTTTGAAGGAGGTTTCTGGTGCAGGGCGGTTGTCAAACGCCTGCAGCGACCAAAACCCCGATTCAGGGAGAACGAGTTCTGGGAATTCTTGGATGCTAGGATTGAGCAAGATGAGGAAGATCCTTTGAAACCTGCAACGATCAAGCGCTGGAAGGGCCGCATGATTCCTCACGTTGCCAGCCCTCAACCAGATTTCAATCCGGGTCTTCACAATTAGAAGGGACGAACGATGGGTTTCTCACCATGAGTCCCTGTTTCTTCTTTTTTTTTAATCAGGAACTAGGAACAGAAGAAAGAGATTCCTCACGGAATCGTCTTCTCCCAACCAGGCTTTTGTCTTGGTGTGCGCAAGGGGGAAAAGGGTGCCAGTGGCCTTCCACGGAAAGAAGACGTCCAAAACAAAAAAAACCAAAACAAAGAAAACGCTTCAATATCTTATTACAAAACAATCAACACGCTGCCTTTTGTTTCCTTGGTACAGGTTTTTAAAAAAAAAAACAATACCAAGCATTAATGTCCCCCACATGATTACAAGGGAGGGAGAAAACAATTGTAACACAATCCAACACGTTGACCTTGCGTGAAAACTCCAAACAGGTTTTTTTTTTTTATAAAAAAATCAAGAGATCACGCCACTAATAAAATAATAATAATAATAATAATAAGACTAAAGACTCCGATGTTTTTCCGGATCCGAAACTTCACGGACGCAATTAGTGTATTGGGCCTTTGGCCCAATTCCCAATTAATTGTTTTCATCCCAAAAATGGGTCAGATTTGAAACTTGCTTCCCTTGAAGGCGTCTGGACCTGCGCACGTTTCCTGCTGGCGAGGCTGGCGGCCCCAAATCGTCATGGGCCGGAAGCTGAACCAAAACGTCTGGGTTGGGCTTCGCCGAACTATCACCGAGCTGTCCTGATATATGAGTCAACTGATCTGGTTCAATTTCATCTCGATGTCCGCATCACTCTCCCCTTCCTCTGAAAAGCTTGTCCTCAAGCTTGAATTATCACCTGCATAAGGGGTTAGATGTCGAATATTGAATACATCAGAAATAAGGACATCGTCTGGTAATTCAACTCGGTAGGCATTGTCACTAAATTTCTCCAACACTTGACAAGGGCCAATTTTCTTTGGTTTGAGTTTGGTATAGGCCTCCTGTGGATATCGTTTTCTTGGCAAGAAGACCCATACCAAATCACCAACTTCAAAAGTCTGCTGTCGACGCGTCTGATCAGCTTTAACCTTATACTTGGCATAATTTTGCTCTAGATTGGCTTTAAAAGTTGCGTGCACCTCACAGAGATCAGCCACTCGATCTTCTATTTTTTTACTTGATTTGTTTGGCACATCAACAGGTAAAATATCAAGTGGTCCTCTTGGCAGAAATCCATACAATACCTGAAAGGGTGCAAAACTAGTAGAACGGTTCACCAAAGAATTGAACTCAAACTCAATCTTTGGCAAACATACATCCCAGTTTTTAAATTCTTGCACATTGACTCTCAACAAGTTACCAAGACTTCGGTTGACAGTCTCGGTTTGCCCATCGGTCTGAGGATGATAGGGACTACTGAATTTTAATTTTGTACCCAACTTTTTCCACAATTCATGCCAGAAATGCCCCATAAACTTGCTATCTCGGTCCGAAACAATTGACGATGGTAACCCATAATGTCGAACTACTGCAGAAAAATAAAGATCAGCTACTTTCGACGCATCAAATATCGTTTTGCATGGCAAAAAACAAGCCATCTTGCTGAACCGATCTACGACTACCATAATTGAGTCCAGACCTCTCACTGTCCGTGGTAAACCTACAACAAAATCCATAGATACCTCTCGCCACGGCTCATCTGGAATCGGTAAAGGGATATATAAAACTTGATTTGTATCTGATCTTTTGGATTCCTGACACAAACGGCATCTCTTCACAAAGGTTTTGACATCTCGGTCAAGCCCAGGCCAATAAAACTGTTGACGAATTAACCATGCAGTTTTGTCTCTTCCAAAATGTCCTTGATTATGCAGCTCCTGAATAATCAATACATGCAGTGAAGTGTTAGGAATACAGAGACAATTACCACGGAACAAATATCCATCATGTAGGACGAAGTCAGATCGACCTTCAGCTTCCAATTTAGTCACAATCCTCTGGAAATGCTCATCTGCACGGATATCATCCTTCATGCTTTCAAACCCAAGGGTATATACTTGCATAGCACCAATCAATAAACTCCGTCTACTTAAAGCATCTGCTACTTTGTTCAAAGTGCCTGACTTATGCTTGATGCTAAAAGTATACTCCTGTAGAGTACTTACCCATTTTGCATGTCTGGAGCTCAACTTATGCTGTCTTACTGTATATCAATATATCATCAAAGTATGCAACAACAAAAGAACTAAGGAATTGATGCAAAACCTGGTTCATTACTCGCATGAATGTACTAGGCGCATTAGATAGCCCGAATGGCATCACCAACCATTCATACAGGCCTTCCTTTGTCTTGAAGGCTGTCTTCCATTCATCACCTGGCTTCATTCTGATCTGATGGTACCCACTTTTCAAATCAATCTTAGTAAAGAACACGGCACCACTTAACTGATCTAGCATATCATCTAGCCTCAGTATTGGAAATCTATACTTCACAGTAATTCTGTTTATTGCCCGGCTGTCAACACACATACGCCATGAACCATCCTTTTTCGGCACCAAAAGTGTTGGTACCGCGCACGGGCTAATGCTTTCCCGTACAAAGCCTTTGTCTAAAAGATCTTGAACCAGCCTCTTCAACTCCTCATGCTGCTGCGGGGCCATTCGATAATGAGCCTTATTCAGCAACACAGAACCCGGAATCAGATCAATCTCATGCTGAATATCTTGAAGTGGTGGCAAACCCGCAGGAAGCTCACTCCGTACAACATCCCGAAATTCCTCCAAAACTGACACCAACTCCTGAGGAAGATCATGTAGCTCCTGCTCCCCATTCTGGCCAAACTCTTCTGGCTTACTAAACAGGGCAAAACAAAAATTTTCTCCCTCTAAACTCGCCTCAAACTCCCTGCTTGGCAAACAAATTACTACCTTCTGTTCAGCCATGTCCGGTAGCAGTTTCAAGATCACTTTTCTCCCATCTGGTCGTAGCATATAAGTATGAGTGTAACCATTATACACTGCTTTATTATCAAACTGCCATGGTCATCCCAAAATGATGTGTGTCGCATCCATCGGTACAACATCAGCTACTATTGACGTTTCAAGCTGAGGACCAAAAGACAAGGCTAACCTACAACGTTGACTGACCTGAATATCTGCATCCCGATTCACCCAGCCGAGCTTGTATGGTTGAGGATGGGGCTCTGTCATCAACCCCAATTTCTTCACAACTTCCTCAGCAATCACATTCTCCCAACTTCCAGAATCAATAATTACTTTGCAAGTTTTACCAGCTACAGTGCACTTTGTTGAGAAAATATCGTGCCGACGGCAATCTCCACCAGCTCTTGGTGCAAGACACATCCTCCTAATGATCAGACTCTCTCCCTGGATGTGGTCTAGGTCAATCACATACATCTCATCCTCGAACTTCTCATCCTCGAGAAATTCAACTTCCTGCTCCTCCTCCATAAGTAACTGGGTACGCGCCTTGGGGCACTCATTGGCATAATGTCCTAAGTCATGACACCGATGGCAACGAACATTGGCTCGATTGCTGCCCACCCTCTGCTGGGTACCTGAAGCCCCACTCGGCACTGTAGGTCTCGGAGGAACTGCCAAAGTTTGTTGCCTCACCACAGGAGGTGCACTCCTACTACCAGAACTCTACCCCGAAAACTGACCAGATAATTTTCCTCTACTCTGGAACCCTCTATTCCGCATCAGGCTCCGCTCCACTACTTGCGCCCGCATGTGTGCATCACCAACACTGTCAATCCAATGCAGAGCCAACGCATCTTGGATCGGGAATCGTAGTCCAAGCAAATATATAGCTACCAACCTCGGTTATGACTCCATCAATCGGTTTCCAGCCACCAGTCGGTAGAACTCTGTAGTATAATCTTCCACGCTTTGATTTCCTTGTATTAAACCATGCAATTTAGAATAAAGGACCTGTTCATGATTCTGAGGAAGGAACTCCCGATTCATCTCCTGCTTCAAGGCTGCCCATGATGCAATTGGTGCCTCCCATCCATATACCTCCGGTAGTGCTGTGCATGCCACCAAGCCGCTGCTCGATCTCGGAATCGGATTGTGATAAGCGGCACTTGCTTGTCCAAAGGCACTTCTTTCAGCCGGAAAACATCATCAACCTGCAGGGTCCAATCCACATACTCATCAGGATTCAAACAACCTCTGAACTCCGATATTTCAATCCGAAACCCGGACTCCCAACGAGTCTGATTGTCATGCATAGGCGGCGGTCCGAAATCCCTAGGAAGCGCTACATCACGCCGCGGTTGCTGCCCTCTTTGCAATGGTGGAGGATCTTCAATATTCTGGAAAGGGTCGGCATCACCTTCTCAATGTTCGTCAGGTACATTATGATCTTGATGAGGTATAGCACAATCTTGCACCTCCAACCGTGCCATCATTGCTTGCAAAACAGCCATCATCTGCTGCTGGGTCACCACAACGTCACGAAGAGAAGGCTCCTCGTTGTTCCGCTCCATGGTTGCCGGCAGAATTTTTTTTTTTTTAATCAAGAATGGATCAAGGACAGATCAAGAACGGATCAGGGACAGATCAAGAACGGATCAAGGCCTTGATCAAGAAAGGATCAAGGCTCTGATCAAGAACAGATCAAGGCTCTGATCAAGAACGGATCAAGGCTCTGATACCAAGCTGGTGTAGGGCGGTTGTCAAACGCCTGCAGCGACCAAAATCCTGATTCAGGGAGAACGGGTTCTGGGAATTCTTGGATGCTAGGATTGAGCAAGATGGGGAAGATCCTTTGAAACCTGCAACGATCAAGCGCTGGAAGGGCCGCGTGATTCCTCACGTTGCCAGCCCTCAACTGGATTTCAATCTGGGTCTTCATAATTGGAAGGGACGAACGATGGGTTTCTCACCGTGAGTCCCTGTTTCTTCTTTTTTTTTTTTTTAATCAGGAACTAGGAACGGAAGAAAGAGATTCCTCACAGAATCATCTTCTCCCAACCAGGCTTTTGGCTTGGTGTGCGCAAGGGGAAAAAGGGTGCCGGTGGCCTTCCACGGAAAGAAGACGTCCAAAACAAAAATAACCAAAACAAAGAAAATGCTTCAATATCTTATTCCAAAAGAATCAACACGCTGCCTTTTGTTTCCTTGGTATGGGTTTTTTTTAAAAAAAACAATACCAAGCATTAATGTCCCCCACGTGACTACAAGGGAGGGAGAAAACAATTGTAACACAATCCAACACGCTAACTCTAGCATGAAAACTCCAAACAGATTTTTTTTTTTATAAAAAAAATCAAGAGATCATGCCACTAATAAAATAATAATAATAATAATAATAATAAGACTAAAGACTCCGGTGTTTTCCCGGATCCGAAACTTCACGGACGCAATTAGTGTATTGGGCCTTCGGCCCAATTCCCAATTAATTGTTTTCATCCCAAAAACGGGTCAGATTTGAAATTTGCTTCCCATGAAGGTGTCTGGACCTGCGCACGTTTCCTGCTGGCAAAGCTGGCGGCCCCAAATCATCATGGGCTGGAAGCTAAACCGAAACGTCTGGGTTAGGCTTCGCCGAACTATCACTGGGCTGTCCTGATATATGAGTCAACTGATCTGGTTCAATATTCATCTCGATGTCCGCATCAGTTTCCCTTCAATCAAACATCGATTCGCTGCCTGCTCTTCAGCATCAGCGTATTTCAGAGCCCTTGATAGGAGCTCAGCATAGCTTTTGGGGAACTTCTTGTCCAGAAAAAAAAGTAAGCCTGGAGGTTCGAAGCCCCTTCTTTAGTGCTGACATGGCCACGTGCTCGTTGAGATCGGGGATCTCAAGCGTGGCCGCATTGAACCTGGATATGTAATCTCTCAGGCTCTCTCATTCGTTCTGGTTAAGGAGGAAGAGTGTATCCGTATTCGGAGGAGTCTTGCGGCAGGTCCTGAAATGCAAGACAAACAATTTTTCTAACTCGAAAAAGAAATCGATGGTACCTGGGCACAGGCTCGAGTACCACATCCGAGCGGACTTCTTCAAGGTAGCCGGGAACGCCAAACAGTACATCGCATCCGAAGCTCCTTGAATCATCATATGGACTTTGAAGCTGCCCAAATGGTCGAAGGGGTCGGTGGTGCCATCGTAGGGTTCCATCTGGGGAACCTTGAAGTGCCGAGAAATGTCCTCAGCCATAATGCGATCGGTATAGGGTGGGCGTAGATCACCCAAAATTAGGTCCTCGGGATCCCTCTGATCCTGCATTCTCTGTTCTCGCGCCCTTGCCATCTCTGATTTGATGGCTCTGAACCTCCCATCATAATCGGGAGTCTGCTTGGACGCTCTCTCCACCGGAGTGGAGTCTTCAGAGGAAGAGGAGGAAGTTTGCCTAGGCCTTTTCCCTTTTTGTGGGGAATCGACGGACCTAGGCAGTCTCGAAGTTCAGCCTTCGGGAGAGGGCCGAGAATGGGGGGAGGGATGCGCTGAATCCTCCCGTGGTGCTCTCCTTCTTCGGGATCGAGAGCTATGTCTAGAAATAGCCGGTGGGTTTGCCACCGAAAAGGCTCTGTCTTGAAACTCTTGAACCATGGCCGTCAGGTTGGCAACCTGGTTCAAGAGAGCTTCGAACTGCTGTACTCCCATAGTAACTGTGGAAGGTGGAACATCGTTCTCCTCCGGGGGTGCACCCCCCTGAGACGGAGCATGACTCCGGCTTGTAGAAGCATTTTGGGCTTTTCCTCTTGCCATCAAATAATTCTTTGTTTCTTCTCCTTGTCTGGGAGGGAGCTTAACAAATGTTAGTAAAACGCTCCCCCTACCTGGCGCGCCAATCTGTTAGGTGGAGTCCTTGGATCGGCCGGTCGAAGCTGCTGCATCGCAGGACCGCTCCCTGGTTCACCTGCAAAACAGGTCCCTTGTCAGAGTTATTCCGGCAGAGGACACTCCGATGCCTTAATCAGTGACGGATCCCAGCCACAAAATGGGGAAGATGTCGAGAGTGGAAGAGAAAAAGAGTTCTTGGATAATGAAAATGTGTATGTGCGAGATTATTCACGCGTACCTCTCAAGCCATCCTCCTTACCCATATTTAAAAGATGGCCTCCGGTCTGTGGCCCGCTCCTTTCCCGGAGATCATGGGAAGCCATTCACTCCCATGATAGTCGATTGTGGGTTGTCAATGAGCTGTTCCGGCCATATCGGAGGCGTGGCTGCAGGAATTGCGTGCCATGATCATGGCATGATAAGTGTCGATTGTAACCGCTGGTTACAGTTTTCTTTTTAGAACAGATTGTGGTTCAAGCTTCGGGTTTCCCCTTGTATGGGCCGAAGGCTTGATATTTTTCCGAGGCCGGAGATCATGTGTACGGCTAGGACCGAAGTTCGTATCTTCGAAAGTCGATGAATAGTTCAGACCTCGGCCGGGGCCGAAGGTGCTACCCGAAGGACTGGCCTTCGGATGCTGTAGTTCGATGTGAAGCCTTGAGTTGCTTACAGTTGGGCTTCGCTTAGTCCGAAGTCCGTAGTCCGGAGAACCGGGACTTCGATAAGTCGAACCGGAGCCTGGTTCGTAGCTGAACCAGGATATCCCAACAATAGAAATTAATTATTTTTCTCCTTTTTCAGAAACAATTCATGCACTTACAAAGGACATTATATTCCTAGTACCATCATTGATTGCGTAAGAACCTATTCATATGTGCAACTAGTATTCTAAGTTTACCAATTAATAATATGTGCACATCACTTAGCTAAATAAAATATTCATTCAACCATTATTGTAATGTACATAGCCCAATAAATTCAAACTAGACTGCTTTTAAACCCAAATATCTTTCATTCATAAGGGACGCTTCTATTTATTTCCAATAACATTAAGCTATAATTGAAAGATGAGTTTTTTCTTTTCTTTTACCTTTTTTTATTTGAGAGAGATCGTGAAGAATGTTTGTTATCTTATATCACTTCTTAAAAGTTCTACGTTCACCTAAAGAAAATGAGGATGGCTGCGATTGATGTTATTACATTTGAGATACAAATTAACATTTATATGTTTGCTTAAGTTCTCAATATTTGCAGCCTTCATATTTTCTTCTTCTGTAGGTCATTTATCTAAATGTAGGAGGTATATATCTAAATGTAAAGGGTAGGACAGTTCCAATTCGAAGCAACATCACAGGAAGATTACCCCATCAAATCAATATTTTTAAATATAGCATGTTTGCTCTCATATTAGTCAAAAATCTACATTATCATTCTTTTCTATATTCGTAAATATTTAAATCATTCTACATTATTCAAGAGAACTTGAAAACTTGTTACATCCTATCATTAATTAGCTCAACTTGGCATGCCACCTCATGATTTATAATAAGTTTAAAAGTTTGAAAAGTTGCCGAACATCAATAAAGATTGTAACAATATTGATGATAAGATCCTTAATCAACTAAGAATTTGTTGGTGGTAGAAGAAGTAAAATAGAACACTAGTCACTTTATCTTGATATTGAAGTAGAGATCGGAGAGGATAATGGAGAAACTCGCTAATATTTTAAATGTAATTCCTTGCAACACCCAAAATAGTTGACTACAAGGATTTATATAGATACAATAAGAACCTTCCAATATTCTTACCTCAGTTCATCACCATAGCCCAAAAGAAACAATACAAGAAATTTAAAAGATACGACTACTAGGAACTCCAAGAGACATTCACGAACTTCACCCAAAATATGGCCCCAATATATAAAATTTATATGCCATATCTTTATACATTGAAACTTAATAATTTTTCTAGACCATTTCCTTACAAAATATGAAGTTATGACATGTGTTGCCGCTCGGATCGCCGTGGCCTGTAGCTGCTGGTGGTGTCAAGGGTCGCGTGTCCGCCTACTCAGGATGCCTCCGATGCCTCGGGACTTGCAAGAAACAACATCAGTGACCCAGGTCGGGGATTCCGGCAGGGGCGCTCCGACGGTCAAGTCAGTGACGATCCAGGGAAACAGATCCTCCTGTTCGAGCCCCTTGGGATGAGCTCCATGATAGGAGGAGTGAGTGTAGTGTGTATGGAAATGAGAGTGAGCTGGAAGAGGGGATGGCCGAGGTGGTCGAATCCTCCTGTCTGGCCTCTCTTCCTTGTATCTTTGCTTGCTTAATTTTGGCTTACTCTAGCTCGGTTTTTTACTTTGGCTTGCCTCGGGATCTTCCCGTGTCGTCAGACGTGTGCGACGAGGTATCGTGCCGTAGACGGGATGCCTCTCCTGTCAGATAGTCGGGAAAGCTTCTATATGCTCTGACATTCCTTCTGCTTGTCCCTCTTCTGGAAGCCTGGTAGGATCTCGATTGGCGGGTCACCGTCCTCGGGACTCGCGCTCTCCGGTTGGGTCTTTTTCATGGTGGTACGGCAGGTTGGTGGAGGGCATGTCGCCTTGATGTGAGTTTTCTTTCTTTCTGGCATGAGTGACGGCCATGGGCATTAATGGCGGCATGGCGGGCACTACCGTACGATCCTCGGGAGGTTCGCCATTATCCTTGGAGAGGAGGCGCCGCTCCCTTGGTGGTTGGCACCTCTACCTGAGCCGGGGACCGAGTTGGAAAGGTGGGGCCCGCCTCCGAGGGGCTCACCTCGAGGTGGCTCGGCTGGGCGGAGGAGGGCTGAGCTCGACTCCGGACCAGCAGAACTCGACTTCAGACGAGCTCGACCTGACGGAGGTGGGTGAGATGATGCCCAGCCCAGGGGATCTGACCTCGGAGGGACTCCTCGTGGCAGAGGAGACTTGAGCTCGACTCCTGACCGCGGGGCCCGACCTTAAGGGGTCCGCTCTGGATGGGAACTTGTACTTGGCTTTGGCCTAGAGTCCCGACTCGATGGGAACCGACCTGGCGGAGGATGGAGCTCGGCTCCTGCGGGCGACCCCGTTGCTCCTGGGGAGCTCAACCCGGCGAAGGGGCCCATGTTGAAAATCCACCATGATGTCTGATGGGGACTCCAAGTCAATTTGCCCACCCCCACGTCAACGATCTAGCCACATCAACATGTTTTACTAAAGGGCAAAAAATCAATCCGATAATGACTCTTTGACTTCCTAACACCATTTAGGAAATGATTCTATAACTATGACTCTTAACATACTCCTCTATACCAAAATATAAAATAATAAAATTAAGTTTAACTACTCAACAGTATTTGTGCATGCCAAGATCTCGACTGCTACTTTTTTTTTTTTTTTTTTTAATGGAATATCTTTGTTTCTAATCTGACATGCCTTTGGTATGACCACATTCCTTTGGATGGTATTACCTCTTGTTAATTAAGCAAGAGTGCTAGAACAATGTTTTAAATTTATAGATGTCATTAAACAAAACTAATAAAATATTTAATTAAAAAAATTTATAAAAAAAATATAAAAAATAATAAAATTAAAATCAAAATCTAGAAACATGCGAGACACTATATTAAGACATATTTTTATTCTTTGTGTAAAAATTAGAAATATCATTTCAATATACGACCAAGATTTCTCTGTCTACGAGCATGATCGTGATCGAAATTGATAAAAAAATCTTTGAGCACCCCAAAAAAAGAGAATAAAATATTAAAATAAAAAATATAAGAAATCTAGAGGAAAGAAAATATAAGAGAGATAGCTCTGGATTGCTTACTAAATAAAAATCCTAGAGGACCATTTTATAGCTATTAAATATGACTGTTTATATCTTTACTGATTCATTAAACTCTATAATAAAAAGACCAATGGCCAAAAATTAAAAATTCAATGATCAAATAATTAAAAACCAAATGGTTAACTAATTAAAAGCCCAATAATAAAATATAATAATTAAAAATTAGGAATTGATTGTTTGAGAGAATTTTGGATTCTCCCAACACAGAGAACATAGATTTAATTTTGGGTAGGATTGTCCCTCACTTATTAACAAAATCATGGTTCTGGAAACTCTAACTTGGTCTACCAGAGGTTTATTCTCCAATGTAAATAGGTGGAGGGCGGGTTAGAGTCCTTCCAATTGAAAAATAAAAATAATGAATAATAAAAATTACCCTGGTCTTTGGTATCTAATGGTTTAGACTAACCATCACTCCAGTTATGCAATTTCCATGTCCATTTATCCAAACATCCAAACCTTAATGTACAATGCACCTAGTGTAACGAATGGATTTTACATCCATTACCAAAATCCTTGAGAAAATTTATGGATCATTACCCAATCCGATCATGGCTTAACTTAGACAAAATACAAAATTAAAACTCACTACAAAAATTCAAGTATTAGCGACAGTTATTAGTGACGACGATTTTGCTATCGCTAATACATAATTTTAATAACCACAAAAGCAACAAAAAAAATCTTCATCATTAATAGTACTAGCGATGAAAACTTGAATATTAGTGATGGCAAAAACCATCACAAATACTTTTAAAATTCAATTTTTTTAAATTTTTGAAGTTTTTATTAGCAACAGGGACTATTTATTAGCAATGGTGAGTTTTGTCGCTGAAGAAATTTTAATTATTTTCGCTGGATTTAGAGACAGCAATCTTCCATTGCTAATATTGGCACTAAAAAAATAAAATTAGTGGCAACTATCTTAGCCCAAGAACTGAAGAGTCGGGAAAAAAGTTTTGGCAATGAAAAGTTGAATATTAGCAACAACTAAAGTCATTGCTAAAACTTTTGAAATCCTTAATATTTTAAATTTTTTGAAATTTGTTATTATCTATGAAATTTATTTATTATGCTATAACTTCTTCCGATAGAATTAATGATAGCATTTTGTCGTTGCTAATAGTGGCATTAAAAAAATTAATTTAGCGACCACTATTAGCGATGGCAAGTATATAGTAATCCCATAAAGCCCTTAAGAGCCCAATTGCCAAAAAAAATTGCTCCAAGATTTTTCCCCTGCGATCACCCCTTTCTCGATTCCCGTGCTCCCCCGCCAGCTCACCTTTCCCTGTCGGTGCCCCATCCCCTATCGGCTTACCCTTCTCCATTGGTTTTCATGTGCTATGCCACCTGTATGCCACTAGCTCCCCCTTTATGGCCTCCACTTCCCAATTCCCCTCCTCTCCTACTAGCTCCACCTCCCCTATCGACACCCCTCCCCTATGCCACCCATACGCCGCCTTCTCCCCCTTGGCAGTTTCTCCTTCCTTGGCTCCCCTCTTCCCCCACTGACTCCCCCTCCCCCTTTGGTGCCCCTCCTCGTGTGCCGCCCATACCATGCCGTCTCCCTCTCCATGGTCTCCCCTTCCTCGGTTCTCCTCCTCCCCTACAGGCTCCCTCTCCCCTATCAGTGCCCCCCACCCTGCTCTACCCATTGCCATTAGCTCCCCCTCCATGATCTCCCCTTCCCTAATTCCTCCCTATCGATTCTCCACCCCTTGCATGCCAGAACCAGATCTGTCATCCCCATCTATGGGGCTTGCCTTTCATGGTTTTGTCTTGCCATGCATTGTGAGATGATTTATTTGGATTTTATTATGAGTATTAGTGATGGTTATAGCAACGATGATAGAGCCATCATTAAAAGTTATTTTTTATATTAATTATATTTACTTTTATATTTACTTAGTTAATTAATTAATTAGTTGTTTAGTTAATTGATTGATTAATTAATTAATTAATTATTACTATAATTAGTTAGATATTTATTTAATTAATTATATGTTTATTTATTTATTTAATTAGTTATTTAATTAAATAATTATTTATTTATTTTATTAATATATTATTTATTTAATTATTTAGATGTTAATTTAATTAAGTAAATTAATTAATTAGATATGCATAGATGCATATCCTTAATGTACGAGATTCGAGTCTCAGCATGCAGATAGGGTTAGAACTAGGTTCAGGCAGACCCGAAGCTTGGCCATGCTTCGAGCTTAGCTCAAAGTAGATCAGGCCAAGCTTGGGCTTAATAATAGAATCTATTTAATTTTCAGGCCATGCTCGAGCATCTTTTTGGTCCGACCCAGCCCAAAATCTGGTAAGAGTACTGGCCAGGCCTTGTGGGAGAAGTTGTAGTTGGCATCAAGAAGGGAACAAAAGGTGATAATGAGAGACTTGAAAGCAATGATCTAGTTGCTGATGTGGGAGAGACAATAGGAGAGGGTCTGGACAATGCAGGTGGCCATGACGAGGGGGGAGGACTTGGTGAGGATGATCTCAATTATGGGACGATTGTCGATAGGGACCTCATTTTGGAAGGTGGCCTTCAGGATGGCAACTTTAAGGTTGGTGACATCAATAGTGCAGCATTGCAAATACTATAAAGCCCGAAGGAGTATGTATCATGGACCATCATCAAAGAACTACTAGCAGTGGTGGAGTGGGGTTCGGGTGCCCGTTCATAAGTGGGGTGGTGGAGAGCATGGGGGTTCAGATCCAAGTCCAATAACTAAGGTCAAGTCTGAATCTAGATATATATCTAGGTTTCGATCTGAACCCAATCTATTGAAAGCTCTAAGATAAAGTAAGCAAAATAAGAGAAGAGAAAATTGAACTTGATGTGGTACATTTGCTGACGTGGAGCTTTGCTGGTGGCCACACTGGCAAAAGCCCCGCCACCTGGACATAGTGACCAAGTAAGGAGCTGAGGCGAGCCCTCCTGTCGAGGTCAGCTCCCAGCCGGGGTCGTGCTCATAGGGCGAGCCCTCTATTGCCTAGAAATGGAGCCTAAGAGGGGGGAGTGAGTTGTATCTTTTAAAAAATTTAAATAATTATGTGCTGGACTTGAAGTGTTTGTGAAATAAAGTGATTTAGCTCTTAAAGATATGCAGTAGATAATAGCAAATTAAATGCAAGGAATAAAGAGCAAGTAATAGAGTGAGCAATCATACACAAATACAAAGTTTTATAGTGGTTCGGTGCAATCCAAGCACCTACATCCACTCCCCAAGCCTTCCTTAGAAATTTCACTATAATCTCTTCAAGATTACAGTTGACTTGTTTTCTAAGGCTCATAAGTCAAAACCTAAGTTGGTTTTGTTACCCAGGCTCACCAACAACCTTTACAACTTATTTTGTCTTCGGGCTCACAAGTCAAATCCTAGTTGGTTTTATCCCTTTGGCTCACCAACAACCTTTATAATCTAGTTTTAAAAATCTTGAAAGCTAGGTCAACAAAGAACAAAATCAAAGATACAAGAATAAAAGCATAATCAAACTCTCTTATAGAGTAGAATATAGAAGCTTTGAGGCTCTTGATGATTGTTCGACTTGTCTTCTCTTTGGAATTACTTCAAAGATACTTTTGGAATGTTGAAATAAAGGCTTGTAAGCTTTTTTAGTGGAATCTTCTCTTTTTGACTTTGGAAATGAAGTTCTCAAGAAATGTCTTGTCTTTTGTGTGTTCAATACATTATTAATGAGTTTGGTGAAGCTTAAATACTTCAAAAATTTTAAAAAAATGGTTTGAAACTGTTGGTGGAGCAAAACTTGCCTTTGGAAGCTTATAGGGATCAATTCAATCTCTCAGAAAATATAGCCGTTATAGCTATCAGAACCTATGAGTCGATACTTGACTTCTGTGAGTCGACACTTGAGTCTTCATGAGTCGATACTTGGGTTAACATGAGTCGACTCAAGGTATAAACACTTGAGAAAATAGGGTTATGTCCTTTTTTTGTTCTCAGGCTATAAGTCGACATTTAAACCATGTGAGTCGATACTTGAATCTCTTGAGTCGACACTTGCATTCCCTGAGTCGACATTTGACACCAAAACCTCCAAATGACATAGTTATGTATCTTCAAAAATCTCAGGCCATGAGTCGACACTTTATTTTTATGAGTCGATACCTGACTTTCGTGAGTCGATACTTGATTCCTGTGAGTCGACACTTGGCATGCCAAAGAAATATTTTGCATGCCAGTTTCTGAAGTGTCGACACTTAGTGTGCCATAAGTCGACACTTGACTCTGCAACTTATCAAAAACTTGTGCCAACCTTTAAAATTCAAAAAGTTCTTAAATAAAACTTCAATACACTTTTTGTAAAACTCCAATTGATCTATTTTGAGGCCTTTTTCAGTTGAGAAGACTTCTTAAGATATGAAAATTGCTCAGCTTCCAATGAGTGCCATGATACTTTTATATTTAGAATTTGAGGTGCCTGTATCTAGAAACTCATAACTATAATTGAAATATTAGTATAAAACATATATTCAATATTTTGTTAGTCATCAAAATCAGGGGCTAAAGCCAACAATCTCCCCCTTTTTTTATGATGACAAAACCTTGAGTATATAAGCATTTAAATTAAATTAAAGATACTGAACACTTATTCAAGAGAGCATACACTTTAAATTCAACATATTAGGTTTATACAACACAGTTTCATGGAGGAGAAGTACCAAACAAGGTTGAAAGATTATTTTTTCTCTCCCTATGTTTGATAAGTTCTGAAATATTTTAAAATTTATAGAAAATGCTTATATATGTATCTTACTCCCCTTTTTATCAACATTAAACATAAAAAAGGATTAAACTGCCCCTGAATTAATGTATACAAGGTTGGTTAGAGGTTATGATCCAAAAATTAATAAATATCAGTTGGTATCAGAGCCAATGGACAAAAAGAAGAGTAATCATGAGATGAACATAAACTTTCAGCTTTCATATATTCAATGAGAATTTCAGTACAATATTGCTTGCATAGCATAAACTGATACATGACTAAAACTGATACAAGGTAGAGGTAAACATAACCTGATACATAGTAAGCTAAAAGCATAAACATAAACAGCATGGTAAACATCTGTGAGGCTACTCCTCATCAGATGGAAGCTTAAAGTAAATAGGAGCACTAATCCTAGTCCTAGAAGTAAGGGATCTAGGGATCTTAAGAGTGCTATGGCTCCTAGTCCTAATGGAAGGACCAAAATGGGGTACAACCCTGGAAGATCTAGTAGATGGAGGAGGTAGAGTCTCGGCTGGTGTTAGAAACATAGGTGCAATGGGAAGCTAATGATCATCTCTAGGAGGAACTATAGGAGCAACTAGAGTGTGAGCCTCTCTGCTAATGATCTCGTAGTCTCTTGCTCTGTCATCACTGCCATCACTATCATCACCAAGGACATCTATATCATCACCACCACAGCCATCACCATCACCGCCATCACCTCCATGTCCATCACCACTATCATGAGTGTCATCATGTCTACCTGGGTGATCATCATCATCATCAGCTGGTGGAGGAGGAGGTGGATCTAATGTTGCACTCGGAGGCAACAGGGATCTCAAAAGATCACAAATCTCGGTAAAGCTTGCCTTCATAGATTGTCTGATCCCTGAAAGCTGACTATCAGTATGAGCTCTCAGTCCCTCAATCTCAAACCGGAGCTGAGTAGTCCTGACTTCTAGTCCAATCATCTCGCTCCTGAGCTCAGTAAACTCATGTCTGACATGCTCCTCAAAGGATAACTCAGTAGATATACGAGGAGCGGTAGTAGGTGAAGAAATTGGTGCTGGTGTGACAGGATCAAATCCAGAAGCTGCAACATGTGCGAGTCTAGGAGTTGTCAACTGCTCAGTAGGCTTGAAGGTCCTGCCTCAACGCTTTAATCTCATCCTCCTCGTCTGGCTCCTGACCAGACTCCAATGCACCCATCTCTAAGACATCCTCCGGTATCCCATACGATGTAGAGAATGCTCGTTGTACATGTCAGTGTGTAGAATATCTTTGGAGGCCTCCTCCTCCAAAGATACATGATAAGCTCTGAAAAGATGAGTCAGCCCCATCCCGTACAGAAGGCACAATCGACGTTGGGTCGTAGCCTCTCTCATCTAGCTCAACTCAAAGTTGGGAGGTCGATGGCTCTCTGTGTGAGGCAAACCATCAACACCAGCTCTCTCTCAATGATGAAATCAAGGCGACCTATCTTTAGTAGTAGAATCCTCATTATGAAGTGGTGAAGAAGTTGCATCTCTATAGATAGCTGATTAGTAGTGACTGTGGTCACATCGCGAACATCATCTCACTCCAAGATACATCAAAATGCCTTATCTCTGTCTCCAACACTAGTGGCAACAATCCCATGATGAGGTATATCTCAGACTCTGCTCAAAATCTCCTCAAAAATAGGAATCTCAATGCCTCGGACTGTGGTGCTCCAAAACAATCCTCCACAGGCTAAACTCCAATAAAACTCCTGGATAAGATGCGGATAATATTTCTCCTTCATGGTATGGAAGGAGATCAAACCAACTACCTCAAAAACCTGACCCAAACCAAAATACTCGTGGTCGAAGAATGCTAAGTCAACTTATCAACCAGCAGCAATAATCTTCCCTAATACTCTGTCAGCTGCGGGGGAACGAGGGGTGCCACACTCTCAGGCTGCTATCCTCTATCACTTTGAGCCTTGGTTCTTCTTTCAATTGAACCTTGACTCAATCTTTTCTTGGAGACTACTTGCTTGCGGGGACCCATGTTCACCAAATAGAGAGAAGGAAAAAGGGAAGGAAAAGGTGAACTGGGAATGGCCAAAAGAAGAAGGAAATGACCAAAAAGGGAAAGAGGAGGTTGACGGGAATAAAATAGTGAGGGCAGGCAAAAAAAATTGGTTAAGGGAATGGAAAAGAGGAAAGAAATGTGGGAGGAAAAGGCAATGTTTGGCTGATTCACAAGAAATCAAAAGAAAAACCAATCGAAGAGATCAGTAGGAGGAGTTCGGCCGAAACAACAAGAAACACGATGAAAATTGTGAAGAATCGGACCAAATCAAAAGGAAATCTCTGACAGTGAGGAATGGCCCAAATGAGAGAAAAGGAGAGGATTTTACCATAATTTCGAAGGGTACGGATGGAAGAACACTATTTCGAGGACAATGGAGAGCCTGGGGACCACTAGGGCAAAGTGGAAACAAGAAACAAATGGCTCGAATTAAATAGTTGATGCCCTAGAAATATCGAATTTTCGCCCATGAGTCAACACTTCAAATTTGGTCAAGTGTCGACACTTGGCCAAGAAATCCCAAAAAAAACAAAAAATTTAATAAAATTTTCAAAATCAAAGGGTTTTTTAGAGAGGGGTTTAAGATATAAAAGAGATGACTTAGAGCATAAGAATAAGATTTGAAGGAGTCCTACATAAAAGGATCTATGATATCTAACTCTCTTCTAATCATGCAAAATCTTTCTTCATTCAAGGGTTTAGTGAAAATATTATCTAATTGATTATCAGTACAAACAAATTCAAGCATCACATTAGAGTTTTGCACATGATCTCTTATGAAGTGATGTCTTATTTCAATGTGTTTGCTTCTTGAATGTTGCATAGGATTCATAGTTAAATTGATTGCACTAATATTGTCATATTTTATGGGTGTCTTAGTTAATTTGTTGCCAAAATCCTCGAGTTGTTGTTTGATCCATAGGATTTGAGCACAACAACTTCTAGCTACTATATATTCGACTTTCACAATAGATAAAGCAACTGAATTTTATTTCTTGCTACTCCATAAAATCAAATTAACTCCAAGAAATTGACAAGTTCCACTAGTACTTTTTATATCAAGTTTACACCCAGCAAAATCAGCATCAGAATATGCAATTAATTTAAATGATGAGTCTCTAGAGTACAAAGTCCAATATCTACAGTGCCAGATAGATATCTAGGTATGCATTTAACAGCCCAAAGATGAGACTCTTTAGGGGCAGACTGATATCTTGCACACATACAAATGCTAAGCATAATATATAGCCTACTAGCAGTTAAATATGGTAATGAACCAATCATTCCTCTATATAGTTTTTGGCCTATAGATTTACCTAATTCATCTTTGTCAAGTTTACAAGAGGAGCTCATAGGCGTACTTAATGGCTTGGTGCTCTCCATCCCAAACTTCTTTAATATTTCTTTTGTATACTTAGCTTGGTTGATGAAGATTCCCTCTTTTGTTTGCTTGATCTGGAGTCCGAGGAAAAAGTTAAGCTCTTCCATCATCCTCATCTCGAACTTTCCCTGCATTAACTTTGCAAACTCTTGATAAAGACATTCGTTAGTAGCATCGAATATAATATCATCCACATAAACTTGTACTACTAAGATTCATCATTCTTCTTTTTCAGAAATAATATAGTGTCTACATTTCCTCTAGAGAAATCATTTTTAAGTAAGAAAGAACTGAATCTATCATACCAAGCTCTTGGAGCTTGTTTCAAACCATACAAAGCTTTATGAAGTTTAAAAACATGATTTAAAAATTCATGATTTTCAAAATCGAGGGGTTGTTCAACATAAACTTCTTTTTCAATAAATTTATTCAAAAAGTTACTTTTAACATTCATTTGAAATAGTTTAAAATTCATAAAACATGCAAATGCCAATAATAACCTAATTGCCTTAAGTCTAGCAACAGGAGCAAAGATTTTATCAAAATCAATCCCTTCCTCCTGATTGTATTCTTTGGCAACTAGCCTAGCTTTATTCATAGTAACTATTCCATTTTTATCAAACTTATTTATAAAAACCCATTTTGTACCAATTATTGAAACATTAGTAAGTCTTTCAACTAAAGTCCAAATATTATTTCTTTTAAATTGACTTAGTTCATCTTGCATAGCATTTATCCAATTATAGTCATTTTCAGCTTCCTCAATAAATTTAGGTTCTACTTAAGAAACAAAAGCTAAATAATCGCATACATTTCTTAATGAGGAACGAGTGCTTACCCCTTTTGATGGATCACCAATTATAAGTTCTTTGGGATGTCTATGAGCATACCTTCATTCTTTAGGTAGCAGGTTAGGTGTTGATGTATTGCCAACTCTTTATACTTGTACTCTTTCATTGTTTTGATTATCATCTTGCTCCTTGGAGGGCTCTTTATTGTTGTTCACTTCTTCAGTTCTTTGGATACCTATTTTATCATCAAGAACATCTTCTTTCTAGAAGATTTTTAATCAGTCTTATCAAACACAACATGAATAGATTCTTCAATAAGAAGTGTTCTTCTATTGAAGACTTTGTATGCCTTATTAGATGTAGAGTAACTTAAAAAGATATCCTCATCTGACTTGGTATCAAATTTGCTTAGATTGACCTTGTCATTATTTAAAGTAAAACAACAGCATCCAAAAATATGAAAATACTTAATTTAAGGTTTCCTACATTTTCAAAGCTCATAAGGTGTTTTCTTTAAAATAGGTCAGATTAAAACATGATTTAAAACATAGCAAGCAGTGTTTATGGCTTCCGTCCAAAAATATCTAGGCAAATCATTTTCGCAAAGCATAGTGCATGCCATTTCTTCAAAAGTTCTATTTTTTTTTTTTACTATCCCATTTTGTTGAGATGTTCTAGGTGCAAAGAAATTGTGATGAATGCCATTTTCATTATAAAACTTTTCAAAATTATGATTTTCAATTTCGTACCATGATCACTCCTTAAAAAAATAATTGAAATATCTTTTTCATTTGAGACTCTTTTATGAAATTTAATGAATACAGAAAAAGTTTCATCTTTGTGAGCTAAGAACATGATCCATATAAAATATGAGAAACCATCTATAATAACTAGATCATACTTCTTGCCTTCCAAACTAGATGTTCTAGTAGGTCCAAAGAGGTCCATATGAAGTAATTCTAGGGGTCTAGATGTAGAGACTACTCCTCTAGGTTTAAAAGAAGATTTAGTTTGTTTTCCAAGTTGGCAAGTACTACAAATATTGTCCTTTTTAAAACTAAGTTTTGGCAAGTCTTTTATTAAATCCTTTTTACAAAGTTTTGAAAGCAAATGCATACTAGCATGTTCTAGTCTACGATGCCAAAGCCAACTAGTTTCATTGATCTTGGCTTTTATTGTCACTAGGCATTGACCATTTTGAATAGGAAGATCATCAAGATCAACTATATAAATATTACCATGCCTATGATCAATAAACTTGATGCCATTGTCATCCAGACTAGAAACAATGCATATGGAAGATTCGAAAATAACTTTAAAATCTTTGTCACAAAACTGGCTAATACTAAGTAAATTATGCTTTAAACCATCAACATAAAGAACATTATCTATATAAGTAGAGGGGGTGATATGAACTTTACCAATGCCAACAATCTTGTCCTTTTCATTATCACCGAAGGTCACATTTCTACCATTTTGATATTCAAGTGAGAACTGCTCTACATCTTCAGTCATGTGCCTTAAGCAACCACTGTCGAGATACCATAATCTTCTTTTGTTAGTTACAAGGCACACCTACAATAATAAATCAGGTGGAGACTTTAGGTACTAAGTCATCTTGGATCCTTTAAGGTTAGTAGTGATGGTTCCTTTTGGAATCCAAACTTTTCTAACTTTGTTCAATTTCCTTTTATTGCACAAATATGATTTATGTCCCATATTACCACAAGAATAACAAGTAATTGAAGATGAAGCAGGTACAAAGAAATTCTTGAAAATTTTTGTTGTTTCTTAGGTTTAAAACCTAATCTTGCTTTGTTGAAAACAACTCTTTGATTATTTAAAAGCATATTGAGTTTTTCAGAAGTATAAGTAAACTTTTCAACAAATAGTTTTAATTTTTCAAGCTCACCCTTGTACTTCTTGTTTTCTTACAAAAGTTCTTTATTTTGTTTAGCAAAATTTTAGTTGTTGCAAATGATTTTTCTTTTTCCAAATCTTTCTTTTCTTTTTCCAAAAAGATAATTTTATCAGTTAACTTCTTGTTTTCTTGAAGCAAACAATCATTTTCAATCAAAGACCTATCATTTGTTTTAACCAATTCCAAATTTTGCTTCTTTAGTTCTTTGTGTTTCATTTTAAGTTTTTGAAGTTCAACTACTAATTTATCAAAAACTTCATGCAATTCTTCAAAGGTAAACTCATTTTCAAATTTAGGCATTACCTCATCATTGTTTGTCATTAAGTAGAAATTTGCAACCTCTTGCTGCTCTTCATCTGAGCTTGAGTCCTCACTCTCGCTCTAAGTGGCCATCATAGCTTTCTTTCTTAAATTCCTTTTACTCTTCTTGAGTAACGGGTAGTCCAACTTGAAGTGACCAGGTTTCTTGCACTCAAAGCAAGTGGGTTGCTCCCTTTCTTTCTCTTTTTCTTTCTCTTCACTAGGCTCTCCCTTATGAGACTTCTTCTTGAAGTTGTATTTCTTTTTTCTCATAAACCTCCTAAACTTCCTTGCAATGTGAGCAATTTTATCTTCCTCATCGACATCATCACTTGATTCTTCTTTGGTAGTAGAATTGAAGGCACTCACTTTCTTCTTCTTATAATTATCCACTGTCTTTTTTTCAAGGAGAGCTTATAAGTCATCAATGAGCCCAAAAGCTACTTGAGTGGAAGTGTTTTATATCTTTGGCTTCTTCTATAGTGGTGACTTTAGCATCTCAAGAAACCGGAAGAGACCTGAGAAGTTTATTAACAAGTTCACCATTAGAAATAACTTTACCTAAGCTTCTCATGCCATTCACAATATAAGTGAGTCTAGTATACATTTCACTATTAGATTTAGATGGTTCCATTTTAAATATTTTATATGTATGAATGAGCATGTTAACTTTGGTAGTTTTCACTTGATGAGTACCCTTATGGGTAACTTCAAGTGTGTCCCATATTTTCTTTGCAAAAAGATAATTTAAAATTTTATTAAATTTGCGTGGATCTAAAGTGCAAAACAATAGATTTATAGCCTTTGTATTAAGCTCTATTTGCTTAATATCATTCTCATCCCAATCATCTTCCATTTTGGGAATGGAAATGTCATTAATTAAGATAGTAAGCTGATGAGGACCTTTAACAATAGTCCTCCAAATGTTATAGTCAATGGCTTGAATGTAAATGCGTATGCGTGTCTTCCAATATGTGTAATTTATGCCATTAAATAATGGGAGACGGTTAGAGGCTTGTCCTTCCACAACACCCATACCAATTGGGACTGCCATGATCTTTTACTCAAGATCATTGGACCTACAAGTAGAGTACCGATACTCTGATACCACTTGTTGCCCAGAAATGGAGCCCAAGAGGGGGATGAATTGGGTCTTTCAAAAAATTTAAACAATTATATGATGGACTTGAAGTATTTGTGAAACAAAGTGATTTAGATCTAAAAGATATATAGCGAATAACAGCAAATTAAATGCAAGGAATAAAGAGCAAGTAATAGAGTGAGCAATCACATACAAACATAAAGATTTATAGTGGTTCAATGCAATCCAAGCATCTACATCCACTCCCCAAGCCTCTCTTGGAAATTTCATTATAATCTCTTCAAGATTACAGCCGATTTGTTTTCCAAGGCTCACAAGTTAAAACCTAAGTTAGTTTTGTTACCCAGGCTTACTAACAACCTTTACAACTTGTTTTGTCTTCGGGCTCACAAGTCAAATTCTAGTTGCTTTTGTCCCTTTGGCTCACCAACAACCTTTACAACCTAGTTTCAAAAACCTTGAAAGCTAGGTCAACAAAGAACAAAGTTAAAGATATAAGAATAAAAGCATAATTAAACTCTCTTATAGAGTGGAATATGGAAGCTTTGAAGCTCTTGATGATTGCTTGACTTGTCTCCTCTTTGGAATCACTTCAAAGATACTTTTGGAATGTTGAAATGAAGGCTTGTAAACTTTTTTAGTGGAATCTTTCTTTTTGACTTTGGAAGTGAAGTTCTCAAGGAATGTCTTATCTTTTATTTGTTCAATGCTTCATGAATAAGTTTGGTGAAGCTTAAATACTTTAAAAACTTTTAAAAAATAGTTTGAGACCATTGGTAGAGCAAAACTAGACATTGGAAGCTTGTAGGGATCAATTCTGCCTCTCAAAAAATATAGCCATTATAGCTATCAGAACCTGTGAGTCGACACTTGACTTCTGTGAGTCGACATTTGAGCTTTCATGAGTCGACACTTGGATTAACATGAGTTGAGTCAAGCTATAAACACTTGAAAAAATAGGGTTCTGTCCTTTTTTTGTTCTCAGGCTATGAGTTGACACTTGAACCATGTGAGTCAACACTTGAATCTCTTGAGTCGACACTTGCATTCCCTGAGTCGACACTTGACACAAAAATCTCTAAATGGCATAGTTTCGTATCTTCAAAAATCTCAGGCCATGAGTCAATACTTCATTTCTATGAGATGACACTTGACTTTAGTGAGTCGATACTTGATTCCTGTGAGTCGACACTTGGCATGCCAAAGGAATTTTTTGCATGCCAATTTCTGAAGTGTTGACACTTGGTGTGCCATGAGTCGACACTTGACTTTGTAACTTGTCAAAAACTTGTGCCAACCTTTAAAATTTAAAAAGTTCTTCAATAAAACTTCAATACACTTTTTGTAAAGCTTTGATTGATCTATTTTGAGACCTTTTTCTATTGAGAAGACTTCTTAAGATATGAAACCTGCTTAGCTTCTAATGAGTGCCATGATGCTTTTATATTAAGAATTTGAGATGTCTATATCCTGAAACTCATAACTACAATTAAAATATTAGTATAAAACATATACTCAACATTTTGTTAGTCATCAAAATTAAGGGCTAAAGCCAACAATCTTTTCCTTTTTGATGATGACAAAACCTTGAGTATATAAGCATTTAAATTTAATTAAAGATACTGAACACTTATTCAAGAAAAAACTTCATCCAATGATGGTTTCACCAGAGGGATCCTACAAACATCAAAGGTTAGAGGCAAACAAGAACGGAAAAATAAGAAACTGTAGATCAGGCTAAAGGATGATTGGAAGATGGAGTTGCAAGGGATTGGCGGCCTTGGAGGCAGGGCACAGGGATCATACAGATTCATGGAGGGATCACACAGATACCCTTAATTACACAGAAATTCACTTAGAATTTTTAGAAAAACTCAAAAAAAATTCATTCATAACAATTTATAATAATTGATCATTAGTTACAAGAGGGTGGAGGGGTGAGATATTTATAGATGTTCCCATGTCCTCTCCTAGTTAGGATAGGAATACAAAATTTGATAGAGAGAAGGATTACAAAGTTGCTTAGAACTAGGAGTACACAATTTGAGTAGAAATAAAACTTAATCTCCTAGTTAGAAGTGGACTCTTCTCCTTCTTTGACTTGGTCAAGGGCTCCTTATGGGCTTGGGCTGGGATGAAATTTTCTTGGGCTATTTTGACTTTTCCACTCCCTGCTGGGCTTGGACTTGGGCACCAATCTGGTTGGACTGGGCTTGGAGAGGCGCCAAAGGTAAGAATAGGCCTGAGGGCATCGTGGCCTGATGGAATGAGGATGCCAGGGACTTGGACTTGGGCTTGGGGCACCACTTCATGAATTCTTGTGGGCTGGTATGCTGGGGCGCTTCTCCTAGAGGACTTGGGCAGCATGAAGGAAGTCTTAGATGCTAGGCTAGTGATTTGAGTGTGGGTCCAATGGTCCTCCTCTTAAATATGACTTGAATGAAATTAATTACAGGACTCAAAGGGGCTTAATTAAAAAGACTCAAAGTAGGCCAAATAATACAAATGGACTCAATTGAACTTAGTGAATCTAATCGACTCACATTATTATTGGACACAAATTGACACAAAACCTTAAAATGACAAACACTCATAATGAACTAACTCAACCAACTTAGCTTAACTAAATAGAATATAACCCAAACTTGACTCAAAATCCTAATGGTGTAAGTCGACTCTAAATACAGGACTCAAGTATAACAAGGCCTGAAAAAACAAAACTCAAGATCCAAATACAGGACTCGAACGGCTAACACAGTCAGATTATTAGACTCAAAGACAAAATTTGAATCATGATTAAGGAACTCAAACTCAGGGACCCATAGTGAACTAGGGTTAACCTGATGTCCCCATCAAAGAAGCCCCAGACCTGGTCTGGGCTGTCCTACGCCTATAAATTCATAGATGAGAGGTAAGTAGGAAGGTAAGTAAGTAAATAGAGGGAGCAAAGGGGCAAGGAACCACTCCAGTGAACCTCCCAAGCTGTCTCTCATTTCTCTCTACCCATCTCTTCCATTTTTTCACCCTCAATGCAGAGAGTCCCCAAGCTCTCCACCATAGAGGTTCTATTTTCCTCGATCGTCCCACTGTCTTGATTGTTGGAGTGTCCCTATCGGAATCCCTAGCCCGGGTCTCCTTGTTTTGCAGGTCAGCCAGCCAAGGAGTCGATTGGAAGAAAGGACCAAGCATCTCGTGGAAACCTGACATGTCAGAGCTACAGGCCACGGTGATCCACGTGGCAACAGAACTCCCTCTCTCTATTAGAGTTAAAGAAAAGAAGAGTTGAAGATGAAGAAGAACAAAAAGATAGCAGGGATTGGAGATTCTAGCTTGCTATTGACTTAATTCATTATTGATATTTTAACTCTTTTTTCATCTTTAGTTACATCATTTGTGTGGCTAGTCTAACATTATCAAGTGTAATATCTGGTTGCGAATTAATTCATGATTTAATTCATATGAACTGAACAAAATTAACAGTTCATATGCATTAAATATGAATTAATAAATAACCAAAGATTGTACTAGATGATGTTAGGCTAGCTTGTGATGCAAATTGTATAACTAAAGATGAAGAAAGAGTTAAAATTTTCATAGTGATTGAAGTTAACGGTCGAGTTAGAATTTCTAATTGATGCTGTCTTATTGTTCTTCTTCGTCTTCCTTTCTTCTTTTCTTTAGCTCTGATAGAGAGAGGGAGTTTGGTTTTCTCTTCTCTTATTTTACTTGCTTTATCTTAAAACTATTAATGGATCTGGTTCAGGTCAGAATATAGATATATGGCACTTGGAGCTGACCTTAGTTATTGAACCAAGATTATACTCGAATACCCGAACGAGTCTAGCTCCTGCGCCTTCATGCTCTCCATCACCCCACTCATGAACGAGGACTTGAACCCCCCTTTGCCAATATCAACGATCTTTCAGATGATGGTCCATGACATAGACTCCTTCAAATTCTCTTGCCTCATGGTAGACTAGTTCAAGAAAGGGCTCGGGCACCCCTTTAGCTTAGCCCAACCTGAACCCGGTCCAGAAACATGTCCAATCAAGACAAGTATTTAAAATGATTTAAGGATTTAAAGATAGAGAATCCTTGTGACTTTCTCATACTCTGACTTCTGGAAGGAGAACTCTAAGAAAAAAATGAGATCCTCGATAGAGAAGGGCTCAAGATCACTGAAGAAGACCTTGAAGCCATTGATCTCCTGTAGTGGCCATTCTTGAGAGAAAGCCCTAGAATCATTCTTCTTGTTCATGCCCATCTAATTGCCTTGAAACATAGGGTGGCATCACCAATTATCGCAGTGATGCCATTGGGACCTCATCACCAAAGACCGGCTTTCACTTAAGAAATTAAAAACTATATATATTGAATTGATCAACAAAAATGTGTCTTCAATTATACTTAAGACACTACAATTCTCTCTAACTCCATCATTCGGTTGGTGATAGTAACAGCAATGTAGTTATCGCACCGGTGAATTCCAATACCTTTCATTCTAAGGTGAGCATCCTTGGTATCAAAGCAATTTAGGATCAAGTGATAATTAGTTTGTTATTTAGTTAATTCATTATCGAGATTTTAAATCTTTCTTCACTTTTAGTTACATTATTTACACTACCGATCATGAGTTGGCCTAATATTATTCAAGATAATATTTGGTTATAGATTAATTAATATTTTAATGTATATGAACTAAATAAAATTAATAATTTATTAAAATTTAAACATGAATTAATACATGATCAAAGATTACACTTGGTGATATTATGCTAGTCATAATGAAACTAATGTAAATAAAATAGAGTTATAATTTTGATACTGAATTAAGTCAATGGTGTGCTAGTTGCCACTTGACCCTAAGCTATTTCAATGCCAAGTTATGATGATGAATGCTCATCTTAATGTAGGAGGTATCAAAAATGGCTGATACGATAGCTACATTACTACTACTATCATCGGCTAAATGATAGAATTAGAAAGGACTATAGTATCTTAAGTACAATTGAAGATACCTTTTCTTTAACTAATTCAGTATATCCAGCTTCTAATTTCTCTAGCAAAAATTAACTTTTGGTGATGAGGTTCTAGTAGAATCGCTGCAATAGTTGGTGGCGCCACCCCGTGTCTCAGGATAATTAGATGGGCATGAAATAGAAGAATGACTTTAGGGCTTCCTCTATAGAATCAATGGCTTCAAGATCTTCTCTTGCAATCTTGAGCACTTCTCCACTAAGGATCTCATTTTCTTCTAGAATCTTCCTTCTAGAAGTTGGAGTATGAGAAGGTCACGGGATTCTCTGTCTTTAAATATTGAATCATTTTAAATACTTATCTTCTATCATTTTTAAGTTTTACATTATCACCATAGTTGTATAATTAATTGGATGAATCTATTTATTTTTATTTTTAGAGATTCATCATGTCTTCATGAGGTTAAAGGAGTGCAAGTCAAGGAAAGAGCTTTAGAGGACAGAACTCTTGAGGAGAGAGTAATCATGCTAGCAGCTCGCATGGTTCTACATCATTCACACCACACAATAAACTCAAAAAATTTAGATTTTTTAAATATTATTTTATGCTTTATTATCTAATATAATATTCTTTATATTAGATTATTCTTCGATCAGGTTCAGAGGACATGGGATCATCAGTGATCCCATAATCACATGCTACAGAGACTGGTTCATCATAGACTCGATGCCATGGTTGGGACCTACTTGGCTCGCAACACCTTTAACTCGATCGAAGAATAGAGAGCTCATCCATATCCAGAGTAGCTTGTAAATAATAAATCTTTATATTAATCTATATCAAAAATTTAATCCTTATAAATTAATATTCTTTTATTAAATTTTAATTTTATAGTACTTTATAAGAGATTGGAGATTTTCAGATGGTTACCAGGATCATTCGTTGATTGATGCCGAGATTAGTGAATGAGTTCCTTAGTTGGCTGTCAAGGACTCATGATGTAACCTGGCAGATGTTCCTAGTAAGTTAAATGTGTTTAGATTTTAAATTCATAAAATATTTATATTTTATGTCTTTAATACAAGCTTGCTTCTATTTGCAGGAGTACTACTGATTTGAGATTTCTCAGGATAAGGAGATTGGCCATCTGATCTTCGAGAAGGTGGTCATAGGTAGGTTTCATGATGGGTTACACAGTCTTGGGATGACCTGCATAGTGTACTCTGATTTCTAGTCATCATCAAATTGGGAGACTTTCATAGATTATTGGATATAGGCAGACATATAGGAGGCTCTTTATGACTTATGGAGCATTGAGGAGTACTTTACTAGGTAGCAAAGGATATGGCAGAATCGTATTGCCTGATAGAATTGTATCGCCTGGCAAAATTTGATCAAGCATACTAACGGCTCTATCGGCATGCATGTGATGGCCGATAGATTGATAATAATTTTATACTTATTTATATTAATTTCATATTAAGTTGATGATGTATATATTTTAACTAATTTATTTTAATTAATTATTTATTATAGATATGGTGGCTAGGTCATCCACCAGTATAGCTATAGTTATGGGATGCTGTACACCGGTCCAGGAGAACTAGTGATTATTTAGATGAAAGATCTTGATGTATCATGACAAGAACTTAAAAATTTAATTATTAATTTTTATATATACTAATTAGTACTAATTGGACTAATTAATCTTTATAAACTATATAGATGGATTATATGGAGTATGTCAAAGTGTGACACGGTGAGGACTTATCCTCTCAGCCCCTCCTTGACCTTGAGGGATAGCTCAAGGTCATAGGAGGGGTAAGTAGAAGTCGGGTCATAGAATTCAGCCATAGCTTCGACCCTCCAGTAGCTCAATAGACTTTAACGTCCTCATCTCAGGCCTCGATGATCTAGACATGAATGATGAACATGTTGAAGATGTCATGAGCTGTGTTCTTGCCCATCGACCGTAGAGCTTCCAAGATATCATCTGCGATACAATCATTGAGCTTCTTCGGGACTCGCATCTGTATGATCAGCTAGCCTTATTATCAAAGCCATTGTAGCAGGTAAGATTATTAATATATTTCTTTACTTATTTTAATTTTTTATACTTATAAACTTATTAATAATATTTTTTTTTTTTGTTATCGAATGCTAGGATATCTGGTTCTCATCTATCAGCTACTGGGAAGGACATGCAATAGAAGGAGGAGGACGACGATGACATATATCTCAAATAATTTTCTTTTATTTTGATGATATGTATTTAGTCTTTTTTGCACTTGTAAAATTATAAACTTTATACTTTTTAATATAATATAATTAGGTTTTTTATTTATAATTATGCTTATTAATTGTCACTTTACATTTAATATGGTTTAAGAACTCTAATTATTTATTATAAGGATTGAAATATATTTTTTAAAAAATAATTATTATTTTTTAAAAAAATTAAAAAAAGTTATTAGGGATGACAACATCTATCGCTAAAGCTTTATTACTGATGCGTGCCTTTTCTTAGTGATAGTATTCTTTGGTCGCTAATAGCTTTTTAATTTAATTATTTTTAAAAAAAATAAAAATATTATTAGTGATGGCTATTACCATCGTTAATAGCTATATCTAAAAATCTTTATTAGTGATGGCTAGGGAAGTCATCGCTAATAAGGGTAGTTTATTAGCGATGGATTGCCGTCGCTAATAGTATTAGTGATAATAATCTTACTATTAGTGATGGTAATTTACTGTCACTAATAATCATTTTTTTTGTAATGACTATGAATGTTGTGGTACCAATTGCACTATTATCATTTGTTGAAAAATCCTTTATACATAATATAGATCTCGGTTTCTAAGATCATGATATTATTGTTGATACCACAAGAAAAAATAAATAAAATAAAATAGAAGACACAATTAATAGGACATGTAAAGTTTTATTATGAAAAAAATTACAAAGAGGACACTCTTATCCTATATAAAAAATTTAACAAAAAATCTAAAAACCCCTCTTATAAGTTCTCATCTCTCAAGAAGGCCCTCTAGCTCTTATAGACTTGCTTTGTAGCTGTCACACCTCTTGGAAGCCCTTTGCATCCTCACAATTTTCATCTACCCCATTTTTAGGTCTTGAGACCCCATACAACTCTCTATGTTGAAGACCTCTTCAACAGGAATCCAGAGGCTCAAATCAAATAAAAAATAGAATCCAAATTAAGCCAAAACCATGTCCAAAAGCATGTCAACCATGCTAAAACTGCCACACAGCCTCCCTGCATGAATCAGTGCTTGGGTTGGGTCTATCCTCGCATGCCATGCATGCTCCCACAAGCCCTTGGACCCACAATGCACCATGGACTGTGCTAAACATGCAGGAGATATGTGTGGATGGTATGAAATGTCGGTCCCTTGGACCGCATCATGGACCACACGTTGCGGGCTGGGCCACATGCTCATGCATGCCTGGGCCATGCGCATCACGTGCGTACTGGGTCAAGCCCCATTTTGCACTTTGGGCTGGATTTTGGGTTTCTTTTCATAGGTTTCATTCCAATAGGTCTTTTTCAAGCCAAATTAAGGTGTTTTTTCTTAATAATCTCCACTTCGAATCAACATTCGGCCTTCATCTGATTTTTAGAGCTTTTGAAGGATCTCATCCTCATGCCCTGGGACAAATGCCTATTGCCTATGGATAGGCAACATCATAGTTAAACCAGGCTACTCGAACTCATCTCCATCTTATATTGTGTTCATCTTAACCCAAGACCTGTTTAGAAAAGTTTTTTATAGTAATAGGAACTTCACTATGTGACATCACTTATCATCCTTCCAAGTCTCCTATCTCGTGCCTGATCCATGTGCTTCCAAAGTTTTACCTTGTACTTGATTCCTATCTATATCAGAGACTCCATCTCGTAGTAGACTCCTTTCAAGAGGTAGTATCCTCTATAGTTCTTTTTCTATAAGACAATCCTACTATCATGGATAACCTTAAGGATTCTATCACCAACTTTCCACGTGTAGCCTTTTGAATCTACTTTACTTGACGATATTAGATTTCTGCTGAAATCGGGTATATATCAGACTTTGTCCGATTTTTTTGATATTCCATCATAAAGCTTTAAGCTGACTATCTCTTTTTTTTGATTATGTAGCTTGATTCATTTGATAGGTGGATAGCATTCTCTACTCTCTAGAGAGTCGAATACTCTTTCTATAAAATATATGATGAGGATATGCAGAATCTAGAATCCATTGCTAGAAAGAGAGATACCTTATGAATGCCATGAGTGCATTACCATATCCATCATTATCGATACCTTCGGCCATCATCGTAGTAGCCTTCATCCGATCTTTAAGTTATAGACAATCTTTAACATGATGCCCCAACTTATCATACCAATAGTACTTGATTTTGCTTGCATCCTTCAACTTGGATCGCCCATCTCACTATCCTCTGTCCTTCACCTTTTGTCACTAGCTAATTCAAAGGCCACCAATACTAAGTTTCCATCTGAACTCGAGGCTTGGTTCTCCCATCTGAGAATTTCGTTCTAGAGTAGTGCTGAAGTGACCTCATCTATTTTGATGGTACTTTTCTTTACTAGAAGAGCATTACCAAGGACTCGAAGGAGTGCGGAAGTAATGATAGCAAGATCAATGTCTTGGATTTCTCTTCAACCTTCTCACATATACTGAGAAGATTGGTAAGGATGCTCTAGAAGTTGCTCATATGCTCGTACACGCTTTGTCTTTCGCTCATCCATAGTTGACAGAACTGCTTTCAAAGAAAGAGCATGTGGTGAGAGACTTTATCATTTACAACTTTTTGAGCTTCACCTATAGTACCATTAAAAAAATCTTGCTCAGTCCATAGATCACCACGTCATCCTTCAAGTACAAGTGAATCGTGCTCACCACCTATATTTGAAGCTGCCTCCAACTTTTCTCATACATGATGGCCGACCTCTCCTCATATATGAGAGCATCAATCAACTCCTACTGGATGAGCACATCTTTCACTCTCGCTTGCCAGAGAGAAAAATTGCTCTTTTCATTGAATTGGTTGATGTCCTCTTTGATTGCGCTTGTCTTCTCGATCATCTTTAATCTCAATTAACATAGACTATATGGGACTTTGATACAAGTTATTACAGTATCAACTGTACTTATACCACTTATTAAAAAATTTCTTGTACAGAATATGGATCCGTATTTTCAAAATCACAATATTATTGTTGATGTCGCAAAAGAAGAAAGAAGGAACAAATAAAATATAAAACTTAACAAGAAACCTACAAGCCCCTCACACAAGCTTTTACCTCTTAAGAAGACCCTCTAATCCCTACAGGTTTTCTCTGTTGCTGCCATACTTCCTAGAAGTCCTATGAATCTTCACACTTTTCTTGGCCATCTATCTCTTTTTATAGGCCCTGAGATCCCATACTACTCACTATGTTGAAATCTTATTTGACAGGAATCTAGAGGTTTAAACCAGGTCAAAAATGTAGTCCAAATCAAGTGAAGTCCATAAGCTACACTAAAACCATTGCACAACTTCTCTGCATAAACTGATGATGGGGCCAGGTCAATCCCCACGTGATGCGGGACAATAATTAAAACTAAATTACTGTTAATAAGTCCTAATTATCAGAGAAAAATAGAGATTAATTTTTTTAATATTTTTTTTTAGATTTTTAAGAAGACTCAAAGGTAATAATAAAGTAAACTAGTTCTAGTTAACTACTTGCAAGTAAACTTAATAAGTAAGCAAGAAATTCAAGATTTGGTGGCTAAGAAATCATCGTAAACTAGGGTCTACTTTCAACTATTCAAAGATCAAAGAGAAAGGAAGATGTATTAAGTGTTACCAATGAAGAACTGTCTCTCTGATGCAGATATGACTGGACTCTCAAGATTCTACAGTAGGGTTTCAAGATCTTGATCCTTGGGCTTCGATCTCCCACGATGCTGGTTCCGAGTCAAGAACACCTGACTTTGATTCCAAATTACCTGCAAACACTCAGCAAAGAAAGATCAAATTAGATAGTAGTAAGGAAGGAAAGAATAATGGAAGAGAAGGGTTAGAAGTGGTGGCTAGGGTTTTTTGATTGCTGGATAGGTAGGGCCTCACACCCCGTGATGCTCTATAGAACAAAGAAAAGGGCCTCACTCCCTGCGATGCACACAGCAAAAAAATTGGACAGAATAATGTCTTTATTGATGAATGAATAATAATAATACAAGGGGGGGTTGATGGGATATTTATAGACCCTCAACCAATGGTGTAAGGGATACAAAGACTAGACTTGTTTTCTCTTGGACTACAACTCCTGGAATCCTTACTCTGGGCATCCTAGACTCTTGTCTCTAGGTTGATCTGGACCTCTCTCCAAGGTGGGCGATAACATGGGGCTCTCATCTCATTTGGGCGCCAAGATGAGGATAAGGTGAGTTGTCATGATGTAGGGTCAAGATGGATCCATCGCTTGGCCTTGATTGCTGGACTCTTGAGTCTGGATGATGTGGTCTCTTGCAAGCAAGTGAACTCTCCAGTCTAGATAGAAGAAGACTTAAGAGTTTTGGTGAGACTCTTGAATTCTAGAAACTTAAGCAGCCTGAAAGCTGTTTGATCCAAACACTTGAAGCAAAACAGCCTTTCAACCTTCTCCTCTTTATTTGACTAGATAACATGAAACTCTTGAAAGTTGGCATTAGAAAACATGTTGGCCGACTCCTTGGATTAGCATGAATTAATTTAAGGTGAGAGGGTGCCAAGGATGAGACTCCTTCTCATTTACTTATCTTAAAAGGAGGGCGCCAATTATTTCTCATGTGGGCGTTAATTCCTTTCATATAGGCCGACCAAAGTATAAGACATGGAGTGTGTTGTCCCAAAATAAAATGGCATGACATGTCCAAACATGACATATGTTGATGTTCCCTGATGATGTTGCAGGTGATATCCAAAAATCTTGAAAAGGTGGCACCAAGTAGGATGTCATGTGGTGCCAAGAACAATCTGACTTGGTTGGTACATGGGGTCACATAGGCCTTGACTTGAGTGCACATGGGATGTTGACTTGGGTCCCTTATTGTATTACAGGACTCAACTAATCACATGACTTAACTAATTACATGGACTCAATAAGTAATCACATGGTTTAATCAACTAAATAACCAACCATACTTAATTAGGCTTGCAAATAAAAATCCAATTAAAGTTGGTAAAAATGGCTAACCCTAACTAAGCCAAAATGATAGAATTTAAGATAGAATATTTACATGGTAAAAGGGATTTGGGTTCAGAGCTTCATTGACAGGTGATCCACAGGGATGTGGGTTCAACCTATCGATTTCTTCTGGCCCTGGTGCCCGCACCAATTCTTCCCAAGTGGGAGGAACTTGACCCCATCGAGTATGGGTCAACTCCACTGTTATAATGCTCTAGTAAGTCAGGGTCAACTCTCTGCAAGTCATCTCTAGTGATCCAAGAATCATTAGTCTCGGGTCATCCTTGCCAACGGACTAGATATCACTGGTAATCTTTGCTCCGGGTAGCGATGATCTTGTCATCCAAGATCCGCTCGATCTTGTCTCTCCGGGCTGGTGGTATGGCATGTAGACACACTTGGGTTGGTTCACTCTCAAGGACTGTATTAGCCCCAAATGGCTCATTAGGAATCAACATTGGCTCCCTATACTCAATAAGGTCTGAAATATTGAAAGTTGGACTAATACCTAGTTCAGGTGGTAACTCGAGCATATAGGCATTAGACCTAATTTTTCTAATCACTTTGTATGGTCCACTACTACGGGCATGTAACTTTTTCACGGTTCCAGGTGGAAACCGTTCAAGTCATAGTCTAACCATGACAAAGTCTCCTTCATTGTATTCCTTGAGTCTTCTCTTAATATTAGCCATATGTTTATATGAATCATTGCTTTCATTAATTTTGTTAATTATATCCTTATGCAATTCTTTTACATGTTCAGCATGATGTGCGCTCATTCATGGGTAAAGGAATTAAATCTAGAGGTTTTCTAGGTTTGTATCCATGAATAATTTCAAAAGGACTTTTTCCTGTAGACCTATTCACTGAGCTATTATATGCAAATTTAGCTCTAGACAGTAATAGGTCCTAATTGGCAGTATGCTCTCCAACTAAGCTTCTTAGTAAGTTTTCTAAACTTCGATTCACTACTTCAGTCTGGCCATTAGTCTGAGGGTGATAAGATGCGGAAAACTTAAGTTTTGTCCCTAATAAGTGCCAGAGTATTTTCCAGAAATAACAGGTGAATCGGACATCTCTGTTGAAAACTATGGTCCTAGGTAAACCATGTAGTCTAACTACTTCATTCAGAAATAGCTTGGCTACCTTAGATGCATCATAGGTTTGGGAACAAGGTAAAAAATGTACCATCTTTGAAAACCTATCAACCACTACAAATATAGAATCATTTTTTCTTAGGGTCTTAGGTAATCCAAGATCAAAGTCCATGCTAAGATCTTGCCATGGATAATCCGATACAGGAAGTGGGGTGTATAAGCCAGTGTTTTGCTTTTGCTATTTAGCAATAGCACAAGTTCTACATCTAGCTACAATTTAAGCAACATCCTCTTAAGACTTGGCCAATAGAATTGGTCTTCTAGTGCTAAGATTGTCTTATTTCTACCGAAATGTCCAGCCAAGCCTCCAGCATGTGTTTCCCAAATCAAAAAGTCTCTAAGTGAAGTATTAGGAATACATAGTTTACTTTCCCTAAATAAGTAACCATCTTGAATAGTGTACTCACTATAAGAACTAGATGATCCTTGACTAATTACCTTATAAATTTCACCAAAATTATCACAATTCTCATACTCATCTTTCGACTTCTCAAATCTAACTACTCTAGTACTAACACAATTCAAGAGCATGAATCTTCTACTAAGCGCATCAGCAACTTTATTATCAATACCCGATTGATGTCGCAAAACAAAAGTATAGGCATGTATATATTCAACCCATTTTCCATGCCTAGAATTTAATTTCTTTTGCGAGTTAAGGAATCTAAGAGCTCATGATCAGAATAGAGTACAAACTTTTGTAGTAGCAAATAGTGTCACCAGTACCTAAGTGCTTGAACCATCGCTTATAGTTCCTTATCATAAGTAGAATATTTTAATTTAGCATCGTTCAACTTCTCGCTAAAGAAAGCAACCAGGTGATTCTCTTGACTCAAGATTCCTCCAATTCCTACCCCTGAGGCATCACAAGCAACCTCAAAAACTATCAAAAAATCTGGTAGCCTTAGAATTGGTGCTTGGGTCATTCAATCTTTAATCTCTTTAAAAGCCCTATTGGCATCTTTAGACTATTCAAAAGCTCCTTTCTTGATACAATCAGTTATGGGTGCAATAATCGTACTAAACCCTTGAATAAATCTCCTATAAAAAGTAGCTAATCCATGAAAACTCTAAACATCATAAACATTCTTAGGGATAGGCCACTCAACTATGGATTTGATCTTCTCGGGGTTTGCCGATACTCCTTCAGCGGTTACTACAGAACCTAGGAAAATAATCCTTGGGGTCATAAAACTACATTTCTTCAAACTTACATAAAGAATATCTCCTCTAAGAACTTGACAAACTTGGTGAAGATGGTCTAAGTGATCCTTTTTATTTTTACTATATATGAGAATATCATTGAAATATACCACTACGAATTTTCTAATAAATGATTTCAAAACTTGAGTTATAATCCTCATAAAAGTACTACGTGCATTCGATAAGCCAAAAGGCAACACTAACCACTCGTATAAGCCATCCTTAATCTTAAATGTAGTCTTCCATTCATCCCCAGGCCTGATTCTAACTTGATGATAACCACTTTTAAGGTCTATCTTCGAAAATATGGTAGCACCGAACATCATATCTAATATGTCATCAAGACGGGGTATTGGAAATCTATATTTTACTGTAATCTTATTTATGGCTCTACTATCTACACACATGCGCCAAGTGCCATCCTTTTTAAGAGTCAAAAGGGCTGGAACAGTACATGGGCTCAAACTTTTCCTAATAAATCCTTTCCTAAGAAGATCCTCAACTTGCCTATATAATTCCTTATGCTCAGTAGGATTCATCCTATAGTGAGGTAAATTTGGTAAGGTAACTCCTGGGACTAAGTCTATAGCATATTTTATATCCCTTAATGGAGGTAAACAGTCAGGGAGGTCTTTTGGAAATACGTCTTTAAATTCTTTTAGAAAATCTAAAATCTCCTTAGGATATTCTTTCTGGGGTTCATCATGAACTTCTTTAGCAGTCAGAATCCAGATTGTTGAACCTTCAGTGATATCATGTTCTAACTCTTTAGCAGTAATTAGGTTCAATCCTGGTTCCTTTTTTCTTAAATGAATGGACCCTCTTTTAGTATTGTCTTTGGGTGGGGTCGAATTGATCACAATTCTCTTTTCATGGTGTTTAAATGAACACGAGTTAGATCGGCCAAAGAGGGTTGAATCATGGTCATATAACCATGGTCTACCTAATATGATGCTACTAACCTCCATTGGAATCATGTCACACCATACCTTTTCTTGGTAGGATTGAACTTGGATTGGGACCTGGCATTGTAACCTAATAGGAATTGATGTAGCGTTAATCCAGAATACCTTATATGGGCTAGGATGTGGAACTGTGGATAAGCCTAAGCTCTTAACAGCATTAGTAGATATTGCATTCACACAACTCCCACTATCTATAATAATTTTACACACTTTATCTCCTAGCTTAATGAAGGTCTATATAATATTTGTCCTACGCTAGTCCTCATTCTTCTTAGTTTGAGCTAGAATACATCTAACTACACCTAGTAGGTCAGGTGACTCTATGGGCTCTTCATCATCTTCGTACTCTTCTACCAAGTCTTCCTCAGCTTCATAAATCTCCTCATCAAATTCTTCTATATTCTCTACACTCTCTTCCTCACATTCACCTATATGCAATGTTCGTATGAGATAGTCAGTAGCAAAATGACCCGTTTTACAGTACCTAAAATATACGGTATTTTGATTCCTATCTCTAGGGACCATGGGTGCCTTTCCTTTATCTTCCCTATAAACTAGTTGAGAACTAGGATTGGGTCAGCTTGGTGGAAATCAATTAGGGCTAGGTCTAGTTCCAGGGGTATTAAACCTATTTGACTCAGGTCTATAGGTAACAGGTCTTCTCTAAAAACGTTCACAATCCCTAACAATCTGGTAAGCCTGTTCCAAATCATTGACTTCCCTTAAGAATAACTCCCTCTGGATATCTTCATGTAAGCAAGCTCTAAACCTTGACAAAGTGACAGCGTCGAACTCGGCTATACTACACCTCATAACAAACTCATCAAATTTGGCAATATAATCACCTACTGATCTATTTTCTTGAGTTAATTTTTGCCATTAATCTAATAATTTTTGTTCATATGAGAATGGTAGGTATTTCTCCCTAAGCTTTACTTTCATGGCTTGCCATGTATTATAGGTAGGTCACCTCTCTGTCGGTTCAGTCATTCTAAATTTTTCCAGTACAATCTAGCCTGTCGACTACCCTAAGCTTGGCGAATTTGAACTTTCTCTCCTTCGACATTTCGTACCATTCAAAGTACTGGTCCATATCACTCTCCCAATATGTATAGACCATAGGATCTAAACTACCCTCAAAAGTAGGTGCATCTAATCGAATACTCCTAAGGATCCTTTCTTCCTGGTCATTCACATCAGGAGTTTGGCACCTAGGAATAGGATCTGGGATAACTTCCCTACGTTGGGCTCTTGGACCTAGGGGAATGGGTCTAGGTATCTCATAACTTTGACCTGGGGGAGTGGGTCTAGGGGTTTCGAACTTTGACCTGGGTGAATGGGTCTAGGTGTTTCAGGGTCTGATCGAGTTGCATGGGATTCCTCAATGTTACATATTCTCTCATCCATCTGGCCAAGCCTAGTAGAAAGTCGCCTAAATTGCTCAGTGAACCAAGCCTCCATGTTAGGGTCCATGGATGAATTGGGTTGGGTTTGATTAAGCTGATAGGGTGTACCTAATCTAGTTGTCATGCAATGCACACACAAGACTCGGACTAGGGTCTCCTAGACCTAGAGCTCATGTAGAATGGGTCTGCTAATTTACAACCAATTCAGTAATTATCCTGTTCACTGGCCAGGTAAGAGGTAGGATCGTGGGAGGCTCCCCCCGCTCTCGCAGGGTCCTAATTAAAAACCATGAGTCCGCTTAGGGTGTTTGCCTCTGGACCTCTAGCCTTAGACACCAGGTTCAAGTGTTAATCAAAGGATTGGGTACACTAGCTTTCACACAATACTTGAAACCCGACTATTGGTGTCCCTAGCTCACTAGAGCAAATTAACTCTAATTAATTTTAATTAGGCTGGGATCGATGCAAAGGTGGTGATTGTGGGCTAAGGAAGGGTGATGAAATCCCTCCCTTATGTAAATATTGTATACCCTTAAGATTAGGTTACTGGATGATGCAATCACACAAATATGAAACCCTAGATGCAATGAAACTAAAATAATTAAAAATAATAAAAATAATAATCAATTAATTTTTTTAATTAACTACAAATTAAGTTTATATTAGATTAATTTTATATTTTTGATCTCGAGATTTCACGTCCGGCCGTAGCTCATTACTTCCATGGGTCGTGACGGTATACTTGCGTATACCCACTCAGGAGGTATGATTTCCTTCCACCAGAAAATAGTAATAAAAAATTTATTTTTATCTGATTTTTTTGTGATTAGTAGAGGATTAATAGAGGATTAACATAAAATTTATTATTAATTTTTTAAGTTTTTTTAGGATGGTTTTCATGCAATTTAATTTTAGCCTAGTTTTAAGTACGCAGAAATTTCAGAACTAGTAGTTAAACCCTAGTTTAACCTTCGCTCTGATATCAAAGATGATGCTGGACAATAATTGTAGGATCGACATCCCTAACCAACATTTCAAAAGGTTCATACCTGTTGAAAGAGCAGAAGCAATCTCTCTTAAATGGGCACAGCAACCACGGGGTGCTCGAGTTGACTCCTCGCCGACCTCTACAAGAGCAACCCAGGATACTAAACTCGAGTCGGCTCGTGGGGCCAAGTACCGCAGGACCCAACCAAGAAAAGCTGACTTGGACCTAGACAAGACCCCAACTCACCAAGCTGGCACCGTATTGCACGGCCCAGACCTCCTCGAGGCGTGAGCTAGCACCTGACTTGTGCCTAGTCAACAATCCTCCCCAGCGAAATGACCGAGGTTTTCCCCCTACAGAGACTTAAACTCGAGGCCTTCACTCTGATACCAGTTGTAGGATCGATGCCCATAACCAACATTTCAAAAGGCCCGGACCCATTGAAAGAGTGGAAGCAATCTCTCATAAATGGGCATAGCAACCTCGAAGCACTCGAGTCGACTCCCTACCGACCCCCGCAAGAGCAACCCTGGGTACTAGACTCGAGTCGGCTCATGGGGCCGAGCACCGCAACACCCAACCAAGAGGAGCAGACCTAGACCTAGACAAGACCCTAACTCACCAAATTGGCACCGCATTGCACGACCCAGACTTCCGTAAGGCATGAGCTGGCACCTGACTGGCGCCTAGTCAACAATAATTAAAACTAAATTACTGTTAATAGGTCCTAATTATCAAAGAAAAATAGAGATTAATTTTTTTATATTTTTTTCAGATTTTTAAAAAGACTCAAAGGTAACAATAAACTAAACTAGTTCTATTTAACTACCCGCAAGTAAACCTAACAAGTAAGCAAGAAATTCAGGATTTGGTGGCTAAGAAACTATCGTAAACTAGGGTCTACTTTCAACTATTCAGAGATCAAAGAGAAGGGAAGAGGTTTTAAGTGTTACCAATGAAGAACCACCTCTCTGATGCAGATCTGACTGGACTTTTAAGATTCTGCGGCAGGGTTTCAAGATCTTGATCCTCGGGCTCTAATCTCCCGCGATGCTGGTTCCGAGGAAAGAACACCTAACTTTGATTCCATATCACCTGCAAACACTCAGCAAAGAAAGATCAAATTAGAAAGTAGTAAGGAAGGAAAGAATAATGGAAGAGAATGGTTAGAAGTGGTAGCTAGGATTTCTTGATTGCTGGATAGGTAGGGCCTCACACCCCACGATGCTCCGTAGAACAAAGAAAAGGGCCTCATACCCCGTGATGCATACAGCAAAGGAATTGGACAGAATAATGCCTTTATTGATGAATGAATAATAATAATACAAGGGGGGTAGATGGGATATTTATGGATTCTCAACCAGTGGTATAAGGGATACAAAGACTAGATTTGTTTTCTCTTGGACTACAACTCCTGGAATACTTGCTCTGGGTATCCTGGACTTTTGTCTCTGGGCTGATCTGAACCTCTCTCCAAGGTGGGCGATAACATGGGGCTCTCATCTCATTTGGGTGCCAAGATGAGAATAAGGTGAGTTATCATGATGTAAGGTCAAGATGGCTCCATCGCTTGACCTTGATTGCTGGACTTTGGAGTCTGGATGATATGGGCTCTTGCAAGCAAGTGGACTCTCCAGTCTGGATAGAAGAAGACTCAAGAGTTTTGGTGAGACTCTTGAGTTCTGGAAACTTAAGCAACTTGGAACCTGTTTGATCTAAACACTTGAAGCAAAACAACCTTCCAATCTTCTCCACTTTATTTGATTAGATAACATGAAACTCTTGGAAGTTGGCATTGGAAAACATGTTGGTCGACTCCTTGGATTGGCGTGAATTAATTTGAGATGAGAGGGCACCAAGGATGAGACTTCTCATTTACTTATCTTAAAAGGAGGGCGCCAATTATTTCTCATGTTGGCGTTAATTCCTTGCATATGGGCCAACCAAAGTGTAAGACATGGAGTGTGTTGTCCCAAAATAAAATGGCATGACATGTCCAAACATGACATGCGTTGATATACCCTGATGATGTGGCAGGTGATGTCCAAAAATCTTGAAAAGGTGGTGCCAAGTAGGTGTCATGTGGCACCAAGAACAAGCTGACTTGGTTGATATATGGGGTCACATGGGCCTTGACTTGAGTGCACATGTGATGTTGACTTGGATCCCGTCTTGTATTACAGGACTCAACTAATCACATGACTTAACTAATTACATGGACTCAATAATTAATCACATAGTTTAACTAACTAAATAACCAACCATACTTAATTAGGCTTATAAATAAAAATATAATTAAAGTTGGTAAAAATGGCTAACCCTAACTAAGCCAAAATGATAGAATTTAAGATAAAATATTTATATGGTAAAAGGGATTTGGGTTTAGGGCTTCATTCACAGATGATCCATAGGGATGTGGATTCAACCAGTTGATTTTTTCTGGTCTTGGTGCCCGCACCACCACGCGCCATGCATACTCCCACATACCCCTACGATAGTAGTCTACCATGGACTGTGTGGAACATGCAGGAAATGTGCGTTGACCTCATAAGTGATCCTATGGACCATGCGAAATGCCGATCCTGTGGACTGTGCACATGCACTATGCACTACAGGCTGGGTCGTGAGCTTGTGCGTGCCTGGACTGCGTGCATCGTGTGCGCGTGCTAGGCCGGGCCCCCTTTCATGCTCTGGACTGGATTTTAGATTTCTTTTCATGGATTTCATTTCAGTGGATCTCTTTCAGGCCGAATCGAAGTATATTTTTCAATAATGAAAGCTAACAACATTACATCAATTGGAAACATCCTGTTGCAATCCTCCCATAGCACGTTGGACAAGATAAATAGGCAAATGAGTTGGCACTCTCGGGCATTGCTCAATCTACGATGATGTTTAGGAATAATGGCCATTTCTTTCACTCAAGATTTCAGTGGACCTCGTTACCTATATTGTGTCATAAAATACCTACAGTTGTTATTTTCTCCATAAATAACTTAAAAACGTGTAGAGTATAACCCATGGAAATTGGCAAAATTAGCAAACCATATAGTGTTGGTGTGCTTAACTCACATCAAACCTACCACCTCCAGGTCCTCTCCACCCAAACCCTTAACACCCTCTTAAATGTATGTATGCATGTATATGTATTCATGTATGGTCATGCTGTAGACAGGAGATATATATACCTTCTTATCTTTCCAACATGGCTGATTGATGACTCCACCTTTTATAATCAGATTCTATTTTATTTTTTTCCTGATTTGAGATGGTGGAGGAGAGCCATCCAGTAGAACGAACTTGGGCCAGTCCAACATTTTGCTGTGCGTTACTCTCAAAAAAACATTTTGTCGTGCTACTGTGATTTTTGCGCTGGGAAAATTCCTGGTAGAACATAAAGTGTGTTTTGGGTTTGATTTTCCCTAGATGGGCAAATGGATATGTTTGGAATCATGGATTCATTTAATTAACTTTTTCCATGCATTGAACATGGTGTTTACATGAGATTTGTTGACAAATTGAATTTGATTACTCCAATTAGTGAGGAATTAATGATCTAAAACTAATTGCTTCATTCTCTCCAACAAACTTATTAGATAAATTTTAATGAAAAGGCCACAAGTACAAGTTCATTTCATATTTGATCAAGCACTAATAAGGATTGGAATTTTGGGGTCTATTAGATCAAGAGTTGTTAAATGGGCCTTGTTCAATTCAATAAAAATATGGAGATCAATTCAATGGGAAAAACCCATCATTTAATTTACAAGCACTAATATAGGTTGGAAAATGTTAAATAAAGAGCACGCACGTGCATGCACGCATATTAGGTGTAAAGAAAACACTTTACATCCACTACCAAATTTATGTCGTTAGACATTATGTTGTGGTAAAATGATATAGTATATTGATATAATTAGGATGACAATATTTAACTGATCTTTTATAAATAAATATTTTACACCTTCTCAATATTGTATCATATAGTTTAAATTTTCATTATTTTATTATCAACACTAATTTTTTGTCTTGTATGTAATATTTCATCACCTTTTATATATATATATATATATAGCTAACATGGAAAATTTGATCATTTGACATATATGTTAAAGGTTTCTAAATCACATGATTTTTTTTTGTATATAAATAATTTGGTAGATTACAATCAAATGTTTGAATTAAGAAGTGGAATTTATATTTCAACAAAAAGGATGAGTACTACACGTGTAAACCAACAGGTGATAACTGATATACGAAACAATGGTTACATTAACCTTATTCAACTAGGAGAATGCATGGGTGATCTACTAATTAATTAAGAAGACACTGCTGAGTACACTCATTTCAAAAAAAAGTATAATACCACTAAGACGATAGCCCGGTTGCCAACCAGTCGCTAGTTCGAGGAAGGATCCTCATGGTGACTCAATTAAATCCAGGATTTATCCTGGGATATTGTTGGTATGAGAGAGAGGTCAGGGTCTTTCATTTTATTCCCGTTATACTAGCCGACGTCTTAGAGATTTCAGGTTGACGTACTCATCATTAGATGGAGCAAGCTTGTATAAATCCTAACAGCTTGCATCGAACATCACCTAACGGGTTGGAGGCCTGCGGGATAACTACACCGGAATTTATTTTCTTTATCCTTTTTGCTTTATCAAAAAAAAAAAAAAAGGCACGATAGAAATTATCATATATTTTAGTGGAACATCAAATAATCATGTCGCCGATTTAAATAGTTCCGATAATTATTTTTCTTTTCATTTTTTATTTTTTATTTTTTATTTTTTTGTTCTTATCCGGCTACATGAAATTAAAGAGAGATACCTAACTCATGCTAGGTGCCTCTTCTCCCTTGACCAAGCTCAGACCAGTCAGGCTTTGAAACGATCGATGATTGGCAATGACTCGGTCACATGAACAATGAAGAGTTCCAAAATTTGGAATCTAGTTTTGAGAAAATGTTATGTATTTATCGTGCATAAGCCACATTTTTCTTTGTTCTCTCATTCATCACCTACCGGGTATCAAGGGTCAAAAGGTGGTTGCGAATCATTAATGCATAAATATTCTGAACGGTACATCTCGTAATGTTAAAAAAGCGACCCATGAAACGCAAGAAAATGAGGTTTGCATGAGGGAAAGCTAAGGTTTGGTCGAGCACGTAACGCAAGAAGGCGTTCGATCTCTGTCAACTTTGAAAGACGAGGCATCTCGTGGATGTGACATGGCAACTGGTGGTACTAGATGCTGTTCATATATAATATATAGGTGTCATACCAATTACAATTTAGAGTTGTAAAGGTGCAACCCATCACTGTAGATGTCCCTTCCAATTTGGATGGTGACACAGTGCAGCACGTATGGAACAGCTAGCTTTTGGAGGAAGAAAGCTGTTAGCCATTCCTTAACAAAATTAAGTGCCTTTCATCAAGATTAGATTAACCATCACTGCTTCTCAATCATCTGGGACATCGCCTATGGGTTCGGTTTGTATTTTTCATGGACAAGAATGACACGTCCTGTCTCACGACATCAACTTTTGGATACACTAAACGAGTCGCCAGCTACTATTTGCCACAATGATAAAGGCAAGGTTCTTATGCGGACCGATGGATCTCAGTTCTTAGTACTATTTTATCTTGGTTTGTATGTATTCACCCCTCCAATTAAACTACCGTAGCTGAGGAGAAAATTAAGATTCAGTCCCTTGATACACTACTATTTATATATGGACTTTGTTGACCAAAAATTTTATCCATCGTTTTTGATTTTGATGATCATTTTTATGAGTTCATGAGCTTCTCCAAAAGTAATGCATATAGTCACTGGTGGGTGGCGCGGGCGGTAGTGAGCTTTGCTCGCAAGTGGGAGGGTAGGGTTCGAGTCCGTGTGAATGCATTTTGATAAAAGAGTAGTCCAGAAATAAAATGATTGTAAAAGAATAAGAAATATATATGTAAAATCCCGTTCATTTTCCTGTAATTGGTGGCAGTCAGATTGACGTACTCATTTTCGGATGAGAAACGGCTGCGAAAATAATATGCATCATGTATCGAATTTTTTCTGACTGGAATGGAGATATATCTGTGTATCGATGAAGTATAATTCATTTAATCATTGAATATAAATTACCATTAAACATGAGATGCCAACGAAACAAAGATGCAAGTGTTAAGTTTTTTTTTTTTTTTTTTTTTAAATAAAATAAAAAAAATAAAAAAAAAAAAAAAAACCCATAAAGTGAAAGATGCAGTTATGATTGAGTTGATTAAAAAAGAACAAATAGCTAGACAATTGGTTAAACGACAAAATCGACGAAATACAAGTGGCTACTTTTTGACAAAGGGCTTTGGTAGTACAGATGGGTCCATTTGTTATGCAAATATTTATGCAAAGAAGTATAGAAAATAAGAGAAGAGAATCTGGAGTCCCCTTCGCCGGGCTGCCCTACAGTGTTTGATATGAGTGGTGAGGATCACATGGACAGAACTGACTGATAAATAAAGTACTTAAACTATATCATCAACAAATAAATTCAATTATAAACTGAGGTGCTGTAATCGTACCTAATGTAAGATTACCGGAGAGGGTGTTTTTTTTTTTTTTTTGTGGTAGCTAGTAAGAGGGGAGGATGCTTTCTTTAGACTTTATAGAAGAAGTTTTTTTTTTTTTGAAAAATTATTTACGAAGTGCTTTGTTAATTGTGGCATATGGGTGTGGGTGAAAGGTACCTAAAATCACTGCACGCTACAAACGGACAGGGTAGATGGGTGAGTCCCACACCAAGGTACGTAGTGCTCAACCAACGTGCCTATCAGTGAACTTTATGCGAGGAGTCTGGCAGAGCCGTACGGAAGGACAGCCTAACTTCGATCAAGCAAAGAGTCCAGTGGGCCCAAACAATTAATCAAGGATCTAACTAAACCAGGACCTGACACTGGGGCCGGATTCACTGCTCCGAGCCTTATTGAATGCAGTGTATTTTATGACCTGCGAAGATGGGTAAAATATTATGGTACCATCCGCATCAATATTATTTATTAAAAAAAATATATATAAAATATCAATCTTCGTATCTAAAATTATAATAATATTATTAATAAAGCAAAAATAGAAAAAAAATAAATAAAAAATATAATTAATAAGGCATGCGAGATTGCACTATAAAAAAAATTACAAAGATGATTTTACACTTTCATTCTATCCAAAAAAATTTAACAAAAAATCCAAAAATTTTACTTACAAGCTCTCAACTCTCAAAGAAGCATTTTGGATCCTCTACAGATCCTTCTAACCATCTCTTAGATCCTATGTCTGCTACTATTCTCAACCTTTGTTGAAGTAGAGGCCGAAGCATGTTCAAAACCACACCAAAATCAGCTTCTAAATCCTTGTACAAGTATTATTTGACCCCGTGGAAGCTGTTGGCTATCAGGTCTCAATCAAATGCATGAAAAACAATTGATCACATCTCAATCAAGGTCGAAAAGCGCCCATGGCCATCTGATCATGCTCAACAATCATGCTGGGTCGTCGGATAGCATACAACCTATTGTTTGCCCTTGTGAGCCATGGTAAATCATGATAAAAATAGCTATGCACTATGCCAACCATTCCATGGACCATGCCAGGCCATGGATTGCACGTAGACTGTGTGCTTGGGCCACATGCATGCATTTGTGCATGTGGGCTACACCGGTCTATGCCATGCACTTGCTTGGGCCATGACAGCTTGGGCTGCTCTTTGCATGGGTATGTGCACAAGTCTGCAAGCTTTGCATGCCTACGGGCTCCCTTTGCATGCTCCAGGCTTTCTTATGCACCTACAAGCACTCTGTTTTGAGTCTTCTTACCTAATTTCATTCCAGTGGACTGAATCGAAATATTTGTCTCAACAATCTCCACCTTAATTCTATATTTGGCTTCTATCTGACTTTAAGAACTTGTGATTACCACTCAGCCCTATATTCTAGGGCAAATACCTAATTGATTATGGATGGACAAATATGAGAGTTGAGCGAAGTTGCTTGATCATATCTACATCATATGCTATATTTATCGTCTTTCCAAGTCTCTCATCTCGTACCCGATCCACCTGCATCTGAAACTCTACCTTGCATCGAGCTCTACCTTGCACCAAGGACTCCATCTCGTGCTGAATTATTTGTTAGGAAGTAGTGTCCTCCATGTTTGTCCTCCTTCATAATGATCCTATTACCATGGTAACCTTCGGGATTTCATTACTAGCCTTCATGTGTAGCCTTTTGAATCTAGTTTACTCAATGAAATTAGATTCTTGCTAAAAATAGGTATATATCAGATCTTGTCCAGTTTCTTCGATATTGCATCATGAAACTTTAAGCTGATTGCCTCTTCACCCTTGATTGTACAGCTCGATCTATTTGGTAGGTGGACAATATCCTCTCTACTCTTTAGAGCATTGAATTGCTCCTCTTTGCAATATACATGATGAGACTATATAGAATTTAGAATCTACTACTAGAAAGAAAGAGATACCTTATTAGATACTATAAGCACTTCACTATATCCATCATTGTTGCAACCATCAACCATTGTCATAGTAGCTTCGTTTAATCATTGAGTTGCGGGCAATTTTTGACACAATGCGCTAACTTTTCAAATCGATAGCACTTGAACTTACTAATGTCCTTTGACTTGGACCTGGATCGCTTGCCATGCGATTCTCTGCTACTCCATCCTCTACTGCTAGCTCCTCTAGAGACTATAAAAGGTGAGTTTCTGTTTGAAATTGAAGCTTGGTTCTCTATCTAAGAACCTCATTCCAAAGAAGCGATGAAATGGCCTTCTCTATCTTGATGGTACTCTTTTCTACTAGAAAAATAGTCACCAAGGACTTGAATAAGCGCAGTAGTGGTGATGGCAAGATCAATGACCTAATCTTTTCTTCAACCTTCTCATCTACATTGAAAAGACCGATAAGGATCCTTTGAGAATTGCTTAGCTATTTTTGTATGCTCTGTCCTTCACTCATCCATAGTTGATAGAACTTTTTTTTAAAGAAAGAGCATATTAATGAAAGATATTGCTATGTATAATTTCTTGTGCTTTGTCCATATTACTATCAGAAAAGTCTCGCTCGGTACATGGATCACCACATCATCTACTAAAGACAAGTTAATCATATTCACCACCTACATCTTAAGCCATTTCCAAATCTTGTCTTCTGTGGTGGCCGACCTCTCCTCATATATGAGAGCATTAATAAATTCCTACTGGATGAGTAAATCTTTCACCCTCGCTTGCTAGAGAGAGAAGTTGTTTTTCCTATCAAACTGGTTGATGTCAACTTTGATTATACCTGTCTTCTCCATCTTCTTCAATCTCGATCAACACAACAATCTAGACAACTGGGACTCTAATACTAGTTATTGTGGTACCATTTGTACTGATACCATTTATTGAGAAATTTTTCATACAGAATACGAATCTCCATGTCCAAGATCACGATATTGTTGTTGATGTTGCAAAAAAAAAAGAAGAAAAAATAAAATAGAAAACACAATTAATAAGACATGCAAGGTTTTATTATGATAAAAAATTACAAAGAAGATCTTACACTCTCATGCTGTTTAAAAAACTCAACAAGAAATCTAAAAGTTCTTCTTACAAGCTCTCAATTCTTAAGAAAGCCCTTTGGATCTTCTGCAGATCCTTCTCACCACCCCTTGAATCCTTTGTATGCTATTGTTCTTGGCCTCTGTTGCAATAGGGGCCAAAGCAGGTCCAAAATCATATCAAAATCAGCTTCCAAATCCTTGTACAAGTGTTTTTTGACCCCCTGGAAGATGCTGGCCATCAAATCTCAATCAAATGCATGAAAATCCATTGATCACGTCCCAATCAAAGTTGGAAAGCACCCGTGGCTATCCGATTGCACCTGACGATCATGCTGGACCATCGGATCACGCATAGCCGAGCATCTACCCCTGTGAGCCATGGTAGACCATGATAACAATAGCGAAGGACAATCCCAACCATTCCATGGACCGCACCAGGCCATGGATTGTGTATAGATCGTGTGCCTGGGCCACTCGCGTGCGTCCACGCACATGGGCCATGCCAGTCTAAGCCATGCTCCCACCTGGGTCGTGCTCTATGCAGTTCTACTGGCTCTGCATGCCTGCAGCCCCCCTTTTCGTACTCCAGACCTTCCTACGTGCCTGCAAGAACTTTGTTTCGAGTCTTCTTACTTGGATTTCGGTCCAGTGGACCAAATCAAGGTAGTTTTCTTAATAAAGATATAAGTGAGATGAGCTTTGGCATGATAATAAGATTGCCCTATTATGATCCGGAGGTTATTGATTTGAAAGGTAGAAATTGCTTCTTTGCATATGATGGAAAGTGTAAGATATGGACCTTGGGCCATAGTCGGCAGGCCCAGCCGGCTTCGACCCAGTCCGAAAAAAAAAAGTGGAAGATTGGGCGGACGGGGAAGGAGGTCGTGGAACAGGGGAGGCTTCTTCTCCCTTATCCGGCCGGAGTCTTCACCGCGGATCTCGGTGGAGGAGTCGTGAGGGGAGAGGGAGGAGGTCAATGATGAGTCTGAGAGAGTTGGGACTTCGGTTGAGCAGTTTTCCTTCCTTAAATGTCACGAAGATCATCGATGGATTTTTTTTTATATTCTCCGCGGCGTCGCCAAACCGAGCCTATTGAGTCTTCTTCCCCACATCCCTTTCCTCTCTAGCGAGCATCCAACAATCCATCGAGGTCGGTGAGTTCTTTTATTTTGTTTAGAGGGAATTAATCTAGATTTTTTTTGGGTTGGCTTTCGGTTTGGAGTTGGGGCTATGGATTTCCGGGAGGCTGTGCCGCCATCCGTCTCCGTTCATTGAAGTCTTCCGGTGACCTCCTCCCGTTGGCCACTGCCGGCGACCATGGGAGGCCGGCTTAGTTGAGTCGGGGAAAGCAACAGGGGGGGTTCAGAAAAAAGAAAGAAGGAAAGAAAGAAGAAAGAAAGAAGGGAGGAAAGAGAAGAAAAAAAGGGGGGGAGGGGGTTCTGTACGGTCCAGAAAAAAAAAAAAGACAAGGAAAGCAAAAAAAAAAATGAGGAGAGAGAAAGTGGAGAGAGAAAATGAGGAGAGAAAAGGAGGAGAGAGAAAGTGGAGAGAGAAAATGAGGAGAAAGAAGGTGGAGAGAGAAAGTGGAGAGAGAAGAAGAGGAAAGAGAGGGAGAAAATAAATTTAAAATAATAGTATATTATTATAGGAGAGAGATTTGGAGGGATTTCCTTTCTTGGAATTCGTGAAACTGGGGTGTGGTTTGAATAATTTTATTTATTATTATAGGAGATCAACCTTCTGAGCAGAAGGGATTTGGACGAATTTCGGGTATAGATTGATACCGGATATCTGGGATTAGCGATTGAAGGTAAGGATTCTGGACGTGATCACCAGTCTATATATTATTTTACAAGGCATGATTTTGATCTGAGTACATGAGCATTGGCATGCATGATTTATTGTTGCATGGTATAGTTGAGTTTTTATGAAGAACAATATGACTATGGTTATTATTATTTTATATTTCTGGATATTGTGTTTATCGGACAAAAAATTATTTTTGATGAATTGGACCGTGATACCGGTCATCGAAAGATTTGAGATTTCAAGTTTAATATCGTTATACGATTTGATAAGATGATGTAGATGGTTAAAGTGATAACAGTGTTTGGACTAGCCATGGATCTGAAGTTATCAGAGCCACGGGTTTCGTACGAAGAATAGCCGGCCATGGGCGTTTAAAACATGGGACAGTCAGAGTCACGGGCTTTGTACGTGAGCTAGCCTGGCCACGGGCTTAGAATACATGGTTGATAGTGTGGTTGCCAGTCATGGGTATCGCATGACAATGGCTAGCCCAGAACCCTAAAGAAGAAGAAAAGTTAATCAAAACATATAAAGAAAATATAATATTATGAAAGGTTTTGATATACTTGATATGTGATTGGTTTTGGTTGCGTGACCGAAGAATTTATCATTTTCCATTATATAATTATGATCTTGCTGCTTTCAGTTTTTATATTAATACTGGAGTGATTGTGAGGGAACCTTACTGGGCTGTAGAGCTCACAACTCTACTTTCTTTTTTCTCAGAGTCGTGCAGATGTTCGGGCTTGATGATGAATGAGATTTTTTTGAGGTAAGTAACTCTTGTATACCTAGACCTTGCATGATCTCTAGGATAAAATCTAGGATTTGTGCGGCCTGTCGCGTAGCCGATTTCGGAGTTAGATTCGGGACGTGACAGAAGGACGGCATACATTTGACCCTACCCTTTGAAGTCCATGCGATGTCGCCACCCCGTGTCTTAGAACCACATACAAGTATTTAAGAACTTTAGATCATAATCTCCAGTATCTCATCCCTATGTCCAGAAAACCTTCTCATCCCACTTCTTTCCATTCCGATTCTCCTTCTTCTTTAGTAGGTTGAACTTTACTAGACTTCCACCATTGCGACCTTGCTAGACTAAATCTTGCCAAATATATTATAATTTATGACCTATAGAGACGGATAGAGGTGAAAATAAGGCCTGGCATAATGATAAGATTACTCCATCGTGACTTGAAAGTTAAGACTCAAAAGTCTTTCCATTCCACTTCTTTCCATCCTCATTCACCTTATTCCTCTCTACATTGAGTTGTACTAGGCTTCCAGAATTGTGACCTACTAAAAAACCCTTCCGACACTTCCACTATGACCTTACTAGATTTCACTAGATTACTCCATTAATGTGACGTGGAGTTCAAAGGTTCAAAGCATGAAAACAACTTCTCCATACATGAAAATAAGATCGTATATAACTAACCCTCTTAGGATCACACAATGGTGCTAGTCTATATACTAGGTCACCCTTTAATTCTTCGGTGCTCCTTTCAAGTCCTCACTAACATCACATATTTTTCCCTCACTCTTGTTTCACCGTCTATCCCTCATTGATGCCGTATTGGAGATCTACTAAATTCTCATCCACTTCAGACAATCTCTCTCGTACTCTCGGGGCTTGTCGATCCAAAATCTTTCCATTTTTACTTTTCTCTTCTAACAACAACCTTGAATGCAGATTGGAATGGACTTGGAGCAGAACTCAAACTTAGGCGTAACAATATCGTTTAAAATTATTGCCGCAATTCCCTGGATACGATTCATCGATCAAAGGCCGGACATTGGATGTTGGGCTTTTTGCGTCAAGAAGTTGGATTGCGACCTTTATGCATGATTCCAGATTGACATTTAATTAGAGACTAGTGCACAAAGCCCAGGCCAGTTCTTGAATGAAAATTGTCTCTGGTGGAGGTCTTAAGTTGGCAAATAAGTGTTAACGAGTCTTTAGTCTTTTAGTCTATTCATCTAGGTGTGATTTGATTATTTAGCCCCTTATGGTCCATTAACCAAATGTATCTGATACAATAGACTTGATAAAATTATTCTAATTCTAAAAATGTTAAGGAATGACTTAGGGAAGTGATTGCCACACTTATCACTAACCAGTTAAATTACACATGCATCCAAATGCACATGATGCTTTTCATGAACAAGATAGAGTACTTTATTGCACAATAAACAATTCTTTTTCATTATAGTATATATATCATCATTCATTTATAAGAATTAAAATAGCTAACATGATGCATGCTTCTTTTCTTTCTCTTATTTGGTGCTAATTTGGAGCTAGCCTTTGTAACTTTTGAATTGAATGTCGACTTTGACATCATTCATAAATTTTCTCTTCGCTTGGTATAAATATCCACCATTAACTTGTAAAAACTATTCTTGTGTTAATATCTCTTAAATTTTTAGTCATAGACATTACACTGCATATCAACACCTACTTTTATCAAGAGGATATCAGAATCACAATTCTTTTCTTTTATCTGAATTAATAAAGCCATCCACCATGAAGTTTAGTCACCTTAGCTTTCTTCATGGTGATTATGTTGAAGTTAACGTGGCCTCCACCGAATGGCATCCCAATAGGAGGGTTCACAAGGCTATCATTTCTTATAAATCAAGCTAATTAAGGACTGCAACTGCTTGAAAGACAGTGAAAGGAATCAAACACCAAGCATGTTACCTAGCTTTTTTTGAAAAGCACAATGAAATATTGATCAGATTACTATATATAAAAAAAGTTGAAACAACATCATGGTAAGAAAAAGAGAACTATGTGAAATTATCGTAACATGAGCAACGAACTGGTGCGGGCACCAGACTCAGAAGAAGACTTCAGGGCTCCATCTGGATTTCTGATTGACCTTACCCGAAGAATTAGGGTTTTCTGGTTTTGTAATAAGGGTTGACTTGGTCAACTCAATTTTAGTCTTGAGTCTGTAATTTAAATTTTATTGAGTCATGTTGACTCAGTACAAGTCCTAATAGTGGCCTAGATCTTCTCCAGGTTGGTGCCACCTTTTTTAAGTCAAGGTCCAGGGTGCCACATTTTTCTCCCAGGCTCAAGTAAGTGGGCGCCACACTCCCAGCCACAGGCCAGAGTCCAGGGGGCGCCACATCTCCATCCCAGTGTCTTGGTCCCCACACCCAAGGGAGCAAGAATTTTTCTTGAAGCCAAAATCAAGGAGGCGCCCCATATATACCTTAAAAGGCCAAGCTAAAGGAGGAAAGAGGCATTTCTTGGGGATCACTTCAAGGGGGTGCCCAATCCATGCCTAAAAAGACCAAAGCAAAGTTGAGAAGAGCCATGACTTGGGGAGAAAGAAAAGGAGGTGTCCAAAAGAGTTGAGCCATGAAAGGAAGAAGCCAAAACTTGGGGAGCAAAACTAGGAGGCGCCCAAATACTTCCAAATAAAACCAAGCATGGAAGGAAAAAAAAATTTTCTTGAAGAGCAAGGCTAGGAGGCGCCACCTACTTACCATTTGGAGCCGCCAATCAACACTTATGGAAGCTCTTGGCCGGCCATATGAGAAGGATTTGATTCTACAAGCCTAATTTGAGGATCCATCCTATTAGTCCCACATGGGAAGATGTAAAACCCTGACCTCTTGTAAAGATCTATAAAATAAACCCCTCTTGTAAGTTTTAAAGGACAATGATGAATGAAATCAATTTCTGTGTGAGCAACTTTGTGTTTCTCTCTTCCGCACTTATATTCAGGTGTTGAGCTCCATGAGAGAGTAAATCCGGGTTCCTTAGGAACCTTGAAGAGGTGTGAGATCTCCAACCCCAAAACCCTAGGTTAGCCACTTCACTTCCAAACCCTAGCCGCCCATCATCTACTTCATTCCACCAAACCCTAACCTACCCCATTTTCTCACGGCCCCTCTCTTCCAAGTAGAGGCCGACCACCAGCATCCAGGTCCAGTTCGGCTACTTCGAATACAGAGCAAATTCCAGAGGAAGTCAGATCAGCATCCAGGAGAATCAGAATTTCATCAACATCAACTTTCAAGTTCTTCTCTTTGGTAAATCCTTCCTTGAGTATCTGGTTCCATAACTTGTTCTTCTTCTTTCCCAGATCTTGAGTTCAGGAGAAGCCAACTCTGTCAAAGGACCAGTATTGGAGGATCCATTGCGAAGATATCCGAATCCGAGGATCCAATAATCTGCTCAAGAGAGTCCTTCCACTAAACTCTGTGAAGATCACTATCTGGTCCATAACCCTTCTATTCTCTTTACTTCTGTCCTGTTGAAAGTTCAGAGCGAAACCCTAGGTCTGGGAATTTCTCAACCCCAAGCGATCCTTTACTTCTGAACTACTCTGATAATCTAGTTTCTTTAAATTGTGCTTTCAATTATTATATAGTTTCTTTCAATTTAGTTTAACTTTCCTTTGAGTCAAAGCCGACTTCTGAAAGTATTAAAAATAATAATAATAATAATCTTAATTCACTTCTGCATCGCATAGTCTTCTTTTGTTCTGCATCATTTTGGTATCAGAGCTTTCGTTCTGCATCATTTTGGTATCAGAGCTTTCGTTCTGCATCATTTTGGTATCAGAGCCCTGTCTAGGGTTCTTGCTTGTTTGATTATTTTTTCGTTCCTTTTTACTTTTGCTGCCTGGAGTAGACTCCCCTGGCCGTCCAGTCCTAGGAACAAGCGAGACGCAAGCCTCCTCCTCCTATTCTACGGGGGTTCCTAGGGCGTGTAGGGGTGCTGCTGGGTTATAACTCCTAGGTAGGGATTGTAAACAGGACACACGTTCTGTTTTCTGTCGGTAACTACCCTGTTATCTGAATTATTTCTTCCTACAGAAAAATCCAAATTAAGTAATTCTTATTTTGCTAGAACCAGTATAATTGAAAGTAAATTACATAAAATCTTCACAATTTATTAATTTCTGTAGATTTTCTGAGATCAATTTTATTGCTGTTCTATTTTTTTTTTATTTTCTGCAAGCTATTTTTATTTGAGTGTGCATAAATTGAATCTATCTTAAGGGCACCGAAGTTGCAACATAAGGGAAGGATTGAGACCCTCTCCTTAGCCCAAAACCACCTCCCGTACATTCGAACCTAAGCCTTAATCTTAAAATTAATTAGACTTAATTTGCCCTAGTGGGCTAGGGACACCAACTAGTCGGGTCTAGGCTAGTATTGAGTCAGTTTGTCTAGTTACTCTGTGTGTGCTTTGTACTCAGTGTCTAGAACGGTGGTTCATGGATTCTATCCCGAAGGGCTTGTGTGCTAGTCCGCCTACCTGGCCAGTCACTGATTGGTGTCTAGGAATGGCAATTAGGGACCTAACACTCCCCTTACACCTGCCTGGCTGAGTCCCGAGTTACTACAGGCTAGCTTGCCACTCTGATTGGGCATCTAGTTTGGGCTCTAGGTCTAGTTAGCCCGTAGTCGTTTCAGTCGAGTCTCATTTGGTGTGCTTGCTTGCATCATCATGTCCACCCAGAATGGAGTACCCTACCAACCTGGTCAAACCCAACCTGATTTAGAGGCCATGATTAGAACTCTTACCGAAAGTATGACCAAATTGAGTCAGGATATGAATGAGGGTTTTGCCCAGTTTAGAGACCGAGCCTAGGGACTTGAGAAATGTAGACATCAAAATTGGACCCCTGATCCAAAATTTAATAGGCCCCAACCTCACCCATGCCAGGAGCCTAGGAGGACCTTATACCGTGATCCCGAGCATAACCCTAGGAGCCTATATCCATACTTGGTTGACTCAGAAAAGGGACCCGTTAGGAACACCGAACCTTATGCACCAACTTTTGATGGAAGACAAGAGACATATATTAAGTGGGAAGAACAAATGGATTGGTATTTTGAGTGCACTAACATATCGGAATTAGGACAAGTTAGGTTGGCCAAAACCAAGTTCACCAAACATGCTAGGTCGCATTGGTATGCTATTGAGCGTGAGTGTTATCAAAGAAAAGAGGAAATATATACTTGGAGATATATGAGAAGTAAGTTGAGAAATAGGTACCTAGGTAGATCCTATGAGAAAAGACTTTTAGACCAATGGTACCAATTACGACAAGATAATAGGCCTGTGTCTAAATATATCGAGGACTTCCAGTGGTATGACATGAAATGCAATACCATTGAGACCGAAGCTCAGATCACATCGAGGTTTAGGGTTGGGTTACACCCAGACATTTATAGGAATCTATGCCTTGAAAAGACCAATAAGTTAGACCGAGCCTACCAAGAAGCCCAAGACTATGAGTGGTCTTTAAGATATAACCAATTAAGTACTTTGGACTTAAAGCCAACCTCTACCAACTTGAGTCAAGTTCCGATTGATCCGACACCCGTAGTGAACCAGACTTTTGTTTGTCAATTCCCACTTGTGTCACCTCTTGACCAGAAGGATAACACTGAGAAGGAGTTAGGCATGGCCATCCCAAAATTAGTTGACCTGACCAGAGCCGTACTTAAAGAAGAATCAAAGGAGAATAGATTAGAACCTTTTAGTGAGATTGAGGAAGAAATATATGAGCCTGACATAAGTTTGATAGATGAATATGAAGAAGAAGAATTTGAGGATATCTCTCCCGATAATTCAATTAACCAACTCCTACCTGATGGGGTTATTGAGGGGACCCCTGCCACTCAAGGAATTCAGGAGCTAACCCTAAGAGAAGACCCTTTTGAGGAAGTTCAGGAAGAGGAAATTGCTCCCAATGAGAGTTTAAGTGAGAATACCCCTGAACTCATTGAGGAATCCAAAGAAGACACCCCTGAGTCAAATCTGGTAGAGAAGTGTGAAGAAGGAAGGGGTTCACAAGTATTGCCCATTGAGAAGGTCCAAGAACAAGAAAAAGACAGTAGCTTAGAAGACTTTCTAGATAAACATTCCAAAGACCTTCCTGATAACCTTCCACCTTCTAGGAGCACCCAGCCTACCCTAGAACTTGCACTTGTAGACCCTCCTAGAGAAAATCATGAGGTTTGGATGAGTGCACCTATAGAACAATGTCCTCATTTTAAGGTCGTCCTGAATAACCAAGGTATATTTCTTGTTTCCTATAAGCCACCTCAAAACTCTGATTCTTATTTCCTACCCTTCCCTGAATCTTCTCATGTTTCTAAAGCTATGGGATTACACTTTACTGAGATTTCTAGGTTGCAAGACTCCTTAGAACCTATTAGGTTTGCCACCTACTTCTGGAAGACCTTGTGGCACCTACTAGGCACCCATGATAAGTCTTCATGCTCTGCATGCCATCCTCCGACCCAAGGTCAAACCTAGAGAGACTTAGTTTGTTAGGTTTAGACCTAGGGTTCCTTTAAATAAAGTCCATTCTTTAGGAATGCGTCGTCAATCGAGTTTAGGACATTGACTCAGATTTTGGTTTGATTAAGAGCATCAGGAATTGGGATTTGTATTTTGTCCAGGGCTGAGATTGCATTCAATGTTTCGATCAATAGGTCTATAGGCTAGAGTCCCTTTGAAATTGTTCATGGATACAAGCCTCACACACCACTTGATCTGATTTCACTATTAGCCCACACACACAAGTCTCTTGATGCACTTGCATAGCATGTAAAGGACTTGCATAAAGAAACTCATGCCAAAATAACTTTAAGTAATGAAACTTATAAGAAGTTGGCTGATTCTCAAAGACAAGTCAAAACTTTTATTGAGAGAGACTATGTAATGATTAGATTAAGGCCTGAGCGGTTTTTTCCTGGAATCGTTAGAAAGTTACATGCTAAAGAAGCTGGACCATTTAGAGTAGTGAAGAGAGTAGGATCCAATGCCTATGTGCTCGAGTTGCCTCCAGAACTAGGCAATAGCTCTACTTTCAACATTACAGACTTAGTAGAGTATAGGGAGCCAGCTGTGATTCCTAGTAAGCCTTTGAAACCTAATCCTGTTATTGAGAGTGATCCCGACCCTGTGTGTCCACCAACAAACTGGCCTGTGAGGAAAGAGCAGATTGAAAAGATCCTGGATGATCAGGTTATCTCTACTCGTAATCAAGGATACCAAAGATACCTGGTCCGCTGGCAAGGAAGGCCAGATTCTGATGACTCTTGGATCTCCCGAGAAGAATTACAAGAATTGGACCCAGACCTCTTAGAGAGATACCAGAGCCAACTTGATCCATACTCGATAGGGTCGAGTTCCTCCCACCCCGGGAGAATTGGTGCGGGCACCAGACTCAGAAGAAGACTTCAGGGCTCCATCTGGATCTCTGATTGACCTTACCCGAAGAATTAGGGTTTTCTGGTTTTGTAATAAGGGTTGACTTGGTCAACTCAATTTTAGTCTTGAGTCTGTAATTTAAATTTTGTTGAGTCATGTTGACTCAGTACAAGTCCTAGTAGTGGCCTAGGTCTTCTCTAGGTTGGTGCCACCTTTTTCAAGTCAAGGTCCAGGGTGCCACATTTTTCTCCCAGGCTCAAGTAAGTGGGCGCCACACTCCTAGCCACACGCCAGAGTCCAGGGGGCGCCATATCTCCATCCCAGTGTCTTGGTCCCCACACCCAAGGGAGCAAGAATTTTTCTTGAAGCCAAAATCAAGGAGGCGCCCCATATATACCTTAAAAGGCCAAGTTAAAGGAGGAAAGAGGCATTTCTTGGGGATCACTTCAAGGGGGCGCCCAATCCATGCCTAAAAAGACCAAAGCAAAGTTGGGAAGAGCCATGACTTGGGGAGAAAGAAAATGAGGTGTCCAAAAGAGTTGAGCCATGAAAGGAAGAAGCCAAAACTTGGGGAGCAAAACTAGGAGGCGCCCAAATACTTCCAAATAAAATCAAGCATGGAAGGAAAAAAATTTTTTTTTGAAGAGCAAGGCTAGGAGTCGCCACCTACTTACCATTTGGAGCCGCCAATCAACACTTATGGAAGCTCTTGGCCGGCCATATGAGAAGGATTTGATTCTATAAGCCTAATTTGAGGATCCATCCTATTAGTCCCACATGGAAAGATGTAAAACCCTGACCTCTTGTAAAGATCTATAAAATAAACCCCTCTTGTAAGTTTTAAAGGACAATGATGAATGAAATCAATTTCTGTGTGAGCAACTTTGTGTTTCTCTCTTCTGCACTAGTATTCAGGTGTTTAGCTCCGTGAGGGAGTAAATCCGGGTTCCTTAGGAACCTTGAGGAGGTGTGAGATCTCCAACCCCAAAACCCTAGGTTAGCCACTTCACTTCCAAACCCTAGCCGCCCATCATCTACTTCATTCCACCAAACCCTAACCTACCCCATTTTCTCACGGCCCCTCTCTTCCAAGTAGAGGCCGACCACCAGCATCCAGGTCCAGTTCGGCTACTTCGAATACAGAGCAAATTCCAGAGGAAGTCAGATCAGCATCCAAGAGAATCAGAATTTCATCAACATCAACTTTCAAGTTCTTCTCTTTGGTAAATCCTTCCTTGAGTATCTGGTTCCATAACTTGTTCTTCTTCTTTCCCAGATCTTGAGTTTAGGAGAAGCCAACTCTGCCAAAGGACCAGTATTGGAGGATCCATTGCGAAGATATCCGAATCCGAGGATCCAACAATCTGCTCAAGAGAGTCTTCCACTAAACTCTGTGAAGATCACTGTCTGGTCCATAACCCTTCTCTTCTCTTTACTTCTGTCCTGTTGAAAGTTCAGAGTGAAATCCTAGGTCTGGGAGTTTCTCAACCCCCAGCGATCCTTTACTTTTGAACTACTCTGATAATCTAGTTTCTTTAAATTGTGCTTTCAATTATTACATAGTTTCTTTCAATTTAGTTTAACTTTCCTTTGAGTCAAAGCCGACTTCTGAAAGTATTAAAAAAAAAAAAAATCTTAATTCACTTCCGCATCGCATAGTCTTCTTTCGTTCTGAATCATTTTTGGTATCAGAGCTTTCGTTCTACATCACGAGCCCTCCTACTGGATTCGAAGATAGATATAATAGTCCATGTTCCTAGTTAATTAGTCCCACTAAAGGTGAGTGAAGTGAGAACTCACTCACTTCACTAAGATGGTGGGCCAGCTTTCCATCTTAAGAAAGATTTTATATTTGATCTCTAAGGACTATTAAGCTTCCACCCCGTGAAGGACCCCGAGATGGTGGGCCAGCTGTAGGATTTCTATGTTGGATTGGGCTCTCTCACAGTAGAGTGATGGCTAAGAATCTCAAAGGAAAATCTCATCATGATGGTGCCAGAGTTATGATGGGGCATATATGATCAGATTAATAAGATGAAGATTTAGAATAATTCAACTTTGCCTTGAATTGAGATTTGTTTCTTTCATGAATTGATGTGAGAGAGCATTATATGATGGCTATATATCTTATAGTTCGGTGATATATTAAAAGTATGGCAAGGCCTCTTAAGTGCTTCATTTGCTTTATGATGAGTTATATGATTTTTCAGGAACCTATTTGTACTATAATTGTATGCTCAACAAGCATGTTTTGAGGATAGAAATGTTTTGAAAACTTAATAGGTAGATTATGGGCGAAGGAAATTTGAATAGGAAAGGAGGGGCATAGAAAGTTAATTAGTATGCACATTGACATATTTAAATAGATTTTTAAGATGGCACAACTATAATTAAATGTATTATCAATCATCTTTCTAAATTTGCTTTCCAAAATTTTCCCTCTTCATCTCAAGTACCAAATCATTCATGTATTTCGCTCATTCTTTATATGAATGGTAAATGTTCATTCGACTGTCATATGGATGATAAATATTAAAATTCATAATATCAAAAAAAAGCTTGTGAATAATCTATGTTAAAAGATACAGGTTATTGTACAAATCTTAAACTCTAATCAGATATGAACATAACATTATAGATAATTAGGGCATTGCTCTTCAATATTGTGCCTAACACATTCTTAGATAGGAGCCTTGTCATTTATAGACTTATTTTAATTGGGATATATAATAGATATGTAATACAAGTAAGCATGCATTCACAGAGAGAGAGAGAGAGAGAGAGAGAGAGAGAGAGAGAGAGAGAGAGAGAGAGAGAGAGAGAGAGATTTGACCATATAATACAAATGTAGCTTTACATGATAATTGTTTTTGAAGGAGACTACCAGAATTCTAATCACTTAAAATAACAGAGTAGAATAATTAAATAACTAAGGTAATACATAAATATGGAGATGTATCTAAAAAAAAAAAAAATTCTATCTTCTAACTTAAACTACCAGGATTGGAGTCCATGTATCTTCACCCTTCACTTCTTCAACTATATTAACATATTTCATAACACTACAACTTCTTGAGCAAAGAATTATTTGATGTATTTTCCAATCTTGACTTTCATATATACACCTTACAACAAATATATTCTATAATGACTCTTCAATATAAACTTGGTCAAGTACAAAATATTTTGTGTATTGTCATGTTTCAATACCTATTTGGTTAGGTAAATCATAAATATAGACCACAATCTAATTCAAATTGATTTTTGTGAGCCTTGCCTAGGCTATATATATATATATATATATATATATATATATATATATATATAAAATTAAACATATGATGCATATATATATATATATATATATATATATATATATATATATATATATATATATATGATTACAAACCCCATATATGATATTTAATCCATTTTTATTCTATTATTTTTGAAGAGATGCTCATCTATAGGGATATAGCACACTTTTATGGATGTACCATAACCATGTAACCTTATCCTCTTTATTTAGGTTCGGGTTTGTGGATCCTCATTCTCTAAAAACTTTATTCAACAAAACCTCTAATCTTAAATAAAGGATGTCCAAGAATTCTTGCATATTATATTTTGATCTATTTCATTGATTGGCATTTCTTTTAACAATTACCTATCAAACTTATGATAACCCTACACCTTTCTCATCCGGGGTTGGGATTGACCATAGTAATTATATGATGCAATATTTTGGAGGAGATTCTAAAAGTATCTTTTAATCATCTAGTTAATTTCACCTCTTCTAATCATTAAATGAGCTTACTAGGATTTGGAATTAATAGGTGGTGAAGTATAATTGATGAAAAGTAAAGGTTAACTTAGGCTAGGATGACATATTTTATGGCTTTGTGATCATTTAGGCATAAGAAATTATCTAAGGCTTGCTTGGAGATCTCCACAATGTATAACAAAATAGGAAAAAAATCATATTACATTAGAGTATATCAAGGATGGATTCATTAACTAATTTATTTAAAACAACCATAACTAGTGGGGGACTTCCTTGAGGAGAGTCACAAAATGATCAAAAGAGGTTTAGAGTCACCACTATTGCTGCACCTCTCCAACCTAGACAAGTTTAATGTGATGAGATGGCAGTAGGCTTTAGAGGATTTAGAAGTCTTTTAGAGAAGTAGCCAATAATTTTCAGTAAAGACTTGAGCAGCACCCGGACTTACAAAAGAAGTCCTTGATATTGGAGAAATTGATAGGATCTCTTCAACGAGAGACCCTTCAATGCTTAAGTCAATTTAGATAGGAAGAATAGTGAGAAGAAAATGGAGAGAGTATGTGAGTGTGTATCAGAAGTCCTCTAGAGTTTCCATCGATCCCCTATTTATAAAAATTTAAAATCGAGTTAGACGGTTATAACCATTTATAAGGTGGTTATACCATTAAGAAAGTTATTAAATCGGTTAGATCATTAAGAGGTCAGTTTATGAAGTGGTTTGTTAAGTGGTTCATTATACTTCTTGATAACTACTTTACAAACCTTGTCGTAATGGTTCTAAAAATTTTAAAATATATGCTTCATATTAAATAATGTTATGGATCTTTGTACCTGGCTTAGGTAAGTGGTTGATACCTATTCGATGAATAGTTGAGTAATCTATGTTTCAAATAAGTAATCGATTCCTGGCTACTAGGTATCCTGTAAATCAAATAAGTGATTGGTTCCTGGTCATCTAGCATCCTATGTCCTAAATAAGTGATCAGCTCCTGGCCATCAGGCACTCTATGCATAAAAAAGTGATCATCTCTTGGCCATTGAGTATCCTATACCTTCAATAAATAATTGGCTCCTAGGTATCGGATATCCTGTACCTCAAATATATGATCGACTCTTGGCCATCAGGCACTTTGTGCCTCAAATAGGTGATTGGCTCCTAGCCATCGAGTATCTTGTACCTCAAATAAGTGATCAGCTTGTAGTTATAAGGTATTTTATGCTTCAAATAAGTGATCGACTCCTTATCGAATACCTTTCTATCGAACACTTTTCTTTATACTAGTAATTATTTATAACAAGTCATTTGCCCTATAACAATTGCCTTCTACTTCCAAGTTCGAGGTGATTTACTCAATTCAACTTGGAAGTACAATAAAAAATTTTCACAGGCCTTTGATGGAGAAAAAGATAATTGATTACTTTCTGTATTATCATTTTATTGTACGGCATTTAATGTTACACACACTTTTTATAAAAACGTCATTAGGTCTAATAGAGAGTGATTTCTAAAATGACAGTGATCCCTTAGTCCACGAGGCTTGCTCCCCGATCAATGAGAATGATCCATATGTTGCAAAGAGAGTGGCCCACACTTTGAGCTAAAGATCAAGCAACGTGGCTGACATCCAATGATAGGATAATTTAATCTGGACTATTAAGCACCATTACAAATAGTGGTTTCATCTTCCAATATGGATTCTTTGTTTTCCTGTTCCTTTGCCTTCATCTCTAGGAGAACTAGCAAGTGACCCTTCTTCAGAGTTTGACTTATTTGCTCTAGGAGACCTAGGATCCCACTTCCCTTGATAAGAGACCTTAGTCCCTCTTTCTTCCATAGTTTCTTACTTTGTAGCCATGGCCCCTTGGATGAAAAAGCTGTTAGGAAGGTGATGACCTGTAGGATAGACCCCACCAGGACCACAATGAGTTTGGTCCAATTAAGGAAGGACTCATTGCTCTTTCTAAGGTTTTTATTAGATGACATAGAAGGGCCTCCCTAGGCCTTGAGCAAGAAAGGTCTGAGATTAAGAAAGTAGACCTTCAAAAACTTAGGGATAAGTATTCTATCCTAAATAATATTAAGATGACTATCCTAGGCCTTGATGATAGGGTTCTATCTCCTCTGTTTGAGTGTGTTTTATGAAGATGCATTCGATACTTGAGTATGGTTCCCTTTTCATCCCTATATCACAAATGTCTTAGACTTCTATAAGGTAACTTTGATCCAATTTTTTCCAAATGGCTTCAGAATGATTATAAGTTTCATCCTCATTTATGATTCATGTAGAATAGAACCAAGATGCTCCTTGTTCTGAGCCATTTTTATATTAAAATCTCATCCATATGATAAGGAGTGGTATTATTTTGCTTACAGACAATCCTGCAAACTTGTAAAAGATACCCATCCTCTATCTATGGGTAGAAAAATAGGTTCTTTTATATTTTTTTGAACCAATTTCTAGATATTAGGTCCTCTTGGGGCAGAGCTTGGATCGATCCCAATAATAATAAAACTTTATTGAGTAATGATTTAGACCATTACAATAAACTCCTCGAAGCCCAAGTCCTAGAGTTCAAATTTTTTTTGATTGATCAAGCCTTGTATAATGCAGACATTAGTCTAGTTGGTCCTCAAAGTATTAGAAAAGTTCTAAGGTTTCATGCATATTTTTTTATAATTTATAGCGAAAGTAAATTTATTTTAAAATTATCTTAAATATAAAATCATGCATATATATCAAATCTAAAAAATTCTATAAGGATCATAGCATGCTATGTAATATAAAAAATAAAATTAGCATGTATTGATCTAAATGATGCACGCTGTAGATCATATCTACTAATACTATGAGATCAAATTTTATACCTGATCATGGATCGATGATCGCTACTATTAATGGCATGTGATAAGAGCTCTCCATGTTGCTTTGTAGCCACACAAGGTGTCTAGCTTCTAGAAATCGTGCACATGAAGTTCCAACGTAATCAATCTTTTTGTACTGCTAGATCCACGTGAAGGTCACTAGATGGCTTATATAAAATATTTATTTTGATTTTCTTGAACCCTCCAAGAAGATCAAGAGGAGAATCAAGAGGTGGATGATGAAGAAAATATAATCAAGAAATCCTTTTCTTCTAATTTTTCTTTTTTCTCTCTCCCTTCAAACCCTAGTGCCCAAGAAATAAGCCTCACACCCAACTAGGATTTCACACCCCCTCTCAATATTTTTTGCAATATTTTTTTAGATGTTCCATGATCATTGAGGCCTTCTTATTGTCGCACAATTCTAGGGAATTTTAACAAAAATAGCATGGAGATGTTGGATAGGGATTAGGGTAAGATGAGACTAGATAAAGACAACAATAGGAGTTTGAATCTCAATTGAACTCTATTTTTTTTTTAAATTAAAACCTTATGTAAATTCATACCTACTCTAATCCTTATCAAACTAGGAGAAAGAGAAGGGCATGAAAACCATTTTGGCATGAGAAAACTTCACACAAATCCCAAGATTTCATGAAAAAAAATAGGGAAGAAAGATGTGGGTGCTAATTAGATTTAGTTCAATTAATTATTTGGATGTAACTAAATTTGTCATCGAATAAATTAAGCCCAAGCTAGGATCAAACCTAAATTAAAAATTTCTCAGCGATTAGATCATTAATAACCTAATTGGGTGAAACCCAATCGAACCAAATTCAATTAGGCTTGATCTAATTCTCTTTGCTCAATCAAATTGAGCCAATTAGCAATCTAATTACTTATTAATCCTTCTTATTAATTAATAATTAATTAATTATTAATTTATAATATTTTTATATGGTTAATTGTTAATCATATTTATAATTTTATCATTGAACGATTCTTAATTGTTAATCAACCATCATGATCAATCAAAAACTTCTAATGTATGTGATCCTATAGGTTCAAACATTAAGCCGGTAGCCCAGGAACCAAATCTTGAACTAATCGATGAGACCATCTAGCATTGGAGCTCGATGTGTAGATAAGTGAATGATCACAAAACAACATTCAAGAACTCAGGCATATGATTACCGTATAATTCATCTCTTTGACTTAATACTTAGGATGACTTTAGAGTCAATTGCCAACTCCTGAATAGTGCATCTAAATATGTCTTATCTTAATAAATCCTGTGACTCATTACAAGAATTACCTTGACCAAGTTCTTGTTAAATTAAAACACGGCAGAGCATTTCTCCAATACCTTAGAGTAGTTAATTCCTTCTTGACTTATGCACCGACTTAACAAGTACTTGACTGCACTCAGTAACCTTCTATTACTAGATTAGAAATCTAGATAGTTTGGCATAAGTATAGTGAATTGCTTACAAGTCACTATGGAGATCTCAGGTCAAAAAAATACTTATATTCATATCTTTTTAGGAGATATTCTCAATAGTAGAGTACTTTATAGAGTTGGTCATGTTCAGTGCAGTATACTTCTACACTCACCTACATACTATACCAGTATCTTAACACTCTTTGGTTATGAGGACAACCAACCCATATAGCATACAATAACCTATGCTCAATAAATGTTATCATTCTAGATAACAATATATTATTGTCACGAACATATCTAAAAACTACTCGATAAATTTTTCTTTACCGAATTAAAATAGTTCTAAGGACTTCATCTCAAAAGAGTTCAAAAGATGTACAAAAAGAGATGAACTTTCAAAAATATGTTTTATTTTACAAATGAATTATGTACAAATTAAAAGGAGCTCAACTGTTTACAACCTAGATGATTGGTTTTAAGACATATTTTCTAACACAAAGTATGTTGATCACTTCATGCTTTCTCTTCTTTTTTTTTCTCTTTTTTTTCATAGTCATCAGATTTCACCAATCTCTTGACCATTACTTAGTTATTATATCTGTAGAGATGAAGATTGGTATAAAAAGATTGTAAAAGGTTGCTAAGAGAAAGGGTGTAATACCATCCATGAGGCCAAAAATAAGAAGCTAGGAGAGTCTTCCTTATCGATATCTTCTACGAGTATCCTTGCATCAGGAAGCAGCCAATCTCTTACATCGATAAAGGCAATAGTGCCCACTCCTTTGATGACCAACTTGACCAGGTCATCGAAAATTGTCCGACCATATCTGACGGGTAGTCCTGCATGGTTATCAAAGACCATCCAACCATTTTCGATGACTAGTCTCATAATGTCAATGGAAATTGTCCGATCACCATGATCCACCAATGCCGGTCAATCTTCGGGTGCTCAATGTGAGCAATTCATTTTACAAAAGAGGTTGAGGGTGACTGATTATGGTCATGAGGACCCAAAGCTTGCTCAAGAGCTTTTAAAGATGATTCTACTTCTTGCCATTAGTGTAGAGCATGAAACACATCCTCTTTTCCAAGTGCTTGGCGATAGTTATCTTGGGATCTTCCAAGTAGTTATTTTTTCATGGTTACTTTCTTTCTTTTTGCTTTTCTTGTCTTCATTTTAAATTAATCTTCCTATTTCTTTCTCCAGTTTCTCTCCAATGTTAGTTGATGTGGCCTAACTACCGATATGGAATTCATGTCAGACCTAGCTAGAGGTATAGCTGGTAGAAGGCGCCACCTGGATGCTATTACTAGCCCCCTATCGAGGTCGAGCTCCTATCCAAGGTCAAGCTCCCTGCCAAGGTCGAGCTCCCATATGAGGTTGAGCTCCCTTCCAAGGTCGAGCTCCCGTCTGAGGTCGAGCTCCCTACCAAGGTCGAGCTCCTGTCTGAGGTTGAGCTCCCTACCAAGGTTGAGCTCCCATCCAAGGTCGAGCTCCTTGCTGATGCAGGACGACTCTAGGACTGCTATACATGCATGAAAAATAGTAAAATAAATTTTTTTATAATTTTTATAATTTTAATTATAGGCTAGATTTCCAAAATAAAGTAAAAACTAGCAGAAAGACTATCATTGCAAAGAATCATCGGGTCGCAGGCATACTCATACAAACCAATAAAATATCCAAGATCCGAGAGTTGAGAAACTCCCGATTTAGGATAGCTTTTCTTCATTAAATCAGATAATAAGAGAAGGGAAGGTTTCTTACTAGTTAGAGATTGAAATTCAATTGCAGAAGAGATCACTCACAACTCTGATCGGAGCCTAGAAGAAGAAGCCTTGTTTTCCTTGAATTTGAAGGCTGATCTGGGCGGTCCAGGCAGCAAAGAAGGCCTCCTCAAGGAAGGGGAAGCACCTCGGGGATCCTACAAGCATCAGGGTTAATCAAAACAGCAATTAAAAAATAAGAAAATGAACTATGGATTGAAAGAAATCAGGATTAGGGTTAGAAGATGGCTGTTCGAAGCTTGTTGAAGATCTCCTTACTTGGCAGCCTAGGACACTTCTTCTTGGACATGTGAAGGCTCGAATGGCAGTGAGTTAGGGTGTGGAAGGAAGCTAGGGCAGCAAAGAATTCGTCCAAGCACAAGAACACCAACCAAAGAACCAAAACAAAACACCAACACAAGGTAGTAACTCAAAATTTTAGCAAGTTGTATTCATAAGAAAGAGATGCTTACAAGAGGGGGAGGGGTGGAGTATTTATAGAGTTTCCATGCCCTCACTAACCATGGTTATACTTGGGTTACAAGTCCTCTTCCCAATTGGAATACAAGTCCTTTCCTAGCTAGGTTAGAAAAACAAATCCCCATTAGGTTAGGAATTGACCTAGTCTTCTCCTTTTTCTTTCATGCTTTGACTATTCTACTCAAGGACACCTCTTGAACTTGGTCAACACTTCAAAGATGCCTAGAGGGGCATGTTGGGCCTCTAGGAGCAGCAAGGGGCTGGCCTAAAGGGGCTTGGGTCCATGGGTTTGGGCCTCTGGAAGCTGGGATGGGCTGTTAGCCTGGTAGCAGGAATATTCCCTGGAATCTTGCTTCTTAAGGGCTTGGGCTTGGCACCTGGGCTTGATTTCTTTGGGCTTGGATGCAGGTGGACCTCTGGAATCATGGGTGCCCTATTCTGAGAATATGATCTGGCATCTGGAAGGGAATCTGGGTATTTGGAGGGCATCTGGAAGGAATCAGGGTTTCCGGAAGCATCTTGGGTCCTGGGTTGTCACACAAAATCCAATGGGCTGATGTAGTGGCCTCTGACTCCTGGATGTGGCCTGCTGGAACTCCAAAATATGGTAACCTCCTCTCTTATACAAAAATTGAGCTCATATTGGACTCATAACTGATATACAGGACTCAAAATAATGACTAGGTTGAGGGTTGAGACAAATCAACTAACCTCAACTTATTACATAACTCAATTATAGTTGATTACAAAATTTGACACATGGATAAGTAAACCAAATAGGGCTCAGTAATCTGTGTCTGATCCTGGTGCCCCCACCAATTTTCCCGGGGTGGGAGGAACTTGACCCCGTCGAGTGTGGGATAACTTGGCTCTCATAGTGCTCGAGTAGGTCTGGGTTGAGGTGCTGTAGATCCTCACGGGTGATCCACGAGTCCTCAGATTCTAGCCGACCTTGCCACCGTACCAAATACCTCTGATAGTCATGATTCTAGGTACATATGGCTTGATCATCTAGGATTCTCTCGATCTTTTCCTCACTATTTGGCCAATTGTATATGGTCACTCTGGGGTGGGTTCTCTCTCAATGGGAGGGATAGGCTCAAGGTGCTCGCTAGGTATTGCTGCTGGCTCCCTAGACTCTATAAGATCTGAGATGATGAAGGTGGAGCTAATACCTAAATCAGGTAGTATCTCATGCACATTAGCATTGGGTCCACAAATATTCATTATCTTGGATGGGCTAGCTTCGCAAGCAGAAAATTCTTTACAACTACAAAATCCCCTGCAAAATTCTTTCTCTCTCTTTTGGGAATTAGCCAAGTTGTTGTTTAGTTCATTAGTTATGTTCAGCTTTTGACTAATTTCTATATGCATATGCTGTGCAGAGGGTAGTGTAGGTGTAGACATGTAATTTGGGCTATGAATTTATTGGACTCAACTAATACCTAATAGACTCGACTAGACATCCCTATCAAAGAACGTTTTATTGGACTCTAAGGGACAAAACCTAACAGCTTATAGACTCTTTAGGTTTGATCCTATCATGACATGAAAATGTGATATGAACTCTTAGTAGATGCCAGAGGGTCTTTCAGAAGTAGGAAGCAAACATGACTGACTTGATGAATGAATGCAGTATGCAAACATCTACGAAATGCAACCTAATAGTAAAGAAAACAGAAGAAGTTTCCTGAAATGGTAGAAAATAAGAGGTGGGTTCAGGGTTGGTCTGGTTGGATGAGAAATAAGGAGATGGTTCAGGGTTAATTAGAAAGAGTAGAATATTAGAAGGGATATCAGGGATGAGTCCTAGACTAATGAGATTTACCTTATGGGTTTGAGGCATATCTAAAGGGTCTGCATAATGGAAGAAGGGGTCATTGATTTCAGGAAAAAAATCAAGTTGTGTCAAAGAGTTGAGTTCATCCTGAGGGTGTTGATCTAAAAAGATTAAGTCCTTAATAAACTCTTCTGGTTCATAAATTAAAGGATTGGGCTCTCTAATTTGGCTTTCTTCTAGTGGCTCCTCAAGTAAAGCTCTAATAGTGGGACTGGATTCCTCATGGTCTTCTTCCTTTAAAGGTTCTTCCATTACAGGTTGGGTGTGGTTAAAGTCAGGTAACTCTAGGGTGGCTTCAACCTGGGTATCTACTGGATCAACTAACACTGGATTGGCTTATACCTGGGTTTCTACTGGATCAACTAACATTGGATTGGCTTCTACCTAGGTTTGGTCAGGGTCAACTGATTCTAGGGTGGTGGATTGGGTAAACTGGGTTTGGAATTGGGTAATTTTCTGGGCCCATTGTTCAATTAGGGCCTTGAGGGTTTCTAGATTGGACTCCATGGTTGAACTGGGTTGGGCTTCAAACTCAACTAATTATGGGTTGGTTTCTATTGGGGTTTGGTTATTGTCAACTACTTCTGGGTCTTCTATAGGTATTTCTTCCTCTAGATCTACAATAGACTCATTATCTTCATACTCCTCCACTAAACTTGGGTCAGCCTCATATATTTCTTCTTCTAGGTCATCTTGGTGAACCAATGGGATAGTAGGAGGGGTTTGTGATGCGGGACAAAACAATCGATGTAACCTGATTATTTGGAAAATAGGGAAACAACTAAACAAACTAGGATCATGGGAGGACTAAGAAGCCTCCAGGGACTAGGGCATACTGATACTAAAATCCTAAGACAGCTGATCTCTTTTGTTTTTAATTTTTCTGGGTGGATGTGGCGAAGGAAGGATGAAGATGGGGGTCCGGGAAGTGGAACTCATGGCCCTGAGACTCACTCTAGCGGGGGACGCACACAAAAAGTCAGGGGTCAAAGCCTAAAGCTACCCTCCCGAGGGATCACAGCACCATCTACCCTGAGCATAAAGCTACCCTCCCGAAGGGGTCACAGCACCAGCTACCCTAAGCATAAAGCTACCCTCCCGAAGGGGTCACAGCACCAACTACGCTGAGCATAAAGCTACCCTCCCGAAGGGGTCACAGCACCAGCTACGCTGAGCTCTCATCGAACCCATAATGCACACAGCAGGGCTCTCACATAGATGCGCTAGGATGACTCTCGAAGGACATGAGGGGATAAAGAAGACGAGATAGGGGATAACTAGGGTGCTCATCAAACCTATAATGCACACAGTAGGGAATGCCTCACACCCCTCATCGAATCCATAATGCACACAACAGGGAATGAAGGAAAACGGGCCTCAGCCCAGAACCAGAACCAACCCAAAAATCTATATCAAATCATCTCTCTCTTTATTACAGGGGAGAGGGGGCCTTTATATAGAAAAACCAAAATCCTCAGTTTCTTAGCCCCCAAGAAAACTAAAAAAGGAAAATAAATTACATCAAAATTCGTGTTGCATCAAAAGTGGTGCTGATTTGCTCTAAGAAGCGTGTCAACTTGATGATCTGCTCCAGAAAGCATGCTACTCTGAAAATTGGGCTACTCTGAAATCCGTGCAACTCCACCTCATGGCCGTGGAAGGGAAGAATTGTATCCGGCAGGGCACCAGCGAACGTCCGGGAAGCGGGTGGTGGACGGGCTGGCGGACGGTGAGCGGCGGATGGCTGGTGATGGGCTGCGGGCAAGGCAGCGCAAGAATGGCATGGCATGCCTCAGGGCGTGCCGTTTGGTCTCCCACGACCGTGGGAGAACTCAGGGCGCCGGCATGGTCGGTGGATGGCGGGGAAGGCCGGGGCCGGCGGGATGGTGGCCTGCGAACGTGCGGGCGGCGGCGGCAAGCGGCAACGGCGGCGGCGGCGTAGGAGCGCATGTGGGCGGATGGACGCCTCCCGCGTCCATTCATCTTCCCACGGGCGTGGGCGGCGGTGGACCCCACTGGCGGTCGGGCAAGGGCCGGCGGGTGGCGGGAACGGTGGCGAGCAGTAGGCCGGCGGTGGCAGCAGCCGTGGGCTATGGCGGCGGACGCCTCCGCGTTCATTCGTCTTCCCACGGGCATGGGGCGGTAGCGGCGGCTTCTCCGGCGAGGGCGAGGGCTGGCGAGCGCCGGCGGTGGCGGCCGAGGGTCGGGCGGCCCGGATCTGGGACCGGTGTGGTGGAGGCTAGGGTTTTGAAATTCATTTTAAAACCACGGGAGAAAGAAGATGAAGATGGAATAAAATTGGAATAAGTTGATAATAAAATCGGGATAAAACTAGAATAGAGGGAATAGGTGAAATAGCGGGAATAAGTAAAAATAAAAAAATATGAAAAAATAAGAAAAAAATGGATAAACTATCCGGACCTGCCCTGAATCCCCATCAGTTTGGCTAAAGGAAATGTTGACTCTGGTCTTGATTTTGATGATTGACAAAATGTTTAAGTATATATGAATACTAATTATATTTTAAGTATATTTTTCAGATCTTAGTACTCAACCATGTTGAATGAAGAAATGCTTGTATTTCAGTTGAAAAAGTCCTTAAATTAATGAAAAATCAAGTATATGGACTTTGGAATTAATATGGAAGAACTTGAAGAGGTTAAAGTTTCAATTTGAAGATGTTTCAGCAATGGCATAGGCAAGTGTCGACACTTGGAAATGAAGTGTCGACACCTGAGGATCAAGTGTCGACACTTGAAGAGTGAAGTGTCGACTCAAGGCCTGAGACAAATAGAAAACTTCAGAAAGCTCTTTCAGTGAAGTGTCGACACCTGGAGCTGAAGTGTCGATACCTGGAGCTGAAGTGTCGACACTTGGAAGTGAAGTGTCGACACTTGGAAACTGAAGTGTCGATACTTGAAACTGAAGTGTCGACACCTGAAGGTGAAGTATCGACACTTGAACAGTAACGGCTAGTTTTCTGGGCTGCAGAACTTCTCCAACTTGCTTCCAAACGGTCATATTTTCCTCCCTAACGGCTATAAATGGTCATTTAAGTGTTGGGAGGCTATATAAACATCAAAAATTAATTGGGGAAGTAATCCTTTGGTGAGGTTTTTGAATATTCTTCAAGGATTCAAGAGTTGAGTGGTTCAAGCCTTCAAGCTTCCAAGTTTCAAAGAAAGCATCCAAAGTTCACATCCTCAAGCATCAATCAAATGCTTTATCAACTTGAAGACAAGATCTTCATCAACTCTCAACGGGCTTCAAAGAGATATTTGCTTTATTTTAGAAAGCTTTTATTGTATTCTTTTATACTTGCTCTTACTTTGTTTTACTTAAGGTTTTTGGTGAGCCTTGGAAAATCAAAGAGGTTTTTGGTAAGCCTTGAAAACCAAAGTGGTTGTTGGTGAGCCTTGAAACCAACTAGGGTTTTACTTGTGAGCCCGAAGCCAAAATAAGTTGTTTAGGTTCTTGGTTATCCCGTAAAACCAAGGGTGGTTGTTGGTGAGCCTTGAAACCAACTAGGGTTTGACTTGTGAGCCCGAAGACAAAACAAGTTGTAAAGGTTGTTGGTGAGCCTAAGTTATAAAACCAAACTTAGTGGAATTCCCAAGGGATTCTTGGGGAGTGGATGTAGGTGCTTGGTTGGTACCGAACCACTATAAATCTTTGTGTTTGTGTGATTGTTCTCCTTATGCTTTAATTTCATTACTTATGTTGCATTTATTTGAAATACACAAGCACTTAAATTGCATTAGCATATACTTGCTTTAGTTCATCTTTTAAATAGTACAAAAGTTTTATAAAACCCAATTCACCCCCCCCTCTTGGGTTGCCTACGTGGGCCTTCAATTGGTATCAGAGCTCGGTGCTCTGATTGAAAATCTAACGATTTTGAGTTAAAGATTATGGCAACCCTTGTAGGTATTAGTGTTAGACCACCGTTTTTCAATGGCATAAATTACACATTTTGGAAAACTCGCATGCGCATCTATATTCAATCTATTAGTTATCTTCTTTGGAAAATTATTGTTAGTGGTCCTCATATTCCTTCCATTTTGGTTAATGGCATTTCCATTCCAAAGCTCGAAGAGGATTGGAATGAATATGACATTAAACAAATTGAAATCAATGCTAAAGCAATGAACTTGCTTTATTGTGCATTGGACTTAAATGAATTTAATAGAATTTCTACATGCATATCAGCGAAGGAAATATGGGACACACTTGAAGTTACTCATGAGGGTACTCTTCAAGTGAAGAACACTAAAATTAATTTGCTTATACATTCTTTTGAAAATTTTGAAATGATGCATTATGAATCTATATCTGATATATTTTCAAGATTTATGACTATTATTAATGAATTAAAAAGTCTTGGCAAAATCTATACTAATGCTGATTTGGTGAACAAAATTCTTAGATCCTTGCCAAAATCATGGGATCCAAAGGTGACGGCGATCCAAGAAGCTAAAGATGTAGAAACCTTATATTTGGAGGAGCTTATCGGTTCACTCATGACCTATGAGTTGAGCTTATGGCAAAGGATAGTGGAAGCTGATACAGAAAAGAAAATAATAGCTCTCAAGGCCAAAAAGAAATTCAAGGCAATGATGGCAACTTGGAGCGATAGCGAAGATTCAAATACGAATGATGAAGTTGCCCATCTTTGTTTCATGGCAAATGAGAAAAAGGTATGTGCTAAAAATAATTATGATTTTACCTCTAAAGAATCACATGATGCATCTAATGATCTTGTGCATGAATATAGATTGCTAAAAATTGAGCACAAGAAATTAAATAGGCATGTAGATTCATTTTCTCTTGACAACACCAATCTTGCAAATAAAAATGATAATTTAAATGCCAAGATTGATATTTTAAAAAATGAAAAGAATAATTTTTCTAAAGAAAAAGAATTTTTTTTTAAAAAAAAGAAAATTTTATTTTAAAAGATTTATGTGATAAAGTTTTTAATGAGAAAAATATTTTGATTGAGGAAAAGAAGCAAAAACTTTTGAAGAACTTCAATATTCCTGCTTCTTTCAATTTTTCTTATAAATGTGGTTTCAATGCTTATCCTTCTAGATTAAGAAAAGTTTGGGTTCCAAAAGGAACCATAATTACTAATCATAAAGGACCCAAGAAAGTTTGGGTACCAAAAATATCCACTTAATTTGTTTTGCAGGAATGTCTTACAACCCAACATGAAGAAAGGAAGTTCTTGAAAAGAGGTTGCACAAGACAATTTAAAGAAGTGGACAAGCTACATTTTGGACTAAATAGTAAAAGGAAGGATTATGTATATTGGTAAATTCTAAACATCTCCTTCCATAATTAAAAATATAGATTAATTTTTATTGCATCAATTACTTAGAAAAATTGTTTTAAATAGTTAATTAGAATCAAGTTTGGACTTATCATCATTGGCTATGATCATGAACCTTTTGGTGTTGATGAATTTCATGCTATCATGATTAAATTTATGATTGTAAGACCTTCACTTGATTTTGATTAATGTATTTCATGAAAAATACTTTTAAAGATGCATATTGATTTGAAAAATGTTTTAATTGATTGATTAGAATCAAGCTTAGACTAATAATCATTTGTTGTAATCATGACTATTTTGATGTTGATGGATTTCAAGCTCTCATGGTCAAACTTGTGATTATTAGATCTTCACTTGATTTTGATTAATATAGTTTCTAAATTATTTCAAGTGAAATACTATGATTTATATGTTTTTATTTTTGGCATCTATGCATAATCTAGAAATGATTTGGATCAAGTATAGAACTAGTAGTTAAGGGTTACTTTTAAGAAGAAGGTATGCTTATTGACAAACCCTTGCTCTAATAGCTAGACTTGATATCATATTACTTCTAGCATTTGTATGGATATCAAATCATCTTAAAATGAATTTGAAATAATGCTAAACGTTTTTATGCGATATAAATGCTTTGTATTTTGAAAATCATGAATATCTTGAAAAATTTCAAATCTTGATGCATAAGCTTTCATGTTTTATTCCTGAAATAAATGCATATTTTTAAAGGAGGAATAACATTCAGGGGGAGCATCCAAAGATTTGTTATCATATTTGATGCTTTGAATATCTTGTTGATATCATGCTTTGCTTATATTGCTCTGATACTCCTCCTTGTTTTCAAATCTAATTCTTTGAGGGGAGTTACATTTAAATGGTATCATATTCTATTGGTATCAAAATTATATTTAAAAGAATTCCTAGTAACCGCTTCGGATTGGGTTAGTCACCATGGCCGTCCAGTCATAGGAGATAAGTAGGGCTTAAAGACTCTCTCTTCCCACTCAATGGGCTCTCTTATGATGTGTAGGGGTGCCGCTGTGACCTTATCCCATGAACAAGTAAGGTGAATGGATAATATACATCAAATTATTTCTTGCATGTGCTTACATTCTGTGGTATCTTGTTCAATTTGTATCATATTAAATTGATATCATAATTATTTGATTTCATGAATTGATTTTAATGACCTACTTGCTATTCTTTCCGACTTCATTCATACTTTGTATTGCCTTTCACCCTTTTTCATGATGTCAAAAAGGGGGAGAAAATTGTTAAGTATGAAAAGGGGAAGGTTGGATAAACATGAAAAATCATTTGAGAAATAAAAGAAAGTGCAAAAGGGAAGAAGAATGCAAAATGTTTTTATCTAAAGGAAAGAATTAGTAAGAAGAAGAAATTTTAAAAATTTTTGCATATTTTGAAAAATATTTATGAAGATTTTTTGGATCATATTTTGAGGGGGAGCTTGGCGCTTATTATTTTGAGCTTACATGTTTATCTTATTTAAGCTTACCCTATTCATATACTTAAAGGTTTTGTCATCATCAAAAAGGGGGAGATTGTTGACTCTGGTCTTGATTTTGATGATTGACAAAATGTTTAAGTATATATGAGTACTAATTATATTTTAAGTATATTTTTCAGATCTTAGTACTCAACCATGTTGAATGAAGAAATGCTTGTATTTCAGTTGAAAAAGTCCTTAAATTAATGGAAAATCAAGTATATGGACTTTGGAATTAATATGGAAGAACTTGAAGAGGTTAAAGTTTCAATTTGAAGATGTTTCAGCAATGGCATAGGCAAGTGTCGACACTTGGAAATGAAGTGTCGACACCTGAGGATCAAGTGTCGATACTTGAAGAGTGAAGTGTCGACTCAAGGCCTGAGACAAACAGAAAACTTCAGAAAGCTCTTTCAGTGAAGTGTCGATACCTGGAGCTGAAGTGTCGACACTTGAAAGTGAAGTGTCGACACCTGGAAACTGAAGTGTCGACACTTGAAACTGAAGTGTCGACACCTGAAGGTGAAGTGTCGACACTTGAATAGTAATGGCTAGTTTTCTGGGCTGCAGAACTTCTCCAACTTGCTTCCAAACGGTCATATTTTCCTCCCTAACGGCTATAAACGGTCATTTAAGTGTTGGAAGGCTATATAAACATCAAAAATCAATTGGGGAAGTAATCCTTTGGTGAGCTTTTTGAATATTCTTCAAGGATTCAAGAGTTGAGTGGTTCAAGCCTTCAAGCTTCCAAGTTTCAAAGAAAGCATCCAGAGTTCACATCCTCAAGCATCAATCAAAGGCTTCGTCAACTTGAAGACAAGATCTTCATCAACTCTCAACGGGCTTCAAAGAGATATTTGCTTTATTTTAGAAAGCTTTTATTGTATTCTTTTATACTTGCTCTTACATTATTTTACTTAAGATTTTTGGTGAGCCTTGGAAAACCAAAGAGGTTTTTGGTAAGCCTTGAAAACCAAAGTGGTTGTTGGTGAGCCTTGAAACCAACTAGGGTTTTACTTGTGGCCCGAAGCCAAAACAAGTTGTTTAGGTTCTTGGTTATCCCGTAAAACCAAGGATGGTTGTTGGTGAGCCTTGAAACCAACTAGGGTTTGACTTGTGAGCCCGAAGACAAAACAAGTTGTAAAGGTTGTTGGTGAGCCTAAGTTATAAAACCAAACTTAGTGGAATTCCCAAGGGATTCTTGGGGAGTGGATGTAGGTGCTTGGTTGGCACCGAACCACTATAAATCTTTGTGTTTGTGTGATTGTTCTCCTTATGCTTTAATTTCATTACTTCCGTTGCATTTATTTGAAATACACAAGCACTTAAATTGCATTAGCATATACTTGCTTTAGTTCATCTTTTAAATAGTACAAAAATTTTATAAAACCCAATTCACCCCCCCCTCTTGGGTTGCCTACGTGGGCCTTCAGGAAAACTAGCTAGGGTCTGGGGTACTGATCCTATGGGGTTCAGGCTGACTAAGGGTTATGGGTTCATAGGTTATGGGTTCAATCCTAAGGGTTGACTCAAATTCCAAAGCTATGTTATAGGCTTCCTCTAAGTTCTGAATTTGCCAATGAGATAGTTCCCAACGGATGTCTTCACGAAGGCCAGTCTCAAACCTAGACAAGGTCACTGATTCGGGTTCGTCTAGGCATCACCTAAGGGCACATTCTTTAAATTAGGCTATATACTCCGACACAGACCTATTTCTTTGATATAACCTATTCCATTGGTCTAGAAGGCACTATCGGTAGTATGGGGGAACATACTTAGCCCTAAGCTTTAACTTCATGGCTTCCCAGGTGGTAATGGTTAGGTTGTCTATCTAATTATTGAGTCTTTCTACTTGGTCCCAGTATAATCTAGCTTGATCAGTTAGCTTGAGCTGGACGAATTGACACTTTTTCTCATCACTCAAGCCAACCATTCAAAATATTGTTCCATGTATTTTTCCCAGTCTATATAATCCTCAGGATTTGAGGTGTCACTGAAGGTGGGTACTTGATAATTGGGCTTCCTATAGTTGGACTTCTGGTAAGGGTCAGAGTATTGGGTTCTCCTAGGGTTGGGCTCCAAGTATGGGTCATGGTATGCGGTTCTCCTAGGGTTGGGCTTCCAATATGGATCAAAGTATTGGGCTTTCCTAATCTAGTGGTCATACAATAAATCAAACAATCAAAATGAAATGATGCAACGAAGCATGCAAAAGAGAAAGAAAAGGCTAGTATAATATAGGGTTTCCTAAACCTAGAGCCAGAAACTTGGTGGGTCAGCTCAACTTACACCTAACCCAATAGCTAATCCTTCCACTAGCCAGGTAGGGGGTGGGTGTAGGGTTCCGGTGCAACGCAGCGGAAGGGTAATTTTAAAAATTGAAATTAATATGCACCAAAACCCTAAAACAGGAACTCCTTAATAAGACTAGAATGTATGAAGACAAACATTTCTATGCAAATTGAATTAGAATACCAACTTGTAATCGCTAATTCCAATTTATGAAGACTTAAAACTTGAAGATCAACGAGCTATTTGAATTCACCAGGCATCCAAGTGTCCGCCCTCCGATGGTGATCCACATAGAGCAATGATCAAGAACACTATCTTCTTGTCCAATGGTTCCTCCTATTGAGTTCTTCTTCCTAGAACTCAATTCTTCGGATTATGGCTAGAATTCTTCCACACAAGAGGTTGCCTTCCTTTCTTTTATCTCTTCTCCTCCTTCCACTAAGACCTTGACCCTCTAAGACACTCTTGTCTTGAAGATAAGACTTTGTCCTAAGGGGATTTAGGCTTGTCTTAAATTGGAAGAGAAATTAAGACAAGAATGTCTTAATGTAAGAAGGAAAGAACAAAATCAGAACTCCTTCTTTACTTTACCGTCGGAGACTTTCACTCTTGTTCTTGTTCAGTAGCAGAGTTTCGACAGAGGTGTACTCTGTAAAGGAAACAGTGCAAGAACAAGAAAAGAGAGAAAGAGTCTTTAGGAGAGGAAGAAGGATTAAAAACATTATCAAGTTCTGATTTTCCTGACCCCTTAAATAGATCTCAGAGAGGCACCCACACATCTCTTCGTGAAAAACTTCTCACGCCCTTTCTCATTTTCTCACGCCCCATCCTTCCTTCTCACGGCCTTCCAGATAAATCCCACGACTTTTCTTAAATGAAAAATCGTGATGTTTTTTAAAAGAAAGGAGTCGCGACTTTTAATCTCCGAAGAGATATTATTTCGCGCAACCGGGAAGCAACGAATGCTTTCTGCCTTTTTCAAAAAAAAAAAAAAACATCAACCCTTGGATTCCAATCCAAGGGGGGACAATTAAGGCGCTAAAAGAGAGAAGGAAAAGCCGCCCCATATAAAACACCAGAGTTTTTATTTTATTTTATTTTTTATTTTTTTTACAGAGCGCACCAAGAGTCCATGCGCCATGGACTCTTCCAAATGGCGTGCCAAGAGTCCATTAGCGCATGGACTCTTGGCATTTTTGGCATGAAAATGCTAAGGGGTGGGTGGGGGGCTAGCCTAAATACATGGTTAGCCAATAGGGTTAGCCATAATCCCTATAACCTCAATTAGGGTCTAATTAGATCCAATTAGAATCCAAATTAAACCAATCCGGAACCCTAATTCGAATCTAATTCGAATAGAAGCTAGGATTTGCAACACCTGCTAGAGTGTCATCATGCAAAGATGATTTAATTACAAATTTAAACCCTTGATCAATTCTCTTAAGTGTGTGACCCATTGGGTTCCACATCTAGCCAGTAGTGGGTTCGAATACAAGTTGACCTAATTTGATTAGAACTCTTTCTAATCGATTTAGGTCAAACCGGGTTTACCCGATTATGATCAATTAGGACTCTTCCTAATAAGTGATCATTCAATTTAATCAACCCACAAGACAAGATTGACGTCTAGCAACGTGTCATGTCTACCCGGAAGATATGGAAATTCTGGTGAAATACCAAAACTACCCTTCAGTAGAAAGTTACCGTACAATTAACTCCTTCGATCAGCCTGCACCCAAAATATAATTATGGATATGGATATATGTCAAATCCAATATTATATTTGTTTCTAGCTCAATCTTATATTGATAATTCAATTATCTTGATATTAGAAACCATCTCTAATATTTTTACTTTGATCAAAGATTCCCTGAATCATCATCCGATTGATAACTAGCTAGATGCAATCTCCTCTTACTAAGAGTGATCGATTCCTTGTTGACCTACTCATTACCTTCATATCCAATTCACCATTCCCAGTATCAATCCTGTGCATGTCTCAGTGTCATGATTAAGATTGAACCAAAGCATGGGTTCATGTGCATAAGGTACTTATGGCAGTCTCAGGTCAAAGGATTACTTGCACCACTCCCACTATGAGAACCATCCATTGACATGTAGCTAAGACTCCATTAGATGTTCTCAAGTTGGATCATTTCAGTGAACTCATTCACTAATGAGCACCCACATTCTAGTATTAGTGTCATACACAAGTGACTGTGAGAGCAGTCACCCTATTCAGTATACATAGGATGTGCTAGTCTTACCGAAAAGCCCTGATCCCCTACTCAGGGTTCCTTTGACTAGGAATATTTTAGATTAAGGTTTTAAGACTTTAGGTCTCACTGGTACGATCTCATCATAACCCTAAAATCATAGCCCTAATCTATGGGGTTTATCATATAATAATAATCACAGCATATGATGAAAAATAATGCCTTTATTAGAATATTGTCAATTACAATGGTTTGGGAGATACAACATAGATTGGCTTGTAGGGCATATCCCTTTCAATCTCCCACTTGCACTAAAGCCAATCGCCTTTAAATCTGAATCCCATACTCTCGAGGTGGCAATCAAACTCTCACCGTGGTAGAGCCTTAGTGAATGGGTCTGCTACGTTGTTCTTTGTATCAACTCTATTTATGTAGATATCTTGTCTTTCTACTATTTCTCGGACGAGATGGAAGCATCTCAAAATGTGCTTGGACTTATGATGAGCTCTTGGTTCCTTAGCTTGAGCAACAGCTCCAGTGTTGTCACAATAAAGTGGCACTGGGTTTTTAATCTTAGGAACAACACCCAACTCTGTGATGAACTTCTTCATCCAGACTGCTTCCTTGGCGGCTTCACTGACAGCTATGTATTCTGCCTCTATGGTTGAGTCAGCTACAGTCTGCTGCTTGGTACTCTTCCAACTCACTGCTCCACCATTTAGGATAAAAACATATCCCGAAATGGATTTGCTATCATCAGGGTCTGATTGAAAACTAGAATCAGAATAAGCTTCTAGTTTAAGATCATAACCACCATAAACCAGGAAAATATCCTTGGTCCTTCTCAGGTACTTAAGAATATTTTTAACTGCTTTCTAATGATCCTCTCCTGGATCAGCCTAAAATCTACTGACAATGCCTAAAGCATATGCCACATCAGGCCTGGTACATAACATGGCATACATTATGGACCCTATTGCCGAAGCATAAGGTATAGAATTCATTCTATTTCTTTCTTCAGGTATCTTAGGAGACATCCTTTTGGAAAGATGTATGCCTTGACTCATAGGAAGATAACCTCTTTTACTTCCATCCATGCTGAATCTTTTCAGTACTAAGTCAATGTACCTAGATTGGGATAAACCTAGTATCCTCTTAGACCTATCTCTATAGATCTTAATACCTAGTATATAGGATGCTTCTCCCAAATCTTTCATGGAAAACTGGTTTGATGTCTCCTAGCCCACTAGGGAAAATTAGGTCTAATTGATTTTAATTAAGCTTGGATTAGTATGATGATGGTGGTTTTGGACCCAGGACAGGTGATGAAATCCTGCCCTGATATGAGATTTTTAGTTGCCCTTAATATTAGGTTAAAATGATGGCAATCAATGGTCCTAATGTAAGCTAAAACAATCATAAAATAAATTTTTTTTAATGATTTATGATATGTCAAGTTAGGTTTAAGTTAACTGGGATTATCAAATAAAGTTTGGCTTGGGATTGGGGGTTTGGTAGTTGATTAGGTTAGGTTGAGTCAAGATGCAGAATGTAGTAGAAATCAGTAAATTAGGGTTTCATTTATTGTAGAGTTTGACATAGATTCTGATGCATAAAAAACTCATAAAAAATATTAAATAGAGAATGGATGGTGAAGATGAAGCCTACCAAATTCCATGTCAAAAAAAAATCAGATGATAATGCAAATTTAGGGTTTTCTGGACTGCTACAAAAATTATCAAGATTCTATTGGGGTTCCTATTATGCCGAATTTTAGAGACTTAGGTTTTCAGTAAAAATAATTAAAAATTCTAATAATTACTAGAACAAAATAGAAGACATTCAGTGAAAACTTCACAAAAAAATAAAATGTTTATGATGCTAAAATCAAATAAAACCTAGACACCTAATGTAGTGGATAGAATGCAGAATTAGGGTTTGTGAATGCAATGTAAATAAAAAACTATCCTGAATCCACTCTAATACCAAACTGATCCAGGATGACTCTAGGACTGCTACACATGCATGGAAAATAGTAAAATAATTTTTATAATTTTAATTGTAGGCTAGATTCCCAAAATAAAGTAAAAACTAGCAGAAGGACTAGCAGTGCAAAGAATCATCGGGTCGCAGGCATACTCATGCAAACCAATAAAATATCCAGGACCCGAGAGTTGAGAAACTCCCAGTTTAAGATAGATTTTATTCATTAAATCAGATAATAAGATAAGGGAAGGTTTCTTACCAGTCAGAGATTGAAATTCAATTGCAGAAGAGATCACTCACAACTCTGATCGGAGCCTGGAAGAAGAAGCCTTATTTCCCTTGAATCTGAAGGCTGATCTAGGCAGTCCAGGCAGCAAAGAAGGCCTCCTCAGGGGAGGGGAAGTACCTCGGGGATCCTACAAGCATCAGGGTTAATCAAAATAGCAATTAAAAAATAAAAAAAGGAACTAAGGATTGAAAGAAATCAGGATTAGGGTTAGAAGATGGCTGTTCGAAGCTTATTGAAGATCTCCTTGATTGGAAGCCTAGGGCACATCTTCTTGGACGTGTGAAGGCTCGAATGGCAGTGAGTTAGGGTGTGGAAGGAAGCTAGGGCAGCAAAGAATTCGTCCAAGCACAAGAACACCAACCAAAGAACCAAAATAAAACACCAACACAAGGTAGTAACTCAAAATTTCAGCAAGTTGTATTCATAAGAAAGAGATGCTTACAAGAGGGAGAGGGGTGGGGTATTTATAGAGTTCCCATGCATCACTAACCATGGTTATACTTGGGTTACAAGTCCTCTTCCCAATTGGAATACAAGTCCTTTCCTAGCTAGGTTAGAAAAACAAATCCTCATTAGGTTAGGAATTGACCTAGTCTTCTCCTTTTTCCTTCATGCTTTGACTATTCCACTCAAGGACACCTCTTGAACTTGGTCAACACTTCAAAGATGCCTAGAGGGGCATGTTGGGCCTCTAGTAGCAGCAAGGGGCAGGCCCAAAGTGGCTTGGGTGCATGGGTTTGGGCCTCTGGAAGCTGGGATGGCCTGTTAGCCTGGTAGCAGGAGTGTTCCCTGGAATCTTGCTTCATAAGGGCTTGGGCTTGGCACCTGGGCTTGATTTCTTTGGGCTTGGATGCAGGTGGACCTCTAGAATCATGGGTGCCCTATTCTGAGAATATGCTCTAGCATCTGGAAGGGAATCTGGGCATCTGGAGGGCATCTGGAAGGAATCAGGGTTTCCGGAAGCATCTTGGATCCTGGGTTGTCACACAAAATCCAATGAGCTGATGTAGTGGCCTCTGACTCCTGGATGTGGCCTGCTGGAACTCCAAAATATGGTAACCTCCTCTCTTGTACAAAAATTGAGCTCATATTGAACTCATAACTGATATACAGGACTCAAAATAATGACTAGGTTGAGGGTTGAGACAAATCAACTAACCTCAACTTATTACAGAACTCAATTATAGTTGATTACAAAATTTGACACATGGCTAAGTAAACCAAATAGGGTTCAGTAATCTGTGTCTGATCCTGGTGCCCCCACCAAATAGGGCATGTTGGGCCTCTAAGAGTAGCAAGGGGCTTGCCTAAAGGGGCTTGGGTGCATGGGTTTGGGCCTCTGGAAGCTGGGGTGGCCTGTTAGCCTGGTAGTAGGAATATTTCCTGGAATCTTGCTTCTCAAGGGCTTGGGCTTGGCACCTGGGCTTGATTTCTTTGAGCTTGGATGTAGGTGGACCTCTAGAATCATGGGTGCCCTGTTATGAGAATATGCTCTGGCATCTGGAAGGGAATCTAGGCATTTGGAGGGTATCTGGAAGGAATCAGGGTTTCCGGAAGCATCTTGGATCCTGGGTTGTCATACAAAATCCAATGGACTGATGTAGTGGCCTCTGACTCTTGGATGTGGCCTGGTGGAACTCCAAAATATGGTTACCTTCTCTCTTGTACAAAAATTGAGCTCATATTGGACTCATAACTGATATACAGGACTCGAAATAATGATTAGGTTGAGGGTTGAGACAAATCAACTAACCTCAACTTATTACAGGACTCAATTCTAGTTGATTATAAAATTTGACACATGGCTAAGTAAACCAAATAGGGCCCAGTAATTTGTGTCTGATCCTAGTACCCCCACCACCTACTGAGGTCAAGCTCCCTACCGAGGTCGAGCTTCCCATTCGAGGTTAAACTCCCATCCGAGGTCGAGCTTCTAGTCAAAGTCAAAGTCAAATTTCCCACTTGGGGATGAGTAAGGATGAAGATAGGTGGACCCGATCTCCTCCTTGAGCAACCTTAGGAGTAGCCGGGATAGTGACCCAAGTAGGTGGTGTCACCATCCCCGCCAGAACTCTTATGTTATTTAGAGAGATTGCTGCCTCTATAGAGTGGCACTCCGCCAGGGCACACCACCTGCAACTTCTGTGGAGTGGCACTCCACCAGGGCCCATCGCCTGCAACCTCTACAAAGTAGCACTCAGCTAGGATATGCCACCTGTATCCTCTATCGAGGAGCATCTCACCAGAGCACCAGGCCTCTCAACTTGTTATCGACACCTTCTATGGAAAGATGCTATGCCCGGAGCATTGCACCCTTCAACCCACCACCTGTACCACCTGGAAGAAGAAGGTTCTACCAGGAGTCTCAGATCCTGTAGCATCTCCCGCCAGGCCAGTCTCTGTCAGGTCCCCAGATATGGTGGCATGATGCCCATAAGAAGCAGTGTCTTGTTAGGGTGTCAGGCCCCATGAAATGCCACTCATGCTCACCATGGAAGGGATGTGCACTTCATAGTATTTCTCCTGCACCCATGGCAGAACCTCCCTACAAGGGCTACGGATCCTATCTCCCTCCTCTCAGGAGGAGGGGGGACAGGCCTATGCTCCGCCCACATAAGGTGCACCCAGAGAGCATCAGACTAGGGCTTTATGCTCTGTCAGATAATATACACATCTATAAGAAGCTCAAAGGGGCCTCCGGTAAAGGTAAGAAAAAGTGCAAGTGCAAACAAGCAGAAACCGATGCAAGCAAGAGCAAGTGAGAGAAGCTTGAGGGCAGGAAAAGCATCTGGAGACTTTTCCAAGAGCTCCCACTACTGCAACCACTACTGTTCTAGCTCCCACTGCTCTAACTCCTACTCTACTTCTTCAAAAATCCTCTGGACATGGAGACCACTTTGGGCTCTGCTAAGAAGGATCAATTCTCCTTAATCGCCACTGACTTGATTATTAGAGTGCCCCTACTACGATCCTTGGCCCGGTCTCCTTTCTTTTGTAGGACTGGTCACACTTGGAGGATGCCAGGTAGGGAGTCTACTCACCGGTGCCACGTAAGAGCTAAAGGTGATCTAGGCGGCAATAGATTGGCATGCCAGGTAGAGGGCAGCCAAGTAGACCATCCCCTCACTGTAAGAAGAATTTCGTCGGTGACATGGTAGTGACATGCACACGGGAAGTCTTTGTCAGCCACGTGGGGGAACCTCCTCACCACGATGACTTGTATAGCCCTGAGAGGGAGATCCCCACTCCGCTACCATCACCCCCGACGGACCCACAGCTCAACTGGCACAGGCACCAAAATCTAAAAGCGGCTATATTCGATTTAGACCAATCCGAGGTCATTATGGATTATAGATAATTAAGCTTTTGGGTCCTATCAATTTTATTTTTTCTTAAATTTATGTCCTGTACTTAGATATTTGAGTTAATTTATTCTTTCTTCTGTTTATGTCCTGTAATTTATTTTGTTTGAATCAAGTTTAACTCAAGAAGACAACCAACATAGACCCAAGTCAAGACAAAGAAGCATGACCACTAGATAGAGGATGCCACTTTACTCTCCATGCAAAAAAAGACTCTAGAAGGAACCCATTCCTTGTGCCACCTCATCCTCAACATAAGATGGTCCCCAGCTCACTCTCCACACCAACATGGACGGTCCCTACCCTTGGCGCCCAAAGCATGGAATTCAAAATTCAAATGGAGCACCCTATTTTCATCTCCATGCCAACATGGAAGGTTTTTCAAATTCAAATGAGGCATCTCAAATATTCCTCTTTGATTAGTGCATGTAATCTCTCTAATTCAAATTTCAAAGAGGCTTGGGTGAATGATAAATACCCCTCCTCCTCTTGTAATGGGATGTTGAAGAATGAATGAACAAAAAAAATTCTTTTATTTCCATTGCTTCAAGCATTGCTGGTAGGTCCGCGGGGTTGTCGTTAAAACACCGTGGCTATCAGTTTAAAATCTGACTTCTTAAAATATTTAAAAATACGTAGCAAGAGGAGTCGGGTGAATCCACAGAGAAGGCGGTGTTTAGGATTTGAAATCTTTTTGATCTTGTAAAAAAAAATATTTGAAGTCAAAAAATATAAAAAAATTAAAATTGCAGGAAAAGTAAACTTGGCACTAGGATCTATTATTTAGATCCTAGCATCTACTTGCAGACAAGACGAAAGACAGGAGTTAAAAAGAGATATTGCATTGATTGAAATTTAATGTCTAGATACAATGCAAAAAAAATTAAATTAACAAAACAAGTAACAAAGATAAGAACAGATCGGCGCAGCCTTGTCGGGAAGATAGCTCCTTCCTTCGTACTCCGTGGAGCGAACTGGGCTTCCTCTGCATCTTCTTCTTCGGATCTTGATCTCAGAGAGAGAAAAGGCTGGAAGATGGTGTAGGGACACGCTCTCCTTTGAGAAACCTCACTCCCAAAAGCCAACCCGTAATCCAAGCAATGCCCTTTACCCTGTACCTTGTCTTTTCTCCGGGATCTCTCTGTCTTGTGCATTGGGGTTCATTTTATAATTGACGAAGAGGGGAGCTCGTTGCACACTAGCGATGTGGGACAAAAAAAAAAAAAAAAATCGTGACCGCCATTGCTGCTCCGTTGATTACGCCGTGGAGCTCATGGAGAACGCCCAGCGTCCGTGCCCGAGGAGAATGCCCAGATCATGCCGTGATGACCGCTTGGCAACGCCCGTGGAGAAGCTCGGCTCGCGAACTGCTCGTGCCCGTGGACTGCACTCCGGCAACGTGGAGAACATTCATGCCCGTGGAGCTCGCTCGTGGACTGCCTGTGGAGAACATGGAGAAGCTTGGCCGTGTGCGTGGAGCCACCGTGGAGAACGCCCGTGGACGTGCGCGTGGAGGAGCTCGGCAACGCGCGTGGAGCTCGGCAATGTCCTGCAGCCTGTGGAGTGGTGCCCGTGGACTGCGCCACCATGGAGGGCGTGGCCGTGGGGAACGCCACCGTGGACGTGCGTGGCCATGGAGAACACCACCGTGGACGTGCATGGCCGTGGAGAACGCCACCGTGGAGGGCGTGGGCTACGCATGGAGGAGCTTGGCCGTGCATGGAAGAGCTCGGCAACGTGTGGAGGAGCTTGGCCATGGAGAACATGGGCTGCCTCCTCTTGTTTGCTGCCGAAATACACCACCACCGACCGTCAAAGCACCGCCGGAGCTTCTCCTCCGGCCAGGGACACCGCCGGCGTGCTTCTCGGCAAATTTCGGCGCCTCTGGAGGGCTGTGGTCCACGGCCTATTCCGTGGACCGGCAGCCATGGCTGCCGGTGAACCAAACAACAGTTTGTAAACCCAGCAGCCGGTCCATGGTGGACCGGCTGCTCCAAAAAGCGTGCAGCATCAAAATATGTGCAAAAATCTTAGAAAATTCATAACTTCTTCATTTCAAACCTGATTTAAGTACCGTTTGCGTCGTTGGATTCCATAAATCAAGCTCTACCTATTGGCGGGTTTCAAACTTATTAATTTTACCGATTCCATGATCATTAATTATAATTATTGAATATTTTATTAATCATTTAAATGGGTGTGTGGTGCTTTGACTTGAAATATATTTTTCATGAACGTACTCTAATTTCACAATTTTCAAAGATATTTTTAAAATAATTAGTTTGCAAGAAAGTCCAAATTAATTATGAAATTAGGTTATTAAAAGAATGTTAGCACCAATAATTAACTAAAATACTTAAAATAATCGTGTAAATCCATGATTTATCACACCCCCCAACTTAAATATTGCTAGTCCCTTTGCAATGCAAAAAGTATAACTATGTGTCACAAAGATCATCCTTTACAAAAATAGATTAAGGTTTGAAAGTAAAAAGATCTAGTAAGTATCACTAACTAAGTATTGAGTTTCAGAAATAAATTTTGCAGTCAGCATAATTAGAAACTTTCTTAGAGTTCATCTAAAGATCTACAGCATTTGTGTTTGTGATGACTGACTTAACATTTTGGTACTAGTTTGCAAGAACAAATGTATCTTTGATTAACACTTACTTTGGTTAATTTTCTATACATCCCTAAATTAAGCTTATGAATTGAGTTAGCTTTCAGACTACCTGATTTTTTTTTTTTTTTTGCTGAGCATCCTGGCCTTCCCTTCACCGTTTGACACGAACCTCCACACTTGACTTAGGTGCAGAGACCCGGTTACTAAGTTTAGGGCGATCCACATATACTCTATGTTTTGCACTTTTATTTCAGGTAGGTAGCTCTTTCCTCAATTCAAAATTTTTTTTTAAATTGGGATATATATCAATTACCAGTTTTCAGTGATAATTAAGTCCTCAATTATCCTTACAACTAATACTTACTTTGTCTCATCAGCGTGCATGTGCAATGGAAGTGCTAATAGCCTTTAGGTGATCTAAGTAGGCCCTAAAAGTCTGACACGCTAGTCTACTTCTTGACTCGCTACAGTCATTAGCAACACTCTCTAACTCTTATTACTTTTCCTAGTCTATCGTGCTCCAGATTTATTTTTGACATATGAAAACTTTTTTTTTTTTTTTTTTTAATTTTATTATTATTATTATTATTTTATTATTATTATTATTATTTTTTAATTAAAAAAAATATTTGTCCCGACCCCCCAACTTAAATACCATTGTCCTTAATGGTATAAAAAGAACTAAAAATGTAAAGGGATACCTGAGAAAAGGAGCTCATGAACAATGTAGAGGCTGCAAATTTTTTTTTTTTTTTTTTTTTTAAAAAGAGATATTGAGTACATATTGGGTTGCCTCCCAACAAGCGCTAAGTTTAATGTCTTCAGCCAGACATAAAGTAGCTCAGTTTAGTGTGGGTCAGTTAATGTTACTTGGTCAATGGTTCGATTTGTTGATATTCCTTCAATGTATTGTTTTAAACGTTGACCATTTACCTTAAAGAAGTTTCCTGACCTAGGATCATAAATTTTGACTGCACCATGAGGGAAAACTTGGTTAACAATGTAAGGTCCATCCCATCTAGATCTCAATTTTCCAGGAAATAATCGAAGCCTTGAATTAAATAACCAGACTTGTTGATTTGGCTCAAAGATTTTCCTAGAAATAAATTGATCATGAAAGGCTTTCATTTTCTCTTTATAAATACGTGAATTTTCATAAGCCTCTCGCCTCAGTTCATCTAGTTCACTCAGTTGCAACATCCAGTTAGAACCAGCTTGCTTTAAATCAAAATTTAATTGCTTAATCGTCCAATATGCTCTATGTTCAAGTTCTACCGGAAGATGACATGCTTTTCCAAAGATCATCCTATAGGGAGACATTCCAATGGGATTCTTGTAAGCTGTTCGATAGGCCCATAATGCATCATCTAATCGATCTGACCAGTTTCTACGATCGGGCCTAATAGTCTTTTGCAAAATGTTCTTGATCTCCCTATTGGATACTTCCACTTGGCCACTTGTTTGCGGGTGATAAGGTGTAGCTACTTTATGTGTGACCCCATATTTTTGCAAAAGCATTCGAAATTGGTAGTTTGTGAAATGGGCACCTCCGTCGCTAATGATGGCACGAGGAAATCCGAACCTAGAGAAGATATTCTTTTGAACAAACTTTATGACTTCCTTATGATCATTGGTTCGTGTAGCCATTGCCTCAATCCATTTAGAAACATAATCGACAGCCACCAAAATATATTCAAAACTATTAGAGGGTGGAAAGGGTCCCATAAAATCAATTCCCCAAACGTCAAAGATTTCAACTACCAAGATTGGATTTAAAGGCATCATGTCTTTTCTTGAAATATTTCCTAAGGCTTGACACTTAAGACATTCTTTGCCAAAAGTATAGGCATCCTTAAACAATGTCGGCCAGTAAAATCCACTTTGCAAAACTTTAGCCGCAGTTTTTCGACCAGAAAAATATCCTCCGCAAGCAAGGGTGTGGAAAAAATTCAAAATACTCAGATGTTCAGATTCAGGAACACACTTACGGATGACTTGATCAGCACAGATTCGAAAGAGTTCAGGATCTTCCCAAAAGTAGTATTTAATTTGAGCAAAGAATCGATCCTTTTCATTCTTGGACCAGCCATCAGGGATTTGTCCAACCACTAAGTAGTTCACAATATCTGCAAACCAAGGGGCCTTTGCATGTGAAACTGCTAAGAGCTGTTCATCTGGAAAAGATTCTTCAATTGATGCAGGTTCACACTCTTCAACTAAAATCCTAGATAGATGGTCTACTACAACATTCTTGGATCCTTGTCTCGAATTTCAATATCAAACTCTTGTAGTAGTAAGATCCATCTAATCAATCGTGGTTTAGCATCTTTCTTTGAGAGCAGGTATCTCAAAGCCGAGTGATCCGAATAAACTACAATCTTGGAACCTAAAAGATATGATCTAAACTTTTCCAGGGCAAACACCACAGCTAGCAACTCCTTTTCAGTAGTGGTATAATTTTTTTGGGCATCATTCAAAGTTCTACTAGCATAATAAATCACTCAGGGACATTTGTTTATCCTTTGGCCCAAGACAGCTCCTATGGCAAAGTCTGAAGCATATCACATGATTTCAAAAGGTAGTGACCAATCTGGGGGTTGGATGATTGGGGCTTGGGTCACAGCTTCCTTTAGAAACTCAAAAGCCTTAAGACAGTCTTCATCAAAATTGAAAGGAATGTCCTTGGCGAGCAGATTACACAAAGGACGGGAAATTTTGGAAAAGTCTTTGATGAAGCGATGATAGAATCCTACATGGCCGAGAAAAGATCGAATTTGTTTGATAGAGATGGGTGGAGGAAGTTTAGATATCAATTCAACCTTTGCTTTATCTACCTCGATCCCTCTCTTAGATACAATATGTCCTAAAACAATCCCTTCTCGAACCATGAAATGGCTCTTCTCCCAGCTCAGAACTAAATTTGCCTCAATACATCGTTTTAATATTTTCTTCAAATTATTGAGGCAACTCTCAAAAGATTCTCCAAAGACTGAAAAATCATCCATAAAAATTTCTAAGAAATCTCCTACCATGTCCGAGAAAATTGATATCATGCACCTTTGAAAGGTTGCAGGTGCATTACACAAACCGAAAGGCATTCTACGAAAAGCAAAGGTTCCAAAGGGACATGTGAAGGTGGTCTTTTCCTGGTCTCCTGGATAGATTGCTACCTGGTTGTATCCTGAGTATCCGTCTAAGAAGCAAAAGTATTGCTGGCCAGCTAATCTTTCTAGGATCTGATCAATAAATGGTAAGGGAAAGTGGTCTTTGTGGGTAGCTGCATTAAGTTTTCTATAATCTATACAGACACGCCACCCAGTAGAAAGTCGTGTTGGCACTAAATCCCCATGGTCAGTACGGACAACCGTGAATCCAGATTTCTTTGGAATGACTTAAGTAGGACTCACCTAGTGGCTATCAGAAATAGGATAAATAATACCAGCATCTAACCATTTAATCACTTCCTTCTTGACCACTTCTTGCATGTTTGGGTTGAGCCATCTTTGCATTTCTCTAGTAGGCTTGGCACTATCCTCAGTATAGATATGGTGCATACAAATTGATGGACTAATGCCTTTTAAATCAGCAATGGCCCAACCTATGGCCTCCCTATGTGTTTTCAGAACATCTATCAATTGGTTTTCCTGCTCAATGGTTAGGTCAGAAGCAATGATCACAGGCAGGGTTTTGTCAGGTCCTAAAAACACATACTTAAGTGATTCAGGCAAAGTTTTTAGTTCAAGTTGTGGTGGGGCCTGAATCGAAGGGTGCAAAGGCTCAGTTCCTAGGTCAGGTAAGGATTCAGTTTGCATTGACTAAGGTGGTGAAGGTTGAGGTGAATCAAGTAGGGCATTTACCTCTTGGACTTGGGTTTCAGCAATAGGCTCGTCATCTTCCATCAAATTGGAGGAAAATTTAGACTCAACAATCTCATCTACTAAACTAATCATAGAACAATTTTCCTCCTCTCGAGCAAACTTTGAGGCATTAAAAATATCGATTCTCACCTTTTGATCCCCAAAAGAAATGTCCATAGCTCCCGTTTTACAATTGATATTGGCATTGGCAGTGGCTAGGAATGGATGACCTAAGATTATGGGATTCTGATTTAGCTCTTGGGATGGTTCCATGTCTAGTATGAGGAAGTCTACTGGGAAATAACATTGGTTCACTCTAACTAAGACATCCTTAATCAAACCACGTGGTGTCTTGACACATCTATCGGCTAGTTGAAGAATGACTGACGTGGGTTTTAGTTCACCTATCCCAAATTTTTCATAGACCGAGGTTGGAAGAAGGTTCACACTAGCTCCTAGGTCTAACAGGGCTCGGTCAAAGGTAATGCCTCCTATAACACAAGAAATCAAAGGAGCACCGGGGTCTTTCATTTTCTGAGGTAATTGATTCAACAAAACTGCACTTACATCCTCAGACAAAATGATTCTCTTTATGGTTCGTGGCTCACGCTTTTGGGTGCAGAGTTCTTTGAGAAATTTAGCATAAGCTGGAACGTGCTGAATTGCATCGAGGAGGGGTAAATTAATATGAACTTGCTTGAATAATTCCATTAGCTCCTCATTGCGTGCTCCTTGCTTTTTATGGAAAGAGCCAGCTTCTAGGGCTGAAGGGAACGGGGCTCTAGGTTTATAAGTCTCAGGTAATTCATCTGCTCTCTTCTTCCCTTTCTCATTTAAATTGGAACCAATATCAGTACTAGTCCCGGGCTCAGGCTCTTCTATATGGTTAGTCTCAGTACTAACATCATCTTCTAACTTCTCATTCTTGCTAGCATCAGTACTAGCCTCTCTCTCCTGGTTTTGATATGGGTCCCTAAGAATCCTACCACTTCTAAGCTTAGAAATTGCTTTGGCATTCTCAAATTGAGGGTTCTTAGGTGGAACATTAGGCTGAAGAATGAGTGAGTTGTTTCTAGGATTCGGTATTGGTTGACTCGATAGTTGACCTGGTTCTCTCCTCATAGTAGATTCAGCTAACTGTCTTATTTGAACTTCTAACCTGGCGATAGATTGTTGTTGGGTCATGATTAATTATTGAAGTTGATCAAACCTATCGTCGGCCAGATTGGTCTGTTGAGGAGGTTGATATGACGACTGATGATGATATGGTGGCTGAGCAGGCTGACTAGGCTGACCTCTTTTATAGGCATAGTTTTGGTATGGGGGCCTATTTTGAAAGTTCCGTGCAGGAGGAGTTTGGGTCTGAACCTGAGTCTGTTGTGGTTTCCAAGAAAAATTAGGATGGTTTCTCCAACCCGGGTTATAAGTATTTGAAAATGGGTCATTACCCGGCTTGGAGCAACCTTGAGCAGCTTGGACTTGTTCTTGGATGAAAGGTGGTAAATGTGCAACCGTAGGACATTCATTCATGTGATGGGCTGGGCTAGCATAGATAGAACAAATCTCCTGATGATTAGAGGGTGATGGGTATTGTGATGGGTGTGATGGGTATTGTGCAGGAGATTAAGATTGTTGACTGAGGGCTAGGACTTGGTCTAACTTTTGAGAAAGGAGGTCGACTGTATCTAATCTTTGGGATATTAGGTTCAAGTCGACATTAGAATTTGAATGTGTAATTTCATAAATCCCTGCCCGCTTTTGGTGAGGAATCGATCTTTCATATGAAGTCAAAGAAGCATGGTTGATCGAATTTTCACTTAGGGTTTCAAACAAGGTATAGGCCTCATCCTCACTTCTACTCATGAATGCACCTCCACAAGATGCATCCACCATCTGTCTATACTGGTCTCCTAATCCCTCATAAAAAGCTTGGACAATTTGCCACTTAGACAGACCATGATGTGGGCATTTTCTAAAGAGTTCCTTAAGTCTCTCCCATGATTCATGAATTTGTTCACCAGGAAGCTGAGCAAATCCAGTGATGGCTCGCCTCATGGTGTTGGTTCGACCTATAGGATAGAATTTCTTAAGGAACTCGTGCTACATTTCAGCCCAAGTTCGAATTGGTTTCCCTATTGTGCCAAGCCAGTACTTGGCCTTATCCTTAAGTGAGAAGGGGAACAAGGTTAGCCTAAGGGCATCATCAGTAAAATCTTGGATCTTCACCGTAGAATAGATTTCTAGAAACTCATCTAGATGCTTATAAGGATCTTCGTTGGTATTCCCATAAAAGGAAGGGAGCATCTGGATTGTGGCAGACTTGATCTCATAATGTCTAGCAGGTATTTCAGGTAAATGGATACAAGTCGATGGGTTGTAGGAGGAAGGAATAAAGTATTCCTTCATCTGTCTAGGTGGTTCTTCTGGGTTTCCAGCCATTTGATTTTTTGGTGTACTATGGATCAGCCGTTCAATTTCAGGGTTGAAGTCAACTAGGTCTGGAAATAGAGATCTTCTACCGTGCATGAAATAGTGCAACCCAAAAATGTGAGAAATTTTTTTTTAATTTTATATATATATATTTTTTTGTTATTTTCAAACACTTATCAAACAGATTTCTATCCTAGGCTCCCTAATTCTAGATAGCTCATAACTTCCAAGACCGCCTTGGAGCCCTCCAAGTCAAAGACCAATTAGCTAACTGGCCAGGGAAGGGTAAGGTCGGTGGAGTTTCCCTCTTTGCTTGCCTTAGACACCAACTGAAAATTGGCCAGGTAAGCGGATCCAACCACCTTCCTTCGGGACGTAATCCCTGAACCCCTTTCCTAGACACCAGTCAACCAACTAATCTTGACCCGGTCCAACTCTTCCGGGTGCCCTGTCCTATTGAGCTCGAGTTCCTTAGGGCTGACGTCTAGTTAATTTTATTTAGAAGGCTTAGGTATGCAAAATGAGGGGTGATGGTTTGTGGGCTAAGGAAGGGTATTGAACTCCCCACCTTATCTTGTTTATGGATAAGTGCCCTTAAGATGATTATGAGATTATGAAATGCAATAAGATGTCCAAAATAAAAGTTATAAACACACAAAATTAAATTAAAGCTATATATATTTTTTAATTTTGTGATTAAGTTTCTAATCCTAATAAATTATGAAATGTCTGGGCAATTTTTTTGGATATTGCAGAAAAGATAAATTTACCTAAATGAATCTAAAAATGAAAAACAAAAAAATTTTTTGTTTGAAATTTGAAATTTGAAATTTGAATTTTTTTTTTGGAAATAAGAAAAGAAACTAAAAAGGAAAATAATTAATATGTGAAAGAGGAAAGAAAGTTTACTGATTGGGAGACTTCCATCCTCTTCTGCTTTTCTCCCCCTTTTTTTTTTATTCTGCAAGAAAAAGAAAAGTTAGCATGGTATAAAAAAATCAAAAAGATCAAAAACTATTATTTTAATGCCTTCCTTGGCAACGGTGCAAAAAACTTGGTAGGTCCGCGGGGTTGTCGTTAAAACACCGTGGCTATCAGTTTAAAATCCATCTTCTTAAAATATTTAAAAATGCGTAGCAAGAGGAGTCGGGTCGAATCCACAGAGAAGGCGGTGTTTAGGATTTGAAATCTTTTTGATCTTGTAAAAAAAACATTTGAAGTCAAAAAATATAAAAAAAATTAAAATTGTAGGATAAGTAAACTTGGCACTAGGATCTATTATTTAGATCCTAGCATCTACTTGCAGACAAGATGAAAGACAGGAATTAAAAAGAGATATTGCATTGATTGAAATTTAATGTCTAGATACAATGCAAATAAAATTAAATTAACAAAACAAGTAACAAAGATAAGAACAGATCGGCGCAGCCTCGTCGGGAAGATAGCTCCTTCCTTCGTACTCCGTGGAGCGAACTGGGCTTCCTCTGCGTCTTCTTCTTCGGATCTTGATCTCAGAGAGAGAGAAGGCTGGAAGATGGTGTAGGGACACGCTCTCCTTTGAGAAACCTCACTCCCAAAAGCCAACCCGTAACCCAAGCAATGCCCTTTACCCTGTACCTTGTCTTTTCTCCGGGATCCCTCTGTCTTGTGCATTGGGGTTCATTTTATAATTGACCGGAGAGGGGAGCTCGTTGCACACTAGCGATGTGGGACAAAAAAAAAAAAAAATACCGTGACCGCCATTGCTGCTCCGTTGATTACGCCGTGGAGCTCGTGGAGAACGCCCAGCATCCGTGCCCGTGGAGAATGCCCAGATCATGCCATGACGACCGCTTGGCAACGCCCGTGGAGAAGCTCGGCTCGCGGACTGCTCGTTCCCGTGGACTGCGCTCCGGCAACGTGGAGAACATTCGTGCCCGTGGAGCTCGCCCGTGGACTGCTTGTGGAGAACATGGAGAAGCTTGGCCGTGCGCGTGGAGCCACCATGGAGAATGCCCGTGGATGTGCGCGTGGAGGAGCTCGGCAACGTCCTGCAGCCCGTGGAGTGGTTCCTGTGGACTGTGCCACCATGGAGGGCGTGGCCGTGGGGAACGCCACCGTGGATGTGCGTGGCCATGGAGAACGCCACCGTGGACGTGCGTGGCCGTGGAGAACGCCACCGTGGAGGGCGTGGGCTGCGCGTGGAGGAGCTTGGCCGCGCGTGGAAGAGCTCGGCAACGCGTGGAGGATCTTGGCCATGGAGAACGTGGGCTGCCTCCTCTTGTTTGTCGCCGAAAAACACCACCACCGACCGTCAAAGCACCGCCGGAGCTTCTCCTCCGGCCAGGGACACCGCCGGCGTGCTTCCCGGCAAATTTCGGCGCCTCTGGAGGGCTGTGGTCTACGGCCTATTCCGTGGACCGGCATCCATGGCTGCCGGTGAACCAAACAACAATTTGTAAACCCAGCAGCCGGTCCATGGTGGACCGGCTGCTCCAAAAAGCATGCAGCATCAAAATATGTGCAAAAATCTTAGAAAATTCATAACTTCTTCATTTCAAACCTGATTTAAGTACCGTTTGAGTCGTTGGATTCCATAAATCAAGCTCTACCTATTAGCGGGTTTCAAACTTATTAATTTTACCGATTCCATGATCATTAATTATAATTATTGAATATTTTATTAATCATTTAAATGGGTGTGTGGTGCTTTGACTTGAAATATATTTTTCATGAACGTACTCTAATTTCACAATTTTCAAAGATATTTTTAAAATAATTAGTTTTACAAGAAAGTCCAAATTAATTATGAAATTAGGTTATTAAAAGAATGTTAGCACCAATAATTAACTAAAATACTTAAAATAATCGTGTAAATCCATGATTTATCAATTGCCACTCCATGAGGGAGAAGGGCATGAGGCCCAATCGAATTCTCTAGTCTTCAAGACTCCATCGCATCTTCTTCTCCTTTCCTTGCTAATCTCCTTTTCTTTTCTTTTCCCTATTCTCTCCTTGGTCTCTGATTAATCTATCTGCAAGATCCCTTGGTGCCCAGAGCCAAAGAAGATATCCTCCTTGCCTTGGAACCATTGACGTGAAGCCATCATATTCAAGGGATTTAGCCTTCTTATCCTGGCACCCAATCTAGGAGTGTCGAGTGATCCAACTATTAAAGAAATAAAGATCATTGTCTGGTAACAAGCCCCTTTCTCTCTCTCAGATCTGAACTTTTGAAAGAGCTTGTCCTAATTCAAATGGTTTCTCAACCATTAGGTCCAATCAATTTATTACTTAGATTGCTTTAATCTACGGGAAAGTGATTTAATCTTCTAGGCTTTGCTGCTCTTTTTATTCTCTTACAGAAGAGTTAAGCCATAATTTTGGAATCATTACTCATCATAATTTTTGCATTTCATTATATTGATGTTCGCATCCTTGCACGTCCTGCATCAACTAGGTATCAGAGCATGGTTAAATTAGGACAAGATATGCTAGTTGCTAAAATTTCTGCATTTTAAGGACTAGATCTGAAAGTTCTTCTTAGAACTGTTCAGATCTAAGTTTATTAGTAATTGTTTTAATTAATTTGCCATATTCAAACCTAGATCTGAAATCTCTCCTATAGATTTCCAGATCTAAATTTTTAAAATTTATCTTGTTTTCAACCTTTAATCTAAGATTTTATACCTCCTGAGCGGGTATATGTAAGTATACTTATGACTTATGGGAGTAATGAGCTACGGCCGGATGTGAGACCTTCTAGATTAGAGAGTTCGATGTGATATTGCATAATTGCATGATTGAAGTTAGATTAGTGAATGCTTCATTGAATGATCTTTTACCAGCACAATGAATAATTTTATTTTTCTTTTACTAGCACAATTCAAATCTAAGTTCCCCCTAACAAATTTTAGTTTTGAAATTTCAAATTTGGAAATTTTGAATTCTTGAAATTTGAATTTTCATATTTGAAACTTCAAATTTCAGTTTTGAAATTTCAAATTTTGAAATTTGAATTTTGACATACCTACCTATTATACTCTTTGTGGTAGATCTTTGTTTGTGCATTCATTTTAAAATACTTAAGGACAATCCTATCATAAGATAAGGAAAGGATTTCATCACATTTCCTTGGCCCAAAAAAAACCAACCACATATTGCATTGACCCAAGCTTAATCTAAAACTAAGTAAGAATCTAAACTAGGGATATCAACAAGTCAAATTCATGTTGCATATTGAGACTTAGTATTGATTAACTTTGTATTTACTTCTGGAGATTGGTGTCAAAGGCTAGGGTTCCAATGCCAAATGCCTTAAGTGGATTTGTGGTTTTTAATTAGGACCTTACGAAAGCAAGGAGAGCCTCCCACAATCCCACCTCTTACCTGGCGAGTTGAAAGGGTGACTGCAGTCTTGATTGGTGCTTTGGCAATTCATGCTACATTGAGCTTCTAGGTCTAAGAGCCCTAGAAACTAGGAATTCTGTGCTGCATGACCACTAGATCATGAACCCAATACCAGTAGTCCCAAACCCAGCCTAGTTCAACCTTGGATCCCAATTGTGAAACACTCTTAAGGACTATGACTGAATAGTTTGCCCAACTAAATAATAGGTTTGATCGAATGGAGGAGCGATCGGAACCCTAGAAGAGACCCATGTTGAACTTGAATCACCTCTACCAATGCCCCTCAATCCTAGAAGAGCCCAATGCCATAAACCTACCTTGGAACATAACCAGAGATGACCATACCATGATTTTATGGACCAGGATGAAAGAGTTGTTAGGAGCATTCGCCTAGAAGCACCTACCTTTGATGGAAGTCTAGACTTTAAGGTATATACTAATTAGGAAGGTGACATGGATCAGTACTTTAAATGGTATGAGATGTTAGAAGAGAGGAAGTTTAAATTTGCCAAACTTAGATTAGTCCTCCGGGAAAGAGTATATTAGGAAAATGTTGAGCGCATATGTCATCAGAGAGGAGATATGCCCATAGCTACCTAGAGAGCCATGAAGATTAAACTTAGAGAAAAGTACCTCCCCATGTCTTATCAATAGAGACTTTTAAACAAGTGGCAAAGGTTGAGTCAAGGCAATAGAACTGTATCTGAGTATATTGTCAAATTTGATCAGTATATTATGAGATGTAGCATAGATGAGTCTGAGGCCATGACCCTATCTAGATTTCGAGCTGGTCTGCATGAGGAAATTCAAAGGGAGTTATTTTTTAGAGAAGTCCATGACCTAGAACAAGCCTATCAAATCACTAAGAACTTTGAGAGATTTCAGAGGGGACCCATGATCCATCTATCTGAGCCCAATAGGATTAGCACACCTAGATATAAGTCAAGTTCTAGTCAAGTTCCTCTAACCCGACCCAATCCTACTATCCTATTAGGTTACAAGGATGACAGGGGTAAGGGCCCTGAAGTTCAAAGAAGCAATAATCCTGATATTTATTGCTTTATATGTCATAAAGTTGGTCACTATGCTAGTTAGTGTCCTACCAGAGCCCTACACAAGAGAATTAGAGGAAGAAGCTCCTGAACCCATTGAAGAATAAGAGAAGGAAGTGTACGAAGCAGGAACAAACTTAATGGATGAGTATGAGGGAGATGAGAAAACTATAGATCCACCTGAGTTACTCGGAGTCATTAGATGTATTCTGACTCAAACTAAGGAACATGAAGATTGGCATAGGACCACCATCCTACAAACTTTTATCAAATTAGGGAAGAAGGTTTGCAAAATTATCATAGATAGTGAGAGCTATGTTAATGCCATTTCTACTGATGCTGTCAAAAATCTAGGTTTGCCTACTGTTCCCCATCCCAACCTCTATAAGGTATTGTGGATTGATTCAACCTTCATTCTCATTAAGTTAAGATGCCAAGTTACAGTCCAAATCCAATCTTATCAAGAGAAAGTTTGGTGTAACATTCTTCCTATGGGAGTTAGCAGTATTATTCTAGGCCGAACTTGGTTGTATGATCATGATGTATCCTGTACGGTCATTCCAACTCCTATTCCTTCAACCACCATGGAGAGAAATTGTCATAAACTCTTCACCACCTAAGGACAAAACCAAAAGAGGGTCTAGCAATTTGAAGGGAAAGAAACGAGGATTACACTTGGTCAATGCTAAGGATTTAGAATGCAAGTTTAATGAGGGTTCACCATTTGGATATTGTCTACTAAGGAAATCTAGGATCAATCCCAAAGGGAACAACCCCATGTTAGATTCATGAGCCATTTTTGGAAGACCCTATGGCACTGTTAGGAACTAAGCTCAAATTTTCTACCACCTACCACCCACAAACCAATGGCTTGACTGAAGTTGTGAATAGGAGCCTTGGAAACCTATTAAGGTATCTTATACGCAAAAATGTTGGAAATTGGGACCTCTTGTTACCACATGCTGAATCTGTCTACAATAGCTTAGTCAATAGGTCCACTAGAAAGAGCCTGTTTCAATTTGTCCATGGTTACAAGCCTAAGAGACCCATAGATCTTATCCCTTTATTCATGCATGCATGAGTTTCTGAGTTAGCTGAGTCATATTTATAGTATGTTAGAGATCTATATAAGGAAATCAGTAAGAAAATTAATTTGATCAATGAAGATTAGATATGTATGGCTAATTTCCATAAGCGAGTCAAGGAGTTCACTAAGTGAGATTACGTGATGATTAGGCTTAGATCTGAATGGTTCCCCCCTGGAACTATAAAAGAATTATATGCTGGTGGAGCTAGTCCTTTCAAAGTATTACAGAAAATTGGACCTAATGCTTATGTGCTCGAGTTACTACCCAAATTCGGCATTAGCTTAACTTTCAATATTTCAGATCTAGTTGAGTAAAGGAACCATCAGTGATACATATTGAGCCTTTTTAGCCTGACCCCTTTCTTGAGAGTAAACCTTCAACTGAGTGTCCACCAGTCACTTTACAAGAATGGCAAGAATGGATTGTGCATATTCTGGATGACCAAGCTATTACTACAAGGAATAAAGGCTATCAGCATTATTTGGTTTATTAGCGAGGTCGACCCGAATCTGAGAACTCGCGGATCACTTAAGAGGATCTGCAATGCATTGATCTAGACTTATTGAAGCACTATCAAAGTTAAGTTGACCCATACTCGACAGGATCAAGTTCCTCCCACCCCGGAAGAATTGGTACAGGCACCAGGATTCGAAAGAGGCTACATCAATTCAGACCAATCCAAGCTCATTACAGATTGCAGATAACTAAGCTTTTGGGTCCTGTCAGTTTTCTTTTCTTTTAAGTTTATGTCCTGTATGGTGGGGACACCAAGATCAAGACCAAGCCTCAAGAACCCATCTGGATCACAGAACAAGAAGAATAAGAAGAAAAACTTTTTTCACACGTCGAGCCGACTTGAGCACCATCCAAATCAACTCGAGTATCCTGCAAAGCAAGAAGGAAGGCTATTCTTCAAGCCGACTTGGCCTGAGTGCTCTGCATCCGAGTCGACTCAAGTCACGGAAGATCAAAACCCCAGGTTCAGGAGATTTCCAGAAGCTTTTAGGATTTTCTCCTTTTATTTCAATTTTTTTGGCAATTAAAAAAGGGTATAAAATTCCATGGAATCTCGTTGTAACAAACTCCCCCGCCACCATTTTAGGATTAGTTGTGTTTTGTAACTAATCCTTGGATTAGTTATCGAGTAAACCCATTTTAAGTTACTCTAGAAACATCTATCCGAAGCCTATAAATGAGGCTCGTCTTGTACGAAGGAGGCATGATGGATTAATTCAATGAAAAAAAATACTGTTCTCCTTCTTCTCCGATTGCCTTCGTTGCTGAGGTGACGTCGAGGGGTGAGAGGCCCTGTTCGATTGCCTTCGTTGCAACCGCAACATTGAGGAGCGTAAGGCTCCACCGTTGCTCTCTTCCTCGACCGTCTCTGTCACTGCTTCTTCCTTCCATGACCGTCCGACCGCTACACCAACCTTCCATGTGATCTTCGACCACTGCACCACCCTTCCATGCTATCTCCGTCGACTGCTGCCACCTCCGTCTTCCCTAAACTCCTTTCCAACCTACTGCTCGATCCTCAAAAAAGACAGCCCCAGGTTTCTCATCGCCCGACTCCCTCCTCCGATCCTCCCATCACTTAGACCTCCTTCCCCTAGTCCTCCCATCGCCCGACCACCCTCCTCTGGTCTGCCATGACATCATCAACAGCTCCGAAACACCATTCCATGGAGCTTTGGCCCAGGACCGGCTCACCTCCCTGTTCCTCGGACTCTCAGTAGCATTTCTGGACATCCCCGAGTGCTCGGCCTCCTTCCGGACGTCTACCCTGTGGTTCTTCCATCGAAGCCCGACTCCCCATCGAAGGATGAAGCCCCATCCTCCTTTGGAGCTCGCCCCGATGCTGGCTTCTTCTCCAGACCACCCCCCAACGGAACTTCTGCCTGGTTCGAGATCTTCTCCTCCCAACTTCTGAGCTCTCGACCTCTTCGCCGGATGCCTGCTGCTGTTATTCCATCGAAGCCCAACTCCCCTTCAAAGATCGAAGCTCCCTCTCCCATGGAGATCGCCATGATGCCATCTTCTCCGAGCCACTGCCCCGCGAAGACTCTGCCCAGCTTCCGGATCCATCCCCTGTTCCACAAGGCCCTCGATCTTTTATTTTTTTTATTTGGGTTCTCTTAGTTATGGCTATTCATTTGATCTAATCCAGGTTATGTTTGGTTTTTGGGCTCTTTCACTTAATCCATGATTAAACCTTGTAGGGTCCCTCTTCGAGTATCGAGCCTTTGAAGGGAGCCCAACCATCAACCAAGTTCCCTGATACCCTGCGTTGGATGGCTGACTATTGATCACCCAGGCCGCATCTTCCGAGAATAAATGAACTCATCACACAGGAAGTAGTTATTACTGTCTTAGGATTTTATTTCTCCTTCCTTGCTTTAGATCTGAATCTTTGAAATGCATGCATGTCCTTGATCAGGGATTTCTCAATCTCTGAGTCCTGGTTCTTTCTCATTTTATTGAGACTAGCTGAGAGAATGCATGACTTAAAATCTACCATATTTGAATGTTCTTTTGAATTTGTGTTTATTATAAGCATCGGTATTCGTACAGGTTTTTAGGATAATTTTTGTGCATGTCGTCCCCCATCATCCTTCTTGGGTATCAGAGCACAGTTAGGACATGCATTTTGTTTAGCTCACTCACTGTTTTTCTACAACATTTTGTTAGCTAAAATTTTATTCATATTAGTTCTTTTGCTTAGTTCTACCGCATTTCTTTATTTCAGTTATTTTATTGCAAGCATACAAAGAAAAGAAAAAAATATCTATGTTTCATTTCTATTTTCTTAGTTTGCATTAGGATCATGGAATGTGCATTTCATGTTTTGCATTAAGCTAGCTAAGGGTGGCAATATCATAATATAAGGGAAGGACTTCATTACCTTTCCTTAGCCCAAAACAACCACCCTGCATTTTGGACCCAATCTTTTAATTAAAATCAAGTAGAAACATACTTTTACTCTAGAGAGCTTAAGGACACCAACTGGTCGAGTGAAGACTAAGTGTCTATTCATGGTGTTAGCCCTTTTTGTGTGTGCTACTGCTATTGGTGTCTAGGATTGGTGATTCGGGGCTAGTGAGTTGGTTCGCCTACCTGGACAATCCCAGATTGGTATCTAAGGTTGGCATTCAGGGACCTACATTCCCCTATACCTACTTGGCCAAGAACAGGGTTACTATAGACTAGTTTGTCACCTTGATTTAGGCAATTAATTGAGATTCTAGGTCTAGTAGATCGTAGACGATTTTGCGTGCTTGACTTATGTCCACTAGAGCAGGAACCTCATATCAGCCTGAGTCATCTATGGACAACCCGCAAGAAGCCCTGCTAAAGACCATGTAAGAACACTTTGTCCACTTGTCTACCCAATTGACCACTCACATAGATAATAGGTTAAACCAATTTGAGGCAAGACTTGATTCCAGGGAGAGAGCCCCTAGACCACCATTTGAGCATGAACCTAAGATCCCATTTTCTCCACTGACCAACTCTTGGAGAGATAGAAACTTTGATCCCTTTCAGGCACCCAATCCTAGGAGAGTCCAGTAACCTGAACCATTCCAAGACCAGAACCCTAGAAGGCCAAATCAGGATTTCATTGACCAAGAAGAAAGAGCCTTCAGGAGTATCAGACTAGAAGCACCCACCTTTGACGGTACCCTTGACATTAAGGTATACCTAGATTGGGAGAAAGAGATGGACCATTACTTTGAGTGGTACGAGATGATCGAAGGTAGGAAATTCAAGTTTACCAAGCTTAGGTTAATTCGTCAAGCCAGGATGTATTGGGATAATGTGGAAAGATTAATTAGACAAAGAGGACAGGAGCCCATAGCCACCTAGGAAGATTTGAAAGCCAAGCTTAGGGAAAAATACCTTCTTATGTCATACCATCAGTGGCTTTTAGACCAATGGCATAGACTAGTTCAAGGAAACAAGAGTGTCACATAGTACATAGCTAAGTTTGACGAGTTAGGCATGAGATGTGGGATAAACGAGTCTGAGTCTGTGATCTTGTCGAGGTTTAGATCTGGCCTGCATGATGATGTGAAGAGAGAGTTGTATTTGAGAGAGGTATGGGATTTAGAACAGGCTTACTAGGTAGCTAGGGACTTTGAGCAGTTTCATAGGACTCCCAGGAGCCAGTACCCTAGAACAGCCCCGACCTACCCGAGTTGACCCTACCCTGCCCGTCCAAATCTGAGTCGACCCGACCCAAGCTGACTTGACCTGAGTCGATCCGAGCCAAGCCGACCCTGTCCATCCTGACCCAACTTGAGCCGACCTCTAGCTGATAAAGGAAAATCTGTAGAAGCACCCAAGAAGTTTGGCACCTGTTTTAGATGTCACCAGCCCGGCCATTATGCTAGTGACTGCCCCACTAGATCTCTTCATTTAGGTGACTTAGAAGAAGAAGGAAACCTAGATGACACCCTTGAATGTGAAGAAGTGTATGAAGAAGGTTTCAACCTAGCAAAAGAATATGAGTTAGATGAAGAGAGTTGTGACCCCACTGACCTTATGGGAGTTGTTAGATGCATCCTAACCCAATCTAAGGAGCAAGAAGACTGGCATAGGACTAACATCCTACACACCTTTATCAAGATAGGGGACAAGGTTTGCAAAGTCATCATAGATAGTGGAAGCTATGTAAATGCTATTTCTGCTAGTTCTGTCAAGACCTTAGGGTTAACCCCTGTTCCCCATCCTAGCCCATATAAGGTATCCTGGATTGACTCCACTTCAATGCCTGTCAAACTTAGATGCCAAGTCCTGATTCAATTGCAATCTTATAAGGAAAAAGTTTGGTGTGATGTGTTACCTATGGAGGTAAGCAGCATTATATTAGGAAGACCTTTGCTCTATGATCACGATGCCACCCTATTTGGTAAGACCAATTCCTGTGCATTTAACCATCTAGGGAAGAAGATAGTGATCAACCCTATTCCCCCTAAGATGAAGTTAAAAAGGGAGCTAGCTCTTTGAAAGGAAAGAAACCTAGAGTACATTTGATTAGTGCCAAAGAGCTTAAGAGAGAAATTGCTGAGGGTCACCTATATGGATTTTGACCACCAAGGAAATTAGGAAACCAGCCCTAGGAGAACAGCCCCAGGAAGTTATGGAAGTTTTGCAGGAATTTCAAGATATTTTTCAAGATGATATGCCTGACCAACTTTCACCACTTAGGGACATCCAGCACACCATAAACCTTGTCCCAGGATCCACCTTGCCCAACTTGCCCCATTACCGGATGAACCCAACTGAGCACCAAGAGTTACGAAAGCAAGTTAGTGAATTGTCAAGGAAAGGTTTCATTAGGGAAAGCTTAAGTCCTTGCATCGTCCCAACCTAATGCGGGACTAATATGCATGCGATTATTTTTGTATGTTTTATATGTGGGCTGAGGTGGTTAAATCCTGAATATTATATCAAAATAAGATGTAAAGAATTCTATATGAATTTTAGAAATTAAGCATATAGATCAGGACCTAAGAAAGTAGTAAGAAGGGATCGCTGGGGTTGAGAAGCCTCGGTTAGGGCTAGTTTACCTACAATAAAACTACTAGTGGTAGAGGGGGTGTACCTGGCAATGACTGATACACCTGGTAAATATCACATCAAAGAGATCACTTGTTCCTTGATGGATGCGGCCTGGAAAATCAAGCCAGAGGCCTGTGGATTCCCAGCTTTTTGCTCCGTGGTCCGATTGCGGCCCGATTGGAGTCGTTGGATTTGTAGGAACTCGGGAACCTGCAAAGAACTGTCATGGGTGAGAAAATAAGGTGGGAAACAAGAAGAATCTCAGAAAAATAGCAAGGGGCGTATGGAAGAAAAGGCTTGAAGGAGGTTGGTCAGCTAGGGTTTCTTCGGGCAGCACTTCGGCAGGACTTCAAGCTTACAGGATCCCTTAATGCACACAGCAGAGTGGCACACAGAAAGAGAAGAACTCAATAGAATTTCATATATCAAAAATTAGTTCTCATACAAGAGACTAGGATCCTTTAAATAGACTCATAGTCTTGAGCTCCAAGTAAGGGTACAATGGACTTTACCTAGGAATTCTACTCCTACCCAAACCCTCGCTAGAAAATAAGGAAACCCATGTAGAAAAAAATCCCAAGGATCTCTCTCCCTCTCCTTGCCTTGGTCAGCCAAGAGAGGTGAATTTAAGTGGCCGACCAAGGGGAAGGTCACCATAAGCCTACGGCACCTTAGCTCCTCTCCTGGGCCTGGACTGGCCCAATTGGTTTTCAGCTGTGGTCCAGGTCTTCAGGGTTTCTGATTTCTCCTCCTGAGATCTTCAAATCTTCAAGCTGGGTTGGACTTGGGCCTCACTTCCATATCTTCAAACTGGTTGGACTTGGTCTTCACTTGTATGATATGGTTTTGAGTCTTTAGTGTACTTGGACAGGACTCAAAAAAATAAAATTAGCTCAACATGAGCTGACTAGCACTGGACTGAACTCGCTCAACATGAGCTGTCTAATACAAGACTTAAGTAAAGACAACTTAGATGAACTAAGTTTTATTACAATGGACTTGAATGTAGCTAAGTTATCCACAGAGGGTTGAGAAGCCTCTGTCTTATTCTGGTGCCTCTGGTGTCCGCACCAATTCTCCCGGGATGGGAGGAATTGACCCTGTTGAGTGAAGATCAGGCTGGCTCATATATCTCTCTAGTAGGTCTGAGTTGCGGCGTTGCAGGTCCTCTTAAGAAATCCATGAATCTTTCGACTCTGGCTGGCCTTACCATCGGACCAGGAAGCGTTGATAGCTGCGACCCCGGGTTGTAATGGCTTGATCGTCCAGGATATGCTCGATCCGATCTCCTCTCTCAGGCCAATTAATTGGCAGACACTCTAGGTAAGGGTCACTCTCAACAGAAGGGATAGGTCCAAAGGCCTCACTGGGTATCGCTGCCTATTCCCTATACTCAACCAGGTCTGTAATATTGAAGGTAGAACTTATGTCCATATCCGAAGGCAAGTCTAACACATAGGCATTTGATCCAACCTTCTTTAACACTTTAAAAGGTCCGGCTACACGAGCATGAAGTTTCTTAACGGTCCCGGGTGGGAACCGCTTAGGCCTAAGCCTAATCATTACAGAATCCCCTACATCAAATTCCTTGATCCTTCTTCGGGAATTAACCAATTTCTTATAAGTTTTATTGCATTGGTTAATCTTTTGGCTAATATCTTTGTGCAAGTCTTTAATATACTGTGCGAATGACTCTGTAGACTTCGAGACTCATGCGTGAATAGGTAAAGGAATCAGATCAATGGGATGATTAGGCTTTTACCCATGGACTATCTCAAAAAAACTCTTACCCATTGTCCTATTTATTGAGCTATTGTAGGCAAACACTAATGTAGGCAACAATAGATCCCAAGTTTCAATATGTTCACCTACCAGGCATCTAAGGAGGTTTCCTAAACTATGGTTCATTACTTCGGTTTGGCCATTTGTTTGGGGGTGGTAGGTTGTAGAAAACTTAAGTTTGGTCCCTAACAGGTTCCATATGGTCTTCCAGAAATAACTGGTGAACCTAACATCCCTATCAGATATGATGGTCTTGGGTAGGCCATGAAGTCTAACCACATGATCTAAGAAAAGCTTGGCTACTCTAGATGCATCAAAGGTCTGGGAATAGGAGATGAAGTGATCTTAGATAACCTATCGACTACTACAAAGATAGAATCATGTCTCTTCTGGGTCTTAGATAATCCTAACACGAATTCCATACTTAGGTCCTGCCAAGGGCGATCAGGCACTGGTAAAGGTGTGTAAAGACCAGTGTTTTACTTCTGTTATTTTGTAACAGCACAAGTTTTACACCTGGCTATAATCTGTGCAACATGCCTTTTCAATCCTGGCCAAAAGAACTGATCCTCTATCGCTAAGATTCTCTTATTTCTACCAAAGTGACCAGCTAAACCTTTAGCATGGGTCTCCCAAATTAGGAATTCTCTAAGGAAAGTTTTAGGTACATAGAGTTGATTGTTTTGGAAAAGGTAGCCATCCTGAATGGTATACTCACTATGGGTACTGGATGGTTCTAGCCTGAGGGTCTGGTAAATGTCTCCAAAGTCTGGGTAGGTTTCATATTCATCTTTTAGCCTATCAAACCCTATGACTTAGGTGCTAACTGATGCTAATAGCAAAGACCTACGGCTCAGGACATCTGCTACCTTATTTTTTGTGCCAGCACGGTGCTTCATGATAAAGGTGTAGGCCTAAATGTACTTGATCCATTTACCATGCCGTGGGTTAAGTTTCTTTTGGAAGTTTAGGAATCGGAGTGCCTCATGGTCAGAAAATAAGAAAACTCCTGCTGTAGTAAGTATTGTCTCCAATATCTAAGGGCCTGGACTACTGCATAAAATTTCTTGTCATAGGTAGAATACTTAAGTTTAGCCTCATTCAGCTTCTCACTGAAAAAGGCTACAGGGTGATTCTCTTGACTTAGTACCCCATCTATTCCTACTCCCGAGTTGTCACAAGCGACCTCAAATACCTTACTGAAGTCAGGTAATCTAAGGATGGGTGCATGGGTCATCTTATCCTTAAGCTCCAGGAAGGCCTTATCAGCTACTTTGGTCCACTCAAATGTACCCTTCCTAATGCAATCAGTGATAGGTACGATGACTGTACTAAAACCCCTAATAAATCTCCTATAAAAGGTTGCTAGGCCATGGAAACTATGCACATCGTGGACACTAGTGGGTGTAGGCCACTCAACAATTGCTCTAACCTTTTCAGGATCTACAGCAACTCCCTCAGGGGTGACGATTAAATCTAGGAAGATAACCCTATGTGTCATGAACTCACACTTCTTAAGGTTGGCATAGAGGTTATTCTCCCTAAGGATTTGGCATACTAATCTCAGATGACTAAGGTGGTCCTTTTTAGTCCTGCTATAAATTAAGATATCATCAAAGTAGACCACAACAAATTTTTCCATATATTCTTTCAAGACTTGGGTCATAATCCTCATAAATGTACTTGGTGCATTGGAAAGTCCGAAAGGCATCACAACCCACTCAAACAGGCCATCCTTAGTCTTGAATGTGGTTTTTCATTCATCCCCAGGTCTAATCCTAACCTAATGATAGCCGCTCTTAAGGTCTATCTTGGAGAAAACTTTGGCTCTGGCTATCATGTCTAACATATCGTCCAATCGAGGGATGGGAAGCCTATATTTCACAGTTATTTTGTTGATGGCTCTACTATCTACACACATCCTCCAGGTACCATCTTTCTTAGGGGTCAGTAGAGTAGGGACTGCATATTGACTCAAGCTCTCCCTAATAAAACCCTTCCTAAGCAATTCTCCCACTTGTTTCTGTAATTCTTGATGCTCACTAGGGTTCATCCTATAGTAAGGAAGGTTAGGTAAAGTGGCTCCTGGGACTAAGTCTATTGCATGTTGGATGTCTTTAAGGGGTGGTAATTGATCAGGTAAATCATCAGGGAAGACATCATCAAATTCTTTCAAAGCCTCAACAATCTTTTTAGGGTGTTCCTTTTGGGTCGGCTCATGTACTTCTTTGGTAGTCAAGATCCAAATAAGGTTACCCTTAGCAATATTTTTTCTAACTCCCTAGCCTTAATCAGATTAACTTCATGTTTCTTGTCCTTAAGGCTACTAGAACCCCTCTTAACTGGGTCTCTAGGGGGAGCTGGGTGGATAACAAACTTATTCCCATGGTAGTTAAAAGCACAAACATTGGTTCAACCATACAGGGTTGCATCATGATCAAAAAGCCAGGGTCGACTTAAAATGATACTACTCACTTCCATGGGGATGACATCACACCAAATCTTTTCTTCATAGGTTTGCAGTGTAACTAAGATTTGGCACATAGCTTTAATCTGGATAGAGGTGGAATCTACCCATAAAACTTTGTAGGGGCTAGGATGGAAAACTGTGGTCAATCCTAAAGATTTAACTGTGTTGGCAGAGACGGCATTGACACAACTCCTACTGTCTATGATGATCTTAAGTACCTTACCCCCTACCTTAACAAAAGACTGTAGGATGCTAGTCCTATGCCAATCTTCCTTAATAGGGGTTTGGGTTAAGATGCACCTAACCACTCCCAATTGGTTCTCAGACTCAGGTTCCTCCTCCTCACCTTCATACTCATCTATCAACTGATCATCGACCTCATAGATCTCTCCCTCAGGTTCAGCTACGGGTTCAGGCTCCTCTTCCTCCAGCTCACCTAAGTGTAGGGCACTAACTAGGCATTGGCTCATAAAGTGGCCTGGTTTCTTACATCTAAAACAGGTCTTCTGGGGAGTGTAACTCTTATTGACCTCTACAGGCTTACCTCGATCATCTCTATGGGTCACAGAAGTGCTAGGTTGAGGTCGACTCAGGCTTGGTTGACTAGGACTGGGTCGGCTCGGACTAGGTTGGCTAGGCATGGGTCGGCTCTGGTGGGACTAGCTAGCTCGTGGATACTGACTAGGGTATCTAATGGGCTCGGGTTTGTGGTAGATGGGCCCTCTCTGAAAATGCTCATGATCCCTAGCAATCTGGTAAGCATGGTCCAGGTCTCTAACCTCTCTCATATAGAGCTCCTTCTTAATGTCGTCTCTCAGTCCAGCCTTAAACTTAGACAGAACAACATCCTCAGACTCATTTAAGTCACATCGCATGGAATACTCATTAAATTTTGTGATGTACTCATCTATCTCCTGCTACCCTGATTCAATCGCTACCACTGATCCAGTAAACCACAATGATATGATGGTGGAACGTTTTTTTCCCTAAGCTTACCCTTCATGGCCTACAGGTGACTATGAGATCATGCCCTCCTAGTCTAAGGGTTCTCTCAACACTAGCCTAATGTAACCTGGCCTCCCGGACTAACTTAAGCTTAGCAAACCTAAACTTACGCTCCTCCGACAAATCATACCACTCAAAATATTGATCAATCTCTCCCTCCTAATCTATATAGACCTTAGGATCAAGACAACCATCGAAAGTGGGGGCATCAAGCTTAATGTGTCTATAGGATCTGTCTTCATGGTCTACAAAATCCTGATTGGGTCTTCTAGGACAAACCTCAAGGACTGGGTCATGATGTTGGACTCTCCTAGGTTCAGCCTCAAGGTAGGGATCAGGGTTTGGGGTCCTCGTAGGTTCAGTATCATAATAAGGGTCATGGCAAGGGGTCCTCCTAGGGTGGGGAGGTGACTCAGGATCTGGCTCAGATTGCGACCCATGGGTTCTCTCTAAGGCCCCTAGACGATCCTCTAACTGATCAAACCTATTATGGGTTCGGGTATTGGACTGAGTCAACTAAGTCATCTGGGCCATTTGGTCAGCAAGGGCTTTAATCTGGGCTTCAAGATTGTCCATGGATTCAGGCAAAAGTGGAGATGGTGGATGATATGAAACCCCTGATCTAATGCTCATGCAAGACTCGATCGAACCACTACAGCTCCCTAGACCTAGAGTCCAAAACTAGGTGCTTAATCAGGGTCGCAAACTAGCCTATAGTAACCCTGTACTCAGCCAGGTAGGTATAAAGGGAGTGTTAGGTCCCTGATTGCCAATCCTAGACACCAATCAGAGATTGGCCAGGTAGGCAGACCAGCACACAAGCCCTTCAGGACTGAATCCCTGAACTACCATTCTAGACACTGAGCATAAGGCACACACAGGTTAGCTTGACACAGTGATCTGACACTTAGCTCGGACCTGACCAGTTGGTGTCCTTAGCCCACTAGAGCAAATTAAGTCTAGTTAATTTTAGGTTAGGCTTGGGACCGAATGCAAGGGATGTGATTTTGGGCTAAGGAGAGGTTATCAACTCCTCCCCTTATCTGGCATAAAGAAAGTGCCCTCAAGAGTATTTTATGCAATGATGGCAGGCAGATGAAAATGCAAATTAGGATTTAGTTGTTTTTGAAGTTTTTTTGATTATATGTAATTTTTTTCTTTTTCTTTTTTTTTATATATTTTGGTATTTTCTTAAACAGAAGAAAACTTGCAAATTATGGCCTAATATGCAGGAAATATACTAAAATTAAAAGATATGCAAAGAGATGCTAAACAAAACCCTAAACCTTCCAAAGTTGTCTTGCTAAAAAAAAATAGATCCAAAAATTTGTAGGCTGTATTTCGGCTTGCAAAGACTGCACTGATCGAAATAAAATCTGTACAAATTTTGTAAAATACTTTGAATTAAGATGAATCCAAAAAAATAAAAGTCATAATTTTTGGAGTTTTGAGCAGGGAGAAAATGAGCCCTAATCTAAGCTCTGATGCTGTAATCAATGCATATACGGACTGTGAAGGGTGCAGAAAACGAGCCCTAATCTAAGCTCTGATACTAGATGATGCGGGACTAATATGCATGCGATTATTTTTGTATGTTTTATATATGGGATGAGGTGGTTAGATCCTGAATATCAGATCAAAATAAGATGTAAAGAATTCTATATGAATTTTAGAAACTAAGCATGCAGATCAGGACCTAAGAAAGCAGTAAATAGGGATCACCGGGGCTGAGAAGCCTCGGTTAGGGCTAATTTACCTACAATAAAACTACTGGTGGCAGAGGGGGTGTACCTGGCAATGTCTGATGTGCCTGGTGAAGATCGCAGCGAAGAGATCACTCATTCCTCGATGGATGTGGCCTGGAAAATCAAGCTGGAGGCCCACGGATTCCCGGCTTTCTGCTCAGTGGTCCGATTGCGGCCCGGTTGGAGTTGTTGGATTTATAGGAACTCAGGGACCTGCAAACAACCATAAAGGGTGAGAAAACAATCTGGGAAACAAGAAGAATCTCAGGAAAATAGCAAGGGGTGTGTGGAAGAGAAGGCTTGAAGGAGGTTAGTCGGCTAGGGTTTCTTCGGGCAGCACTTCAGCAGGACTTCCGGCTCACAGGATCCCTTAATGCACAAAACAGGGAGGCACACAGCAAGAGAAGAACTCAATAGAATTTCATATATCAAAAATTAGTTCTCATACAAGAGACTAGGGTCCTTTAAATAGACTCATAGTCTTGGGCTCCAAGTAAGGGTAAAATGGACTTTACCTAGGAATTCTACTCCCACCCAAACCCTAACTAGAAAATAAGGAAACCCAGGTAGAAAAAAATCCCAAGGATCTCTCTCCCTCTCCTTTCCTTGGTCAGCCAAGAGAGGTGACTTTAAGTGGCCGACCAAGGGGAGGGTCACCATAAGCCTATGGCACCCTAGCTCCTCTCTTAGGCCTGGACTGGCCCAATTGGCTTTCAGCTGCGGTCCAGGTCTTCAGGGTTTCTGATTTTTCTTTCGAGATCTTCAAATCTTCAGGCTGGGTTGGACTTGGGCTCATTTCTATATCTTCAAAATGGTTGGACTTGATCTTCACTTGTATGATGTGGTCTTGAGTCTTCAGTGTACTTGGACAGGACTCAAAAAAATAAAATTAGCTCAACATGAGCTGACTAGCACTGGACTGAACTAGCTCAACATGAGTTGACTAATACAGGACTCAAGTAAAGACAACTTAGATACTAAGCTTTATTACAATGGACTTGAATGTAGCTAAGTGATCCATAGAGGGTTGAGAAGTCTCTGTCTTATTTTGGTGCCTCTGGTGTCCGTACCATAGCCCTTTTGACACCTAAGAAGGATGGCACGTGGAGGATGTGTGTGGATAGCCGTGCCATAAATAAGATCACCATCAAATATAGATTCCCCATACCCCACCTAGATGACCTGTTAGACATGATGGCAGGAGCCACCATCTTTTCCAAAATTGACCTTAAGTATGGCTACCATCAGGTTAGAATCAGACCTAGGGACGAGTGGAAAACAACCTTTAAGACTAAGGATGGTTTGTACGAATGGGTAGTAATGCCTTTTGGCCTGTCCAATGCACCCAGTACTTTCATGAGAATTATGACCCAGGTCCTTAGGATGTTCATAGGTAAGTTTGTGGTAGTCTATTTTGACGACATCCTAATTTACAGCATAACCAAGGAGGACCACTTAAACCACCTTAGACAAGTTTGTATGGCCCTTAGGAAAGATAGTCTCTATGCCAATCTAAAAAAATATGAGTTCTTGACTTATAGAGTCATCTTCCTAGGATTTGTCGTGACCCCCGAAGGAGTATCAGCTGATCCAGAAAAGATTAAGTCGATAGTTGAGTGGCCAATACCCACTACTGTTTCTGATGTCCGTAGTTTCCATGGTCTAGTCACTTTTTATGGATGATTTATTTGGGATTTTAGCACCATTATCTCACCCATCACCGATTGTATTAGGAAGGGAGCCTTTGAGTGGACCAAAGCTGTCGACAGAGCCTTTCTAGAACTTAAGGAAAAGATGACCCAAGCACCCATTTTGAGATTGTCCGACTTTTCCAAAGAGTTCAAGGTAGCTTGTGAAGCCTCAGGTGTAGGAATAGGAGTCCTAAGCCAAGAGAACCACCCGGTAGCCTTTTTCAATGAGAAATTAAATGAGGCTAAGCTTAGGTGTTCGACCTATGATAAGGAGTTCTATGCCTTAGTACAAGCACTGAAGTATTGGAGACACTACCTATTACCACATGAGTTTGTGCTGTACTCTGACCATGAGGCATTGAGATACCTGAATTCTCAGAAAAAGTTAAACCCTAGACATGCTAAGTGGGTAGAGTATATTCAGGCTTATACCTTCATACTGAAACATCGAGCCAGAACTGAAAACAAGGTAGCGATGCCCTTAGCAGATGATCCTTGCTTCTAAGTACCATTAAAACTGAGGTTGTAGGGTTTGACCAAATCAAAGAGCTGTACGATACCTGTCTCGATTTCAAGAAGATTCACCAAGGTTTGAGTATAGGACTATCTAGAGAATACAGCCATTATACCCTGTTAAATGGTTATCTGTTCAAGGAGAGTAAGTTGTGCATCTCAAGAACTTCTTTTAGGGAATTTTTAGTCTAGGAGACCCATGCAGGAGGATTAGCAGGACATTTTGGTAGGAATAAAACTGTCTTAGCTGTTGAAGAGCATTTCTTTTGGTCGAGTCTGAAAAGGGATATAGCCCATATCGTAGCTAGGTGTAGAACCTGCACTGTTGCCAAACAGTGGAAATAGAACACTGGCTTGTATACCCCTTTGCCCATTCTTGATTGTCCCTGGCAAGATTTGAGTATGGATTTTGTGTTAGGATTGCCTAGAACCCAGAGGAAACATGACTCCATTTTTGTTGTGGTTGATAGGTTTTCCAAAATGGCCTATTCCTACCATGTAGTCAGAATAATGATGCTTTTAAGGTAGCCAAGCTTTTTTTGGATGAGATAGTTCAGTTACATGGCCTACCTAAAACGATTGTGTCTGATAGAGATGTAAGGTTCACCAGTTACTTTTGGAAGACCCTCTGGCATATGTTAGGGACTAAGTTAAAATTTTCTACTAACTATCACCCCCAAACCGATGGCCAGATCGAGGTAGTGAACCGAAGCCTTGGAAACCTGCTTAGGTGCCTTGTAGGTGAGAATGTTAAGAACTGGGATCTACTGTTACCTAAAGCCAAGTTTGCCTACAACAGTTCTGTTAATAGAACCACTAGTAAGAGCCCTTTCAAGATTGTCCATGGGTACCAACCCAATAAACCACTTGATCTGATTCCCCTGCCATTGCATGCTAGAGTGTCCGAATCAGCCGAATCTCTTGCACAACATATTAGAAATTTGCATAAGGAAATCACCCAAAAGATCAAAATGAGTAACGATGCTTATAAAAGACAAGCTGATTCTAGAAAACATTTTAAAGAATTTTTTGTAGGGGATTTTGTCATGATAAGTTTCAGACCTGAACAGTTTTCTCCTAGAACCATCAAGAAACTGCATTCTCGAAGTGCTGGATCCTATAAAATTATTAAGAAAATTGGACCCAATGCCTATGTGCTCGAGTTCCCCTTGATTGAGGCATTAGCTCCACTTTCAATGTTTCTGATCTAACTGAGTACAGGGAACCGTCAGTAATTCCTAGTGAGGCATTCGGGCTTGACCCTTTACTTGAGAGAGAACCTACCCTGGAGTGTCCAAAAAAATGGCCTGAGAAGATCGAGCGAATCCTGGATGATCAAGCTGTCAGTATCCAATGGAATAGCTATCAGTGCTACTTGGTAAGATGGCAAGGTAGTCCCAAATCAGAGGACTCGTGGATTACTAGAGAGGACCTGCAACGCATTGATCCAGATCTCTTAGAAGAGTATCAAAGCCAAACAGACCCTTACTCAACGGGGTTGAGTTCCTCCCACCCCAAGAGAAATGGTGGGGACACCAAGACCAAGACCAAGCCTCAAGAACCCATCTAGATCATAGAACAAGAAGAATAGGAAAGAAAAAAAATTTTCGCATGTCAAGCTGACTAGAGCACCATCCAAATTGACTTGAGTATCCTGCTGAGCAAGAAGGAAGGCTATTCTTTGAGCTGACTCGACCTGCGTGCTTTGCATCCGAGTTGACTCAAGTAATGGAAGACCAGAACCCCAGGTTTCGATGATTTCTGGAAGCTTCCAGGATTTTTTCCTTATATTTCAATTTTTTGGCAATTAAAAAAGGGTATAAAATCCCATGGAATCTCGTTGTAACAAACACCCCCACCACCTTCTTAGGATTATTTGTGTTTGGTAAGTATTCCTTGGATTAGTTATCGAGTAAACCTGTTTTAGGTTACTCTGGAAGCATTTATCCAAAGCCTATAAATGAGGCTCGTCTTGTACGAAAAAGGCATGATGGATTAATTCAATGAAGAAAAATACAGTTCTCCTTCTTCTCTGATTGCCATCATTGCCGAGGTGACATCGAGGGGTGAGAGGCCCTGTCCGATTACCTTCGTTGCAACCGCAATGTCAAGGAGCATGAGGCTCCACCATTGCTCTCTTCCTTGACCATCTCCGTCGCTGCTTCTTCCTTCCATGACCATCCGACTACTACACCACCCTTCCACGCCATCTTCGACCGTTGCACCACCCTTCGATGCTATCTCCATCGACCGTTGCCGCCTCCGTCTTCCCCAAACTTTTTTCCAACCTACTGCTCAGTCCTCAAAGAAGATAGCCCCAGGTTTCCTGTCACCCGACTCCCTCCTCAGGTCCTCCTATCACCCAGACCTCCTTCCTCCGGTCCTCCTGTCGCCCGACCACCCTCCTCCAGTCTGCCATGACATCATCAACAGCTCCGGAACATCGTTCCATGGAGCTTTGGGCAAGGACCGGCTCACCTCCCTATTCCTCGGACTCTCAGTAGCATTTCCGGACATCCCCGAGTGCTTGGCCTCCTTCTGGACGTCTGCCCTGCGGTTCTTCCATCGAAGCCCGACTCCCCGTCGAAGGACAAAGCCCCATCCTCCTTCGGAGCTCGCCCCGACACCGGCTTCTTCTCCAGACCACCTCCCCAAATGGAACTTCTGCTCGGTTTGGGATCTTCTCCTCCCGGCTCCCAAGCTCTTGGCCTCTTTGCCAGATGCCTACTGCTGTTCTTCCATCGAAGCCCAACTCCACTTCAAAGATCGAAGCTCCCTCTCCCTCGGAGATCGCCACGACGCTGTCTTCTCAGAGCTACTACCCCGCGAAGCCTCCGCCCAGCTTCCGGATCCATCCCCTATTCCTTGAGGCCCTCAGTCTTTTGTTTTTTTTATTTGGGTTGTCTTAGTTGTGGCTATTCATTTGATCTAATTTAGGTTTTGTTTGGTTTTTGGGCTCTTTCACTTAATCTGTGATTAAACCTTGTAGGGTCCCTCTTTTGGTACCGAGCCTTTGAAGGGAGCCCAACCATCAACCAAGTCCCTTGATACCCTGCATTTGATGGCTGACTATTGATCACCCAGGCCGCATCTTTCGAGGATAAGTGAACTCATCACACAGGAAGTAGTTATTACTGTCGTAGGATTTTATTTCTCCTTCCTTGCTTTAGATTTGAATCTTTGAAATGCATGCATGTCCTTGATCAGGGATTCCTCAATCTCTGAGTCCTGGTTCTTTCTCATTTTATTGAGCCTAGCATGAGGGAATGCATGACTTAAAATCTACCCTATTTGAATGTTCTTCTGAATTTGTGTTTATTATAAGCATTGGTATTCATACAATTTTTAGGATAATTTTTGTGCATGTCGTCCCCCATCACTATACTTAGATATTTGAGTCAATTTGTTCTTTCTTCAATTTATGTCCTGTAATTTATTTTATTTGAGTCAAGTTTAACTTAAGAGAACAACCAACATAGATCCAAGTCAAGATCAAGAAGCATGACCATTGGATAGAGGAAGCCACTTCACTCTCCATGCAAGAAAAGACTCCGAAAAGAACCCATTCCTTGTGCCACCTCATCCTCCACATAAGATGGTCCCTACCTCACTCTCCACACCAACATGGAAGGTCCCCACCCTTGGTGCCCAAAGCATAGAATTCAAAAATTAAATGGGGCACCCCATTTTCATCTCCATGCCAACATGGAAGGTTTTTCAAATTCAAATGAGGTGTCCCAATTATTCCTCCTTGATTAGTGCATGTAATCTCTCTAATTCAAATTTCAAAGAGGCTTGGATGAATGACGAATATCCCTCCTCCTCTTGTAATGGGATGTTGAAGAATGAATGAAAAAAAAATTTCTTTTATTTCCATTGCTCCAAGCATTGCTACTCCATGAGGGAGAAGGGCATGAGGTCCAATCGAGTTTTCTAGCCTTCAAGACTCCATCGCATCCTCTTCTCCTTCCCTTGCTAATCTCCTTTTCTTTTCTTTTCCCTATTCTCCCCTTGGTCTTTGATTAATCTGTCTGTAGGATCCTTGGGTTCCCAGAGCAAAAGAAGAGGTCCTCCTTACCTTGGAACCATTGACATGATGCCAGCATATTCAAGGGATTCAGCCTTCTTATCCAGACGCCCAATCTAGGAGTGTTGAGTGATCCAACTATTGAGGGAAGAGAGATCATTGTCTGGTAACAAGCCCCTTTCTCTCTCTTGGATCTAAACTCTTGAAAGAGCTTATCCTAATTCAAATGGTTTCTTAACCATTAGGTTCAATTAATTTATTGCTTAGATAGGTCTAATCTGTAGGAAAGTGATTTAGTCTTCTAATAGTTTGCTTCAGTGCTCTTTTTATTCTCCTATAGAAGAGTTAAGCCATATTTTTGGAATCATCGCTCACCATAAATTTCTGTATTTCATTATATTGATGTTTGCATCTCTACATGTCCTGCATCATCAAAACGCTCGCCCAGCAGGTCCAAACCCTAGCTATGGTAGTGCGACAGTTGCACCACCAGCATCGATTCCTGGAGACCCAATAGTAGCCAAGAACCCCTGCTGCTCAAGACATCGGATCCCATGGTAGCTTGCGATCCTTCCAAGAAAAGCCATCACATCTACGAGCCACATCCTATCCCTGGGGGAGCCTTCAGACCCTAAGGAAGAGGCAGTGGAGTGGTTCGACTTGCCGAGTGAGTCAGCCTTAGTCTCGAACCACAGTGCCCCATGGTACCACAAGCATTGCCACGGCAAGGCCCCCTGGCATGATCTCCTCTAGCCCTTATCTTTTTCTCCTCCAACAGCCTCGATAGAAGGTTCCACTAATGAGGCTATCAGGTGTTGGGCCAAGCGGTGCATGGAGGAACAAGAGTGCAAGCTGGCCAAGCTATCCCATTAATTTGCTAATCTACAGGGCTCCTCACATGAGCCCACGGGCTACAATGCCTGCCTCCCTTTCTCTTATTAAATCGAAGAGGAACCGATCCCCAGCTGGTTTTGTATGCCTCAGGTGGATCCCTATGATGCGACCACTGACCCCTCGGACCACCTTGAGAGCTACAAGGCTCTCATGAGAGTCCAAGGGGCTACTGATGCCCTTCTCTGTATTACCTTTCCGGCTATTCTCCAAAAGGTCGCTCGAGTTTGGTACACCAATCTCGAGCCAAGGAGCATTGACTCCTTTGAATAGTTGAAGAAGAAGTTCGTGGCATACTTCGATGCCTGTCGGAAGATGCCACGTGAGGCCAACAACCTCTTCTCCATCTGCCAATAGATTCATGAGTCCTTGTGAGACTACATGTTCCATTTCAAAGTTGCCACCCTGGAGATTTACAACCTGGATGAGACCGTCACCATGTTGGCACTAAAGAAGGGGCTCAGAACCTCCCATTTCAACTACTCCCTCGACAAAAAGCCTCCAACAACCTACTTCAAGCTCCTTCTTTGGGCACACAAGTACATCTATGTAGAGGAGGTGGATCATACCAGAAGGGAGCTGGATGAAAGGCTCCTGAAAAAATAGCCCCAAGGGGAGCCCTCCAGGATGCACGGGCTTAAGGAAACCCCGAACCTCTGGATGGGACCAAAGTCGAAGAGCACTCTTGCCCAGGAAGAGTGGTACACCCGTCTCCTTGCCCCAAGATCTAAAATCCTCATGGAGATTGAGGGCGGATGCTATCTACACCGCCCTCCTCCATTGAGGCCATCTGGTGGTTTTAACAAGTCTAAGTACTGCCAGTTCCACCATGACCATGACCATAACATCGAGAAATACTGCTACCTTAAAAGGAAGATCGAAGACTTGATTAGAAGGGGCTACCTCAAAATGTTCATGGGGGCAAGATAGCATCCAAACCTCAGGCACTCATAGCCCTTCCTCCTATTGATAACGAACCCATCGAGAGGCCAGTGGGCATGTTCTCCTAGGGGATAGAGCATGGCTCGAAAAGAACCAAGGCAAGGGAAGGCTCTGATAATGTACTCCCCTTCATGGGGAAAAGAGGAACCAGGATGAAAAATGTAAATAACGATGCTATTATCGTTGAGATGACGATAGCTAAGCATCCTGTAAAATGAATTATGATCGATAGTGGAAGCTCGACTGACATCTTTTTTTATGATGCCTTCTCCAAGATGAGTCTGTCTCCTATCCTATTAAGGCTGGTGCATACCCTTTTGGTTGGCTTTACTGGAGACTCAGTAGGGGTGGAGGGAGAGATTACTCTCCCAGTCACCACTGGGATGCCTCCCTAGAAAAGCATCGTTATGATAACTTTCATGGTTGTCAGGCTTCCCTTAGCCTACAACATGATCCTTGGACATCCTGAGCTCAACTTGCTCGATGCAGTCATATCCACAAAGTAGCTCTTAGTTCAATTCCCAACACCCTACAAAATAGGGGAGATGAGGAGGACCCCCCCGCCAGTACAGCATTGCCTATAGGCCATCCCTGGGGCTAGGCATGCCGATGAGGATCTGGTCATCGATTAGCTTGACCAAAGAATGCAGGATGACAAGGGTGGCCCAGTTGAGTGCTTGCTATCATACCCCCTCGGGATGGACCCTTTGAAGATGGTGCAAGTGGGAGCCCAGCTGCATGAGGATGAAAGGACTCACCTCTTGGTGGGGGCACGAGAATCAGACACAGATTACTGGGCTCTATTTGGTTTACTTAGTCATGCATCAAAATTTTGAAAATTTTGTAATCAATTAAGATTGTGTACTGTAATAAGTTGAGGTTAGTTAATTTGTCTCAACCCTCAACCTACTCCAATACATTGAGTCCTGTACATCAGTATGAGTCTAATATGAGTCTACTTCTTGTACAAGAGAAGAGGCTACATAATTTTGGAGTTCCACCAGACCTCATTCTAGAGCTAGAGACAGTTACATCAGCTTAAGGGAGCTCAATTGACACCCAGGTACCTTGATTCCCTCCAAATACCATTTCTTCTGTACTAAATCACCCCGTGGCCTTCTTTAGCAAAAAACTTAATGAAGCCAAAATTAAGTACTTGACTTACGATAAAGAGTTTTATGTAGTCGTCCAAGCCCTTAGGTACTGGAGGCACTACCTGTTACCCCATGAGTTTGTTCTATTTTCAGACCATGAAGCTCTTCGATATCTGAACTCCCAGAAAAGATTAAACCCTAGGCATGCTAAGTGGGTCGAGTATATCCAAGCTTATACCTTTGTGATTAAACATCGTGCTGGTACTGAGAATAAGGTAGCTGATGCCCTTAGCTATCGTGCCCTTTTGTTAAACATAGTTAGGACCGAGGTTGTAGGATTTGACCAACTTAAGGAGCAATATGAATCTTGTCCTGACTTTAGTGAGATCTTCCAGTCCAAGCTTCAAGAACCATCTAGTGCCCATAGTGACTATACCTTACAGGATGGTTACCTTTTTAAGGGTAATAAGTTGTGCATTCCCAAGACTTCACTCCGAGATTTTTTAGTATGGGAAACCCATGCGGGAGGCCTAGCTGGTCACTTTAGTAGGGAGAAGACCACTTTAGCCGTTGAAGACCAGTTCTTTTGGCCTGGCCTTAAGAAAGATGTCGCCAATATTGTCTCTAGGTGCCGGACCTATGATGTGGCCAAGCAGCAGAAACAGAATACTGGCCTTTATACACCCTTGCCCGTACCTAGTCATCCTTGGCAAGACCTCAGTATGGATTTTGTGGTAGGATTATCCAAGACCGCAAGGAAGCATGATTCTGTCTTTGTAGTAGTGGATATGTTCTCCAAAATGGCTCATTTTATACCTTGCTCCCAGACCATAGATGCTTCCAAGGTTGCCAAGCTTTTTCTGGAACATGTGGTTAAGTTACATGGCCTACCCAAGACCATAGTGTCCGATAGGGATGTCTGCTTCACTAGCTATTTCTGGAAAATCCTTTGGCACCTCCTAGGCACCAAGCTCCAGTTCTCCACCGCCTACCACCCGCAAACTGATGGACAAACTGAGGTAGTCAACCGCAGACTAGGAAACCTTCTTAGATGCTTGATAGGTGAACATACTGGAAATTGGGATCTTCTTTTACACCGAGCTGAGTTTGCCTACAACAGTTCTGTGAATAGGACCACCAGGAAGAGTCCTTTTGAAGTTGTATGTGGATACAAGCCTAACCGACCTCTTGACCTGATTCCCCTACCCACCCATGCGTGTGTCTCCGAGTCTGCTGATTCACTTGCACAGCATATTAGGGACATGCATGAAGAAATTAGCCAGAAAATTAATATAAGTAATAACACATATAAAAGGCTGGTTGTTTCCTATAAGTGAGAAAAAGAGTTTGAAATAGGGGATTTTGTAATGATTAGGCTCCGGCCTGAACGGTTTCCACCAGGAACCGTTAAGAAGCTTCATGCTCGTGGGGCGGGTCTCTTTAAAGTGATTAGGAGAATGGGCCCTAATGCCTATGTGCTAGAATTACCTCCGGATTATGGAATTAGCTCGACATTCAATATCTCTGACTTAGTCGAGTATAGGGAACCCGCAAACATACCCAGTGAGCCATTTGGACCTGACCTCCCTTTTGAGAGTGAACCTGAACCTGAGTGTCCACCTCCAAATATACCTGAGCGAGGAGAGCGGATCGAGCGTGTCCTGGATGACCAAGCCATCACTACCTAGGGCAAGGGCTATCAACGTTACTTGGTCCGATGGCAAGGCCGACCCGAATCCGATGACTCATGGATCACACGGGAGGACTTGCAGCGCATCGATCCCGATATCCTGGAGAGGTACCAAAGCCAAACTAACCCTTACTCGACAGGGTCGAGCTCCTCCCACCCCGGGAGAACTGGTGTGGGCACCAGGATTTGATAGAAGCTCCTCAACCCTCTATGGATCTCAGATTAGGGTTCCACTTTTGTGAGTCCTGTAATAAGGCTATGAGCCAAAGTAATTTTATAATTTTAGTCATGTACCTAGTCCAAGTTTGTTTAGTCTTGTACCTTGACCAATTTGGGTCAAGTTTAGGTCTTGAGTCTTGTATCTAATTTTTGGTTTGAGTCTGAGTTTGGATTGGGCCCAAGCCCAATTGAAGTCAACCTGGCCTTCAAGACCAAGACAAGTTCCTTGTGGGCCAACCCATCTCTTTCACTTGGAAAGATGCCAACATAGGCGCCACCTCAGCCACCTATGTGGCGCCACATCAGTTGCCACTTGGGCATCCAAGGAAGGAAACAAGGAGGCGCCCTCATGCATTCCACATGCCCTCTCCATACCTTTTTTCTCTTGAGCGACCTTGGAAGGAGGAGACATCATCCCCTCTTCCCTCCCTCACATCATGCCATGATCCATCATTAAATGGGGCGTTGATGATTTCATGAAGAAACCAAGCCACAAAGCAAGCCATCTTTCAAGTCTTCTTCCCAAAGTATTCATGCAAGAATGGAAGGTCAAGGGACACACTCCCCTTTCCAAGCCTTCAACCTTGCAACGCCCAAAGCTCCCTCCACTTTGGCCGGCCATGAATCACTCCAAGTGGGCATTGAAGGATCAAAGGAAGCACATCCCTACAAGCAAGCCTTGTTCCATGTTTTCTTCCCAAAATGAACATGCAAAGAAGGAAGTCAAGAGGCCAATCCCCCTCTCCAAGCCCTCCCACATGCCACGCCAATCCTCTCCTCCATTTGGTTGGCTATGAAGAGCTTTCCCATCCATGTGGGTGCCAACTTTTGGGGTTGTAATTTGGGTTCAAGGGTTTTGAATTATTTTGAATTCAAATGGGCCTTGGGTGCCTATTTAAAGGACCCAATCCCTCCATTGTAAAGTTATTGAATGATTGAATGAAAAAAGAGTTTGAGTTTGTTTATCCTCCAACCATTGTCTCCTAGACTAGGTTTGAGTGAAGTTGCCTTCGTCCCCAGGGACGTCGAGTGGTGTGAGGCCACCTGTCCGTCGCCCCAAGGTGTCGCGAGTCCTTCGTCCTCCTGGACGTCGAGTGGTGTGAGGCCACAATCCTTCATCCTCCGGGATGTCGTGGGGTGCGAGGCCCCAAGTTATCTCCTTCTTCGACTTTGGAATCCAGCCGGACACCTGGCTCGAAGCCCTTTCTCAACCCCATCTTAGTCCCTTTCATTACATCTCTCCATTTTGCTAATCCCTATTTTGTTTGCCTACAGGTCCTCCTTGGCATCTCGGGCACCGGAGACAGTTGGCTTTGCCATCGTGACCTTCCAACCGAAAGCCAGTATTCCACGGGTTCGACTGCTTGGGCATCTAGGCCGCATCCACCAAGTTGAGCGATCTCTGCATCGGGCGCTTCAGACGTGTGAGGTTTGCTCTCTCTATCTCCTAAGTAGGTATTGTGTTTCGAGCTTAGTCCTACCGGGGTTTCTTAATCCCAGGATCTTGTTCTCGTTTTCACTATTTCGGGATTTGAACTGCTAGTGTAAGCTTCCATTATTCATTTCTCTTATTTCTAGTCTTTGCTTGTGATCGGGAATCAAAACCCTAAGAGAAAAACATCTAAAACTCATCAACCATAAAAAAATTCCTTGCATCATAAGCATCCATCCAGCATCCCTAGCCCCTTACCCCACACCAGGTGGGGGCACCAAAATTAGGCACAGATTACTGGGCCCTATTTAGCTTATTTAGTCATATGTCAAAATTTTGAAAATTTTGTAATCAATTAAGATTGAGTCCTATAATAAGTTGAGATTAGTTGATTTGTCTCAACCCTAAACCTAGTCCAATATATTGAGTCTGTACATCAGATGAGTCTAGTATGAGTCCACTTCTTGTACAAGAGAGAAGGCTACACTAGTTTGGAGTTCCGCCAGACTTCATTCTGGAGCTAGAGGTAGTTACATTAGCTTAGGGGAGCTCAATTGACACCCAGGTGCCTTGATTCCCTCCAAATACCATTTCAGATGCCAGATTCCCTCTTAATGCTTCCAAAATATTCCATATGCCAGGATCCCATGTTTTCTAGGTTATCCCAACACTTCAGGCCTTCAAATTCAAGCCTAGGAAGCAAGCCCAAGCAAGAAAAACCAAGATTCCCTTTTGATATTGGGAATATGCTAGCCTAGGGAACTAGGCGCCCCAGCTTCTAGGAGGCCCAAGCCCATGCTCCCTTGGCCCATGGCCGACCTCCCCTTGCTGCCCCAAAGCCCAACATACCATTTAATGTGAGAGGAGGCATCCAAAGGTGTTGACCAAGTCCAAGCCTAAGTGAAGAAGGAGAAGACTATTCCTATTCTAACCTAGTTGGGATTTCTAATCCTTTTAAGCCTTGTAATTTTAACATAGCTAGGAAATGACATGTAGTCTAAATAGGAAGAGGACTTGTAACCTAAGTGTAACCATAGTTAGAGAGGGCATGGGAACTCTATAAATACCCCACCCCTTCCCCTCTTGTAATCATCTCTTTCTTATGAATATAACTTGCTGAAATTTTGTGTCATTACCTTGTGTTGGTATTTTTGTTTTGGTTCTTTACTTTGAGTGCTCTCCTTGTGTGCCCTAGCAGAATCTCTGCTGCCCTAGCATCCTTTTGCATCCTTGGAGATTAGCCATTACCAAGCAAAGGAAGCCCTAGCTGCCATCTAAGACAAGGAGCTTCTTCCTCCCCGACTGCCATCTCCTAACCCTAATCTCGATTCATTCAAAACCCTAGTTCCTTTTCTCTTTTCTTATTTGCTATTTTGATTGACCCTGATGCTTGCAGGATCCCTGAGGTGCTTCACCTCCCCTGAGGAGGCCTTCTTTGCTTCCAGGACCACCCATATCAGCCATCAGATTCAAGGGAACCGAGGCTTCTTCATCTAGGCTCCAATTAGAGTGTGAGTGATCCTTTCCACTACAAAGTTTCAATCTCTGACTGGTAAGAAACCTACCCTTCTCTTATTATCTGATTTGATGAAAATAATCTATCACAAACTGGGAAATTCTCAACTCTTGGGTCCTGGCAACTTATTATCTTGCATGTGTTCTTTGTGATACAATGATTTTTTGCATTGCTACTCCTTATGCTAGTTCTTATTTTATTTGAAAACTTAGCCTACAAACATAAATTATAAAAATCACAAAAAAAATATTTTACTATTTTTCCTGCATGTTTAGCAATCTTAGAGTCATCCTGCATCACCTCCCGAGTTTCCTTTAGGCGAATGCTAATATTTTTGCCTGGATCGTGATGGACATGCCTGGGATTGCTTCCGACATCATCACCCACAAGCTGAAAGTCGACCCAAAATGCCACTCGATCTAGTAGAAGAAGAGGAGCTTCACCCTAGAGAGATAGAAGGTAATCAATGAAGAGGTGGAAAAGCTCCTCACTATGGGCTTCATCCGAGAAGTCTAGTATCCCAGTTGGCTCGCAAACATAGTCATGGTCACAAAGGCCAATGAGAAGTGGAAGATTTGTGTAGACTACACCGACCTCAATCGAGTCTGCCTAAAAGATAGCTTCCTCCTTTCCAAGATTGACCAGCTATTGGACACCACCTCGGGGCACGGCTTACTTAGTTTCATGGATGCATTCTTTGGGTATAATTAGATCCAGATGCATCCAAAAGATAAGGAGCACACTGCCTTCATCACAAACCGATGGACTTACTACTACAAAATGATGTTGTTCGATCTAAAGAATGCTCAGGCCATATACCAATATCTAGTCAATAAGATCTTTAAAGATCAAATCAGTCACAACATGCAGGTCTACGTGGATGACATGCTTGTCATGATTGTTCAGGAGTCGGGCCACATTGTGGACCTCACAGAAGCTTTCTAAAACCTCCATCTCCACTAGATGAAGTTGAATCCTGCCAAGTGCTCCTTCGGCATCATCGCTGGAAAGTTCTTGGGCTTCATGGTCATCTAAAGAGAGATCAAGACCAACCTAGAGAAGGTCTAGGCTATCATCGATATGGAACACCCTATCTCGAAGAAACAAATCTAGCACTTGATCGACCGGATCGTGGCTCTGAGCTGGTTCATCTCGTGCTCCACCAACTGATGCTTGCCCTTCTTCAAGGCGCTATGTAAGATGCATAACATCACCTAGATGGAGGAGTGCCGAGAAGCCTTCGAGGAGCTGAAGAGGTTTCTTTAATCCCCACCACTACTCTCTAGGCTAGAGGTCAGGGAGGAACTCGTCCTGTACCTGGCAATTTTTATAGGGGCCATCACCGGTGCTGGTCCGGATGGATGGAGACGGAGTTCAGAGATCGATATACTATGCCAGCAAGCTATTCTAAGATATGGAGACCAGGTACACCCACTCTAAAAAAATAATTTTTGCACTCATTATGTCTGCTCAACATCTTAGGCTGTAGTTCCAAGTACACCCGATCGCGGTCCTCACCAACCATCCTCTAAGGGCTATCCTTAACCATCCGGACATGTCCGGATGTCTAGCTAAATGGGTGGTGAAGCTTAGTGAGTTTGACATCACCTATTTCCTAAGGCCATCTCAGAAGGCACAGGTGCTAGCTGACTTTCTAGTGGAATGTGCCAGGACAAGCGAATAGCCAAAAGAGGCATCCCCCGAGCATCCCATGGAGTTGCCGACCAATGAGACAGCTTGGATACTCCATATGGATGGTGCATCCAACGTAGGAGGGAGTGGGGCCGACCTTATCCTTGCCAACTTTGATGGGGTCATGGCTGAGTGCATATTGCACTTCTTGTTCAAATCCATAAATCACTAGGCTGAGTTTGAAGTGCTCCTTGCAGTGTTAAAGGCATCTCACAAGCTGGGCGTGTCAAGCTTGAGAGTCTTCACCGACTTGCAGTTGGTTATGGATCAAGTCTTGAGAGAGTTCGGAGCCCGAGATCCTCAGATGGCAAGGTACCTAGAATGGGTACATTCGAGCATGGTAGGCTTTCGGTGTTTTAGCATCTTCCACATCCCTCATGGAGAAAATGCCTGTGCTGATGCTCTCTCCAAACTTGCAACCTTGCCGGACTTGTCGCTGGGGCATACCTACATCGAATACTTGGAGATGCCTAGCTATGAGGCCCTAGATGAGGTCTAGCAGGTCAGCCCCGTGGTCAGTTGGATGGATCATTATATCAGGTGCATCACCGATGGCACCTTACCTGAGAACTGCATGAAGGCCAATCTTCTCAATAAAAAGGCCACGTGCTACGTACTGATGGACAGGCAACTCTACTAGAGGTCCCACTTCTATCCCCTCCTATAGTGCCTCGACCCTTAAAAGCTACCTACGTGCTCCAAGAGATACACGAGGGCATTTGTGGGAACCATTTTGGGTCAGGACATTGGTATACAAAGTCCTCCGGCAAGGATACTACTAGGAGACCATGCAGGAAGATGCAGCTAACTTTGTGAGGAGGTACAACTATTGCTAACAGCATTCTCACATACAATGTCAACTAGCCATGACACTCTCCCAACTCTCTGCTACGTTGTCATTTGCCCAATGGAGGATGGACATCTTGGGTCCTTTTTCTCCTGCATCCGATCAATGAAAGTACCTAATTATGGCCATCGACTACTTCACCAAGTGGGTTAAGGCAAGGCCAGATCTTTCATTTGAAAGTTGATCATCTACCATTTCGATCTTCCCCACTCAATCATCACTGATAATGGATGGTAGTTCGACAACCAAGCATTTGAGTAGTTCTGCACTGATCTTAACATCTACCACTGCTTCACTTTAGTGGCCCACCCTCGGACCAATGGTGAGGCTGAGGTGACCAACCACACCATCCTCCAAGGGCTTCATACTATACTAGATGAGGCTAAGGGCCGATGGACCAAGAAGCTCCCTAGTGTATTATGGGCCTACCACACCATGCCTCGGATGATGATGGGTGAGACACCTTTCAATCTTATCTTCAGTTTTGAGGTTATGATTTTAGTGAAAGTGGATCTGCCCACACTACGGGTAGAGTAATATAATGAAGTTGAGAATCCAGCCCGACTCTTACTTAACCTGGACCTACTAGAAAAAATAAGGGACAAAGCTTAGCTCCGTATGGTAGCCTACAAGCAATGGGTAGCCCAGTACTACAATTCTTGCATGAAGCTGAAGGTCTTCTGCCCGAGTGATTTAGTCCTATGGTGACCCGAAGTCTCATAACCTGGGAAATGTGGCAAATGGGAAGGTCCCTACAAGGTGGCCATGGCCCTGCCACATGGAGCCTACTATGGTGCGGACACCAGAGGCACCAGAATAAGGCAGAGGCTTCTCAACCCTCTGTGGATCACTTAATGACATTCGAGTCCATTGTAATAAAGCTTAGTTCAGCTAAGTTGTCTTTATTTGAGTCATATGTTAGTCAGCTCATGTTGAGCTAGTCCAGTCCAGTATTAGTCAGTTCCTGTCGAGCTAATTTTATTTTTTTTGAGTCCTGTCTATGTACACTGAAGACTCAAGACCATATCATACAAGTGAAGACCAAGTCCAACCAGATTGAAGACATAGAAGTATAGCCCAAGTCCAATCCAGCTTGAAGATTTGAAGACCCCAGGAGAAAAATTTAAAAACCCTGAAGCCCTGAAGCCTTGGGCCAATCGGAAGCAAACTGGGCCAGCCCAGGCCCAGGAGAGGAGCTAGGGCGCCAAAGCCTTGTGGTGACCACCCCTTGGTCAGCCACTTAGGGTCACCCCCTTGGCTGACCAAGTCAAGGAGTGAGGGAGAGTTCTTAGAGAATTTTTTTACCTATTGTTTCCTAATTTTCTAGCTAGGATTTGAGCAGGAATAAGAGTCCTATGTATTTACTTGTATGTCCTTACTTGGGGCCCAAGACTAAGGGTCTATTTATAGGACCCTAGTCTCTTGTATGAGACATTGATTATTGATATATGAAATTCTATTGAGTTCTTCTATTGCTGTGTTCCTCCCTGCTGTGTGCATCAAGGGATCCTGTGTGCCTGAAGTCCTGTCAAAGAGCATCCCGAAGAAATCCTAGCCGACCAACCACTTTCAAACCTTTTCACCCACACGCTCCTTGCTGTTTTCCTGAGATTTTTCTTATTTCCTACCTTGTTTTCTCACCCTTGATGGTTGTTTTTAGGTCCCCGAGGTTCTACGAATCCAACAACTCTAACCGGGTCGCAATCGGACCACCGAGCAGAAAGCCGGGAATCCGCAAGTCTCTAGCTTGGTTTTCCAGGCTGCATCCATCGAGAAACATGAGATCTCTTCACTATAATCTTCACCAGGTGTATCAAATGTTGCCAGGTACATCCCCTCTACCTTTAGTAATTTTATTGTAGGAGAACTTGCCCTAACCGAGGCTTCTTAGCCCCGGCGATCCCCTTTTACTGCTTACTTAGGTCCTAATCTGCATATGTAGTTTCTAAAATTCATATAGAACTCTCTACATCTTATTTTGATCTGATATTCGAGATTTAATCACTTCACCCCACATATAAAATACACAAAAATAATTGCATGCAAATTAGTCCTGCATCATCTGGTATTAGAGCTTACATTAGGGCTTGTTTTCTGCATCCTTTACAATCCGTATATGCTATGTTCTTTTAATTATTTCTCTCTGCTCAAAACTTTAAAAATTCTAAAATTTATTTTTCTTGATCCATATCAATTCAAAGTATTGTACTGAATTTTTGCATATTTTGTTTCGGTCTATGCAGTTTCTGTAGGCTGAAATACAGCCTATAAATTTCTGGCTTTATTTTTTTCAGCAAGATAATTTTGGAAGGTTTAGGGTTTTGTTTAGCATCTCTTTGCATATCTTTTATTTATAGTATGTTTCTACCATATTAGGTCATTTGCTACAAATCATATCTCTGCAAAAGGACAAAAAAAATTTTAAAAAAAAATTACATATATAAAAGCTACCAAAACATCTAACCCTAATTTGCATCATCTGCCTGCCATCATTGCATAATCTACCTTTAAGGACACTTTTGCTTTACCAGATAAGGGGAGGAGTTGATAACCTCTTCTTAGCCCAAAACTACATCCCTTGCATTCGGTCCCAAGCCTTAACCTAAAATTAACTAGACCTAATTTGCCCTAGTGGGCTAGGGACACCAACTGGCCGGGTTTGGGCTAAGTGTTAGATCACTATGTCAAGCTAACCTGTGTGTGCTTTGTGCTTGCTGTCTAGAATGGTGGTTTAGGGATTCAGTCTCGAAGGGCTTGTGTGCTAGTCCGCCTACCTGGCCAATCTCTAATTAGTGTTTAGGATTGGCAATCAGGGACCTAACACTCCCCTTACACCTGCCTGGCTGAGTACAGGGTTACTATAGGCTATTTTGCCACCCTGATTGAGCACTTAGTTTGTGCTCTAGTCTAGTCAGTTGTAGTTGGTTTGATCAAGTCTTGCATGAGCACTAGATCAAGGGTTTCATATCATCCACCACCTTCACAAATGGCTGAATCCTTGGATCATCTTGATGCTGAATTTGATGCCCTTGGAGAGAGGTTAGCCCAATCCATCAATCTTAGGCTTGATAAATCAGACGCCCAATTGATCCATAGGCTTCAGCAAGCAAATGCCCAGTTGACCCATAGGCTTGATCAGTTAGATGCCCGACTAGGAACCCTAGAGGAGACACATAGGACCCAGCCTAAACCAGATCTTGAGTCACCTCCCCATCCTAGGAGAACCCCTCGCCATGACCCTTACTATGATATTGAACCTAGGAGGACCCCAATCCCTGATCCACATTTTGAGGTTGAACCTAGGAGAGCCCATCATCATGACCCATATTATGATCCTGAACCTAGGAGGACCCCTAACCCTGATCCATACCTTGAGGCTGAACCTAGGAGAGCTCAACATCATGACCCAATCCCAGAGGTTCATCCTAAAAGACCCAATCAGAATTTTGTAGACCAGGAAGATAGATCCTATAGACACTTTAAGCTTGATGCCCCCACTTTTGATGGTTGTCTTGATCCTAAGGTCTATATAGATTGGGAAGGTGAGATTGATCAATATTTTGAGTGGTATGATATGTCGAAAGAGCGTAAGTTTAGGTTTGCTAAGCTTAAGTTGGTCCGGGAGGCCAGGTTACATTGGGCTAGTGTTGAGAGAACCCTTGACTAGGAGGGCATGATCCTATAGTCACCTGGTAGGCCATGAAGGGTAAGCTTAGGACAAAATACGTTCCACCATCATATTGTTGTGGTTTACTGGATCCGTGGCAGCGATTGAATCAGGGTAGCAGGAGTATAGATGAGTACATCACAAAATTTGATGAGTATTCTACGCGATATGATTTGAATGAGTCTGAGGATGTTGTTCTATCTAGGTTTAGGGCTGGACTAAGAGATGACATTAAGAAGGAGCTCTATATAAGAGAGGTTAGAGACTTGGACCATGCCTACCAGATTGCTAGGGATCATGAGCATTTCCAGAGAGGGCCCGTATATCGTAAACCTGAGCCCACTAGATATCCTAGTCAATACCCAGGAACTAACCAACCTACACAGAGCCGACCCATTCCTAGCCGACTTAGTCCGAGTCGATCCAGTCCTAGTCAGCCAGGCCCGAGTCAACCCCAGCCTAGTAATCCTGTGGCCCGTAGGGATGATCGAGGTAAATCTATAGAGGTCAATAGAAACTACACTCCCTAGAAGACCTGTTTTAGATGTAAGAAACCAGGCCACTTTATGAGCCAATGCCCAGTTAGTGCCCTCCACTTAGGTGAGCAAGTGGAAGAAGAGCTTGAACCCATAGCTGAACCTGAGGGAGAGATTTATGAGGCTGGTGATCAGTTGATAGATGAGTATGAGGTTGAGGAGGAGGAACCTAAGTTTGAGAACCAATTAGGAGTGGCTAGGTGCACTTAACCCAAATCCCAGTCAAGGAAGATTGGCGTAGGACTAACATCCTAAAGACTTTTGTTAAGATAGGGGGTAAGGTACTTAAGATCATCATAGACAGTGGGAGTTGTGTCAATGCCGTCTTTGCCAACACAGTTAAATCTTTAGGATTGACCACAATTCCCCATCTTAGCCCTTACAAAGTTTCTTGGGTAGATTCAACCTCTATCTAGATTAAAGCTAGGTGCCGAATCTTAATTAGACTGCAAACCTATAAGGAAAAGATTTGGTGTGATTTCATCCCCATGGAAGTGAGTAGTATCATTCTAGGTAGACCTTGGCTTTTTGATCATGATGCAACCCTGTATGGTCGAACCAATGTTTGTTCTTTTAACTACCATGGGAATAAGTTTGTTATCCACCTGGCTCCCCCTAGATACCCAATTAAGAGGGGTTCTAGTAGCCTTAAGGATAAGAAACCTGGAGTTAACCTGATTAAGGCTAGGGAGTTAGAAAAGAAGATTGCTGAGGGTAACCCTATTTGGATCTTGACCACCAAAGAAATACATGAACCGATCTAAAAGGAGCACCCTAAGGAAATTGTTGAGGCTTTAAAAGAATTTGAGGATGTCTTCCCTAAGGATTTACTTGATCAATTACCACCCCTTAGAGACATCTAACATGCAATAGATTTAGTCCCAGGAGCCACCTTACCTAACCTTCCTCACTATAGGATGAACCCTAGTGAGCATCAAGAATTACAGAAATAAGTGGGAGAATTGCTTAGGAAAGGTTTTATTAGGGAGAGCTTGAGTCCATGCGCAGTCCCTGCTCTATTGACCCCTAAAAAGGATGGTACCTGGAGGATGTGTGTAGATAGTTGAGCCATCAACAAAATAACTATGAAATATAGATTTCCCATCCCCCGATTGGATGATATGTTAGACATGATGGTTGGAGCCAGAATTTTTTCAAAGATAGATCTTAAGAATGGCTATTATCAGGTTAGGATTAGACCTAGGAATGAATGGAAAACCACATTCAAGACTAAGGATGGCCTATTTGAGTGGGTTGTAATGCCTTTCAGACTTTCAAATGCACCAAGTACTTTTATGAGGATTATGACCTAGGTCTTGAAGAAGTATATAGGAAAATTTGTTACGGTCTACTTTGATGATATCTTGATTTATGCAGGACTAAGAAGGACCATCTTAGTCATCTGAGACTAGTATGCCAGACTCTTAGGGAGAATAGCCTCTATGCCAACCTTAAAAAGTGTGAGTTCATGACACATAGGGTTATCTTCCTAGGTTTTGTTATCATCCCTAAGAGAGTTTTTGCAGATGCTGAAAAGGTTAGGGCAATAGTTGAGTGGCCTACACCCACTATTGTCCACGATGTGCATAGTTTCCATGGCCTAGCAACCTTTTACAGGAGATTTATTAGGGGTTTTAGAACAATCATCACACCTATCACTGATTGTATTAGGAAGGGTACATTTGAGTGGACCAAAGTAGCTGATAAGGCCTTCCTAGAGCTTAAGGATAAGATGGCCCATGCACCCATCCATAGATTACCTGACTTCACTAAGGTGTTTGAGATCGCTTGCAACACCTCGGGAGTAGGAATAGGTGGGGTACTAAGTCAAGAGAATCACCCTATAGCCTTCTTCAATGAAAAGCTGAATGAGGCTAAACTTAAGTACTCTACCTATGACAAGAAATTTTATGCGGTAGTCCAGGCCCTTAGATATTGGAGACATTACTTGTTACTATGGGAGTTTGTCTTATTTTCTAACCATGAGGCACTTCGATTCCTAAACTCCCAAAAGAAACTTAATCCACGGCATGGTAAATGGATTGAATACATTCAGGCCTACACCTTTATCCTGAAGTACCGTGCCGGCATAGAAAATAAGGTAGCAGATGCCCTGAGCCGTAGGTCTTTACTGTTAGGATCAGTTAGCACCCAAGTCATAGGGTTTGATAGGTTAAAGGATGAATATGATACCTGCCCAGACTTTGGAGACATTTACCAGACCCTCAGGCTAGGACCATCCAGTACCCATAGTGAGTATACCATTCAAAATGGCTACCTTTTCCAGAACAATCAACTATGTATACCCAAAACTTTCCTTAGAGAATTCTTAATTTGGGAGATCCATGCTGGAGGTTTAGCTGGTCACTTTGGTAGGAATAAGACCATTTTAGCGATAGAAGACCAATTCTTTTGGCTAGGATTGAAAAGGCATGTTGCATAAATTGTAGCCAGGTGTAGAACTTGTGCTGTTGCAAAATAGCAGAAGCAAAACACTGGTCTCTACACACCTTTATCAGTGCCTGATCGCCCTTGGCAAGACCTGAGTATGGACTTCGTGTTAGGACTACCTAAGACCCAGAAAAGACATGATTCTATCTTTGTAGTGGTCGATATATTCTCTAAGATGGCTCACTTCATTCCCTATTCCCAGATCTTTGATGCATCTAGAGAAGCCAAGCTTTTCTTAGATAATGTGGTTAGACTCCATGGCCTACCCAAGACCATCATATCTGATAGGGATGTTAGGTTCACCAGTTATTTCTGGAAGACCTTATGGCACCTGTTAGGGACCAAGCTTAAGTTTTCTACAGCCTACCACCCCCAAACAGATGGCCAAACCGAAGTGGTGAACTGTAGTTTAGGAAACCTCCTTAGATGCCTGGTAGGTGAACACATTGGAACTTGGGATTTATTATTGCCTAGAGTAGAGTTTGCCTACAATAGTTTAGTAAATAGGACAATGGATAAGAGTCCTTTTGAGATAGTCCATGGGTACAATCCTAATCGCCCCATTGATCTGATTCCTTTACCTATTCATGCACGAGTCTCAGAGTCTACAGAATCATTCGCACAGCATATTAGAGACTTGCACAAGGATATTAGCCAAAAGATTAACCTAAGCAATGAAACTTATAAGAAATTGGTTAATTCCCGAAGAAGGATCAAGGAATTTGATGAAGGGGATTCTGTCATGATTAAGCTTAGACCTGAGCGGTTCCCACCCAGGACCGTTAAGAAATTTCATGCTCGTGGAGCCAGACCTTTTAAAGTGTTAAAGAAAGTTGGATCAAATGCCTATGTGTTAGACTTGCGTTCGGATATGGGCATTAGTTCTACCTTCAATATTACAGACCTGGTTGAGTACAGGGAATCGATAGCGATACCCAGTAAGGCTTTTGGACCTATCCCTTCTGTTGAGAGTGACCCTTACCCAGAGTGTCCACTAATTAATTGGCCTGAGAGAGGAGAACGGATCGAGCATATCCTGGACGATCAAGCCATTACAACCCAGGGCCGCAGCTATTAGCGCTTCCTGGTCTGATGGCAAGGCCGGCCAGAGTCGGACGATTCATGGATTTCTCAAGAGAACTTGCAATGCCTCGACCCAGACATTCTCGAGAGATATGTGAGCTAGCCTGATCTGCACTCGATAGAGTCGAGTTCCTTCCATCCTGGGAGAATTGGTGCGGACACCAGAGGCACCAGAATAATGTAGAGGCTCCTTAACCCTCTATGGATCACTTAATGACATTCAAGTCCATTATAATAAAGCTTAGTTCAGCTAAGTTATCTTTATTTGAGTCCTGTATTAATCAGCTAATGTTGAGCTAGTCCAGTCCAGTATTAGTCAGCTCCTGTCGAGCTAATTTTATTTTTTTTGAGTCCTGTCCAAGTACATTGAAGACTCAAGACCACATCATACAAATAAAAACCAAGTCCAACCAGATTGAAGACATGGAAGTATAGCCTAAGTCCAATCCAGCTTGAAGATTTGAAGATCCCAAGAGGAAAATTCAGAAACCCTGAAGCCCGGGACCAATCAGAAGCAAACTAGGCCAGCGCAGGCCCAGGAGAAGAGCTAGGGCGCCAAAGCCCTGTGGTGACCACCCCTTGGTCGGCCACTTAGGGTCACCCCCTTGGCCGACCAAGACAAGGAGTGAGGGAGAGTTCTTAGAGAATTTTTCTACCTATTGTTTCCTAATTTTCTAGCTAGGAAATTTTCTACCTTTGAGGCCTTGAAGTTTGGCATGGCTTCGGTAGCCTCCTTCTTGGAGGCCTCCATCAAGGCCACCACTACTGTAGCCTTCTTGTCTACTACCGTAGCCTGGGCCATTGCCACCTCAAGATGGACCTGGAGGGTCTGCACCCGCCCCTCCAGGCATACCACCTCCGTGGTAGACTCCTCCACCTGGTGGGTAACCTTCTCCCTCTTCGCCGCTAGAGCCACCTCGAGGTCCTTGGCTCGTCCCTCCAACTCTGCCACCATGGTCCTGGCACCAGCTACCTTGGTTTGGAGGGCTTTGATCTGCCCCTCCAAATCATGCACCCACTCGGTCTATGCCCGGGCCTCCACCTTTATGGCCTCCGAGCTTTTCAGTGGCTAACATCTTACCTGGCCAATGCCAGGTAGGAGTCCCGGATCAGCAAGGCATTGGTAGCCACTTGAAGTAACAAAAATGTCAGCTAAATCAACATAAGTAATGAGTGAAAGACTAAGGAAGAGATGAGCTTATCACTAGCAACTGGGGGAATAGACCCATTCTGATGGCTGATAGTTTCTTGCCACTCCTCTTCCGATGATCTTGCAGTTGGATGATGAAGTCGACCATCTTCTCAGCTAGTGCAAAGTTGAGGGTGACCATCGCGTTCGGTGGTACTATGGTTGACACCTTGACCAGCCCCAAGCCTGGTGCCACAGAGGGTGTCGCCGAGCCCAGTGTGGTTGATGATGAAGACATGGGGGCCACCAGTTAGGCAACGACTGCCTTTATGGCTATCAGTGGTGTTGGTCTCCCTCTGGTCACCGCACTGGCCACCACCTCCACCACCTCCAGCGATGGTGGGACTTCAACATGAGGAGGTGCCGCCAGAGGGGCTCGTGTGGCCCTCTCTCCAGTTGTAGCACTCTTACTAGGCCCACGCATAGGCATTTGGGCTACCGCTCTAGAAGTGGCTGGGGCTGGCCTGGGCCTTCTCTCTCTTGGGCTGATCGAACACTTTGTAGTAGGCCTCCACCCTAACTCCTCATGGGGCCTATTCTATGGGTCCTCTCTGGACCCTGGGGATACAGGCCTCTTCTAGGACATCTCCCAGATTTGATCCATGAGAAACTTCATGCTTGTAGAGAGAAGAAAATTTTGGTTAGACTCAAAGCAAAGAAGAATTCTTATTTAGGAGAAGTTCAAGTTTTGGGCCTTACCCAAGGATCGGATTGGGCTGACCCCAGACTTGAACAAATTATGTTTGGTCAACAGGTCTCGAAGTGGAGGAACCTTGAAGGTGATGAGCTGGTTGTACACCTCCCTATCGACAGCCTCTACCTAGGCATTCCAGTTGGGTGTGCAATATGGGTCACTCTAGACCAAGTCTTCCATCCCTTGATGGAAGTAGGTAGATCAAATTTGATAAGCCCTAGGCGGAGGGGCACGAACTACCACCCGTTATCAACCGAGTGGCATTTCAGGATGAAAAGGGCCCTGAATAAGAAAAAATGGATGACAACTCCATGGAAGTGACAAAGAATAGTGAAACAAGAACTGGCCCTGACAATGTTTGGAGCAAGCTGAGTAGGGACCAGGCAGAAGTTACTGAGAAAGGAGAGAAAAATGGGATAAAGAGGAAGGTGAAGGCCCCTGAGGAAGAAGTCCTCATACAGGGCAATCTGGCCCAGGCCATTGGAAGTGACCTATTCCTCTAGCCCCAAAGTTGAGAGCCGGACGGAGTCCGGAATCTTGTAAGTACACTAAAGATGAAGGAGGTCCTCTAGGGTCATCGCCGAAGTAATGCCCGAAGGACCAACCAAATCATGGCTAGCAGAAGGAGCAGAAGGAGGGGGAGGAGAAGGAACAGAAGGGGGTCCTATGACTATCCTTGTCCATTGGGGGCCCCTATGAATCCAAAGTGGGACATCCTCTTTCTCTCTATTGAAGGAAGGAGGCCTCGGTTGGGATGGCCTCGCCTCATCAAAATGGTCTAGGTGATGGTGTCTCCAACCATAAGGATGCATCCTTTAGGAAAGGAAGAAGAAGAAGAGGAGGAAAACCTAGAGCCCTAATTGATCCCGTTTAGCACAAGTCAAAGGAGAAGGAGGAAGCAAAAATGAGAAGGACTAACCTGAATGCCTTGTGTTAGGGAGTTGAAACTAGAGGAAAAGGCTCTAGTTCTCCCCTACTCCTTTGCTCAAAGGTTCTTAAGAAGTGGCTAAGGCAAAATGGCCTCTTTTCAAAAGATTGACAGTGCCCCGTCGCATCGTACTGGTCAAAACATGCATCCTTTCACCTCTCCAACTGTCAGATGCTTGCCACACATCAGAATTTGCTAAGAGTGGCACTTCGGTATGCATGAAACTGCTCCGGGCCAAGTGCTAACCACTGGATGCCCGCCATGCATCGAGATCTACTGGGAATGGTGCTTTGACACACCAAAACTCTCTTTGGGCTGGGTGCAATCATCATGCTCCCCCTTGTGCTAGCTAGCATGGTACTTCCTCATTAGTTCTAGGACACAATCTACGAATCATCAGCAATGGAGGTATTAAATGGTGGAGGCAAAATGTCCTTCCATGTCAGCATCACCATAGGTCCCTTCGCCTCGAGCACCGCATCATGCTCTGGATGTGAGAGTGGATCGATGAGGCTTGACCATTGACATGAAACCCATGTCAGACCCAACTGGAGGTCCAGTTGGCAGAAGATGCCACTTGGATGTTGTCACCAACTTCCTGCCAAGGTCGAGCTCCTGTCCGAGGTCGAGCTCTCTCCACGGTCAAGCACCCTGCCGAGGTTGAGCTCCCTGCCAAGGTCCAGCTCCCTATTGAGGTCGAGCTCCCTCTGAGGTCAAGTTCCCTATCGAGGTCAAGCTCCTGTCCGAGGTCAAGCTCTATACCGAGGTCGAGCTCCTGTCCGAGGTCGAGCTCCCTACTTTGGTCAAGCTCCCCATCCAAGGTTGAGCTCCCATTTGAGGTCGAGCTCCCATCTGAGGTCAAGCTTCTAGTCAAAGTCAAAGTCAAATTCCCCACCTGGGGATGAGTAAGGATAAGGATAGGTGGACTCGGTCTCCCTCTTAAGCAACTTTAGGAGCGGCCGGGATAGTGACCTAAGCAGGTGATGTCACTATCCCCACCGAAACCCTTATGTTACTCAGAGAGATTGCCACCTCTATGGAGTGGCTCTCTGCCAGGGCACACTGCCTGGAACCTCTGTGGAGCAGCACTCTGCTAGGGCACACCACCAGCAACTTCTATGGAGCGGCACTCTACCAAGGCACTCAGCCTGCAACCTCTATGGAGCGGCACTTTGCTAGGGCATGTTGCATGTAACCTCTATGGAGTGGCACTCTACCAGGACGTGCTGCCTGTATCCCATATTGAAGAGCATCCCATCAGAGCACTAGGCCTCTCAGCTTGCTATCGATACCTTTTGTAGAAAGGCACTCCACCTAGAGCATCATGCCCTTCAACCCATCGCCTGTACCACCCGAAAGAGAAAGGTTCTACTAGGATTCTTAGACTGTGTAGCATCTCCCGCCAGGCTAGTGCCCTTTCAAATCCCCAGACATGGTGGCATGATGCCCAGAAGAAGCAGTGTCCTGTCAGGGTGTCAAGCCCCGTGGCACACCACTCGCGCTCATCGTGGAAGGAACACACACTTTATAGTACTTCTCCTGCACTCATGGTAGAACCTCCCTACGAGGGCTATGACCCTGTCTCTCTCCTCTCAGGAGGAGAGGGACAGGCCTATGCTCAGCCCATATAAGGCACTCCCAGAGAGCATTAGACTAGGGCTCTATGCTCTGCTAGATGAGATACGCTTCTATAAGAAGCTCAAAGGGGCCTCCGGCAAAGGTAAGAAAAAGTGCAAGTGCAAATGAGCAGAAACCAATACAAAGCAAGAGCAAGCGAGAGAAGCTTGAGGGTAGGAGGAATGTTTAGAGACTTTTCCAAGAGCTCTCAATACTGTAGCCACCACTATTCTAGCTCCCACTGTTCTAACTCCTACTTTACCTCTTCAAGAATTCTCTAGATGTGGAGACCACTCTGGGCTCCGCTAAGGAGGATATGTTCCCCTTGATCGCCCACTAACTTGATATCAGAGTGCCCCCACTGGAATCCCTAGCTCGGGTCTCCTCTCTTTTGTAGGACCGGTCATACTAGGAAGATGCTAGGCAGGGAGTCCACTCATTGGCCCCACATAGGAGCTGCAAGCCATGGCATCTAGGCGGCAACATTAGTCATCTTAGAAACTTTCTCATCATATATAAGAAGGTAAAAAATAACTTGAATAAAAAGTTGTCAGCAGCTAGTGAAATGGTGAAGAAGGTGGTTGATAAGGCTGAAGCGGCCTACACTTAGACAAGTGCCATAGAAGCCCAAAGGGATGCTATAGAGGTCTTAGAAAATGCTACAGAGGCCTAGAAGAGTACCACTAAGGTCTAAAAGGTTGAGTTGGAGGTTGCAACCTTCATAAAAATAAAATACTTGGAATGTAGCATCTCCAATGCTAATAAATAGGTGGAAATAACTTGAGCCTCCATCCAAAAACTTCTAGAAGAAAAGAAGAGGTTGGAGAAAGAGATCAAAGAAGCTAAGAAGAAATCTATGGAGGAATATAAGTCATTCGAGGACTTCTTGGAAGACATTACCAATAGTTCATTGAGTATTTTTCATAAGAGATTTTGGGATTACTAGAACATGGTGAGGAAACTCTTCCTAACTATTGACACTGCTCTCCTTATCCCAAGTATCACCAACCCAATAGCAGGGGTAGCAATAGAGGTGCAAGATGCTAGTTCACTTGCTAAAGTCCCTCTATTGACCATTTCAAAGGCTGCAACCATTGACAAGGCACTAGAAGTACCTATGGATGCCCAGCCAGAAGCTCCAACTAATCAAGCAATGGAAGTATTAATGCATTTCATACTTTATTTTTATTTTTCTTTTCTTTAACTCGTCTCTCATACAGGGAGTTTGAAAAAATCTATAAAATTATTTGGAGTAATGAAGTTTCTATTTTTTTATCAATATTTTTGTTTTCTTGATATGTTGAATATATGTAGTTATACAATTTCACTTGCACAGCCTTTGATAACTTGGTGGCTATCATAGCAGACAAGGTTGTCAATGTATTGCCTACCCATGAAGAGTGACTTGGAGTTCACCTCGAGGACATGAAAAAAGAGATTGGCAAACCTTCATCCTTAATTGACTTAATAGAAAGCATCCCTGAAAAAGAGATCGGTAATCTTCTGAGGCCTTTAGTTGAGGTACAAATTGAAATAGATATCACTATCCTTGAAGCTATGGGGATGGCACGAAAGTTATCTGAAGTTGATGAAAGGAGGTGCATGATGATTGTTTAGAACTTAAGAATTTTTTTCGTCACCTTCAAACTGGGTTTTAATAGGTGCATTCGAAAGGCAAAAGAATTCTTCCTGAATATAGATCCAAATTTTATTACATTAACATACCTAGATGCTTAATCTTTGATAGAGGAGGTATTAGGTGATGACCCATACACCTTCATATACATTGCTTGGACCACTTTGGAGGTTAGACTAGAGATAACAACTTTTGGCACCTAGCTAAAGATAATCTTCCTCTAGAATGTGTAAGAGTTCCAAGAAATGAAGGATATAAATATCATAATCCTTCATTTGCTTAACCTCAAAAAGCTCCAAGATCAAAGAAAAGAAAAAAATAGATGCTTTTATCTGTCCTTTATTGGTATAATACATAAAGATTAATGAAAGAATCTCATTAATGTACTACATAAGAAATCTTTTGAGATCAATGAAAGAATTTTGCATTTTTGTTTTCATTATTTCTATGTATGAAAAATTCATATCGCTCCCTGAGCTTTAAGATATTTGTTTGAAATATCCATTTGAAATTTAGAAAGTCATTTAGCTATTATCCTTTAACTAATTTTAAGGGATGAATCTTGAACTTTTTGAGCCATAAAAGTTCTTTTTTGAATAGTTTTAACAACTTTTTAAGAACATATATGCTATTTAAGCCTTTTCTGACCACTTTAGTCAATTTTAAGAAAACTCGATCGAAAGTTTGGATAATGCTATGCATCTACCTGATCACTTTGATAGAAAAACTAATAGATGAAATTAATATCCCAAATGGCTAGCCAATATAGTGCTAGTGAAAAAGACCAATGGAAAGTGGCAAATGTGCATAGAATTCAAAGATCTTAACAAGACCTACTCGAAGGATAGCTACCCTCTTCCTTGCATTGACTAGCTGAAAGAATGGTAACCTAAAAGCCAAATATTGTAAGGGCATTTCTATGATCTTCCAACTCATGTATAATATTATTTATCAATAAAAGGCATTTTTTGATTCATCATACTGCTGCATCTTATTAAGATTATGATGAACCCCATAGGTTAGGGCAATGAAATTAAGATTATGATGGAGATCATAATGGTGAGACCTAAGTTCCTATAAACCCTAATCTAAAATGTTCCTAGTCATTGGATAATCGATTCGAGGATGATGAATCTGGAAAGACTAGCACATCCTATATATGCTCAATGAAGAAGGTGGTTGGTCTCACAACCACTTGTGTAGAGACACTAATACAAGGATATGGGTGCTCATTAGGTTATGAGTTCACTGAACTAATCTGACAAGAGAACATCAAATAAAAGTCTTACTTGTCAAAAGAATGTTCTCTTAGTAGGAGTTGTAAATGTGATCCTTAGACCTGAGACTATCATAATATCTTGTACACATGAACCCATGTTTTGGTGCATACTCACTTATGGAAATTAATTCATGTATGGGGTGTTTCTAGATATGGTGGATTGTGTATAAAGGTAATGAGTAGGTAACAAAAAATCGATCACTCCTAGTAAGAGGAGAAGTCATCCCGTGTGATCTCTTCGAATGATGACTCAGGAAGTCTTTGGCCAAAGTAGGATGAGATTAGATAGGGTTTCTAATCATTCATCGATCGAGTCTTCATTATCAAATTGAGATTCAAAAGGATTAAGTGATAGGGTTTGACATTTATCCATGCCTATCACTTAATCAGGATACAGGGAGATCGAAGGATTGAATTGCATGGTAACTTTTCATTGAAGGATATTTTGGTACTTTCCATCAAATTTCTCATCTTCTGGGTAGGCATGATACATTGCTAGACATCAATCATATCTTGTGGGTTTTCATTGATCAATTGAATTGAATTCATGAGTCAATTCGAAAGCTAGTTCAAATTGGCAACTTAGGTCAGCTCAATTTGACCTAATTAGGTCAATTGGGTTCGATTGGATCGAATCGGCTCAGACCTAGACCTACTGCTGGCTAGATGTGGAATCCAAAGGATCACACACATTAGAAAATTGACCTAAGAAGTCAATTGGCATTTAATTAGGGTCATGGGATCCTAATTAGTTAGCTAGATTGCACACTAGCATGTGTATGCTAACTTAACTCCTAACCCAATTGAATTGGATCTAAAAGGTTGCTAAATAGATTAACCAATTTATGAGAGACCTAAATTGGGTTGAGTCATAAGTGGGATGAATTTATCAGAATTTATCAGATATTTTTCATGGCTTTATGCGCCAAATACCAAGAGTCCCAAGGGCATGGGACTCTGGCACCTAAGTGATACCTCAGCATTCAAAAGGATGCAGAAGGACCAATAGACCTTCTGTCTGAAAACAAATTATATGGTCAAAAAGTAGATTTAATGCCCTTTCAATAGACACCTGTATTGCATATACTTTGACTAGGTCAAAGGTGGCATATGGCATGGAAAAGGTTGATTGACAAATGAAGAGTCGTGACTCTTCATTGTTGGCGCACAGAATGGGTGAATTCATTCAGCTTTTGGAAATTTAGCTGATTTTGAAATGAGGCATCCCTTGGCTATGGATGAGGCTGATCAGAAGTGGGTAATCACCAATGAAAAAGAAGTTGGCAGAGTGAATTATGGCATGCATAATATGAAGGGTTGCGTACCTTCATTATTGGTGCAAGTTATGGTAAGCAGAGAGTCTTTTTGCTTTAAGGAACTTATCAGATGGATAAGTCCTTTCATTTCCATGCTAATTGAGAAGCTTTATCATTAGTTACATGCCATGTGGCATGAAGAATAAATCCCAAAATTTTCAGAAGGATCGGCTAAACGGTGGTTGGTGCATGGAGGGTCTTGACTCTTCAAGATAAGACTCCTTCTTAATGAAGGGTCTTATTTGATCTGTTGATAGATAGATCAAAGGTTGATGAAGAGCCATCATTAGTGCCTCTCCTTTTTTTATAAATAGCCATCGGTGCTTAGGCAGATGGTTATCTGATTTCATCCTTTCTTTCCTGCATTCTTACACTTACATTCATACTCTGCCACACTCTCTCCTTCTGTCTCTTCCTCCCTTGTCTTGTCTTAAGATAAATACTTCATTTTAAGACAAGGGTTTCAGGAAGTGAACTAAAAAGTGTACGTGAAAATGAAGAGAGTTTTGGAAAGGGCTTAGAGTGCTCTACTGGAGGGCAAGGGTCTGAGCAAGGAAGGAGAGGCTGCCAAAGGAAAAAGGCCATCAAAAGAGTCCCAGTGGTTTAAGCAACCTACTAAGGAGTGCTTCCTAGGTTTCATTCTTATGTGGATCACCTCTGGAGGGCATGCACTTATGTGCCTAGTGGAAAGAAGAAGGAATTAGCATTCTAGGTATTTTTCCAAATCCTAATTGCATGACTTGTTAATTGTAATGAATAAGGGGCCTTGGGCTTAGGGTTTCAAGTTGCTTGGAGTTTCAAGAAAGAAATTTTTTGAAATCCATTGTTCCACTGTGCCATCGAAACCCAACACCAGCTAGTGGATGTGACAGCTGATCATGAACTTTTGATCTTCATGGATGCATTCTAGGTATACAATCAAATATAGATTATGCCCTAGGATGAGGAGAAAATCTCTTTTATTACTGACTAATGTTTATTTTGTTACAATGTGATTCCATTTGCCTTAAAAAATGCAGGAACAACCTACCAACGACTAGTGAACAAAATCTTTAAGGATCAGATTGGCTGCAACATAGAAGTTTATATTGATGACGTACTAGTCAAGAGCCATGTCTCACGAAATCATGTAGAAGATCTTGAAAAAACCTTTTTCACACTATGCTTGTACTAGATGAAGTTGAACTCCATCAAATGCATGTTTGGAGTCACCTTCAAGAAGTTTCTAGGATTTATGGTGTTAGGCCAAGGGATTGAAGCTAATCTGAAGAAAATTCAAGCTGTGAGATAGATGGTTATGCCAAAGACCATGAAAGAAGTCTAAAGGCTTATTAAGTAGATTGTCATCATTGATCGATTCATTTCCAAATTGGTCGAACGATGTTTACCATTCTTTCAAACATTAAAAAGTTGAAGGACTTCCAACGGACTAAGGAATGTTAGGTATATATGGAAATTGAAGCCCACCTCGATGCACCTCTACTTCTTAGCATGCCTAAAGAAGGCAAGGAGTTGAACCTGTATTTGGCAATTTATCCTTTTGCCAATGTCTCCATCCTCATCCAGGAAGAAGATCAAACATAGAAGCCGGTGTACTATGTTAATGGGGTTTTACAGAATACTAAAACTAGATACACTCAGTTAGAGAAACTCATCTTCACCATTGTGATATCGGCCAGTAAAAGAGGCTGTGGTTGCAAAAGTTTCTAGGCGAGCTGAGAGTGGCACCTTCCTTAGATTGTCCTATTTCGATGTATTATGATAGCACTAGAGCCATAGCTCAAGCCAAAGTGCCGAAGTCATATAAGCGGACCAAGCATATTCTACATCGTTACCACCTTGTTCGGGAGATTATTGAATGAGGTGACATCAAGCTTCTGAAGATCGATGGTAAGGAGAACTTGGTCGACCCCTTCACTAAAGCCGTTGGAATTTAAGAGTTTAATGACTGCAAATGGAAGATAGGAATTAGATTCTATTCCGATTGGCTTTAGTCCAGGTGGGAGTTGTTGGGAATTGTATCCCAAAGCCAATCATCAAGGCTATAGATGGTTGTGCAACTCATGTATATGTATATGAATTATTGAATTGAATAAAAAGTTTATTTTGATTGTTCATCACATGACATCTTCCTAATTGAACTCTTGTGTGATGATGTCCTTTAAGCTACCTTGTATGCGATATAGAGAGGATGCATCGCATAGTTCATAAACTAGTTTGCGACCAAAGGACATTCTATTTTAGGATGATGGTGTATCGAGAGTAGGTCATTGTTGTCATACCTGTTGGTTATCCTCTTAACCAAAAAGCATGGAGATGCTGGGATGACATTAGGTGTTGCATTTGATACTTCACTAAACATGACTTTCATGTGAGATTCTCTTTCTATCGAAGAGAAGTCTTGTATTAGAATATGGACAAGAATTATTTCTCTGACTTGAGATCACTATGGCAGTTTGCAAGCAACTCACTATGCTTAGGTGCTAGACTACCCAGATTTCTAATCTAGTGATGGAAGGTTACTGGGTACAGTCAAGTACTTGTGTAATGATAGTAGAATCGAGATAGGATTGATCTCTCCAAATGGTTTGGATTGAATGCTTAGTATGCCTCAATTGAGAATGACATTGGCCAGGACATAATTTGTAAGCAGTTACAAGGATTCTTTGTTTGAGATATATTGAGATGGACTGATTAGGGTTGGGCAGTTTAAACCTAAGCCATCTGAAGCATTAAGAGATTAAAGGAATAAGTTCACTGATATTCTATATTCGACAGGTTCATGTTGTTCTGCAACCTTCAACCTATCCGGATGCTGGGTATCATTTCTAGATGGTAACTTTGGCTGGTACTGAAAATATTTCTATGCTACTGGTTTAGTGTTTGAACCTATGGGGTCACACATTAAGGATTTTTTCTTACTTTGTTGGCATGCAAAAAATGGGAAATCGTTCTGGACTTGTTTGACTAGGTGTTGTCAAACTTTTGTTCAAGCTAACTCTTTTTGAACTAGTCGACTCAAGCTGAGTCAACTTGAATGGTCGAGTCGAATCGTCTGTCGAATTGCTGTAAATCGAAAGTGCTTCATTTAATTATGTAATTGTTGTAGGGATTTAACAGATGCATTTCTGGGTTTTATGATCTACTATTACTGAATTCCTTGGGACTTCATAACCTTTTTGGGATCTCAAGAGACCCAAAATTGCTCATTAATCTCTCTTGTATCCTCTTAATTGTTTTGAGGGCTACTATTATACAAGCAAGGGCTGAAGAAGGTGAAAAGTTCATGTTCAACATTCCACACTCCAGATTTGGATCAAGATTGAGACTCTACCCAGAAAATTTCTAGATAGAAATCTTGCTTGATCCTTCAAAGATTGCGAGATTTGATCTCCGGGATAGAGTGAGCTTTGGTTTTTGGGATTCCTGTGTGTATACCTTCTGCTGAAGGTTTGGGATAGAGCATTGGGAAGGGGTTCTCAAGTGTCTTTGTTCTAGCACAACTGCAGCAACAGCCCTTTATGGAGTTTAAGGAGTCCACACATCTTCAAGGGGTTGAAGAAAGAGTCGTTGCTACCATAGTGTTTCCGGTGAGGCTAGCACCTCGAAGGAAGGAGAAAAAATCGTGCTACACGATGTGAACCACCCATAAAGGTGGTGCACATGCATCGCTTGCAGAGCCCATTCTTGTTCCTTGTAGGTACACCCAGAGCTCTTCACATAGACGGGTGCTGTTCCATTTTGCTATTGGAGCACGTGCCTTCCAGGTGATCTCATCTCAAAGGTACACCTTTAGATTATATGTTTGACATATTATGATTTGTTGCATCATTGTGTGAATCTAGAATAGTTTTGATCTTCATTCAATGGATGCTTGATTTCATACATACATTATTCTACACATGCATCAAGATCTGCATAGGGAACATGTGTTGATTAAATTAACATGCTTAGATAAATGGTTTATCTTCTTTCGCTGCATCATGTCATTTAAAAATGTTTTGAATTACATATCTTGGGATGTGCCAAGCATGGTGCCCTTTCCCCAGGTTGCCCAACAGTGGTATCAGAGCATCCAGGTTGGATGCACATGTAGTTTAATATTTTTGTATGAAATTGGTTTGATTTCCTTCATAAAGTACTTGGATTAAGGTGGATTCGCTATGGCCATCCAGTCATAGGAGATAAGCATGGTTTAAAGACCATCTCTTCCCATTCCAAGGGGTTCTCCTATGACATGTACGGGTACTACTATGTCACGACCTTATGAAGAAGAAAGTGAAGGAATTTGATGGATTAAAATGGTTTTAATCTATGGTTAATAGATCATAACTATGTTTAGATGAGATCTAAAAGATGTTTGATCTAAAACATTGAAAAGTTCAAGTGAAAATGACTAAAATTTGAAGTTACTATGTTTCTGAAAGAGCTGACTCGATCAAAAAACTATGAAACAGTAATTTTAAGCTTCAAATTTTTGTGAAATTATTTCATTGGATTTTGAAAATGTTTCAATTAGTGTGATACACTTAATTGGGAATTAAGTTGTATAAATTTTTAAGATTTAGGATATGATTCTACTCTTAAGTCATGATTGATAAACCATAGGTTGATGGGGTTAGCTACAATTGGGTCCTTAAATGGGTTAGACCTAGGTTTAGATGAATGGAATAAATAAAGAAAAGACTAATCAAAAGTTGAATTAGGTCTCTCATCCATAGATCTCTCTAATAGTTAGTTAGATTAGTCCATATATCTAAATGGACTTGATTCAAGGCTTCGTGGTGAGCCCGGGTGATGGGGACATCAAAAGCCATTTAGGTTTTTTCCTTTTTCTTTCTTCTAGAATTTTTTATTTTTATTCCAGCTATTCTGCTTATCCCCACTATTCCCACTATATTCCTGCTTATCCCTGACTTATCCCTGTCATCTTCTTCCACCGCTCGTTGACGCCCTGCTACCACTCTTCCACGGTGACCGTCGTCCACCTCCTAATGATTGGCCTTCCCCAAGCGGACCTCACCGTCGGCCTCAACAGCTAGTGGGAATCCAGCCACCAATCCCCCTTCCATCACTGCCAATCACTGGAACTGTCTAGATATGAGCGGCATCTCCACATGATCGCCTCCCTTCCCCCCGACGACCGCCCGTGCCACCCACCGAAGCCCCTTTCCTATAAATCGATGCCCCGATGCCATCGGAGCCCCCTATGCAGCAGATCCTCCATCCACAACCTCCTGGCCGAGCACCAGTTACTTCGATTCCTGGAGGTCCGCGCTGCCATGGCTAGCCTCCACATCGTGGGTGACCTTCGCAAGCCCCCATTCATCCGCTGACACGACACCATCGACCCCGCAATCGTCCGCTGCATTCGCCGTAAGCTCCTCCACAACTACACCGCCAGGTGCGCTTACCTCGGTCGTAAGTCCAACGTTTGGATCTCAGACTCCACCACCTACCATTCCATCGACCCCCGCCACGACCTCCTCTATGCCTCCCTCTATTCCACGATCACAGAGAAGAACTTGCATGGATCTCAGAGCTACACGCTTCTCAAAGCAGGAAGTCTTTTGCTTTCAAGCCAGCATAGCTTTTAGAGCAGCTCAGCATGGATCCTGATACGAACCTTTTTCAGCATAGATCTTGATGCATTTGAATTATATTTTATTTATTTTAATTTTTTTTAATCTGGCTGTATTGATTTGTTTGAAGCTGTTTTACTTTCAGGTTTGTTTTAGATTAGGATTATTAGTTTGAAGTTTGTTAGGATTAGGATAGGTTTTATCTTTATTTTGTAAGAGGATTAGAAAGTCTATAAATACCACCCTCAGTCCTTCATAAAAAAATGATGAATGAAATTGAGTTTTAGAAGAGAGATTTTTCTGCCTCCATATGGAGTAGGCGTGAGGCCCATCTTTCCTTCACCTTTGGGCATCAAGGGGTGTGAGACCATATTCCTTCGCTTTCGAGCATCGAGGGGTGTGAGCCCCTATTCCTTCGCTTTCGAGCATCCAGGGGTATGAGACCCTATTCCTTCGCTTTTGAGCATCGAGGGATGTGAGGCCCTAGTTTTCCTTTGTTCTTCGGAACATTACAGGGTGTGAGGCCCTAGTTATCCTTTCTTGATCCTAATTCCAAGAGACTTCATAGCTCTCCAACGATCCTCGTAGCCTTGTCCCCCATCAATTTTGATGGGGATACAGGGCAGGTCCGGGTATTTTTCTATTTTTCTTATTTTTCCAGAATCTTTTTTATTTTTCCTATTCCCGCTATTCCACCTATCCCCACTATTCTGGTTTTGTTCTCGGTTTATCCTCGAGTTATCCTAGCCTTATTCCACCTCCTGCAACCTTTCTCCCGTGAATTTTTTTAAAAGTTCAGAACCCTAGCCCACCGCCCCTCCGGCCCCAGATCTGGGTCGCCTGACTCGCGGTCACCCCCGCCAGACCGCCATCGAAGCTCGCCGGCCCCCGCCCTCGCTAGAGAAGCCATCACTGCCGCCGCCGCCACCCATGCTCGTAGGAAGACGAACGGACGTGGGAGGCATCCGTCCAGCCATGCGCCGCCGCCGCCGTTTGCCACCACCGGCTTGTACCGGCTGCCTGTCCGCCGTCCGTCGGCCCCCACCAGGCTACCGGAGTGCCCTACCGGTGACTTGGGCCCCATGCCTGTGGGAAGCCCAAGCGGCATGGTGCCGTGCCGCCACTACGTGCCGCCCTTGCACCGCTACCCGCTTGTGCCGTCGCCCGCCTGTGCTGCCGCCCGCCTGCCGCTGCTCGCCGCCATTACACCGCCCGTTTTGCCGCTGGAGGCCAGCCGGTGCCTGGGAGGTCTCCCACGGCCGTGGGAGACTAAACGGCACGCTGGGCATGCCGTGCCAGAGCATGTGCTGCCTAGCCTGTGACCGCCGCCGGCCATCCGCTGCTCACCACTCGCCAGCCCCGTCCGCCACCTGCTTCCCAGTCATCGGCCATGTGCTCCATCCGGCGATCCATCCTCTGCACGGTTGTGTGAGGAGTTTGCACGAATTCCAAAGCAACCCAAATTTCAGAGCAGCATGCTTTCTGGAGCAGATCATCAAGTCGACATGCTTCTCAGAGCAGATCAGCACCACTTTTGATGCAACATGAATTTTGATGTAATTTATTTTCCTTTTTTAGTTTTCTTAGAGGCTAAGAAATTGAGGGTTCTGGTTTTTCTATATAAAGGCCCCCTCTTCCTTGTAATAATTAGAGAGATTTTGATATGAAATAAACTTTGAGTTCTTCTATTGCTTTGAGTGTTACCCTGCTGTGTGCATAAAGGGGTGTGAGAGTTTTCTTCTTCCCGGTGCTGCAACCATCATCCTGTCGCCAACCATCCTTCCAGCCCCCTCCAAAACTTTCTTTTCTTTGCTGTTTTTCTTTGTTTTCTTGATTTCCTCTGAGTTTTCTAATCCCTGACAGGTCATTTGCAGGTCCCCGAGTTCCTACGAATCCAACGACTCTAGCCAAGCCTTAATCGGACCATCGAGCAGAAAGCCGGGTATCCGCAGGTCTTTAGCTCGATTTTCCAGGATGCATTCATCAAGGAACGAGAGATCCCTTCGCTGTGATCTTCATCGGGCACTTCAGACAGCCGGGTATCCGCAGGTCTTTAGCTCAATTTTCCAGGATGCATTCATCGAGGAACGAGAGATCCCTTCGCTGTGATCTTCATCGGGCACTTCAAACGTTGTCAGGTACACCCCCTCTACCTCCAGTCTTTATATTGTAGGAGAACTTGCCCTAACCGAGGCTTCTCAGCCTCGGCGATCCTTCTTTAGTACTTTTTTAGGTTCTAATCTACATGCTTGGCTTCAAAAATACATACAAAATTCCCTACAACTAATTTTGATCTGAAATTCGGGAATTAATCACCTAACCCCACATATAAAACATACAAAAAGAATTGCATGAATATTAGTCCCGCATCAATTTTGGTATCAGAGCAAGTTGTGGATTAGGGTGTGCTCCATTTTTTTGAAGTCGATGGAGTCGAGTTCTTCATGGTCGAGGAGAATAATGGGGATACAGGGCAGGTCCGGGTATTTTTCTATTTTTTCTTATTTTCTCGGAGTTTCTTTATTTTTCATATTCCCGCTATTCCACCTATCCCCACTATTCTGGTTTTGTTCTCGGTTTATCCCCGAGTTATCCCAACCTTATTCCACCTCCTGGAACCTTTCTCCCGTGAATTTTTTTAAAAGTTCTGAGCCCTAGCCCACCACCCCTCTGGCCCCAAATCTGGGTCGCCCGACCCGCGGTCGCCCCCGCTGGACCGTCGCCGAAGCTCGCTGGCCCCCGCCCTCGCCGGAGAAGCCGCCACCGCCGCCCACGCTCGTGGGAAGATGAACGGACGCGGTAGGGGTCCATCCGGCCATGCAATGCAACCACCATTTGCCACCACCGACCTACACCGGCTGCCTGTCCACCGTCCGCCGGCCCCCACCCGGCCGTTGGAGCGCCCCGCCGGCGACTGGGCCCCATGCCCGTGGGAAGCCCAAGCGGCACGGTGCCGTGCCACCACTGCGTGCCGCCCTTGCATCGCCGCCCGCCTGCCGCTGCTCGCCACCTGTCTGCCGCCCGTTTTGCCGTCGGAGGCCAGCCAGTGCCTAGGAGGTCTCCCACGACCGTGGGAGACCAAACGGCACGCTGGTCGTGCCGTGCCAGACCATGTGCAACCTCACCTGTGACCGCCGCCGACCATCCGCTGCTCGCCGCCCGCCAGCCCCGTCCGCCGCCTGCTTCCCAGTCACCGGCCATGTGCTCCGTCCAGCGATCCATCCTCCACACGACCGTGTGAGGAGTTTGCACGGATTCCAGAGTAGCCCAAATTTCAGAGCAGCATGCTTTTTGGAGCAGATCATCAAGCTGACACGCTTCTCAGAGCAGATCAGCACCACTTTTGATACAACATGAATTTTGATGTAATTTATTTTTCTTTTTTAGTTTTCTTAGAGGCTAAGAAATTGAGGGTTTTGGTTTTTCTATATAAAGGCCCCCTCTCCCTTGTAATAATAAGAGAGATTTTGATATGAAATAAATCTTGAGTTCTTCTATTGCTTTGAGTGTTATCCTGCTGTGTGCATAAAGGGGTGTGAGAGTTTTCTTCTTTCCGGTGCTGCAACCATCCTCTTGCCGCCAACCATCCTTCTAGCCCTCTCCAAAACTTTCTTTCCTTTACAGTTTTTCTTTGTTTTCTTGATTTCTTCTGAGTTTTCTAACCCCTGACAGGTCGTTTGCAGGTCCCCGAGTTCCTACGAATCCAACGACTCCAACCAAGCCTCAATCGGACCATCGAGCAGAAAGCTGGGTACCGCAGGTTTTTGGCTCGGTTTTCCAGGCCACATTCATCGAGGAACGAGAGATCCCTTCACTGTGATCTTCACCGGGCACTTCAGACATTGTCAGGTACACCCCCTCTATCTTCAGTCTTTATATTGTAGGAGAACTTGCCCTAACCGAGGCTTCTCAGCCCTGGCGATCATTCTTTAGTACTTTTCTAGGTTCTAATCTGCATGCTTGGTTTCAAAAATTCATACAAAATTTTCTATAACTAATTTTGATCTGAAATTCGGGAATTAATCACCTAACCCCACATATAAAACATACAAAAAGAATTGCATGCATATTAGTCCCGCATCAAATTTGGTATCAGAGTAGGAGAGGATTAGGGTTAGAGAAAAAAAGAAAAAAAAAGAGTTGCAGCATTGAGCATGACTTGACGGAGTCGAGTTTTTCCCATCCCAAGGGAATGATGGGGATATCAAAACCCATCTAGATTTTTTCTTTTTTCTTTCTCCCAGATTTTTTTATTTTTATTCTAGCTATTTTGCTTATCCCCACTATTCCCACTATATTCTTGCTTATGCTTGAGTTATCCCTTTCATCTTCTTCCACCTCTCATCGATGCCATGTAGCCACTCTTCCATGGTGATCGCCGTCCACCTCCCAATGATTGGCCTTCCCCAAGCGGATCTCACTCTCGGCCTTAATAGCTGGTGGGAATCCAGCCACCGGCCCCCCTTTCCATCACTGTCGACCATCAGAACCATCCAGATCTGAGCGACGTCTCCACCGGATCACCTCCCTTCCCCCCGATGACTGCCCGTGCCACCCACCAAAGCTCCTTTCCTGCAAATCGATGCCCCGATGCCGTCAGGGCCCCCCTGTGCAGTAGATCCGCCATCCACAACCTCCTAGCCGAGCATCCATCGCTCCAGTTCCTGGAGGTCCTCCGCAAGCCTCCATTCGTCCGCTGGCATGACGCCCTCAACCCCGCCATTATCTGCCGCATCCACCATAAGCTCCTCCATAACTACACCACTTGGTGCACTTACCTCGATCGTAAGTCCAACATCTAGATCTCCGACTCCATCGCCCACCGTTCTGCCGACCCCCACCGCGACCTCCTCTATGCCTCCCTCTGTTCCACAGTCACAGAGAAGAACTTGCATGGATCTCAAAGCTACACGCTTCTCAAAGTAGGAAGTCTTCTACTATCAGGCCTGCATAGATTTCAGAGTAGCTCAGCATGGATCTTGATACAAACTTTTTAGCATAGATCTTGATGCATTCAGATTATATTTTATTTATTTTAATTTTTTTAATCTGGATGCATTGATTAGTTTGAAGCTATTTTAATTTCAAGTTTGTTTTAGATTAGGATTATTAGTTTGAAGTTTGTTAGGATTGGGATAGGTTTCATCTTTATCTTGTAAGAGGATTGGAAAGTCTATAAATACCATCCTTAGTCTTTTGTAAAAAAAAATGATGAATGAAATTGAGTTTTAGAAGAGAGATTTTTCTGCCTCCGTAAGGAGTGAGCATGAGACCCGTCTTTCCTTCGCCTTTAGGCATTGAGGGGTGTGAGACCCTATTCTTTCGCTTTCGAGCATCAAGGGGTATGCGACCCTATTCCTTCGCTTTCGAGCATCGAGGGGTGTGAGACCCTATGCCTTCGCTTTCTAGCATCGAGGGGTGTGAGGCCCTATTCCTTTGCTTTCGAGCATCGAGGGATGTGAGGTCCTAGTTTTCCTTTATTCTTTCGAACATCGCAAGGTGTGAGGCCCTATTTATCCCTTCTTGATCCTAATCTTAGGAGACTTCTCAGCTCTCCAACGATCCTCCTAGCCTTTTCCCCCATCACTGGGTCTTTAGGTCAGTCTGATTGAGTATGGTAAACCACTTAGTGTCTAAGGTAAGTTTGATAGTTGTGATCAAGGTTCTTTAGGGCTAACTCTTACCTGACCAACTAATGGTTGGTGTCTAAGGAAAGAGGCTTACTTGGCTTAACCCATCCCTTGATCTTACTTACCTGGCTAATATGGTGAATCAGATCATATTAGATTATCTATTGATTTGAGTTGACCCATATCAACTAAGGTTAATCAATCTGACTGGTTTATAGGTGCCCTTGGACCAAATTGATCTAGAAATCCTCTAAGTGTTTGGTGGGAGTTTTCTTGATCAAGGTCCATATCTTCATTTCAAATGTCACAAAGTTTAAATCCTTTAAATTATTAGGTCCATAAAAATACTAAGTTATGTGATAGCCTAAGTCTTAGCCTCTTGTTGCCACCAAGATCACTGTGGCCTATAGCTGAGGTCGAGCTCGGATTGTGCTCCTGCTGCTCGGGATCCTGCTCGGATGCCCGGACTTGCAAAATAGAGTTAGAGACCCAGGCCGGGGATTCCGGTGGGGGCACTCCGATACTCAAGTCAATAATGATTCAGGGGAACAGATCCTCCTAGTTGAGCCACGAGGGTGGACTCCATGCTAGGAGGAGAATTTGTGAGGTGAGTGAGTGCGAGTGGGCCGAGAATAGAGTATGGGAGTGCTAGCAGAGGAGAGCTCGAGCTGAGTGGCTATGTCCATCTAGACCCCTCTTAGGGGTTTCATGGTAGCCTCAGACAGTGGTCTTCTTGTGCACTGTCCCCTTCTTGCTCGTTGGACCTCACTCGACTGAATTTTTTGCTTGAGTTTTTGGCTTGAACTTCTTACCTTGTTTGAATTTGGGAGACCCCTTTTAGCTAGGGGCGTTGCACGCTGCTTACCTCGGGATATTTCCCATGCTTACGGGCACGTGTGGCGATGTTTCATGCCATGGATGGGTGGCCTTTCCATTTTGGTGGTATGGAAGCTACCATTTACTTTGACATTCCTTCTAGTTGCTCCCTTTTGGGTTACTTAGCAGGGCCTTGATTGATGCAGAACAAATAAAGGGATGCGATGCGGAAGTAAATTAAGATTAACTAATTTTTTTTTTGTTGTTTTTATAGGTTTGTAGAAGTTGGCTTCAAATCAAAGAAAAGTTAACCTAACATTGAAAGATACTAATATGATAATTGAAAGCACAATTTTAAGGAAACTAAATTATCAGAGTAGTTTAGAAGCAACGGATCGCTGGGGGTTGAGAAACTCCCAGACCTAGGGTTTCACTCCGAGCTTTCAACAAAACAGAAATAAAGAGAAGGGAAGGTTTATCTAACCAGACAATGATCTTCACAGATTTTGGTGGAAGAACTCTCCCGAGCAGATTGTTGGATCCTCGGAGTCGGATATCTTCGTAATGGATCCTCCAATACTGGTCCTTTGGCGGGTTGGCTTCTCCTGAACTCAAGATCTGGAAGAGAAGAAAAACAATTGATGGAATCAGAGAGTCAAGGAAAAGATTTACCAGGTTGATGAACTTGAAGATCGAAATTGCTGAAAACTGGATTCTCCTGGATGCTGATGTGATTTTCCTTGGAACTTGCTCTGGATCTGAAGTAGCCGGACTGGATCTGGATGAAGGTGGATGGCCTGGACTTGTAGAGAGAGAGAGGCCGTGGGAGATGGATGGATCTAGGGTTTGGTGGATGGAAAATAATGAAAGGTGGCTAGGGTTTTGGAATTTCAAGTGGCTAACCTAGGGTTTTAGATAGAGATGGAGATCTCTCACCTCCTCAAGGCTCCAATGGAACCCGGATTACCCCCTCACGGAGCTCAACACTTAGAATAGTGCGGAAGAAGAGAAACCTAGGTCACTCAACACAAGAGAATAGCAAAAATAATTTTTCTTCATTGATTGATTAAAGTTACAAAGAGAGGTCTATTATATAGACCTAAAATTTTCTCCTAGCTTGTACAAATTCTCATGTGGGACTAAACTCTTCCAACCCCTAGATTAGGTAGAAAATCCTCTCCCTTGGCCGACCAAGAGTCCAAAAAAAATTGGGACGGCCATAAAGGAATTGTTTTGGAACTTTTATGGCACCTCCTTTGGAGTTGGATTTGGATTTGGAGTCCTATTCTTCTTATGGTATTTCTTCTTTTCTTCCACTCCAAGTTAAGCTCTTTGATTTTGATTTGAACTTCAATTAGGAGTAGGTTGGATGTCCTTCTTTGATTTCTTCTCCAAGAGAAGTTTTCTTCCTTCTTTGCTTAGGTAAATTAGGCAGGTGTGGGCGCCTCCTTTAATTTAGCCTCCAATTTGATTTTTTCTTCTTTGGATGTGGGGACCATGACACTGGGATGCCTCTATGGCGCCTCCTGGACTCTGGCGTGTGCTCGGAGTGTGGCTGGGCGTGTGGCTTGGAGTGTGGCCTCCACTTGCTTGAACCTTGAGTTGATTGGAAGAGAAATGTGGCACCATTTTGGACCAAATTGAAACCACATTGGGACTTGCACCGAGTCAACATGACTCAACAAAATTTAAATGGTGACTCAAGAAATAAATAAAATAAATAAACTGGTTGACCAGGTCAACCTTTATTACAAATCCTAATTTCTCGGGCAATGTCAATCAGAGATCCAAATGGAGCTCTGAAGTCTTCTTCTGAGTCTGGTGCCCGCACCAATTCTCCCAGGGTGGGAGGAACTCGACCCTGTCGAGTAAGGCTCAAGTTGGCTCTGGTATCTCTCCAAGGGGTCTGGGTCCAATTCTTGTAATTCTTCTCGGGAGATCCAAGAGTCATCAGAATCTGGCCTTCCTTGCCAGCGGACCAGGTACCTTTGGTATCCTCGATTACGAGTAGAGATAACCTGATCATCCAGGATCTTTTCAATCTGCTCTTTCCTCATAGGCCAGTTTGTTGGTGGACACACAGGGTCGGGATCACTCTCAATGATAGGGTTAGGCTCAAAAGGCTCACTAGGAATCACAGCTGGCTCCCTGTACTCTACTAAGTCTGTAATGTTGAAAGTAGAGCTAATGCCTAGTTCTGGAGGCAACTCGAGCACATAGGCATTGGATCCTACTCTCTTTACCACTCTAAATGGTCCAGATCCCCTAGCATGTAACTTTCTAACGGTTCCAGGAGGAAACCGTTCAGGCCTTAACCTAATCATCACATAGTCTCCCTCAACAAAAGATTTGACTCGCCTTTGAGTATCAGCCAACTTCTTATAAGTTTCATTACTTAAATTTATTTTGGCATGAATTTCTTTATGCAAGTCTTTTATATGCTGTGCAAAACTCTCAGCAGATTCGGAGACTCGAGTGTGGACAGGTAAAGGGACTAGGTCAAGAGGTGTGTGAGGTTTGTACCCATGTACAATTTCAAATGGACTCTTACCCGTAGACCTATTGACCGAGTCGTTGTACGCAAATTCTACCCTTGGTAGGTATAAATCCCAATTTCTGGTATTTTCACCAACAAGACATCTCAGCAGATTTCCTAGGCTACGGTTCACTACTTCAGTTTGGCCATCAGTTTGGGGATGATAGGCAGTTGAAAACTTAAGTTTTGTCCCTAACTTATGCCAAAGGGTCTTCCAAAAGTAACTGGTGAACCGGACATCCCTATCTGAAACGATTGTCTTAGGTAGGCCATGGAGTCTAACTATCTCATTGAAGAAAAGTGTGGCTACCTTAGACGCATCAAAAGTTTGGGAACAAGGCAAGAAGTGGGCCATTTTAGAGAATCGGTCGACTACGACACAGATAGAATCATGTCTCCTCTGGGTCTTAGGTAAACCTAACACAAAATCCATACTCACATCTTGCCAAGGACGATCTGGGACAGGGAGTGGGGTATAAAGGCCAGTGTTTTGTTTTCGCTGTTTGGCAACAGCGCAGGTTCGACATCTAGCTACAATATTAGCTACATCCCTTTTTAAGCTAGGCCAGAAAAAGTGGTCTTCAATAGCTAGAATGGTCTTGTCTTTTCCAAAATGGCCAGCTAAACCTCCAGCATGGATTTCCCAAATCAAAAATTCCCTAAGAGAAGTTCTAGGGATGCAAAGCCTATTTTTGAAGAACAAAAAACCATCTACAAGGGTATAATCCTGGTGATTACTAGATGGTCCTTGAACTAGATCCTGATACACAGTTGTGAAATCCGGACAAGACTCATATTCCTCTTTGATTTGCTCAAACCCTATGACCTCAGTTCTAACAATAGTTAATAACAGAGATCGGCGACTAAGGGCATCAGCTACCTTATTCTCAACTCCAGCCTTATGTTTCAGGACAAAAGTATAGAACTGGATATATTCTACCCACTTAGCATGCCTAGGGTTAAGCTTCTTTTGGGAGTTCAGAAATCTAAGAGCCTCATGGTCCGAAAATAGTACAAATTCCTGCGGTAGCAAATAATGTCTCCAGTAACGCAAAGCTTGCACCACCGCATAAAATTCCTTATCATAGGTAGAATACCTAAGCTTAGCATCATTAAGTTTTTCACTAAAGAATGCTATGGGATGATTCTCTTGGCTTAGGACTCCACCTATTCCTACACCTGAAGCATCACAGGAAACCTCAAATACTTTAGAAAAATCGGGTAATCTCAGAATGGGTGCCTGGGTCATTTTATCCTTAAGATCTAGGAAGGCTTTATGGGCTGACTTAGTCCAATGAAATTCTCCCTTCCTAATACAATCAGTGATAGGAGCAGCTAAAGTACTAAACCCCTTGATGAATCGCCTATAGAAGGTAGCCAAGCCATGGAAACTTCTAACTTCATGCACATTGGTTGGCTCTGGCCAGTCTACTATGGACTTAATCTTCTCAGGATCGGCCGCCACGCCGTCAGGGGTTACTACAAAACCAAGAAAGATAACTCTACTAGTCATGAATTCACACTTCTTAAGATTACCGTAGAGTCTCTCATTCCTCAAAACTTGGCAGACTGCTCTAAGGTGGTCTAGGTGATCTGTTGGGGTCTTACTATAGATCAGGATGTCATCAAAATAGACCACCATAAATTTTCCTATGAAAGCTCTAAGTACCTGGGTCATAATTCTCATGAAAGTACTAGGGGCATTGGACAACCCAAAAGGCATAACAACCCATTCATAAAGACCATCCTTAGTTTTGAAAGCAGTTTTCCATTCATCCCCGGGTCTAATCCTAACCTGATGATAGCCGCTTTTGAGATCAATCTTAGAAAAAACCATTGCACCAGCCATCATATCAAGCATGTCATCTAGTCTAGGGATGGGAAACCTATATTTGATTGTAATTTTATTGATGGCACGACTGTCAACACACATCCTCCACGTGCCATCTTTCTTTGGGGTCAGTAAGGCTGGGACTGCACAAGGGCTAAGACTTTCTCTAATAAACCCCTTCCTCAATAATTCTCCAACCTGCTTTTGCAGTTCTTCATGCTCAGATGGATTCATCCTGTAATGGGGCAAGTTGGGCAAAGTCGCTCCTGGGATTAGATCTATGGCATGCTGGATATCCCTAAGAGGTGGAAGGTGGTCTGGCAAATCCTCGGGAAAGACATCCTCAAATTCTTTTAACACAGGTTTAACTTCTTGAGGAGGCTCTGAGGGTTCCGAAGTTCTAAGTTCCTTAGCAGTCAGCATCCAGATGGGTGAACCACTATGAATTTCTTGTTCTAGATCCTTAGCACTGATTAGGTTCACTCCAGTTTTCATCTCCTTAACCTTACCAACTCCTTTAGTTACCTTGTCCTTAGGGGGAACGGAATGGATCGTAATCTTCTTCCCTTTGAAATTAAAGACACAGGTTTTGGATTTTCCTAAGAGGGTGGCATCATGATCATACAACCAAGGTCTTCCGAGAATTATACTGCTCACCCCCATGGGTAAGACATCGCACCAAATCTTTTCATGATAAGATTGCATTTGGATTTGGACTTGACATCTAGATTGGATGGGTATGGAGGTAGAATCTACCCAAGAAACCTTATAGGGGTTGGGATGGGGAATTGGGATTAAGCCTAACATCTTGACAGTGCTAGTAGAGATGGCATTTACACAGCTCCCACTATCTATGATGATCTTACATACCTTATCCCCTAATTTAAGAAAAGTTTGTAGGATGTTAGTCCTACGCCAATCCTCTTGAACTAGATTCTGGGATAGGATGCATCTTACAACTCCTAATTGGTCAGATTCATTGGGTTCCTCCTCTCCTTCATACTCCTCAACCAAATTCATTCCGGCCTCATAAACTTCTTCTTCAAATTTCTCACTGGGCTCGGAATTATCATTCTCTCCCTCTTCTATGTAAAGGGATCTCCGTGGGCACTAGCTAGCAACATGACCTACCTTATGACACTTGAAACAGGCTATGGCAGTACACTGACTGGAAATGTGACCTGGTTTCTGACACTTAAAACAGGTGATATTTGAACTAGGGGTTCTCTGGGTGTCAGGTGCCTTACCTTTGTCCATGGGCCTAGGGGTAGAAGTACCCTGAAAAGGTTTACTAGGGATAACTTGGCTAGGTCCATTCCTTGGGATTGGGGCACTAACCCTAGAAGGTATAGGTCCTCTCTGAAATTTCTCAGTGTTTAGTGCAATCTGGTAGGCTTGGTCTAGATCAGTAACCTCTCTCAGAAATAATTCTCTCTTGATATCTTCCCTCAGTCCAGCCCTAAATCTAGACAAAGTGACTTCGTGGGCTTCACTCACATCACATCTCATTAGGTATTCATCAAAAGTAGTTATGTAGTCTGAGACAGATCGGTTTCCTTGTTTCAGGTTTTGCCATTGGTCTAACAGGTTTTGCTGGTATGAAATGGGTAGGTATTTATCTCTCAATTTTTCTTTCATACCCTGCCAAGTGGTTATGGGCTCAACATTCCGTCTCCTAGTGGTTAGCTCAATGTTCCCCCAGTATAACCTAGCTTGACGCACTAATTTCATCTTGGCAAACTTGTATTTCCTCTCCTCAGACATAGCATACCACTCAAAGTATTGATCCATCTCACCCTCCCAATCAGAATACACCTTAGGGTTCAGACTACCATCAAAAGTGGGTGCATCTAATTTGATGTTCCTGATGAACCTATCATCTCTATCTTCAGGCTCTGGGTCAGGCCTCCTATGATTAGGTTCGGGATCTCTATATAAAGGCCTTCTAGGCTCTTGATGTGGGTGAGGTTGAGGCACATTAAAATCGGGGTCAGGAGTCCAATTTCGATGTCTAGGTTCTTCAAGTACTTGGACTCGGTCCCTAAGTTGGGTAAGATCCTCATGAATTTGTGCGCTAAACTGGGCCACAGTGTTTGTCATATCCTGATTCATTTTAGCCATACTTTCAGTAAGAGTTCTGATCATGGCCTCTAAATCAGGTTGGGTTTGACCAGGTTGATATGGCACTCCGTTTCTGGTAGACATGATGATTCAAGCAAGCACACAAAATGAGACTAGACTAAATCGACTACTGGATCACTAGACCTAGAGTCCAAACTAGATGCCCAATCAGAGTGGCAAGCTAGCCTGTAGTAACGCAGGACTCAGCCAGGCAGGTGTAAGGGGAGTGTTAGGTCCCTGATCGCCAATCCTAGACACCAATCAGTGATTGGCCAGGTAGGCGGACCAGCACACAAGCCCTTCGGGACGTAGTCCCTGAACCACCGTTCTAGACACTGAGTGCTAAGCACACACAGAATAACTCAGCAAACTGACTCAACACTAGCCTAGACCCGACCAATTGGTGTCCCTAGCCCACTAGGGCAAATTAGGTCTAACTGATTTTAAATTAGGTCTAGGTTCGAATGATTGGATGGTGGTTTTGGGTTAAGAAGAGGTAATCAACTTCTCCCCTTATCTTAGATGCTCAATTGCCCTTAAGTAAATTATGAGATGATCACTCCAAAAAAGAATTGAATTGCAGAACACAAAAAATAGAGTTGCTGTATTTTAATTCTCAGAATTTTTACCGAAACCAATAAATCGCAGAAAAATTATTGAAAATAGGTTCAATTATAATGGTTTCAACGAAGTAAAAATCATGCAATTCAGAGTTTTATGCAGGGAGAAATAATTCAGACAACAGGGAAATTACGGGCTGCAACTAGATTGTCTTCCCCGTTTATAATCCCTGCTACGAAGTTATAACCCAATGGATCCCCTACACGCCCTAGGAACACCCCGTGGAATGGGAGGAGGAGGCTTGCGCCTCGCTTAGTTCCTAGGACCGGACGTCCTGGGGAGTCTACTTCGAGCAGACAAAATAAAAAGAGAACAATCAACACAAGCAAGCAAGCAAATCAGAAACCCTAGACTGGGCTCTGATACCAAAAATGATGCAGAACAAATAAAGGGATGCGATGCGGAAGTAAATTAAGATTAACTAATTTTTTTTTTGTTGTTTTTATAGGTTTGTAGAAGTTGGCTTCAAATCAAAGAAAAGTTAACCTAACATTGAAAGATACTAATATGATAATTGAAAGCACAATTTTAAGGAAACTAAATTATCAGAGTAGTTTAGAAGCAACGGATCGCTGGGGGTTGAGAAACTCCCAGACCTAGGGTTTCACTCCGAGCTTTCAACAAAACAGAAATAAAGAGAAGGGAAGGTTTATCTAACCAGACAATGATCTTCACAGATTTTGGTGGAAGAACTCTCCCGAGCAGATTGTTGGATCCTCGGAGTCGGATATCTTCGTAATGGATCCTCCAATACTGGTCCTTTGGCGGGTTGGCTTCTCCTGAACTCAAGATCTGGAAGAGAAGAAAATCAATTGATGGAATCAGAGAGTCAAGGAAAAGATTTACCAGGTTGATGAACTTGAAGATCGAAATTGCTGAAAACTGGATTCTCCTGGATGCTGATGTGATTTTCCTTGGAACTTGCTCTGGATCTGAAGTAGCCGGACTGGATCTGGATGAAGGTGGACGGCCTGGACTTGTAGAGAGAGAGAGGCCGTGGGAGATGGATGGATCTAGGGTTTGGTGGATGGAAAATAATGAAAGGTGGCTAGGGTTTTGGAATTTCAAGTGGCTAACCTAGGGTTTTGGATAAAGATGGAGATCTCTCACCTCCTCAAGGCTCCAATGGAACCCGGATTACCCCCTCACGGAGCTCAACACTTAGAATAGTGCGGAAGAAGAGAAACTTAGGTCACTCAACACAAGAGAATAGCAAAAATAATTTTTCTTCATTGATTGATTAAAGTTACAAAGAGAGGTCTATTATATAGACCTAAAATTTTCTCCTAGCTTGTACAAATTCCCATGTGGGACTAAACTCTTCCAACCCCTAGATTAGGTAGAAAATCCTCTCCCTTGGCCGACCAAGAGTCCAAAAAAAATTGGGACGGCCATAAAGGAATTGTTTTGGAACTTTTATGGCACCTCCTTTGGAGTTGGATTTGGATTTGGAGTCCTCTTCTTCTTATGGTATTTCTTCTTTTCTTCCACTCCAAGTTAAGCTCTTTGATTTTGATTTGAACTTCAATTAGGAGTAGGTTGGATGTCCTTCTTTGATTTCTTCTCCAAGAGAAGTTTTCTTCCTTCTTTGCTTAGGTAAATTAGGCAGGTGTGGGCGCCTCCTTTAATTTAGCCTCCAATTTGATTTTTTCTTCTTTGGATGTGGGGACCATGACACTGGGATGCCTCTATGGCACCTCCTGGACTCTGGCGTGTGCTCGGAGTGTGGCTGGGCGTGTGGCTTGGAGTGTGGCCTCCACTTGCTTGAACCTTGAGTTGATTGGAAGAGAAATGTGGCACCATTTTGGACCAAATTGAAACCACATTGGGACTTGCACCGAGTCAACATGACTCAACAAAATTTAAATGGTGACTCAAGAAATAAATAAAATAAATAAACTGGTTGACCAGGTCAACCTTTATTACAAACCCTAATTTCTCGGGCAATGTCAATCAGAGATCCAAATGGAGCTTTGAAGTCTTCTTCTGAGTCTGGTGCCCGCACCATTGATCGATAGGTCACCGCCTCCTGGATTTGGATTTGCTAGTTGACTTCCTCCTTTGGAGGGTGGAGCTCAGCTTCGGCCTCAGTGTCTCAACCCGGAGGGAGCACAGCCGAGCGATGGAAAGGCGGAACTCAGTTTGACCTTGGTTCCTTGTCTCGAAGGGAGTGCCACCAGGTAAAGGAGGGCGGAGCTCGACTTCGGCCTTGGCATCTCGACCCGGAGGGAGCACAGCAAGGCAAAGGAGGGCGGAGCTTGACTTCGGCCTCGACATCTCGACTCGGAGGGAACACAGCTGGGCGAAAGAAAGGTGAAGCTCGGCTTTGACCTCGACATCTCGACCCGGTGGGAGTGCAGCCAGGCGAAGGAAAGGCTGAGCTCGGCTTCGGCCTCGACATCTCGACCCGAATTGAGCACGGCCGGGCGAAGGAGTCCGGGCAGAGGCATCCACATTGTAGCTTCATCTGACATGGCATCTGATAGGGGTCCCACATCAGCGATCCCATCATATCATTTTCTCCCCACTCCCGAGGCCCGTTGGTGCACGGTGCTTGGGGCGAAGGGAGTAAATGCGGTGCTAACATGGAAAGGCAAAGTCCGGTGCAATAATGACCACGATCGCCGGTGCTTTGTGAGGCGGTTCTCCAAGATAGTGCGGAGGAGCCATGTGGACACATCCAAGGATCTGTTAGTATTGGCATGGAATTCAGAGCGACCGCAATCGAAGTGAAGCATCCCATCCATCGATGGCCAACATGTGGTGCAGATCCATTGGTGGAGATGCTGTAATTGTACGGTTAGGCATTCGGTCACTTCGAAAAGAAAGGAATTTTTTTCCAAAACACTTTCTCTTTCAAATCTCGCATGCCTGCCATTGTACCAAAGCTTTCTCCTGTCCCTCAGCCATCCTAGACTCTCCTAGTTAGCCAAGTTCGTCTCTTTCCTTCCCCACCTTTCAGCAGGGTAGGACTTCCCCTTAAGGTTAGGGTCTTCTCGGACGTAGTCCATCTTCTTTTCTTCCTCCAATCTTCATCTCCTTCATCTTCTAGATGTCTCACTTTGGCCCCAACTTCCATCCCTCAACCGATCAGGGTGAGGCAGGGCCTTCTTGGTCGAGGTTGCCTTCTTCCTCCAATGAGGAGGAGGAAGAGACATGCTTTGAGTTTAGCAGGAGGTGCCCTTTGATAAATCATGGATTTACACGATTATTTTAAGTATTTTAGTTAACTAATGGTGCTACCATTCTTTTAATAACCTAATTTCATAATTAAACTGGACCTTCTTGCAAAACTAATTATTTTAAAAATATCTTTGAAAAATGTGAAATTAGAGTACGTTCATGAAAAATAGATTTCAAGTCAAAGCATCACACACCCATTTAAATGATTAATAAAATATTCAATAATTATAATAAATTGATAAAATTAATAAGTCTAAAACCCGTCAATAGGTAGAACTTGATTTATGGAATCCAACGACGCAAACGGTACCTAAATCAGGTTTGAAATGAAAAAGTTATGAATTTTTCTTGATTTCTGCACACATTTTGATGCTGCACAGATTTTGGAGCAGCCGGTCCACCATGGACCGGCTGCTGGGTTTACAATTCTTTGTTTGGTTCACCGGCAGCCATGGCTGCCGGTCCACGGAATAGGCCATGGACCACAGCCCTCCAGAGGCGCCGAAATTCGCCGGGAAGCACGCCGGCGGTGTCCCTGGCCGGAGGAGAAGCTCCGGCGGTGCTTTGACGGTCGGTGGCGATGTTTTTCGGTGACAAAAGAGAGGAGGTAGCCCACGTTCTCCATGGCCAAGCTCCTCCACGTGTTGCCGAGCTCCACGTGCGTTGCCAAGCTCCTCCACGCGCGGCCAAGCTCCTCCACGCGCGGCCAAGCTCCTCCACGCGTAGTCCACGGGCAAGCACTCTACGAGCTGCAGGACGTTGCCAAGCTCCTCCACGCGCGGCCAAACTCCTCCATGGTGGCGCAGTCCACGGGCACCACTCCATAGGCTGCAGGACGTTGCTGCGCTCCTCACGCATTCACGAGCTCCACGCGCAGCCAAGCTCCTCCACGCGCACGTCCGCGGGCGTTCTCCATGGTGGCGTTCTCTACGGCCAAGCTCCTCCATGCGCAGCCCACGCCCTCCACGATGGCTCCACGCGCATGGCCAAGCTTCTCCATGTTTTCCAAAGGCAGTCTACAGGCGAGCTCCACGGGCACGAATGTTCTCCATGTTGCCGGAGCGCAGTCCACGGGCACGAGCAGTCCGCGAGCCAAGCTTCTCCACGGGCGTTGCCAAGCGGTCGTCACGGCGTGATCTGGGCATTCTCCACGAGCTCCGCGGTGTAATCAACAGAGCAGCAATGGCGGTCACGGTATTCATTTTGTCCCACATCGCTAGTGTGCCATGAGGTCTCCTCTCCGATCAATTATAAAATGAACCCCATGGCAGAAGACAGGGGGATCCCGGAGAAAAGACAAGGTACAGGGTAGAGGGCATTGCTTGGGTTACGGGTTGGCTTTTGGGAGTGAGGTTTCTCAAAGGAGAGCGTGTCTCTACACCATCTTCCAGCCTTCTCTCTCTCTGAGATCAAGATCCGAAGAAGAAGATGCAGAGGAAGCCCAGTTCGCTCCACGGAGTACAGAGGAAGGAGCTATCTTCCCGACGAGGCTGCGCCGATCTGTTCTTATCTTTGTTACTTGTTTTGTTAATTTAGTTTTTTTTTGCATTGTATTTAGACCTTAAATTAAAATCAATGCAATATTTCTTTTTTAATTCATGTCTTTCATCTTATCCGCAAATAGATGCTAGGATCTAAATAATAGATCCTAGTGCCAAGTTGTCCTGCAATTTTAATTTTTATATTTTTTCGACTTCAAATATTTTTTTTTACAAAGATCAAAAATTTCAAATCCTAAACACTGCCTTCTCCATGGATTCGACCCGACTCCTCTTGCTACATATTTTTAAATATTTTAAGAAGTTGGATTTTAAACTGATAGCCACGGTGTTTTAACGACAACCCCGCGGACCTACCACCCTTCCACCGGAATCGTCATTAGGGAGCCTAGGCTAGCCCCCCTTCTCCTCTTCCACCTGAACCCACCCCCGAACCTCCTCGGTTGATAGGTCCTGGTGGGGTTGTTTCGATAATCTCTATTGAGAAACTGGTGACCATCTGAGATATCTATGGTATCCTGATGTTTGTCCGGCTCTTGGTCCCTCGACTAGGGGAACGGGTCATCTCTAGTGGCCTGGGCTGGATCACCCTCTACAAGGAAACTCTCGCAGGGGGACCTCGATCTCCCTTCCATCCTTTCTTCCTTTTAGTACTGAGCAATTTCTATCTCGTCCCTGCTTAGCTCATCCCGAATGCTGTGAAGACCATCTTCTGCTTCACTATACTCTATCATTTTCATGGGATTGTAGCCCATTTTTCTTTGTTCAGGGCCTTTTTTATCCTGAAACACCACCCTTTTGAGGAGAGGTGGTGGTCTATCTCTTCTCGCCCGGAGGGCATTAAATTTGAACTCCCCTCTTCCATCATAGGGTAGAAGAGCAAGTATTTCTTTGCATCGGTCGAGGGGGTCGACTGAGTTTGGAGCGATCCAAATCGATCCCCTAACTGAAACTCCATGGTCGAAGCAGCTAACCGAGAGGTCTTTGAGCAGCTTCGCACTGCCCAGGTTCCTTCTCTCAAGGTTTTGCTATTAGAGCAGAACCTCTTTGAAGTCGGGGTTGACCCAACAAGGGAGTTGGGTGAGTTCGGCCCGAACTTTTCTCCTTGTGCTTTTTCTTTTATCTCTCTGAGCTTGGAGCTGACATTCTTTCCTCTTTGTGCAAGCATGAAGTTCTCACTGGATGATCTCCTCATGATCACCAAGATGAGGGTCCCACCGGCAATGGTCGGCGAGTCCCCCTTGAAGATGCCTCGTGATAAAAGTGGGGTGGTGACTGCTCTCGCCGTGCCGGCTGAGTCAAGCAAAAGAGGAGCCGAGACCATCCTTGAGTAGGGAAGGAGGGTGGTCGAGGTAAAGCCCGAGCTTGGCCATAGGGCTGTTGAGCTCGTGCCCGAGCAGCCGAGGCGATGCGAGCCGGTCTCGGCCCTGGAGCTTGAGGTGGTTGTCTGGGCAAGGGCCGCTGTCACTGCTGCTACCGTGATGTCTCCTCCTCCCATCGATATTGTCATCATCAAGGAGGAGGAAGAGCAAGGAGAAATGGAGCCGGTGCTGGGAGGTGACGAGCTCCCACCATGTCCCTGAAGCTTCTTCAATCGGTGGAGTGGGCGACAACATATCCGGGGTGAGTAGGAGGGAGAGGGACTATCGCCGGGTCCCCTTTAGACTAGCACCGGATGTCTCCTTGGTCCGAGACCAGGGCCTGGTCGAGCGCATGATGGATTTCGCAATCCAGTCATGCGACCGGTAGGAGAAGGTCGAGAAACTCCTGGGGGATGCAATTAGTAGCACCTACTTGGTGAAGTAGTCAATGGCCACTATCAGAAACTTCCGTTGCCCTGATATATGGGGAAATGGACCTAGGATGTCCATTCCCCACTAGACGAACGGTCACGGGGCGGAGAGCTAGGAGAGTGGCATTGCTGGTTGACGCTGTATGTGGGCATGGCACTGGCACGGGTCACACCGCTTCACGAAGTCAGTAGTGTCCTCCCTCATAGTCTCCCAGTAGTACCCCTGTCGGAGGGCCTTGTATGCAAGTGTCCTCCCCCCGATATGGTTTCCGTAAAGGCCTTCGTGTATCTCATGGAGCACGAAGGTTGCCTTTACGGGTCTCAAGCACTTCAGAAGTGGGTAGGAGCAGGATCGGCGATAAAGTCGCCCTTCCATCAGGACGAACCACGGGGCCTTCTTCTTGATGAGGTCGGCCTCATGCGATCTTCCGGTAAGGTGCCATTAGTGATGTATCTGACATACCTATCCATCTAGCTCGGCTCTAGGATGACTTGTTGCACCTCCGCAGGAGCTTCGTTGCTTGGATTTTTGAGGTACTCGATGTGGGTGTGCCCCAGTGACGAGTCCGGCAAGGTTGCAAGTCTTGATAGTGTATCGGTGCAGCATTCTTCATTCGAGGGATGTGAGAGATGCTGAAGCACTGGTAACCTGTCATGCTTGAGCGGACTCACTCCAAGTACTTCATCATCTAGGGATCTCTAGCTTTATATTCTCCAAAAACCTATCCGGCCACTAGTTGGGAGTCGGTGAATACCTTCAGGTTCGGTACACCCAGCTCGTGGGAGACCTTGAGACCCACGAGGAGTGCCTTGTACTCCACCTGGTTGTTTATGACGGCGAACTTGAAGTGGAGTGCACATTCAGCCACACTCCCATCACGGTTGGTGAGGATGAGGCATGCTCCACTTCTTCCCGCATTGGACTCACCATCGATGTGGAGGATCCAAGGCTCCTCGTCAGTTTTGGGCACCATCTGATGCTCTGGTGTTGCCTGCTCTGGCTCTTCAGCGAGTCCCGCATACTTGACCAGGAAGTTGGAGAGCACCTGGGCCTTATGAGATGACTTTGGCCGATACGCGATGTCAAACTTGCTGAGCTTGAGTGCCCACTTGGCCAAACATCTGGATGTGTCAGGATGGCTGAGCACAATCCTCAGGGGCTGGTCGGGTGCTCTTAAAAGTATGCCCTGAGATGCTAAGCAGATATGATAAGAGCAAAAATGAGCTTTTCGAATCAGGTATACCTAACCTCTGCATCCCAGAGGATCTTGTGGTGCGGGCACCAGACTCAGAAGAAGACTTCAGAGCTCCATTTGGATCTCTGATTGACATTGCCCGAGAAATTAGGGTTTGTAATAAAGGTTGACCTGGTCAACCAGTTTATTTATTTTTATTTATTTCTTGAGTCACCATTTAAATTTTGTTGAGTCATGTTGACTCGGTGCAAGTCCCGATGTGGTTTCAATTTGGTCCAAAATGGTGCCACATTTGTCTTCCAATCAAATCAAGGTTCAAGCAAGTGGAGGCCACACTCCAAGCCACATGCCCAGCCACACTCCGAGCACATGCCAGAGTCCAGGAGGCGCCACAGAGGCATCCCAGTGTCATGGTCCCCACATCCAAAGAAGAAAAAAATCAAATTGGAAGCTAATTTAAAGGAGGCGCCCATACCTGCCAAGTTTGTCCAAGCAAAGAAGGAAAGGGACTTCTCTTGGAGAAGAAATCAAAGAAGGACATCCAACCTACTCCTAATTGAAGTTCAAATCAAAATCAAAGAGCTTAACTTGGAGTGGAAGAAAAGAAGAAATGCCATAAGAAGAAGAGGACTCCAAATCCAAATCCAACTCCAAAGGAGGCACCATAAAAATTCCAAAAAAATTCCTTTATGGCCGTCCCAATTTTTTTTGAACTCTTGGTCGGCCAAGAGAGAAGATTTTCTACCTAATCTAGAGGTTGGAGGAGTTTAGTCCCACATGGGAATTTGTACAAGCTTGGAGAAAATTTTAGGTCTATATAATAAACCTCTCTTTGTAACTTTGAAAAATCAATGAAGAAAAAAATATTTTGCTATTCTCTTGTGTTGAGTAACCTAGGTTTCTCTTCTTCTGCACTATTCTAAGTGTTGAGCTCCGTGAGGGAGTAATCCGGGTTCCATTGGAGCCTTGAGGAGGTGAGAGATCTCCATCTTTATCCAAAACCCTAGGTTTGCCACTTGAAATTCCAAAACCCTAGCCACCCTTCATTATTTTCAATCCATCAAACCCTAGCTCCATCCATCTCCCACGGCCTCTCTCTCTCTACAAGTCCAGGCCATCCACCTTCATCCAGATCCAGTCCGGCTACTTCAGATCCAGAGCAAGTTCCAAGGAAAATCACATCAGCTTCCAGGAGAATCCAGTTTTCAGCAATTTCAATCTTCAAGTTCATCAACCTGGTAAATTTCTCCCTTGACTCTCTGATTCCATCAATTGTTTTTCTTCTCTTCCAGATCTTGAGTTCAGGAGAAGCCAACCCGCCAAAGGACCAGTATTGGAGGATCCATTGCGAAGATATCTGAATCCGAGGATCCAACAATCTGCTCGGGAGAGTTCTTCCACCAAAATCTGTGAAGATCATTGTCTGGTTAGGTAAACCATCTCTTCTCTTTATTTCTGTTCTGTTGAAAGTTCGGAGCGAAACCCTAGGTCTGGGAGTTTCTCAACCCCCAGCGATCCGTTGCTTCTAAACTACTCTGATAATTTAGTTTCCCTAAAATTGTGCTTTCAATTATCATATTAGTATCTTTCAATGTTAGGTTAACTTTTCTTTGATTTGAAGCCAACTTCTACAAACATATAAAAACAACAAAAAAAATAGTTAATCCTAATTTACTTCCGCATCGCATTCCTTTATTTGTTCTGCATCATCTTGCTGGTGTAGTACACCGGCTTCTGGGATCCGTCCTGATCCGTGCATACGAGGACCAAATTGACAACACTCGGGGTGACTGCCAAGTACAGCAGGAGCTCCTCTCTTGTCTCTGGCCTAAAGAGTAGTGGTGGTGATGCTAGAAAGTCTTTAAGCTCCTTGAAGGCTGCCCTACACTCCTCTGTCCAGGTGAAGTCGCTCATCTTACGTAGCACCTTGAAGAAAGGAAGGCAGCAGTCCGTTGACCTCGAGATGAACAGGCTTAGTGCAACGATCTGACCCATCTAGTGTTGCACCTGCTTCTTTGAGGTCGGATGCTCCATGTCGATGATATCCTGGACTTTCTCTGGGTTCACCTCGATTCCTCTTCGGTTCACTATGAAGCCAAGAAATTTACTGGCTGCTACATCGAAAGTACATTTTATTGGGTTTAGCTTCATCTTGTGCTCTTGGAAATTATGAAAGGCTTCTGCAAGGTTGGCTACATGGTCTGACTTTACTTGCTCATAACAAGCATGTCGTCCACATGGACTTGCATGTTCCTGTTGATTTGGTCCTTGAAGACCAGATTGACCAGCCGCTGGTATGTGGTGCCTGCATTCTTCAAGCCAAACAGCATCATCCGATAGCAATACGTCCCTTAGTCGGTGACGAAGGCAGTGTGCTCCTCATCCTCCAAGCGCATCTGCATTTGATTGTATTCGGAGAATGCATCCATAAAGGAGAGCAAGCGGTGCCCCGAGGTGGCATCCACTAACTGGTCGATTTTTGGTAGGTAGAAGTTATCCTTAGGATAGGCTCGGTTGAGGTTGGTGTAGTCTACACAGATCCTCCACTTTCCATTATTCTTCTTCACCATAACCACATTTGCTAGCCAGCTCGGATACTGCACCTCCTGAACAAAGCCTATCATAGAGAGTTTATCTACCTCCTCGTTGATCACCTTTTGCCTCTCTAGTGCAAAACTTCTATCCTTTTGCCGCACAAGATGTTACTTCGAGTCGATGCTCAGCTTGTGGGTTATGATCTCTGGTGGGATCCCGGGCATGTTGACCACCATCCAGGTGAATACATCGACCTTCGCCCGGAGAAACTCCAGCAGGTGGGCTCGTTCATCATCTTGCAGCTGCACCCTAATCTCACTGTCTTCACTGGGTCGGTTCCAAGGGGATACAACAGCAGGCGCTTGACCGGGCCACCTCTGGGGTCCTGCACCCTTTGGTTGAGGTCGTCTGTGCTAGGTTCATCCTTGGCAACCTTGGCCCTGGGGATGGTTTGGAGGCAATACTGGATTGGCTGAGGTGCCCCCATCATCTTCTCGACACCGTAAGGAGTTGGGAACTGCACCAGCAATCGCTTTGTGGAAATGACCGCATCGAGCAGGTTGAGCCCGGGTTGGCCAAGGATCATGTTATAGGCTGAGGGAAGCCTAAGAACCATGAAGGACATCATGATGGTGCTCTATCGTGGGGGTGTCCTGGCAGTAACGGGGAGAGTGATCTCCCCCTCGACTCCTATGGAGTCACCTATGAAACAAACAAGGGGTGTGTGCACAAGTCTGAGGTAAGTAGAGATAGATTCATCATGAAGAAAGCATTGTAAAAAAGCTCATCCGTGGAGCTCCCACTATCAACCATGATGCATTTTACAGGATGCTTTGTGATTGTCATCTCGATGACCACAGCATCATTGTTTACATTTTTATTTTCAACCCCTCTCCCTCACTAAGAGAAGTACATCTTCAAAACTTTCTCCCCCTCGGGCCTTCTTGGAAGCATGTTCGACTCCTAGCATATCATACCCACCGGCTTCTCGATAGGGTGGTTGTCGACTGCAGGGACTGGAGGGAGAGCGACGAGTGCCTGAGGTTCCACTGAAGGCCTACGCCCCACGAACCTCCTGAGGTAGCCCCTCTTTATGAGGTCTTCAATCTTCTTCTTAAGGTGCCGGCATTCCTCGGTGTCATGGCCATGGTCGCGGTGAAACTAGCAGTATTTCATCCTGCCATGACCAATAGATGGCTTCAACAGAGATGGGTGCTTTAGATAGTGCTCACCCTCAATCTCCATGAGGATCTTCGTCCTTGGGACGAGAAGAGGTGTAAAACTCTCTTTCGGGATGGGGTCTCTCCTCGGCTTTGGCCTCTGGCAAAAGTTCATTGTGAATGGTCTGGGCTTCCGCATCTTGGAGGTCTCCCCGGGAGCCGGCTTCTTCAGAGCCCTTCCGTCTAGCTCCCTCCTCGTGCGATCCACCTTCTCAGTGTAGATGTACTTCTGAACTCGGAGGAGGAGCTCGGAGTACATCTTGGGGGGTTTTTTGTCAAGAGAGTAGGTTAGGGGGGAAGTCCTGAGCCCTCTCATCAATGCCAGCATAGTGACTGGCTCATCAAGGTTGTAGATCTCTAGTGTGGCAACCTTGAAGTAGGCCACGTAGTCCCGTAGGAGCTCGTGGTCCTGTTGTCTGATGGAGAAGAGGCTATCTGCCTCTCGTGGCACCTTCCGGCAGGCATCGAAGTGGGCCATGAACTTTCTCTCCAGTTAAGCGAAATAGCTGATGCTCTCTGGCTCTAGGCAGGTGAACCATACCTGAGCCACCTTCTAGAGAGTAGCAGGAAAGTCGATGCAGAGGAGAGTTTCGGTCGCTCCTTGGACTCTCATGAGGGCCTTGTAGCTCTCAAGATAATCCAGGGAGTTGGTGGTCCCATCATAAGGATCCACCTGCAGCATGCAGAACCGACCCGGAATCGATTCCTCTTGGACTTCTCGGGAGAAAGGGGGACAGGCGTCGTAGCTCGCACGGCTCGCTAATGGAGCCCTGCAGATTTACAAACTGGCGGGATAGCTCCGCCAGCTTGTGCTCCTACTCCTCCAGGCGCTTCTCTGCCATGTGCTTGATGGCCTCATCGGTTGAGCCCTCCACGGAGGTCGACTGGAGCGAAGAAGGTGACATGTGAGGGGTGTCATGATGGGGAATCTTGTTTCTTCGACCTCGACGGGGTTTGGCAGTGGCATGCTCTAAGGTCGGGGATTGGCTCTCCCGATCGATAGATCTGGTTCATTGCCTCTTCGCCGGTGTTTGGTGGCTTCCCCGACAGTCAGTGGTGGCCCGCGACTACGAAGGCCTTCCTTGGAAGGAATGCAGGCTATCACGGGATGCAGCAGCTTGGGCCGTAGGAGTCCCTAGCTACTAGTGGGTAGCCAAGGACCGATGCTGGTGTTGGAGCTGGTGCACCATTACACTGAGAATCTATATCTGCTAGGCGAGTGCGGCTAGCTGAGCATCCACCGGAGGTGGTTGAGTTGGAGTAGGGAGCTCCCCTTTTGGACTGTGCGGGTCCCCATAGGAAGGGAGATCTCCTGCATGGCTGGTGGAGACTTCTCTCACTCGTGTCATCACCATCCTCTCAGTGGGTTGCTTGCAAGGGGACTGAGTTGGATCAAAATGCATCCTGCCCCCCCTTCTTGGCATGCCAATCTATTGCCGCCAAGACCGCTGTGGCCTGTAGCTGAGGTCAAGCTCAGACTACTCTCTTGCCACTTAGGATCCTTCTCAGATGCTCGAATCTGCAAAACAGAGTTAGAGACCCGGGCCGGGGATTCTGATGGGGGCACTTCAATGCTCAAGTCAATAACGATCCAGGAGAACAGATCCTCCTGGTCGAGCCCCGAGGGTGGATTCCATCTAGGAGGAGAATTTGTGAGGTGAGTGAGTGCAAGTGGACCGAGAACAGAGTGTGGGAGTGGCAGTAGAGGAGAGCTCGAGCTGAGTGGCTGTGTCCGTCTAGACCCCTCCTAGAGGTTTTGCGGTAGCCTCGAGCAGTGGTCTTCCTGTGCACTGCCCCCTTCTTGCTCGTTGGACCTCACTCGACTAAACTTTTTGCTTGAACTTCTTACCTTGTTTGAATTTGGGAGACCGCATTTAGCTGGGGGCATTGCGTGCCATTTACCTCGGGATCTTCCCCATGCTTACGGGCATGTGCGGCGATGTTTTGTACCATGGATGGGTGGCCTTTTCATTTTGGTGGTATGGAGGCTACCGTTTAATCTAACATTCCTTATGGTCCTCCCTTTTGGTTAACTTAGCAGGGCCTCGATCGATGGGCCATCGCCTCCTGGATCCGGATCTGCTGGTTGACTTCCTCTTTTGGAGGGTGCAGATGGTTAGTGGGGATTGTAGAGCCTCGATCGAGGGATTCCTTCCATTTTGGTGTACGTGGTAGCTGGGACCATCATCACGATTTGGCAGGCATCTTTTTGCAATCCTCGAGAGTCGGGCCGACATCCAGGAAGAGTGGCGACTTCCTTCGATTGCAGATCTCTTTGTCCGAGGTGGAGCCGATCTGGGGAGGCGGAGCTCAACTTTGGCCTCGATGTCTCGACCCGGAGGGAGCACGGTCGGGTAAAGGAGAAGTGGAAATCGACTTCGGCCTCAGCATCTCAACCCAGAGGAAGCATGGCTGGGTGGAGGAGGGCGGAGCTCGACTTCTTCCTCGGCGTCTTGACCCGAAGGGAGCACAGTCGGGCGAAGGAGGGCAAAGCTCAACTTTAGCCTCGATGTCTCGATCCGGAGGGAGTGCAACAGGGCGAAGGAGGGTGGAGCTCAGCTTCGGCCTCGGCATCTCGACCCGGAGGGGGGAGCACAGCCGGGCGAAGGAAAGGTGGAGCTTGGCTTCGATCTTGGTGTCTCGACCCGAAGGGTGCACCATGGGGCGAAGGAGGGTGGAGCTTGACTTCAGACACATCTCGACTTGGAGGGAGCGTAGTCGGGCGAAGGAAGGCAGAGCTCAGCTTTGGCCTCGGTGTCTCGACCCGGAGAGAGCGCAACCGGGTGAAGGAAATGCGGAGCTTGGCTTCGGCCTTGGCATCTTGACCTGGAGGGAGCGCAGCCGGGTGAAGGAAGGCGGAGCTCGACTTTGGCCTCGGTGTCTCGACCCGAAGGGAGCGCGACCGAGTGAAGGAGTTTGGGAAGAGGCATCCCACGTGGCAGCTTCGTCTGACGTAGCATCTGACTGGGGTCCCATGTCAGCGATCCTGCCATATCAGCTTCCAATAAGTTGGACTGGCAATGAGTCCATAAGTTGGGTGATCATCGACAGTTCCAAAGAACGGGTGGTCATCAGGTGAGTGGGATTTCCATTCAACATATGATGGCTCAATGTGACTATCTTAACATGTGATCAGGTGGGCTAGCTGAAGTCGGGCTTGATCATGGGTTAGTTAGAAGCATTGAATTTGATCATGTTAATGGTTGGACCTAACTAGGACCTTCAATAGGAGGTCCAAAGGCCGAATGTGAGGACCCCTGGGGTAAAATGATTACTAGGAATTGCTTGGAGAAGCAATTGGTATTGTACCTACCTTTAGTTGCATCTGGACCAAAGTCAGGCTCATATGTAGTCTATTGGATCCTAGTATCCACTAAAGGATAAATGTTATTCTTCGGATTGCAATGTAGAGGCTACCAGTCTGAATAAAATAATGAGAGAAACAGATGGGTTTTGGGCCAAGTTGAAGCGGGACGGGATCCCGATGAAACCTAGGATTATTTAGAAAAGGGGAAAGGCATAAAGCAAACTAGGACCATGGGAGGGCTAAGAAGCCTCCCGGGACTAGGTTGACTCAGAAACTAAATCCTAAAATGGCTGACCTCTTTTGTTTTCAAATTTTCTTGGTGGAGGTGGTAAAGGAAGGATGGGGATGGGAGACTGGGAACTGGAACTCATGGACCATGGGACTCACCCTAACGAAGAGACCTCTCACCTCTAAGGCATTATGCCCTCCTCGATACTTGGAGGTGCTAGGATGAATCTTAAGGTCACGAGGGAAAACAGAAAGAGACATGAAGGTGGGAGAGAGAATGGAGATCCCTGGGGCCTCACACCCCTCAACATCCCGAAGGACGAGGCAAGACGGGGCCTCATCCCCCTCGACGTCCCGAAGGACGAAGGCAAACGGGACTCAGCCCAGAACCAGAATAAGGTTACAAAACCCTCAAAAATTCATTTTTTTCCAACTATTTTATTACAAGAGGAGTATGGATATTTATAGATTCCCATATCCCTTTGAAATTCAAAATAAAATCCCTTGAAATCCTCCCTAGATTTGAATTCAAATTCAAAATAATTTGAATTCAAATCCAAAACCAAAATCCCAAATTTTCATTTTAAACCCAAATTACATTCATGAAAATTACCAAATAAATCCCTTTTATTTGAATTTTGAATTCTCCCCTGCTCTGAAATTCATGCTACTCCAAAAATAATGCAGAAATAGCTCTTCTTTGGTCTGCTTTGATAATTATGCAGAGGCTTCTTCACGTTCGTACAATAGGGGGAATGCTTTGAGAAGCATGCAGAAGTTTCTTCATGGCCGTGCAACAGGGGGAATGCTTTGAGAAGCATGCAGAAGTTTTTTCATGGCCATGCAACAGGGGGGTCGGATCTCCGATGGCCGACCGGGTAGCGGGCGGCAGCGGGGCAGCACGGTGGCTGGCGGCAGGTGGGTGGCGGCGGCGGGGCGGCATAGTGGCATGGATGGGCATCACGGGGCGTCACAGGCACCCGTTCACCTTTCGTGGCCGTGGGCGGTGGCGGGGCACCGGCGAGGCCTCCGGCGGTCGAGAGGGGGCCAAGGGGCAGAGGGCGGCAGGCGGGCGGTGACTGCGGGGTGGCACGATGGCCATTGGCCGTGGGCGATGGTTGGTCTTCCCATGGCCGACCCTTCATCTTTCATGGGCGGGGCGGTGGATGCCGTGTTTCTGGCGAGGGCAGGGCTGGCGGGCACCGGCTGGCGGGCCGGCAAAGGTGGCCAGGGGTCGAGCACGGTGGATCTGGGACTGACAGCGAAAAAAAAGAGGGTCTGGGCGATGGTTTTGAGGAAGAAGAAGACATGAATAGCAGAGGGATAAAACTGGGATAAACCAGGAATAAAACAAGAATATAGGGAATAAGTAGAATAGTTGGAATAACTAAAATAAAAATCTAGAAAATTAAAAGAAAACCCAGATGGATTTCAGGTCCCCCATCATTCTCCTACAGCGCGAAGAACTTGACTCCGTCGAGTTTGAGGATAAGCAAATCCTTGTCCGCTGCTGGCTCTGATACCAAGTTGAAGCGGGATGGGATCCCGATGAAACCTGGGATTATTCGTAAAAGGGGAAAGGCCTAAAGCAAACTAGGATCATGGGAGGGCTAAGATGCCTCCCGGGACTAGGGCAACTCAGAAATTAAATCCTAAAATGGCTGACCTCTTTTGTTTTCAATTTTTTTTGGTGGAGGTGGCGAAGGATGGGGATGGGAGACTGGGAATTGGAACTCATGGACCTTAGGACTCACCCTAATGAAAAGACCTCTCACCTCTAAGACATTACGTCCTCCTCGATACTTGGAGGCACTAGGATGAATCTCAAGGTCACGAGGGGAAACAAAGAGAGACATGAAGGTGGGAGAGAGAATGGAGATACTTGGGGCCTCATACCCCTCAACATCCCGAAGGATGAAGGCAAGACGGGGCTTCACACCCCTCGACGTCCCGAAGGATGAAGGCAAATGGGCCTCAGCCCAGAACCAGAACAAGGTTACAAAATCCTCAAAAATTCATTTTTTTCCAACTACTTTATTATAAGAGGAGTATGGGTATTTATAGATTCTCATATCCCTTTGAAATTCAAAATAAAATCCCTTGAAATCCTCCTTAGATTTTAATTCAAATTCAAAATAATTTGAATTCAAATCCAAAACAAAAATTCCAAATTTCCATTTTAAACCAAATTACATTCATGAAAATTACCAAATAAATTTCTTTTATTTGAATTTTGAAATCTCCCTTGCTCTGAAATTTGTGCTGCTCCAAAAATTATGCGGAAATAGCTCTTCTTTGGTCTACTTTGAGAACCGTGCAGAGGCTTCTTCACGGCCGTGCAATATGGCAAATGCTTTGAGAAGCATGCAGATGTTTCATCACGGCCATGCAACAGGGGGCCGGATCTCCGACTGCCGATCGGGTAGTGAGCGGCGGTAGGGCGGCACAGCGGTGGGGCGGCACGGCGGTGGGCAATAGGTGGGCATTGGCGGCGGGGCGGCACGGTGGCGCTGATGGGCGTCACGAGGCATCACGGGTGCCCATTCGCCTTCTACGGTCGTGGGTGGCGGCGGGGCACCGGCGAGGCCTCCGGCGGCCGGGAGGGGGCCAGGGGGTGGTGGGCGGTAGGCGAGCAACGATGGCCGTGGGTCATGGGTGACAGTTGGTCTTCCCATGGCCAACCCTTCATCTTCTGCGGGCGGGGCGGCGGACGCCGGGTTTTCGGTGAGGGCGGGGCCGGCGTGCACCGACGGGCGGGCCGGCGGAGGTGGCCGGGGATCGGGCATGGTGGATCTAGGATCGACAGTGGAAAAAAAGAGGTTCTTGGCGATGGTTTTGAGGAAGAAGAAGACATGAATAGCAGAGGGATAAAACTGGGATAAACAGGGAATAAAACGAGAATAAATGGAATAAGTGGAATAGCTGGAATAACTAAAATAAAAAAAATCTAGAAAATTAAAAGAAAACCTAGATGGGTTTTGGGTCCCCCATCAGAAACCTTTAGACTAAATTCCATGTCTTTAGGATTTTTTAAATAATTCATATACTAATTGGTCTTGTTCTCCTTTTTTAGATAATGTCAACCACTTTGTCACTCTGGTCACTATTAGATAATGACAAACTTTCTGGACCTAATTTCTATAGCTGGAATCAAAAACTCAGGATTATCCTGGAGCACGGGTGGGTCTTCTATGTGATAATGGATCCAGCACCTGAAATCCCAGCCCCCAATGCTCGTGGCACTATCAGGGACACTTACCAGAAGTGGATCTCTGACCGCACCATGGTGCATTGCATTATGTTGGCTGTGATGATCGATGAGTTCAGTCACAAGTTCGAGAGAGCCCAGCCAGAGGAGATTCTTCAAAAGTTGAAAGAATCTTTTGTTACTCTGGATGATACGAAGAGATACCGGATCTCTTTCGCCATCTACAATATGCGTATGCATGATGGAGCTTCGGTGACTGATCATGTAATTTACATGATCGAGTTATTTGAGCATCTGGGCAAACTCGGATGTCATTTTCATGAGCAGCTCAGCAAGGATATGATACTGAATTCTCTTCTCCCTTCATACCAGGTCTTTCTTGACAATTTCAGAATGAATAGGCCTATAGTGAACTATCATGCGATGTTAAGGTTACTGCAGACTTATGAGAGAGTCCACAACCTCAACAAGGGGTTAGTGAATCTGGTGGGAGGTTCTGGAGCAGGACATCATCCCTTCAAAAAAGGGAAGAAGAAGAAAAAGAATAAGAAGGTGCAAAGTGCTTAGTCTAGTCATACAAGAGGGTAAAGGCAGACAAGAGTAAGGCAAAGTGCTTCTTTTGCAAGAAGCCGGGTCACTAGAAGCGGAATTATTCTACTTACCTTGCTACTATGGACCCAAATAGGCCAAGGAAGGGAAAGCAGCAAGGTGTTGCTGGTCAAGGTATTTATATGATAAATCTTTGTAGTTTCTATATTTATGATACTACTAGCTGGGTATTTGATACTGGAAGTCCTTACCATATTTGCAATTCTTAGCATGTACTTCAAGTTAGTAGGAGATTCGAAGGTAGTGAAAGGTTCCTGAATGTTGAGAATGGAAGTCAAGCTCCAGTTCTGGCATTGGGAACTATTTATTTGTTTTTCGAGTTTTGTACTGTCATTCTTAATGAATGTCATTTTTGTCCTTTCTTTTTGATAAATATCATTTCTGTAGGCCTGTTGGCCAATGATGGTTATGAATTATCAATAAAGATAGATATTTGCTACATCACTTTGAATGGTTCTAATGTTATTAATGGACAAGTAAAGAATGGCATATATGTACTATCATAGCCTGTTACTATATTGTACATTGCTAATAAATGCCCTAAGTTAGATAAGGTCAGTGATATTTATCTTTGGTACTGTAGGCTAGGTCATATAAACAAGAATAGAATAAATATGTTGGTGGGAGAAGGTCTCCTAGATATCACTGAGAGTGAATCTTTATCAACTTGTGAATCTTGTCTTCTTGGAAAAATGACCAAGTCATCTTTTACTGGAAAAGGTGAAAGAGCCAGTGATATTCTAAGTCTAGTACATACTGATGTATGTAGACCTATGAATATCAGTGTAAGAGTTGGATATAGTTATTTCATTAAGTTTACAGATGATCTTTCAAGATACGGTTATGTCTACCTCATGAGACATAAATCTGACACGTCTGAAATGTTCAAACATTATCATAATGAAGTTAAAAAACAAACTAGAAAGTTTTTTAAAACTCTTCGATCAGATCGACGTGGTGAGTATCTTTCTAGTGACTTTCTCACTTTTCTTGAGGAGAATGAGATTCTCTCTCAATGGACCCCTCCAGGGACACCTAATTTAAATAGTGTGTTTGAAAGGAGGAATCAAACTCTATTGGATATGGTTTGATCCATGATGGGCTTAGCTAGTCTATTTAAATCCTTTTGGAGATATGCTCTTGAGTCAGCATCCTACCTTCTGAATAGAGTTTCAAGTAAGTCTGTTGATAAAACACCATATGATATATGGACTTGACAGAAGCCAACTCTCCCTCACCTTCAGGTTTGGGGGTGTCCGGCTTATATCAGATGTTTGGAGATGGATAAGCTAGGACCTAAGTCTGATAGATGTCTTTTTGTTGGGTATCTGTTGCCCAAGTGGCTACTCAAGAGGAGGGTGAATTGGGACTTTTGAAAATTTAAAGCAAATAATGTGCAATTCAAAATCCTTTGCTAGTGGATGTGTTGTGATAGAGTTATAAGATGCAGAAGCTAAAAAGAGTCAAGAATGCACAACACAAACACACCAAATTTATAGTGGTTTGGAGCAACCCAGCTCCTACATCCACTACCCAAGATACCACTTGGGATTTCCACAATATTCACACATGAATACAATAGGTTTGTTTTACAGGATCACAATCCAAAACCTCTACACTTTGATTTTATGGGATCACCAAAGAAAACCTAACACCCTTTGGTTTTAACAAGCTCACCAAAGAAACCTAACTTGGTTTTACCAAGATCACCAAGAACCCAACACTTGGTTTTCATCAACGCTCACCAAGAACCTATTTGGTTTTTCAACCTGGCTCACCAATAACCCAACAATTCAAAAATTGAATTGAAAGAAATGCAGCAATAATGACAAACTCAATTTGTCGGATAGTTGCCGGTGCAACTTGTTGGAAGTCCACTTGAATGCACTTGAATAGACTTTAATTACTTCAGTGGCTTTTTTCCAAAGTTGCTTCAAGCTTCAGATTGGAATTGGTGAAGACTTGAAAGCTTGACTTGAATGCTCTTGTGCTCTTTCACCGTTGGTTGGTAGGATATTCAATGAAGCTCTCTTTTCTTTGAAGAACTTTCTAATTCATTGCTTCAAGGAAGTTCAAATCCTTCAAATTTAAAGTCTTCTATCATCCCAAGGTAGTTCTAGCCATTATAGACAGTTAGGGAATGATTTGTGATCGTTAGAGCACCTTTTAGCATTCAAAAATAATTTCTGGAACTAGCCGTTAGAACATGGAAATGACATTCGAGTTGGCTTGGATTTCTACGAGTCGGCTCGGATCCTTCGAGTTGATGGGTCGAGTCACCAAATCTTCAATGCAGTCGGTTCTTTGTCTCAGGGTGCAAAACATCACTCTGGACGAGTCGGCTCTTGATAGCTTGGGTCGGCTCGAACTTCTTTCTTTGAGAAACTTGAACTCGAGGAGTCGGATCTTTTTAGCTTGGGTCAACTCTTCTTCTCAGGTTCGGAAAACCTCACTCTGGAAAAGTTGGCTCGGTGCAGTTCAGGTCGGCTCGCTTTCTCAGGCTTTCAACATTTGGTCTAGCAGAGTTGGCTCTTTTTTGTTTGGGTTGGCTCGCTTGGCTGTTCTTAGAAATCTTCAGAAATTGGACTCTAGAGGAGTTGGCTCGGATTGATTCCAGTCGACTCAGATTCACTAGAGTCGGCTCGCTTTCCATCGAGTCGGCTCGGATTGCTGCATTCTAGAATCCTTGCTGCGTGCCAGTAAGTAGAGTCGGCATGATTTTTTCTTAGCTTTTTCATTGGATTCTTCTTTACAAAAATACATTACAACACAACTCAAACAAGAAAACAGAAGTGTAGGAGTTAGATATTGAACATTTAATTCATCCTACAAAAACTTGTCAAACACTTGAAGAGTTGTCAGAAATAAATATATATGCTCTAATGTTTGGTTATCATCAAAATCACTTATGGGGTTAAGAATCTCCCCCTTTTTGATGATGACAAAACACTGGGCATGAAAAATTCTTTACACTTTACATGTATAACACTATTTGAAAATTAAATATGCACATGTATCAGAGCTAATTGAATTAGTAACTAAGTACCAGAGCTTAGGAGATGATATCATTGTATATCATCAAAGTATTGAACTTTTCATGCTTCATGATATTATAATTAGCACAAAACATGGAGTATCAGAGTTCCAAAAAAAAATTACAGAATTAAGATCAATTTGTAGAGCAGTGGCAATCAGAGCATGCAATAGCAATGAGAGCATTAAGATTGATAATAATTAGAGCAAAATCATTTCAAGAGAATCTCCCCCTTTCTCTAGATTTTAAATACAATTTAAGCAATAGGTCCTTTTGAATATTATCATTTTTGTGCTCCCCTTTTTTTCATTCTTTTTATGCCCTTTAAGAATAATTGGAAGGAGGCTCTATCAAAATTTTCAATATAGATCAAGCATTAATACTAATTTTGCTATCAGCTTAATCTCTCTCCCATTTTTCATATTAGCCCATATTACTTTCTCCCCCTTTATGTCAAACAATCAAAAAGGTGGTTTCAAATAAAGTTTAGATCCAAAAATAGATTGATAATGTTTCTAATATTTGTTTGAAATAATTTCACATTCTTAAATTAAAAATTCTAATTAAAAAATCATCATAGTTGTACAGCATAGATTAATCATCAGATCATTGTTTATGACAACAAACAAAATCTAAAGATCTTTCGTCTCATTGAGAAGATTTGCATACAAGTTGAAAAGGAAAGTACATTCATATTGCAGCGTTTAAAAGATCTAATGAGTTCAGACATACAACCAAAAGACTAATCAACAGATCTATTCTTCTTCTTCTTCACTAGAAGAAGAAGATCCTACCTCAATAACTCTAACAGAGATCTTAGTTTTCAGGGGTTTAAACCTTAAATCCTTGAACCTAGTCCTAACAGGGGCTCTAATAATCTTAGTCTTGTTGGTTTTGGGTTTCTTCTTGGTTTCAACAGGTTTTGGTGGATCAAATGAAGGAGTAGGAACTGGAATGTCAAGTGACTCCTTGATGATTTGTTCGGGAGCATCTTTAGGGGGAATGGTTTCCTTCTGTGACCGTAGTAGGATGCTTCTTAACTCTTCCTTAAAATCCTTCATTTCTTTTTCAATTTTTTCTTGGTGAAGATTTTATTCAGATCTCATTTCCTGCAAGCTTGCTTTGATTGTGTTTCTTATCTCATTAATTGCAAAATTCATGTGATATGTTAAAGAACTTGAAATTTCTTCCATCTTTTGCTATATCAGCTTCTTGAGGTCAGATGGAGTAACCATTGTTTGGTGGGGACACCTGAGGCACCAGAATAAGACAGAGGCTTTTTCAACCCTCTGTAAATTGATCAATAATTTATGAATCTATCTGTAATAAGGGCTTAGCTCATCTGAGTCCATTTTAGTTGTTATTTCAGTTCTGTACTAGTCAGCTCATGTTGAGCTAGTTCAGTCCAATGCTAGTTAGCTCATGTTGAGCTAATTTTATTTTTTTTGAGTCCTGTCCAAGCATACTGAAGACTCAAGACTATATTATACAAGTGAAGACCAAGTCCAACCAGATTGAAGACATGGAAGTTTAGCCCAAGTCCAACCCAGCTTGAAGATTTGAAGACCCCAGGAGAAAAATCAGAAACCCTGATTCCTTGCAGATGCCCTCCAGATGCCCAGATTCCCTTCCAGATGCCAAAGTATATTCATAAATAAGGGCATCCATGATTCCAGAGGTCCATCTGCATCCTAGCCCAATGAAATCAAGCCCAGGTGCCAAGCCCAAGCCCCTAAGAAGCAAGATACCAGGGAATATTCCTGCTACCTGGCTACCAGGCCACCCCAGCTTCCAGAGGCCCAAACCCATGCACCCGGGCCCCTTTGGGCCGGCCTTTTGCTGCTCCTAGAAGCCCAACACGCCCCCCTAGGCGTCCTTGGAGTCTTGACCAAGTCAAGAAAAATTTTAGGGATTTTTCTACCTAATATTTTCTTATTTTCTAGCTAGGGTTTGAGAGGGAAAAGGATTCTTATGTAAAGACTTATGTACCCTTACTTGGAGCCCAAGGTTAAGGGTCTATTTAAGGGACCCTAGCCTCTTGTATGAGGGGAATTTTTGATGAATGAAAACCTTGAGTTCTTCTATTGAGTGGTGTGATACCCTGCTGTGTGCATAAAGGGGTTTGTGAGAGTTCTTCTTCCCGGTGTTTGCAATCATCTTCCTGCTGCCAACAAACCCTCCAGATCCCTGGACGCCCACTCCAAAAGAAGCCTTCCCTTGCTATTTTTACTTTGTTTTCTTGTTCCTTTGTGAGCTTTCTAACCCCTGACAGGTCGTTTGCAGGTCCCTGAGTTCCTACGAATCCAACGACTCCAGCCAAGCCTCAATCGGATCACCGAGCAGAAAGCCGGGTATCCGCTGGTCTTTGGCTCGGTTTTCCAGGCCGCATCCGTCGAGGAATGAGAGACCCCTTCGCTGCGATCTTCACAGACGTTGTCAGGTACACCCCTCTACCTCCAGTAGTTTTATTGTAGGAGAACTTGCCCTAACCGAGGCTTCTCAGCCCCGGCGGTCCTTCTTTGCTACTTTTCTAGGTCCTAATCTGCATGCTGATCTTCAAAAATTCATACAAAATTCCCTAAAAATAATTTTGATCTGAAATTTTGGAATTAATCACCTAACTCAACATGTAAAACATACAAAAAAAATTGCATGCATATTAGTTCCCCATCATTTGGTATCAGAGCTTAGATTAGGGCTTGTTTTCTGCAATTTTTCAGTCCGTATATACTCTATCATTTTAATTATTTCTCCCTGTTAAAAACTCAAAAAATTCTGAAATTTATTTTCCTGGATTTATCATAATTCACAGTAATTTTAAAATTTTTTTTCATATTTTATTATGGCCTGTGAATTTTCTGCGAGCCGAAATAGGGCCTGCAAATTTTCGGCTCTGTTTTTTTTAGCAAGACAAGTTTGGAAGTTTTAGGGTTTTGTTTAGGAGTTTTTGCATATTTCTTAATTTTAGTATATTTCCAGTATATTAGGCCATGATTTGCAAGTTTTATTCTATTTAAAAAATACCAAAAAAAAAAATATACATATTTTCCAAAGATACCAAAAAAAAAAAATACCTAAACCCTAATTTGCATCCTCATCTGCCTGCCATCATTGCATAATTTACTTTTAAGGGCACTCTTGCTATATCAGATGGGGGGAGGATTTGATCACCTCTCCTTAGCCCAAAACCACATCCCTTGCATTCAGTCCCAAGCCTTAACCTAAAATTAATTAGACTTAATTTGCCCTAGTGGGCTAGGGACACCAACTGGTCGGGTCCGGGCTAGTGTTAGATCACTGTGTCAAGTTAACCTGTGTGTGCCTTGTGCTTAGTGTCTAGAACGGTGGTTTAGGGATTCAATCCCGAAGGGCTTGTGTGCTGGTCCGCCTACCTGGCCAATCTCTGATTGGTGTCTAGGATTGGCAATCAGGGACCTAACACTCCCCTTACACCTGCCTGGCTGAGTACAGGGTTACTATAGGCTAGTTTGCCACCCTGATTGAGCATCTAGTTTGGACTTTAGGTCTAGTCAGCTATAGTCGGTCTGATCGAGTCTTGCATGAGCACTAGATCAGGAGTTTCATATCACCCACCTCCTTCATAAATGTCTGAACCCATGGAAAACTTACAAGCCCAAATAAAAGTCCTAGCTGATCAAATTGCCCAGATAACTATCCAGATGACCCAGTTAACTCAGTCTCGTATTCAAACCAATGATAGAATTGACCATCGTGCCAATAGGTTTGATCAGTTAAAAGTCCGGGTAGGGACCCCAAGAAAAACCCATGGGTCACAGTCTGAGCCAGATCCTGACTCCCCTCAACCTAGGAGGACCCCAAACCCTGATCTATACCATGAGGTCGAACCTAGGAGAGCCCCTTATCCTGACCCGTACTACAATCCTCAACCTAGGAGGACCCCAAACCCTGATCCATACCTTGAGGCTGAACCTAGGAGAACCTATCGTCATGACCCAATCCCTAAGGTTAGTCCTAGAAGACTCAATCAGGATTTTATAGACCAGGAAGATAGATCCTATTTACCCTCTCCCTACAAGCCTAGTATACCTACAACCTATAGATCTTATGACTCCAGATCCTATGACTCTAGATCCCATGATCATAGATCCTATTCACCCACACCCTATGAGCCTAGTAGACCCAACATCCAATATTCTGACCCATATAGGGAGTCCAACCCTAGGAGGACCCAATATTCTGACCTATATAGGGAGTCCAACCCTAGGAGAACCCAGTATTCTGACCCATATAGGGAGTCCAATCCTAGGAGGACCCAATATCCTGACCCATATAGAGAGCCCAACCTTAGGAGGACCCCATACCTTGATCCATCCTTAGAACCTGATCATAAAGCTGACCCAAAATCATATGACCCCAGATCCTATAATCCCATGACCCATAGATCTGCACCCTTGTCCTATGAGCCTAGAGAACCCATAACCCCTAAGTATCAACCTAGTACTAGTCATGCTTCCCCTAGTCAACTTGAACCCCATAGGATTAGTATCCCTAAATATGAACCCAGTAGTGAGCCACTACCCCTTATACAACCTGAACCTACTAGGAGTAGTACCCATAATCAGAGACCAGAACCTAACCAATTTCTTGCTAGCCGACCTTCTCCAACCATTCCTGAGATTCACAAGGCTTACATTAACGCGAAAGTGTATGAAGCTGATGTGAGCCTAGTGGATGAGTATGAGGGAGAAGAGGAGACACCTTTAGTAGACCTAGAATTAGCTGACCCAGTAGATGCCCAGGTAGAAACCAACCCAGAGCTAGTTGACCTTGACCATATCCAACCTAAAGCTATAATGGAAGAACAAATAGAGGAAGAGAACCTAGGTACTGCTACTAGAGCCTTACCTGAGAAAACCATAGAGGAGAGCCAAATTATAGAGTCTAGTCCTAAAATACAAGAACCAGAAGAATTTATTAAGGACCTGATCTCTTTGAATCAATACCTTCAAGATGAGTCCCCTCCTATAGTTCCCATTAAGGACCTCTTCCCCGAAATTAGTGACCCATCCTTCCATTATGCAAATCCTGTAGATATAGCTCAACCTCATAAGGTTAACCTCATTAGTATAGGATTAGTTCCTGACACCCCGTCTTTTATCCTACTTTATCCAACTAACCATGAACCTTTTTCTCTACCTTACCAAACTAATTCTGAACCCACTTCCTATTTTCTTCCCTTTCCTGACACCTCCAGCATTTCTAGGATCATTAGATTGCATTTAGCTGAGATTAGCATACTGCATGCATTCATCACGCATGTTAGGTTTGCATCTTACTTCTGGCATACTCTTTGGAATTTGCTAGGAGTTCACTGTAAATTTTCATGTGCATGTCAAGCTAGGATCAAACCTAGAGAACCTATAATCTATTAGGTTTAGATCCAAAGAGTTCAATAAAATTTCCTTCGATAGGAATGCATAGTCGAGTCTGTTAGGTATCAGTATGAGTCCTTTGCATCATTTGTCTGCATGTGCCTAGCATGTTCACCACCTGCACTAATCTTAAAACAACTGGCTAATTCCCGAAGAAGGGTCAAAGAATTTGATGTAGTGGATTTTATCTTGGTTAGGCTTAGGCCTAAAAGAAGCTTCATGCTCGCAGAGCCGGACCTTTTAAAGTGATAGAGAAGGTTGGATCAAATGCCTAGGTGTTAGACTTGCCTTCGGATTTGGGCATTAGTTCTACCTTCAATATTACAGACCTGGTTGAGTATAGGGAACCGGCAGCGCTACCTAGTGAGGCCTTTGGACCTATTCCTTTTCATTGTGAGTGACCCTAACCTAGAGTGTCCACAAACAAATTTGGCCTGAGAGAGGAGAACGGATCGAGCGTATCCTGGACAATCAAGCCATCACGACCCAGGGCCATGACTATCAATGCTTCCTGGTCCGATGGCAAGGCTGGCCAGAGTCGGACGATTCATGGATTTCTCGAGAGGACTTGCAACTCCTCAACCCAGACCTTCTCGAGAGATATGTGAGCCAGTCTAACCTTCACTCGACAGGGTCGAGTTCCTCCCACCCCGGGAGAATTGGTGGGGACACCTGAGGCACCAGAATAAGACAGAGGCTTTTTCAACCCTCTGTAAATTGATCAATAATTTATGAATCTATCTGTAATAAGGGCTTAGCTCATCTGAGTCCATTTTAGTTGTTATTTCAGTTCTGTACTAGTCAGCTCATGTTGAGCTAGTTCAGTCCAATGCTAGCTAGCTCATGTTGAGCTAATTTTATTTTTTTTGAGTCCTGTCCAAGCATACTGAAGACTCAAGACTATATTATACAAGTGAAGACCAAGTCCAACCAGATTGAAGACATGGAAGTTTAGCCCAAGTCCAACCCAGCTTGAAGATTTGAAGACCCCAGGAGAAAAATCAGAAACCCTGATTCCTTGCAGATGCCCTCCAGATGCCCAGATTCCCTTCCAGATGCCAAAGTATATTCATAAATAAGGGCATCCATGATTCCAGAGGTCCATCTGCATCCTAGCCCAATGAAATCAAGCCCAGGTGCCAAGCCCAAGCCCCTAAGAAGCAAGATACCAGGGAATATTCCTGCTACCTGGCTACCAGGCCACCCCAGCTTCCAAAGGCCCAAACCCATGCACCCGGGCCCCTTTGGGCCGGCCTTTTGCTGCTCCTAGAAGCCCAACACGCCCCCCTAGGCATCCTTGGAGTCTTGACCAAGTCAAGAAAAATTTTAGGGATTTTTCTACCTAATATTTCCTTATTTTCTAGCTAGGGTTTGAGAGGGAAAAGGATTCTTATGTAAAGACTTATGTACCCTTACTTGGAGCCCAAGGTTAAGGGTCTATTTAAGGGACCCTAGCCTCTTGTATGAGGGGAATTTTTGATGAATGAAAACCTTGAGTTCTTCTATTGAGTGGTGTGATACCCTGCTGTGTGCATAAAGGGGTTTGTGAGAGTTCTTCTTCCCGGTGTTTGCAATCATCTTCCTGCTGCCAACAAACCCTCCAGATCCCTGGACGCCCACTCCAAAAGAAGCCTTCCCTTGCTATTTTTACTTTGTTTTCTTGTTCCTTTGTGAGCTTTCTAACCCCTGACAGGTCGTTTGCAGGTCCCTGAGTTCCTACGAATCCAACGACTCCAGCCAAGCCTCAATCGGATCACCGAGCAGAAAGCCGGGTATCCGCTGGTCTTTGGCTCGGTTTTCCAGGCCGCATCCGTCAAGGAACGAGAGACCCCTTCGCTGCGATCTTCACAGACGTTGTCAGGTACACCCCTCTACCTCCAGTAGTTTTATTGTAGGAGAACTTGCCCTAACCGAGGCTTCTCAGCCCCGGCGGTCCTTCTTTGCTACTTTTCTAGGTCCTAATCTGCATGCTGATCTTCAAAAATTCATACAAAATTCCCTACAAATAATTTTGATCTGAAATTTGGGAATTAATCACCTAACTCAACATGTAAAACATACAAAAAAATTGCATGCATATTAGTTCCCCATCATTGTTCCTTCAGTCCTTTCTTCATCAGCAACTTCATTTTCTTCGGAAAAGGTAGCAGCAACTTGACTAAGCATCTTCTTTATCCATTTTCCTTCTTGTTGTTTGTAAACCATTCTTTTCAGTGAATTGAAGGAATAGATATCAAAATGATGTAATGGCTTGCCTATTTCATTTGTTAAGTCAACCACTGCTTCGTCAAATAATAGAGTAAAAACCATACCATAAGGTAGACAGGCTTTGACTTTTCTTGCTGCCTCAGTCATCTGAATCATCATTATATAGGGAAGGTTGAGAGGCCTTTCTTCAATCAAGTGTCCCATAAATGTCATATCTTTCTCACTGACCCAATCAAAGTGGCCAGTTCTGGGTAGAAATATCTGGCTGATCATGCTATGAGTAGCCTCATTTCCTTCGACAGTAGGTTGGCTTGTACATGTTGAACCGTGCTCACATCTTCTTTTTCTAAAATTAGCTTTAGAATACTTTTCTTATCCAGTAGAAGGAGCTCAGTGGCACCGTTCATTGGCATTTGCAACAGATAGCCTAGTTTCTCTTCATCCACCATTAATTATTTTCCCTTGATAGTAGATTCCAAGTGAAATTCCATAATCACAATATTTTCATAAAAGCTCCATACCAGTGAAGGGTAGGTCAAGATATCCAAGGAGCTGAAGTGTTTCCAACCTTGGCTTTCTATCCTCTTTCCAATTCTCATTTTCATCTCTTCCATAAATGCAAAGTCTATCCTTCTTCCGCATGTGACAGGCTGGTTGGCCATTGAGACAATCTGTTCAGGAGAAGAAAGAGCATCTTCTTCTTGCTGGACTGGAGCATATCTTTTTCTCTTTTCTCCTATTTCCTTTGCATCTGTACTGCAAGCACTTGATTCCCCAATCTGAAGAACCTTCCTTGCGGATCTTCGAGAAGCCATTGCAGTGGGATTTAGGAATTTTAGGCTCTTAGGAGGAATGGTAAAGCTTTCGAGGGAAGTGGAGTGTTTTTAAAGTAAAGCAAAAGAAGTGAAGCATAGGAAAAGACAGTTCAGAACTTCTTAAAGAGCGATTTCTCGACTTTCGAGTCGGCTCACATAGCCCTAAAAATATCCGAGTCAGCTCAACCAGAGCGAACTCAAAACAATCAGAACATCGAGTCAGCTAAGCAAAGACTTAGTCGGCTTGACCAGAGCAAGAGTTTAAAACTCAGACATTCGAGTCGGCTCGGCCAGAGCAAAATTGCTCGAGTCGACTCAAACAGAAACTTTCCACATGAAATCAAATGATTTTGAAATTTAATTCAGTTCAAGGAAAGTTGTTCAAAAATCATGAATAATTGTAGGAGGTTTTCTAGATAATTTTTTCTTAGTTCTTGAAGGAAATTAGGTTTACTGGATCTAGAAAGGGTTACACAGCCCTGATTCTCCTCTAAGCAATTCAAATCTATCTTGATTTAGTGGCTTGGTAAAGATGTCAACTAGTTGTTTTTCTATTGGGATAAATTCTAATTCTATGTCACCATTCAAAACATAGTCTCTAATGAAATGGTGTTTAATCTCTATGTTCTTGGTCCTAGAATGCTGAATAGGATTTTTGGTTAAATTTATAGCACTTGTGTTATCATACTTGATAGGAATTTTACATTGTGAAACACCAAAGTTTTTTAGTTATTGTTTAATCCACAACACTTGCGCACAACAACTCCCTGCAGCTACGTACTCTACATCAGCAGTAGAAAGTGCTACCGAGTGTTGTTTCTTGCAGTGCCATGAGATTAAATTCAACCCTAGAAAATGACAAGTATCACTAATGCTTTTTCTATCTACTTTATAACTAGCATAATCAACATCAAAAAATCTGATTAAATTTAAAGATGATTCTTTTGAAAACCAAAGATCCAAATTACTTGTACCTTTCAATTATCTTAATATTCTTTTAACAGCAAGCATATGTGTTTCTTTGGTGATGCAGAATGAGAGCTCTAATACCAAAAATGATGCAGAACAAATATGTGGAATGCGGAAGCAAATTAAAAATAATGTATTATATATATATATATATTTTCAGAAGTCGACTTTGACTCAAAGGAAAGATAAACTAATGTTGAAAGAAACTAAGAAATGACAGAAAGCACAATTAAAAGGAGTGGATTATCAGAGTAACTCAGAAGTAGGATCGATGGGGATTGAGAAACCCCCAGATCTAGGGTTTGCTCTGAGTTTTCAATGAAATAGACAAAGTGAGAAGGGAAGGTTCTTGTTACCTAGCAGTGATATCTCTCCATTTGGTGGAAAAAGACTCTCTCGAGCAGATTATTGGATCCCGGGAGTCAAGGTATCTTCGCAATGGATCCTCCGATGATGGTCCTTGGCAAAGTTGGCCTCTTCTTGAACCCTGGATCCTGGAGAGAAGAAGAACAAGGTTAGGAACAAGAGACTCAAAGAAGAGAGTTACCAGAGTAGAAGAAAGGATGGGATCTGAAGGTCTTCAACTGATCTGGAACTCCTAGGCTGCGGATTTGGGACTTCTTCTCATGGATCTGCTGGATGGACTCTGAAGCAATGGTAGCTGACTTGAAGATGGCTGGACTGGGGTCCTGGTGGTCGGCCACCCTTTGGAAGAAGAACCTTGGAGATGGTGTAGAGGCTAGGGTTTGGTGGTGGTGGAGTAGAGATGGGTGTACTAAGCTAGGGTTTTGGGGTTGGAGATCTCACACCTCCTCAAGATTCCTAGAGAACCCGGATTTACTCTCTCACGGAGCTCAACACTTAGAATAAGTATGGAAGAACAAGACTTTGCTCAAAAACAAGGGATTTCATTCATAAGATTTCATAAGATAAGTTCAAGTTACAAAAAAGGATCTAATATATAGACCTATAAGAATAATCAAAACCATACAAGTTCCCATGTGGGACTAATAGGACTAATCTACACTTTAGGCATCAAATTCTCTTCCCTTGGCCAACCAAGACTCCTTCCATGAGTGAGCGGCCCAAAAACTCCAAGAAAACTTGAAAATCAGCTCCAAATGGCAGGTTATGGGGGTGTCTCCTAGTATCTCTCCATGAATCAAGGATTTTCCCTTCATGGTTTGGCTCTTTTGGACACCTCCTAGTCTTGCTTCACAAGTTTAGGCTTCTTCTTTTCATGGATTTGGCACTTTAGGAAACTTTTGGGTGCCTCCTTGATTTTCTCCCCAAGACATGCTCTCTTCCCTTTTATAACTTGGATTTTTATAGAACATTGTGGGGCACCTCCTTGATCCTCTCTTCAAGAAAAATTCTTGCCATCCTGGCTTGGGTTTATCTGGAAAGAAGTTGGCTCCTCCTTGGATTGAGGTATCTTGATGGATTTCTCCCCCAAGTGGTGCAAGAAAAAGGGGAACTTACTTCTTATGGTGTGGGGACCAAAGACACTGGATGGGGATGTGGCAGGGAGTGTGGCATCCACTTGTAACTGGACCATGGAAGAAAAAATATGGCTCCCTATGGCAAAGGGAATGGCACCAACCTGGACCTGGACTTGGACTGAGTCAATATGACTCAACAAAAATTGAAATGATAAAATTACAGACTCAAAATTAGGTTGATCAGGTCAATCCTTATTACAAACCCTAATTTTCTCGGGCAAGGTTAATCAGAGATCCAGATGGAACCCTGAAGTCTTCTTCTGATTCTGGTGCCCGCATCATTTCGGATTATATTGAAATCTAGCACATACACATACACTATACAAGATGTCTGGTCTACTTGCAGTTAAATATAATAAGGATCCGATCATACCTCGATATAGCTTTTAGTCAACATTGGATCCACTTTCATCTTTGTCCAAGTTGCAGGTCGGGCTCATGGGTGTGTTCATTTGTTTGCTCGTCTCCACACCAAACTTCTTGATGATTTATTTGGTGTATTTGGATTGGTTGATGAAGATCCCTTCTTTTGACTATTTTACTTGAAATCCGAGGAAGTAATTTTGTTCACCCATTAGGCTCATTACAAATTCTCCCTGCATTAGCTTAGCAAATTCTTCACAAAAACTTTCATTAGTTGCACCAAAAATAATATCATCAACATAAATTTGTACAACTAATATATCATTGTCTTTCATTTTAATGAAAAGAGTTTTATCAACATTTTTTCTTAAAAAATTATTTTCAATTAAAAAGGTGCTAAGTATATCATACCAGGCGCTAGGAGCCTGTTTCAAACCATATAAAGCTTTATTGAGTTTAAACATATAGTTTGGAAAATCATGATTTCCAAAACCTGGTGGTTGTTCTATAAAAACTTGTTCGATGATAAAACCATTTAAAAATACACTTTTCATATCCATTTGAAAAAGTTTAAAATTCATGTAGCAAGCAAATGCAAGAAGTAATCTAATAGCTTCTAATCTTGCTACAGGTGCATAGGTTTCATCAAAATCAATACCTTCTTCTTGACTATATCCCTTAGCCATAAATCTAGCTTTATTTTTAATGACATTTTCCTGTTCATCTAGTTTATTCCTATAGACCCATTTGGTTCCTATAATTGGGTGGTCTTTAGGTCTATCAACTAGTGTCCAAACCTTATTTCTTTCAAACTTGTTTAGTTCTTCATACATGGTTAACATCCAGTTTTGGTCATTTTCTACTTCTTCTAAAGTGTGAGGCTCTATTTGAGATATAAAGGCTAGATAATCATGTGCAATCCTATGTGCAGACCTAGTCCTTATACCTTGAGAATGGTCACCAATAATTAATACTCAAGGATGGGAAGTAGCGTACCTCCATTCAGTTGGAATATCAGCATGATCCTTACTTACAGTTTCTTCTCCTTCTTCAATTGATCTTTCTTAAATATTCATGTCTTCCATCTCCTTTTGGATAGTACCTACATCACTGTCAATACACTCATCTTTTCTAGATGGTGAAGGGTTATTTTCATCAAACATAATATGCATTAACTCTTCTACCGTAAGAATCCTCTTATTAAAAATCCTATATGCTTTACTATGTAATGAATAACTAAGAAAAATAGCTTCATCAGATTTAGCATCAAATTTTTCTAGATTATCCTTATCATTATTAAGCATAAAGCATTTGCATCCAAATACATGAAAACAATTTATATTGGGTTTCTTTTCATTCCAAAGCTCATAAGGGGTTTTCTTCAAAATAGGACGGATCAAAATGCTGTTTAAAATATAACATGAAGTGTTCACCACTTCTGCCCAAAAGTACCTTGGAAGATTGCCTTCACATAACATTGTTCTAGCCATTTCTTCCAAAGTCCTATTTTTTCTCTCTACAACACTATTTTGCTGTTGTGTTCCAGGAGTGGAGAAGTTATGATCAATACCATTTTCAGTACAATAATCATCAAAAAATTGATTTTCAAATTTAGTTCTGTAATCACTTCTAATTGAAATTATTGAAAGATTTTTCAGATTTAAAACTTTCTTGCAAAATTTTCTAAACATTTTGAAAGTTTCATCTTTGTGTGCAATAAACAAAACCCATATAAATCTAGAAAAATTATTTATAATCACAAGGGCATATTTTATATCTCCTAGGCTTGTGGTCCTAGTTGGTCCAAATAAGTCCATGTGAAGTAGTTCTAAAGGTCTAGAAGTTGAAATCAGATTTTTGGATTTAAATCTCCTTCTAGTTTGTTTACCCATTTGGCATGCATCATACACATGATCAAAATCAACTTTAAAATTAGGCATACCTCTAACAAGATTTTTAGAAATCAACTTGGCAATAGTATGCATGCTAGCATGACCTAATTGTCTATGCCATAGTAAGAAAGACTTATTGGTTTTAGCATTCATTGCTACTAGATTGGAGCTCTTGACATGGCAAGATCATTTAGATCTACCACATAAATATTTCCTAGTCCGTGTCCAATGAATTTACTGCTAGAGTCAAGAGAGTTTGTTACTATACACATAGATGATTTGAAGATAATTTTGAAGCCCTTATCACATAATTGACTAATGCTTAATAAATTATGCTTCAACTTATCTACTAGCAATACATTTTCAATGAAAGTACAGGGGGTTATTTTGATCTTACCAATTCCGATTATTTTTTCCTTGCCATTGTCTCCAAAAGTAACCTACCTCCTTCTATAATTTCCAGGGTGATAAATTGATCCTTGTCACCCGTCATATGCTTTGAATAGCCACTGTCAAGATACCATCTTTTCTTTAATTTCTGGACTGCAAGACATTCCTGCAAGAAAATCAAGGAGTACTTTTAGGTACCCAAGCTAACTTGGGTCCTTTCAGGTTAGCTGAGGTGGTTCCTTTGGGAACCCAAATCTTTCTTGATGTAATATGGACATTTCTAGTAATTTTGCAATTGAAAGCTTATGTTCTGATTCTTTGCAAACTAAACATCTGATTCTAGATTTTGAAATGATTTATACTTTAAAATTCTAGATGCATGAAGTGCAGAAATAGCAGGTTTTGAAATGGAAGTATAACCTTTTGTGACAAAAGTTTTATGAGAAGTAAACTTGGAAATAAAATTCTTTTATTTTACAGATGTAGTAGCTAAAATGTAATTTGAATTTGAAGCAATAAAACCTATTCCAGCTTTGTTACTAGAAATTCTTTGATCTTTAAGAATTAATTCAAGCTTGTTAGAAGATAAAGTTAATTTTTCAACAAGTGGCTTGAGTTTTTCAACCTCCTTTTTCAGTTCATTATTTTCTTTCAACAAAGCATTGTTTTTGTCATGAAATTCACTATTCTCAGTTTTCAAAGCATTACATTTTTCAAAAAAGGTGTGAATTTCTTTTTGCAATAAATTATTCTTTTCTGAAATCTCATCTTTTTCTTTGAGTAAAAAATCATTGATATGCTTTAATGATCTAATATTTACTCTTGTCTTTTTAAATTTAGATAATAGATCATGGAATGCATAATTTAATTCCTCAAAAGTAAATTCAATTTGAGTATCGAGAGAATTTACCTCATCCTCGAGATCCATTAGACATAAATTTGTTGTTTTCATAGTCTCTTCTTCTTCAGTTGAAGTGGAGTCTTCACTATCGCTCCGCATGGAAACTATCACTTTCTTTTTCTTCTTTTGAAGAATTTCTTTAATTTAGGATAATCTAGACAAATGTGCCCCAGTTTTTTACATTCATAGCAAGTGGGGACTTGTTCCTTATCTTTATCTTTGTCCTTGTCATTTTCTTTTGAGTGTTCTCCTCATTTATGAAATTTTTTATTATATCTTCCTTTTTTCTTTCCCATAAACTTTCTGAATCTCCTCACGACCATTGCAATGTATTCATCTTCAAGATCATCTTCAGAGGAGGTGGAGTCATCTTCCGTCTCTTCATCATCTTTTGATTCCAATGTAGCTTTGAATGCAATTATTTTTTTCTTTTTCTGATCATCATCTGTTCTATGCTGCATTGTTAGTTCGTGTGTGATGAGAGATCCCATTAATTCATTCATTGATAGAACATTCAAATCTTTAGATTCTTGGATGGCAGTGACTTTAGGATCCCATTTATCAGGATGTGATCTCAAAATCTTCTGTACTAAATCAGCATTTGAGTATACCATGCCAAGACTTTTTAAACTGTTAATAATATATGTAAATCTAGTATACATGGTAGAAATACTTTCATTAGGTTCTATCTTAAAGAATTCATAATTATGCACTAAAAGATTTATCGTTGAAGTTTTTACTTGTGAAGTTCCTTCATGGGTCACCTCAAGTTTATCCCAAATTTCCTTCGCTGAAGAGTAGATGGAAATTCGATTAAACTTGTTTGAATCCAAAGCACAGTAAAGCAAGTTCATTGCTTTGGCATTCAATTTCCCCATCTTCCAGTCGTGTTAGTCCCAATCCTCTTCAGGCTTAGGGACATCCACGCCATCAATTTTAGTCATGGAAACATGTGGCCCTTTGAGAATGACCTTCCATAGTTGAAAATCAACTGCTTGAATATAGATTTTCATTCGTGCTTTCCAATAAGAATAATTTGTACCTGAGAAGAGTGGAGGTCTATTAGTTGACCGGCCTTCGGCCAAAGATGTACTCATGGGATGAGCCATCAATCTTTACTCTAAGACAATCAGAGACACCACTCTGATACCAGTTGTTGCCCAGGTGGCTACCTAAGAGGGGGGTTAATTGGGACTTTTAAAAATTTAAAGCAAATAATATGAAATTCAAAATCCTTTGCTAGTGGAGGTGCTGTGATAGAGTTATAAGATGCAGAAGCTAAAAAGAGTCAAGTATGCATAACACAAACACACCAAATTTATAGTGGTTCGGAGCAACCCAGCTCCTACATCCACTACCCAAGATACCACTTGGGATTTCCACTATATTCACATCCGAATATAGAAGGATTGTTTTACAGGATCACAATCCAAAACCTCTACAATTTGGTTTTACGGGATCACCAAAGAAAACCCAACACCCTTTGGTTTTAACAGGGTCACAAAAGAAACCTAACCTGGTTTTACCAGGATCACCAAAAACCCAACATTTGGTTTTTATCAAGGCTCACCAAGAACCTATTTAGTATTTCAACCGGGCTCACCAATAACCTAACAATTCAAAAATTGAATTAAAAGAAATGCAACAATAATGACAAACTCAATTTGTTTGATAGTTGTCGGTGCAGCTTGTTGAAAGTCTACTTGAATGCACTTGAATAGACTTTAATTACTTCAGTGGCTTCTTTCCAAAGTTACTTCAAGCTTCAGATTGGAATTGGTGAAGACTTGAAAGCGTGACTTGAATGCTCTTATGCTCTTTTGCTATTGGTTGGTAGGATATTCAATGAAGCTCTCTTTTCTTTGAAGAACTTTCTAATTCATTGCTTCAAGGAAGTTCAAATCCTTCAAATTTAAAGTCTTCTATCATTCCAAGGTAGTTCTAGCCATTGTAAACTATTGGAGAATGATTTGTGACTGTTGGAGCCCCTTTTAGCATTCAAAAATAATTTCTGGAACTAGCCATTAGATACCTGGAAATGATGTTCGAGTCAGCTCGGATTCCTTCGAGTCGGCTCTGATCCTTCGAGTCGATGGGTCGAGTCACCAAATCTTCAATGCAGTCAGCTCTTTGTCTCAGGGCGCAAAACATCACTCTGGACGAGTAGGCTCTTGATAGCTCGGGTCGGTTCGAACTTCTTTCTTTGAGAAATTGAACTCTAGGAGTCGGCACTTTTCAGCATGGGTCGGCTCTTCTTCTCAGTTTCGGAAAACCTCACTCTGGAAGAGTCAGCTCGGTGCAGTTTGGGTCAGCTCGCTTTCTCAGGCTTTCAACATTAGGTCTGGCAGAGTCGGCTCTTTCTAGTTCGGGTCAGCTAACCTGGTTGTTCTCAAAAATCTTCAAAAATTGAACTCTGGAGGAGTCGGCTCGGACTGATTCCAATCGACTCAGATTCACTGGAGTCGGCTCGCTTTCCATCGAGTCGGCTCGGATTGCTGCATTTCAGAATCCTTACTGCATGCTAGTAAGTAGAGTCGGCATGACTTTTTCTTAGCTTTTTCATTGGGTTCTTTTTTACAAAAACACATTACAACACAACTCAAACAAGAAAACAGAAGTGTAGGAGTTGAAAATTGAACATTTAATTTATTCTATAAAAACTTGTCAAACACTTGAAGAGTTGTCAGAAATAAATATACATGCTCCAATGTTTGGTTATCATCAAAATCACTTATGGGGTCACAATCTCCCCCTTTTTGATGATGACAAAATACTGGACATGAAAACTTCTTTACACTTTACATGTATAACACTATTTGAAAATTAAATGTGCACATTTATCAGAGCTAATTGAATAGTAACTAGTACCAGAGCTCAGGAGATGATATCATTGTATATCATCAAAGTATTGAACTTTTCATGCTTCATGATATTATAATTAGCACAAAACATGGAGTATCAGAGTTTCGAAAAAAAATTACAGAATTAAGATCAATTTGTAGAGCAGTAGCAATCAGAGCATGCAATAGCAATCAGAGCATTAAGATTGATAATAATTAGAGCAAAATCATTTCAAGAGAATCTCCCCCTTTCTCTAGATTTTAAATACAATTTAAGCAATAGGTCCTTTTGAATATTATCATTTTTGTGCTCCCCCTTTTTTCATTCTTTATATGCCCTTTAAGAATAATTGGTAGGAGGCCCTATCAAAATTTTCAATATAGATCAAGCATTAATACTAATTTTGCTATCAGCTTAATCTCTCTCCCATTTTTTATATTAGCCCATATTACTTTCCCCCCCTTTTTGTCAAATAATCAAAAAGGTGGTTTCAAATAAAGTTCAGATTCAAAAATAGATTGAGAATGTTTCTATTATTTGTTTGAGATAATTTCACATTCTTGAATTGGAAATTTTAATTAAAAAATCATCATAGTTGTATAGCACAGATTAATCATCAGATCATTGTTTATGACAACAAACAAAATCAAAAGATCTTTCATCTCATTAAGAAGATTTGCATACAAGTTGAAAAGAAAAGCACATTCATTTTGTAGCATTTAAAAGATCTAATAAGTTCAGACATACAACCAAAAGACTAATCAAAAGATCTATTCTTCTTCTTCTTCACTAGAAGAAGAGGATCCTACCTCTATAACTCTATCAGAGGTCTTAGCTTTTAGAGGTTTAAACCTTAAATCCCTGAACCTAGTCCTAACAGGGGCTCTAATAATCTTAGTCTTCTTGGTTTTGGGTTTCTTTTTGGTTTCAACAGGTTTTGGTGGATCAGATGAAGGAGTAGGAACTTGAATGTCAAGTGACTCCTTGATGATTTGTTCAGGAGCATCTTCTATGGGAATGGTTTCCTTCTGTGACTGCAGTAGGATGCTTCTTAACTCTTCCTTAAAATCCTTCATTTCTTTTTCAATTTTTTCTTGGTGAAGCTTTTGTTCAGATCTCGTTTCCTGCAAGCTTGCTTTGATTGTGTTTCTTATCTTATCGATTGCAGAATTCATGTGATCTATTAAAGAACTTGAAAGTGCTTCCATCTTCTGATATATCAGCTTCTTGAGGTCAGATGGAGTAACCATTGTTCCTTTAGTCCTTTCTTCATCAGTAGCTTCATTTTTTTAGAAAAGGTAGTAGCAACTTGACTAGGCATATTCTTTATCTATTTTCCTTCTTGTTGTTTGTAACCCATTATTTTCAGTGAATTGAAGGAATAGATATCAAAATGATGTAATGGCTTGCCTATTTCATTTGTTAAGTCAACCCCTGCTTCTTCAAATAATAAAGTGAAAACCATACCGTAGGGTAGATAGGCTTTGACTTTTCTTGCTGCCTCAGTCATCTAAATCATCATTATATAGGAAAGGTTGAGAGGCCTTTCTTCAATCAAATGTCCCATAAATATCATATCTTTCTCACTGACCTAATCAAAGTGGCCAGTTTTGGGTAGAAATATCTTGCTGATCATGCTATGCAGTAGCCTCATTTCCTTCGACAGTAGGTTGGCTTGTAAATGCTGAACCGTGCTCACATCTTATTTTTCCAAAATTAGCTTTAGAATACTTTCCTTATCTGGTAGAAGGAGCTCAGTGGCACCATTCATTGGCATTTGCAACAGATAGCCCAGTTTCTCTTCATCCACCATTAATTGTTTTCCCTTGACAGTAGATTCCAAGTGAAATTCCTTAATCACAATATTTCCATAAAAACTCCATACCAATGAAGGGTAAGTCAAGATGTCCAAGGAGCAGAAGTGTTTCCAACCTTGGCTTTCTATCCTCTTTTCGATTCTCATTTCCATCTCTTCCAGAAATGCAAAGTCTATCCTTCTTTCTCATGTGACAGGCTGGTTGGCCATTGAGACAATCTATCCGGGAGAAGGAGTATCTTCTTCTTGCTGGACTAGAGCAGATCTTTTTCTCTTTTCCCCTATTTCTTTTGCATCTGTACTACGAGCACTTGATTTCCCAATTTGAAGAACCTTCCTTGCAGATCTTTGAGAAGCCATTGCAGTGGGATTTAGGAATGTTAGGCTCTTAGGAAGAATGGTAAAGATTCTGAGTGAAGTGGAGTGTTTTTGAAGTAAAGCAAAAGAAGTGAAACATAGGAAAATACAGTTCAGAACTTCCTAAATAGCGATTTCTCGACTTTCGAGTCGGCTCACGCAGCCCTAAAAATATCCGAGTCGGCTCGACCAGAGCGAACTCAGAACAATTAGAATACCAAGTCGGCTAAGCAAAGACTTAGTTGGCTCGACCAGAGCAAGAGTTTAATACTCAGACATTCGAGCCAGCTCGACCAGAGCAAAATTGCTCGAGTCGACTCGAACAGAAACTTTTCACATGAAATCAAATGATTTGGAAATTGAATTCAATTCAAGGAAAGTTATTCAAAAATCATGAATAATTGAAGGAAATTTTCTTGATAATTTTTCATTTGTTCTTGAAGGATATTAGGTTTACTGGATCTAGAAAGGGTTACACAGCCCTAATTCTTCTTTAAGCAATTCAAATCTATCTTGATTTAGTGGCTTGGTAAAGATGTCAGCTAGTTATTTTTCTGTTGGGATAAATTCTAATTCTATGTCCCCATTCAAAACATGGTCTCTAATGAAATGGTGTCTAATCTTTATATGCGTGGTCCTAGAATGCTGAATAGAATTTTTGATTAAATTTATAGTACTTGTGTTATCACACTTGATAGGAATTTTTCATCGTGAACACCAAAATTTTCTAGTTGTTTAATCCAGAACACTTATGTACAACAACTCCCTGTAGCAACATACTCTACCTCAGTAGTAGAAAGTGCTACCGAGTTTTGTTTCTTGCAATGCCATGAGATTAAATTTAATCCTAGAAATTGACAAGTACCACTAGTACTCTTTTTATCTACTTTACAATCAGCATAATCAGTATCAAAAAATCTAATTAAGTTTAAAGATGATTCTTTTGAAAACCAAAGATCGAGATTACTTTACCTTTCAAGTATCTTAATAATCTTTTAACAGCAAGCATATATATTTCTTTGGGATTACATTGAAATCTAGCACATATACATACACTATACAAGATATTTGGTCTACTTGCTGTTAAATATAAAAAAGATCCGATCATACCTCGATATAGCTTTTGGTCAACATTGGATCAACTTTCATCTTTGTCCAATTTACAGGTCGGGCTCATGGATGTGTTCTTTGTTTGCTTGTCTCCATACCAAAATTTTTGATGATTTCTTTGGTATATTTGGATTGGTTGATGAAGATCCCTTCCTTTGACTGTTTTACTTGAAGTCCGAGATAGTAATTTAGTTCACCCATTAGGCTCATTTCAAATTCTCCCTGCATTAGCTTAGCAAATTCTTTACAAAAACTTTCATTAGTTGCACCAAAAATAATATCATCAACATAAATTTGTACAACTAATATATCATTGTCTTTCTTTTTAATGAAAAGAGTTTTATCAACATTTCCTCTTGAAAAATTATTTTTAATTAAGAAGGTGCTAAGTCTATCATACCAGGCTCTAGGAGCCTGTTTCAAACCATATAAAGCTTTATTGAGTTTAAACACATGGTTTGGAAAAGCATGATTTTCAAAATCTGGTGGTTATTCTACAAAAACTTGTTCGATGATAAAATTATTTAAAAATATACTTTTCATATCCATTTGAAAAAGTTTAAAATTCATGTAGCAAGCAAATGCAAGAAGTAATCTAATAGCTTCTAATCTTGCTACAAGTGCATAGGTTTCATCAAAATCAATACCTTCTTCTTGACTATATCCCTTAGCCACTAATATAGCTTTATTTGTAATGACATTTTTTTGTTCATCTAGTTTATTCCTATAGACCCATTTGGTTCCTATAATTGGGTGGTCTTTAGGTCTATCAACTAGGGTCCAAACATTATTTCTTTCAAACTGGTTCAGTTCTTCATGCATGGCTAACATCAGTTTGGGTCATTTTCTGCTTCTTCTAAAGAGTGAGAGGCTTTATTTGAGATACAAAGGCTAGAAAATCATGTACAATCCTATGTACAGACCTAGTCCTTATACCTTGAGAATGATCACCAATAATTAATTCTCTAGGATAGGAAGTAGCATACCTCCATTCAGTTGGAATATCAGCATGATCCTTACTTACCATTTCTTCTCCTTCTTCAATTGATCTTTCTTGAATATTCATATCTTCCATCTCCTTTTGGATAGTACCTGAATCATTGTCAATACACTCATCTTTTCTAGATGGTGAAGGGTTAGTTTCATCAAACATAATATGCATTGACTCTTCTACCATAAGAGTCCTCTTATTAAAAATCCTATATGCTTTGCTATGTAATGAATAACCAAGGAAAATAGCTTCATCAGATTTAGCATCGAATTTTCCTAGATTATCCTTACCATTATTAAGCACAAAGCATTTGTATCCAAATACATGAAAATAATTTATATTGGGTTTCTTTTTATTCCAAAGCTCATAGGAGGTTTTCTTCAAAATAGGACGGATCAAAACATGGTTTAAAATATAACATACAGTGTTCACCACTTCTACCCAAAAGTACCTTGGAAGGTTGCCTTCCCATAACATTGTTCTGGTCATTTTTTCCAAATTTCTATTTTTCCTCTCTACAACACCATTTTGCTGTGGTGTTCTAGGAGCAGAGAAGTTGTGATCAATGCCATTTTCAATACAATAATTATCAAAAAATTGATTTTCAAATTCAGTTCCGTGATAACTTCTAATTGAAATTATTGAAAGATTTTTTTGATTTGAAACTTTCTTGTGAAATTTTCTAAACATTTTGAAAGTTTCATCTTTGTGTGCAATAAACAAAACCCATGTAAATCTAGAAAAATTATCTACAATTACAAGGGCATATTTCATACCTCCTAGGCTTGTGGTCCTAGTTAGTCCAAATAAGTCCATGTGAAGTAGTTCTAAAGGTCTAGAAGTTGAAATCAGATTTTTGGATTTAAATCTCCCCCTAGTTTGTTTACCCATTTGGCATGCATCATACACATGATCAAAGTCAACTTTAAACTTAGGCATGCCTCTAACAAGATTTTTGGAAATCAACTTGGCAATAGTATGCATGCTAGTATGACCTAATCATCGATGCCATAGTAAGCAAGACTCCTTGGTCTCTTAGCATTCATTGCTACTAGACTGGAGCTACTTGACATGGCAAGATCATTTAGATCTACCACATAAACATTTCCTAGTCTGTGTCCAATGAATTTACTGCTTGAGTTAAGAGAATTTGTTACTATACACATAGATGATTCGAAGATAACTTTGAAGCCCTTATCACATAATTGACTAATGCTTAATAAATTGTGCTTCAACTTATCTACTAGCAATACATTTTCAATGAAAGTACCGGGTGTTATTTTGATCTTACCAATTATGATTATTTTTCCCTTGCCATTGTCTCCAAAAGTAACCATACCTCCTTCTTTCATTTCCAGGGTGATAAATTGATCCTTGTCACCCATCATATGCCTTGAATAGCCACTGTCGAGATACCATCTTTTCTTTAATTTCTGGGCTGCAAGACATTCCTACAAGAAAATCAAGGAGTACTTTTAGGTACCCAAGCTAAGTTGGGTCCTTTCAGGTTTGCTGAGGTGGTTCCTTTGGGAACCCGAATCTTTCTTGATGTAATATGCGAGCTTCAGAGGTCTATTTATGGATTGAAGCAGGCTTCTTGGAGTTGGAACATGCAGCTTGATAAGTGTATCAAGATGTATGGCTTCGTTAGGAATGGAGAGGAACCTTATATATATAAGTGGGCATATGGTTTTGTAGTTATATTTCTTATTTTGTGTGGATGACATTCTCCTAATCTGGAATGACATTCCAGCATTACAAGGAATAAAGGTCTAGCTTTCATCTTAATTCTCTATGAAAGACTTGGATGAAGCCTCATACATACCGGGTATGAAGATCTATAGAGATAGATCTAAGAGGCTTCTAGGACTGTCCCAATCTATGACATAGACACTGTGTTGAAGCGGTTCAGCATGAAAAATTTTAAAAGAGGCTATCTTTCGATAGGTCATGGAATCACTCTTTCAAAAAAGGATCGTGCGATAACTCCTGAAGAAAGAAAGCATATGAGTAGGATTCCATATACTTTGATAGTGAATTCTATTATGTATACTATGGTATATACTATACCAGACATATCAAAATCACTAAGGGTAGTGAGCAGATACCAGTCTAACCCAGGTGAAGCTCATTGGAAAGTTGTTAAGAACATCCTTAAGTATTTAAGAAATACTAAAGACGAAATGCTTATTTATGAAGATTCTGATCTAAAACTTATTGGGTACACTGACTCCAGTTTTCAGTCAGATAGAGATGATAGCAAGAGTGTATCTGGTTTTGTGTTTACCCTTTATGGTGGAGCTGTCTGCTGGAAAAGTTCCAAGCAGTATATAGTGGCTAATTTTGTTTGCGAGGTACAGTATATTGCAGCATCGGATGCAGCAAAGGAGGCTGTGGTTATGGAAGTTCCTAGGCAAGTTGGGAGTGGCACCTTCCTTAGATGGTCCTATTCCGGTGTATTATGATAATACTGGAGCTATAGCTCAAGCCAAAGAGTCGAAGTCACATCAGCAGACCAAGCATATTCTGCATCGTTATCACCTTATCCGGGAGATTATTGAACGAGGTGACATTGAGCTTTTGAAGATCGATGGTAAGGAGAACTTGGCCGACCCCTTCACTAAAGCCGTTGGAATTCAAGAGTTCAACGACTGCAAATGGAAGATGGGAATTAGATTCTATTCCGATTGGCTTTAGTCCAGGTAAGAGTTGTTGGAAATTGTATTCCAAAGCCAATCATCTAGGTTATAGATGGTTGTGCAACTCATGTATATGTATATGAATTATTGAATTGAATAAAAGATTTATTTTGGTTGTTCATCACATGACATCATCCTAATTGAACTCTTGTATGATAATGTCCTTTAAGCTACCTTGTATGCGATGCAGAGAGGATGTGTCGTGTAGTTCTTTCATGACCAAAGGATACATTATTTTAGGACGATGGTGTATTGAGAGTAGGTCGTTGATGTCATATCTTTTGGTTGTCCTCTTAACCAAGTAGCATGAAGATGCTGGTGTGACATCAGGTGTTGCATTTGACACTTCACTAAACATGACTCTCATGCGAGATTCTCTTTCTATCGAAGAGAAGTCTTGCATTAGAATATGGACATGAATTATTCCTCTGACTTGAAATTACTATGGTAGCTTGCAAGCAACTCATTGTGCTTAGGTATCGGACTATCCAGATTTCTAATCCGGTGATGTAAAGTTGCTCGGTACAGTCAAGTACTTGTATAGCGGTAGTAGTATCGAGATAGGATTGATCTCTTCAAATGGTTTGAATTGAATACTTGGTGTGTGTCAATTGAGAAAGACCTTGGCCAGGGCATTCATTGTAAGGATTTACAAGGATTCTTTGTTTAAGACATATTGAGATGGACTGATTAGGGTTGGGTAGTTTAACCCTAAGCCATCCAGAGCATTAGGAGATTAAAGAAATAAGTTCACTGATATTCCATATTCAATAGGTTCATGTTGCTTTGCAACCTTCAACCTATCCAGATGCCGGGTGTCATTACTAGATGATGACTTTGGCTAGTATTGGAAATGTTTCCATGCTATCGATTTAGTGTTTGAACCTTTGGGGTCACATACCGAGGGTTTCTTCTTGCTTTGTTGGCATGCAAACAATTGGGAATCATTCTAGACTCGTTTGACAAGGTGTTGTCAAACTTCTATTCGAGCCGACTCTTTTTGAATGAGTCGACTCGAGCTGAATCAACTTGTCTATCAGACTGTTGTAAACCAAAAATGCTTCATTTAATTCTGTAATTATTGTGGGGATTTAATGGATGCATTTCAGGGTTTTATGATTTGTTGTTGCTAAATTCCAAGGGACTTCATAACCTCCAAAGAATCTCAAGAGACCCAAAACTACTCATTAATCTCTCTTGTGTCCTCTTAATTATTTTGAGGGCTGCTATTATAAAAGCAAGGGCTGAAGAAGGTGAAAAGTTCATGTTCAACATTCCACACTCTAGATTTGGATCAAGGTTGAGACTCTATCTAGAAAATCTTTGGATAGAAATCTTGCTTGATCCTTGAGAGATTGCGAGATTTGATCTTTGGGATAGAGCGAGCTTGGGTTTTGGGATTCCTGTGTGTATACCTTATGTTGAAGGTTTGGGATAGAGTGTTGGGAAGGGGTTCTCAAGTGTCTTTGTTCCAGTACTGCTGCAACAACAACCCTTCAAGGAGTTGAAGGAGTTTGCACATCTTTAAGGAGTTGAAGAAAGAGTCACTACTGCCACAGTGTTTTCGATGAGGCTAGCACCTCGAAGGAAGGAGAAGAAACTGCGCTCCATGATGTGAACCACCCGTAGAGGTGGTGCACGTGCATCACTTGTAGAACCCGTTCTTGTTCCTTGCAGGTACACCCGAAGCTCTTCACACAGATGGGTGCTATTCCATTTTGCCGTCGGAGCACGTGCCTTCCAAGTGATCATCATCTCAAAGGTACACCTTTAGATTATATGTTTGATATATTATGATCTGTTGCATCATTGTGTGAATCCAGAATAGTTATGATCTTCATTCAATGGATGCTTGATTTCATACATACATTATTCTACACATGCATCAAGATCTATATAGGAAACCTTTGTTGATTAGATTAACATGCTTAGATAAATGGTTTATCTTTTTCTGCTGCATCATGTCATTTAAAAAGGTTTTGAATTACATGTCTTGGGATGTGCCGAGCACAGTGCCTTTTCCCCAGGTTCCCTAACAATACTATGCCCAATGACTTGTGCGCACAAGTCTTCTTTGAAGTCCTGGAGGAGCCCAACAACAACAAGCCAACACCTATGCTCTAGATAGATACTTAGTCCTACTAGATGGACCCACTCACTTAATATCTCCATGATGGAAGCCCTCCCATAGATAGGAAGGAAGCCTATAAGACATGAAATTAAGCCACCAGATTCATACTCCATGAAGGAAAGCTCTACAAGAGGATTTTCTTAGCCCCTACCGAAATGGCAGCACCCCTCAGAAGTAAAGTATGCCCTTTAAGAAGTCCATGAAAGAATTTGTAGCAATCACTTGAGGGCAGAACTTTTGTCTTTCAAAATTATGAGATAGGGGTATTACTGGCCCATTATGGAGCAAGATGCGAGGGACATGGTATGAAAATGTGACCAGTACTAGCATCACTCTAACATACAGTGAATGTTGGCCTCTCTACTTACTCCTTTAAGTGCACCATGGCCTTTTGCTCAATCAAGTATGGATATACTGGGATCTCCCTCCCTAGCCACTGGAGGACGAAAATTTTTGCTTGTGGTAATTGATTATTTTATTAAATGGATAGAGGCCGAGCCACGTACCAAAATTATCGAAGCAAAAGTAAAGGACTTCATCTAGAAATCTATCATCTACCTCTTCAAGCAATCTAGAACCATCATTATTGATAATAGCTACCAGTTCAATGGTTTCAAACTTGTTGAATTCTACCAAGACCTAGGTATCATCCAATGTTTTACATCGGTCAACTATCCCCAAGCTAACAGGGAGATCGAAGTTGCTGATCAGATTCTTTTGTAGGAATTAAAGATGTGCTTGGATCGAGCAAAAAGATGGGTGGATGAATTATATCATATCAACCGTACAAAGAACTTTGACGGGCAAAATCCCCTTTAATATGGTCTTCAAGATTGAAGTTGTGATCCCCTTGGAAGTTGGACTCCCATCATCGAGGGTGAAAAAATTTGATGAGAGAAGTAACTCCTAACAACTCTAGGCAAATCTAGACCTGGTAGAAGAAGTTCGAGATCGCACCACCATGAGGATGGCTGCTTATCGGTGGAAGGTCGCTCATATCAGAACACCCAAGTTTGAGATAAATTAATTAAAATTGGGGACAATTATGAGGTGGGCCGAAGTATCCTAGCCGACTCATTAAAGGAAGCTCTCCCCAAATTAGGAGGGACCAACCAGGTGGAGGAGGTCATTCGACCCAACACCTATCACCTGATGTAGTCGGACTACATACCCTTATCTTGACTTCAAAAATTTATGAATGTACTATTAGTAATGTACCTCTTCTTTTGAAAGTCTTGGTAAAAGTTATATGTTTTAATTAGCAGGAAATCCAAAAGACTAGGGCAACCACAAAACCTAAAGTTTTGAGAGAGAAATGGAACTCTTATCGGAGTTCATGATACCATCATAGGCTATTTGTAAAAAGCAAACAATCACAAGCTTTGGGATTTGATAAGTGACAAACATATCATGTTCAAGAAATATAAAAATAATCTTTTCTGATCACGAAATTTTGAGATACATCCATTTCTACTTCTACCTAATTATACTTTTTCCTAGAAGTATTCTGTGAAATACAGGTAAGACATAGAAAACTAGCAAGGAGACCACACTATGGTAGAGAGGTACATTATGCAAGTAGATAAAGTCAATGGTTGACAAAGTCTGGGCCCTCGCCATATTATGTTAATGCAATATAAAGGTCCTGCCTGGTCCACTAGAAAATGAGGCAAAAGGAGCTCATACGAATGGAGGCTCACCTATTATAAGAAGGAAAGGGAGAGGAACATCTTGGGGATTTCTAGCCACTTGCTATTTGTGGCAAAAATCCTAAGAGAGCATCTTCCACCTTTCCCTTGGTCCCAGTGTCCGTTGACACTAGGTGATGAAGAGGAACTAGAGGAGGAGGTACACAACATGAACCCTCCTTTAATTCCATACCCCGGCCAGCAATGGAAATGGCAATGTAGTTGAGCCATCGGTCATTTCCAATATCTCCCATGCAAAGAGGACATCACTAGGCAGAGCCAATGGGACTTCTTTATGAATTAGCGAAACTTTCCTACCAAAGATGAATAAGCAAAGGCAATGGGGATACAGGGCCCTGGACCCTCCTATTTATAAAGGAACCAAGCAAGGACTGACCAAATTGGTGAATGACTTCTAATCGACACACATCCCTCTCTTTGCCATTAAAAATTCTTAAAAAGAATGGCAAGCATGGTGGATTTTCAGGATGAAATCTCATTTCTTTACCCAAAAAGTAGAATAAAAATCTTACTAAATGCTTGACCAAGTATCACCAAAAATGCACTCTTGGCTTGAGAAAATAATCCAAAATTCTTGTGATTTGATATCACCCACCAACTATACTTTCCCCCTTCAAGCACTCCCAAATCTGCAAAAAGTGAGCCAAAAAAAGTTTCTTGCTGGATGTTCTAAAAGCCTTTGATCGAGATATGAAGATTTAACATTTGAAAGCCTATGACTGGGCTAGCATTAGAAAGCCTTTAGCCTGACACCCAATTATCGAAAGCCTTTGATTGGAATGTGAAGATTCAGTACCTAAAAGCCTTTGGCTGGGCCAGTATTGGAAAGTGTTTAGCTTGACGATCAATTACCAAAAGTCTTTGGTTGGGACATAAAGATTTAGTACTCAAAATCCTTTGATCAGGTTAGAGTTGGAAAGCCTTTGGCCTGATGCTTAACTTTCAAAATCTTTGACCAAGACATGAAGATTCAGCACCCAAAAGCCTTTGACCAGGCTAGCATTGGAAAGCCTTAGGCCCGATGCACAACTCTTGAAAGCTTTTGGCCAGGACATAAAGATTCAATTCCCAAAAGTCTTCGACTAGGCTAACATTGAAAAGCCTTTAGCTTAATACTCAACTCTTGAAAGTCTTTAGCCAGGAGATGAATATTCAATACCTAAAAGCCTTTGGACAGGCCAACATTGAAAAGACTTTGAATAACGTTCAACTCTTGAAAGCCTTTGGTCGGGACATGAAGATTTAGCATCTAAAAGGCTTTGGCTGGGCTAGCATTGGAAAGCCTTTGGCCTGATGCTCAACTCTCAAAAGTCTCTGGCTGGGACATGAAGATTTAGTGCCTAAAAGCCTTTGGCTGGGCCTTGTTGGAAAGCCTTTGACCTCATGCTCAACTCTTGAAAGCCTTAACCAGGATATGAAGATTTAGTTCTAAAAGCCTTTGACCAGGCTAATGTTGAAAAATTTCTGGCCTGACACTCAGCTCCCGAAAGCCTTTGACTAGGATATGAAGATTCAGCACCCGAAAGCTTTCAACTGGGTTAGTGTTGGATAGCATTTGGCTTGATGCTTAACTCTCGAAAGCCTTTGATTGGAAAATGAAGATTTAGTGCTTGAAAGCCTTCGACTGGGCTAGTGTTAGAAAGCTTTTGACATAATACTCAACTTTCGAAGCTTTTGACTAGGATATGAAGATTCAGCACTCGAAAGCCTTTGATCGATCTAGTGTAGGAAAGCCTTTGGCCTTATGCTTAACTCCCAAAAGCCTTTTCCAGAACATGAAGATTCAGTACATGAAAGCCTTCAACTAGGACAGCATTAGAAAGTTCTTGGCTTGATGCTCAACTCCCGAAAGTCTTTGACCGGGACATGAAGATTCAATACTCGAAAGCCTTCGACAAGACCAGCATTGGAAAGCCTTTGGCTTGATGCTCAACTTTCAAACATCTTTGGTCAGGACATAAAAATTCAATACCTAAAATTCTTTGATCAGTCCAGCATTAGAAAGCCTTTAGCCTGATTCTCAACTTTTGAAAGCCATTGGCTAGGATATGAAGATTCAATGCCTTAAAGCTTTCAACTAGACCAACATGGGAAAGCCTTTGGCCTGGTGTGCAATGCTCGGAAGCCACTAACCGAATCCTACACTTGGTCTCAAAAAGCCTATAACTAGATGTTCAACACTTCAAAATAATCTTCACTTAGAAGCCAATCCAACATCGAGAAATGGGTAGCAGAAAAAGGATAGGACGGGGCTCATGACTGGGTCCATACCGAACTATCCTAAAGCCCTGCAATGGGAATTTCCAACCTAATTTGCATCCGATATCTGGCAAATCACCTATATTGTGGCATGTACCACTATCCAATGAGGATGATTTATGTTTGGTAAGTTTCAACTTTTTGATATTAAATATAGCTCTAGAAAATATTCATGACTAAGCATATCAAATCATAACACTTAGTCAAAAGTCCAAAAATATTTCATTGGTGATGAAAAAAGGAACCCAAAAATTCTAAAAAATGGGCATCTACACAAGACTGGTTGATGATATGTACATTTAAAGAAAAGGAGGAAAAAGAAGGAAATGGTTTAGGTGGATGGGCATCAACAGCTCTTTCAATCCTGATAGCTCCTACTTCGGGGGAAAGCCCATCTGTAGTGAGGGCGAGCCCATCTGCGGTGGGGGCGAGCCCATCCATGGTGGGGCATCATCATCCAAGTCCTCATCCAAAAAATTCTAGTTAAGGATAGTGTTTGTGTGACCCTTCTTCTGGTATCGTCCATGCCTTTGACAAAAGGTGGTTCTAAAAAAGCTAATTTTTCTTGATGGCACTCTTCGAAAGCTTTATAGGCTTCTTCTACCTTCTATGATGCCTTCTCTTCTCTATACTTCAAGATCCACTATCTCTCATCACACAGCCTCTAGAGCTCTTTTCTTTGAAGATATCTCCTCCTTTAGGTCCTTAACCTCTTGGTTAAGTCGATCGATCTCGGCTTCAACAAGTTCAAGACTAGTCTCAGCTACTTTCTGGTGGGCTTCCACCTCCTTCAAGCATACCATCAAATCCTTCTTCTTCTTCTCTTCGACTGCCTAATGATCCCTCAAATCATAGTAATCTTTGATATAATGGCATACTTATGAAATAATGAATTTGAAGGTGACTTAATGAATGATAAAAACTGAATTCAAAAATAAGAAGAGAAACTAACCTACATGACACTCAAAACTATGTTCCTCTGTTGTTGATGGTTGCCCTCCTTAATAACTCTGCATTAGTAGGATGAATAAAATCCTTGAAGATGCCTTTGGAAACTTCTTAGTTGTCAAAGATACAAATCTCGGACCCTAGAACTGGGTCACCCGAAATCTCTTCAAAGGTGACTAATTGGGGGGTAGAGGAAGAAGCCCCAGCCTTTTCTCTTCTTTAGGATTACCTTCCTCAAGTTGCAAGTGTCCAAAGAATTCATATTTGAAATTAAAGAAAAGGATGCTTAGAGAAAAAAGGACCGAGGCAAGGAAGTAGGAGAAATGGATTGGAATTCTTTTCACTTAATGGCTGAACTTGGCTAACCCCCATGTTAAAGAGGGTCATCTCAGATAGCAAAACTTTCAAGATGGGGACCTAAAAGCATTAAAGAACATCAAACCATTCCTCCTTCTTCATGGACAAAAGTGTGGGGCATGTTAATTGACGTGCTTGGGTGCCCCATCATGTAAAATCCCAATTATCAACATTTGAGTGCTTCATAAAAATTAAGTACTTCTTCCAATGATGGATGGAAGAAGGATTATCCTAGATCAAAGTATACTACCCTCATCTTTTACAGGGGCATGTGAACCACCACCCATGGTAGCAGCAGTGCTTATTGAAAGAAAAAAAGGTTATGAAAAGTGGAATTGTAGGCATACCCCAGCCAAGCTACAAACTATGAAAAAATCATAGACAAATCACCATGAATTTGGCATGACTGCATAAGGGGGAAGACCTATAGCCCTAAAGAACTTAACCAAAAAAGGAAGCAAGGATAATCTTAACCCGACTGAAAAATACTCCATATACAAAGTTAATTGGCCTAGGGGAGGGTTACACACCTAGTCAGTATCTAGTAAAATTTCCAACTTGAATTTTAGGGGGATTTGATACTTGTTTCATACCTTTATCAAATCAGATTGTCAAACCTCAGACTGGATGCTCCTAGGAAGGAATTCTCCTTCAAGATTCACCATAGGTCCTCCTTCGGGACTCCCTAGCTCCTAAAGCATGGCAATAGCCATGCTAACCTTGTAGTCTGGGGCAACTTCCACATCCTCGACAATAACCTCCGACTCGATAAGATGATCCCAAGCAATAATCTCCAATTTGATAGGCTCATGATCCTAAGACCATGAATCAGCCAACTTAGAGGATCATTTGGAGTCCGACATAGAAAGATCAAACAAAAATATCCAAAAAAATGAAAAAAAATCATCCCAAAAATAGATAGAAAGAACTCTAGGAACTTGAAACTAGAAACAAAAAATAAAAATCACAAAGACGAGAATGGAAATGGCTCTAAGAAGAATGGAGGAATCCCCAAACTAACCTAACCAGAATTTTGAATAAAGGACAACAAAGAATGCTGGCATGATTTACCAAAGGTGATTGCCAAATGGTGAGAAGAAACTCTAAGGAGAAAGAATAAAAGAAGAAGAAGATTTTGAAAATGAAAGGCGATGCAGGTGCTAAGGACCTCCCTATTTATAAAGACCTTCTTGATGGACCAGATTCGTTCAAAGCAAAATCACTTCTGATAGATGGCTTCCAAGTGGTGCCTAGAGGCAGGCCAGACCATGCTCCCCCAAATCACTAGTGTCGAAGCATCTCGAATACCTCGCTACAACTCTTCATCTTCCATATAAAAAGACTGTAATTTTCCTTGAGCACCATATCCACCTAGGTCATCATAATATAGTTAATGCCCCTCATTCTCCATACAACCCATGACAAAGCATCTTTTCGAATGTCACACTTTGTCAATGAAAATCCAGAATTAACATGATTTAACCAACAAAAAACCCATGCCATTCCACCACCTTTTCTAAAAGTTGACAAAGGAAAACCAACATAATTAAAATTGTCTGAAGAACGATGAAGTACTTTCAAAAAATACCAAATCATAATACTTAGAAAAAATTCATGTTTTATTTATTTCAAAGGTGCTTACAAACTGAAGATCAAAAAAGCAAGAAGTTATTATGGGCAAGGATTTTAATTCCCTCACCCTCATCCCTGATTCATTTGGCTTGCTTGGAGAGATGTTATGGCTTGCACCAAAATAAGAAATCAAATCAAGTGAACACCGGCATCTAGAAGATTCTGGGCTCCTAAGAGTCTGCAATCTTCAAACCTGACCTTGTATGCCCTCCTTTTGGCATATCATAGCCATGTGTCAGCAGTAGCTATATATGTTTCGATCAAGGATAATTTGCTTTGAAGCCTCATGATTTCATCACCATAATCAAAAACATTCTTCTTCAACACATCGATGGTAATTCTTGCTACTTTTAGTTGGTTGTATAAAGATACATTCTCCTCTATTTCTATAGTATGGCAGTTTTGAACCCATTGGAATATGGACACATTCCTATCTTTTCCCTCTTCCAATGCCTACTGGAGAAACTGAACTTTAGCCATTGCTTCATCCCTAGCCCACTCAGCTTGTTGAACCCTCTCCTCTTATTCTGAGGATCTCTCATCCTGTATCCGACTATGAGCTAGACGAAGCTCTTTCCATAACCACTCATTCTCTTTCTTGGCTGAATTAAGTTCTTCCTAAAATTATTGGAGTCGGCTATCCACCTCAGCCTTCAAGTCCTTAGTTTTAGCTTGAAAGTTTTTCTCCAATTCGATGATTTCAGCTTTAACATCCAAGATAGCTTGGGCTTCTCCATGGCACATTTTAGTCATCCTCTAGTGCATTGAAGCCACATATCTACTTGCTTCGCCTAATTTTATTGTCGAATGGACAATATTCTTTGATAAAGCTGTGCACCCCTTTTGTTCCTGAAACTTCCCTTCCATTTTGGAAGCCCAGATTTCAGCCTCGCTAATCTCCTTTTTGGCACCAACAACTTTTTCCTCCATTGCCACAATCTTTTCCTTTGCAGCTTTAGCTGATCCTATGTAAATGTTGAGATGACAAGCTAGCTAAATGGAATATTCCCACAAGCAGTGTCATATTAAAAAAAAAAAAGTGAAGTAAGAAAACGATGTAATAACCTAAAAATTGAGTGATAAATCTATTCCATATCTGAATAATCGACTCAAAGGCCATATATGCATGCTCTACATATCCTATTTCATAGGATTGGTTATCACTCACTGCCCGAAGAAAAGTCCAAACCCACTCTTCAGCAAGTGATATCTCCCTAGGAACTTCTGGTATCCTAGGGTTGCCTTCCACTACTTTGGCTTTAGAAGTATTGGTAGACTGACTAGGGCCCTTACTGGTCAAATTGCCAGCCCTTTGGTGCTTCAAAACTACCCTCTGTAATTCTTGTACATTATGAGAATCCATTAATACTTGAGTCACCGGAAAACTTGTTAAAAAAGTCACAGGATATTGCCCCTCTCTGCTGGAAATCGCCACTCAACAAAGAACCTCCAAAGCAGAAAAATTGGTGATAGTAAACTGCTTAGAAAACTCCATTACAGGGAAAATTGATTGCAATAACTCTTCATGCCCTTCAAAAAAATATCATAAATACAGGGTGCAGAGACTTTCTCTAACAAGATCTCTCCTCAGGAACACAAAATCCGATATAGTTCTCTAGATCCTTTGGGCATGGTGCTAGAACTACTCAGTCCAAAATGCTTTACATTCGGTCTAAGAAGTGGAGGGCAAATGATGTGCGGAGAAACCCCACCCTCAAGATCCTGAAGATGCTAGAATCAAACATGGGTTGTCCGAATCTATTTCATAATAAGCAAAAACTGCACTTGGCACTTTTGGCTATTTCTACCTTTGGCATTAGATCTATAGTCTTCTGGGTGTATGTATATATAAAATGATTGAATAAACAACCCAGAGATGACCGAACCTATGCAACTGGAGTAGCTTATGATCATATCCGAAAGGATAACACTTGTCCTAGGATATTTTCCCAAGGCACCCCATCAATCCTTCAGTCCCACTCCTTGAGAGCAGAAGTTGGGACCAATACTTTAGAACTCCCGATCCTACCAACCATCACACTAAAATACCTTTGGCCTTCTGGTTCATACCAAGTTCAACCTTCGGTCCCCTGGGTCTCTGCCAGACCAAACCTACGATCTTAAACCTTTGATCTTCAAACTCCTACTAGGTTTGACATTTGGTCTTTCAAAACTTTGGCACAGTCATCATCTGACTTCTTTGGCCCATACATTATGTGAAAGATTTTCCAAACCTTGACAATCAGAATCAAGGCCAAGCATCCTACAAAATGGCCAAAGGAAAAAGCCTATCGACACTCATTTTGATATGCCTGCTATAATAGATAAATAATCAAATCTCATGATCAAGAATAGATCTCAACCATTAAAAAAGCATGGCCCCTTTTTGGGCCATAATACTAGGATCCATTAAGGCGGATGATGAAAAGGCACATAAGATAAAATCTTCCATCAATAGAATAGGGATACTTTAGAAAAAGAAGGATGATTTCCTTCTAGAAATCTTGCTGAAGGCCAAAAATCAGTCACTTCCTATCTACCTACCACCATACTAAGACATTCTGAGATTGCCCTTGAAGCCTGGGTATAAAAGGGGATTCTCTATGAGGCCCCTAGATGCAAGTACATATGCATGCACACATGCATTTTTTCTCATTACTCAACCCCATTCTTACTCTATGGTCTGAGATACTGACTTGAACATTGAAGGATTTTCACGAAGCCACTTCTGGCCAGGGCTTCTTTTGCAGGTATAGCCACCAGAATCTCATCTCTAGCTTGCTATGGTATTCAGGAGGATCCAACAGCATTAGATATATATTTTACTTAAGTCCATTAGAAAATTCATTTTATCAAAAAAATAATATCGATTGAACTAGATCCCATAGCAAAAATCATAGATATATATGTGGGTGTCTATTATGGGATAGATGACCTATTGAAAGTAACAACTGGTTTGTAGAAAATTTCTTGGCAAGAAACCAATCACTTATTCCAGGAACAAGGTACCAGATGGTCAGGAGTCGATCACTTATTCAAGGCATAGGATGCTTGATGGTCAGGAGTTGATCATGTATTCAAGGAACAGGATGTCAAATGACCAGGAGCCGATCACTTATTCTTGGCACAAGGTACCAAGTGGTAAGGAGCCAATCACTTATTTAGGGCATAGGATGCCGGACGACCAGGAGCCGATCACTTATTCTAGGAATAGGATGCTAGATGGCCAAGAATCAATTACTTATTCCTAGCATAGGGTGCCAAATGGCTAGGAGCTGATCACTTTCATCAAGCACAAATTATCCAACAACTCATTGGATAGGTTTCGACTACTTACTTAAGCTAAGTTCAAAGTTTCATAATTTCATTTAATACAAAGCACATGTCTCAAAGTCTTTAAAACAATTATGACAAAGTTGATAAATAAATTATCAAGAAGTATGATGGACCACTTAATAAACTATTTCATAAACTTACCTCTTAATGGCCTAACCAATTTAATCACTTTCTTAATGGTATAACCATCTTACAAATAGTTATAACTACCTAACTAACTTAGTCCTCTACTTCTATAAATAGGGGGTCGAGTAGATCTCTAGGAGATAACTTTTAAACAATCACACTCTCTTCCCATTTTCTTCTCATAGTTCTTCCTCTCAAAGCTGACTTAAGCATCAGAGGGTTGATCATTGAAGAAATCCCATCAATTTCTCTCGCATTGAGGAATTCTTTTACTGGTCAAGTAATTGATAAATTACATATTTATATATTTATTTTAAGTATTTTAAATAGTTATTGGTGCTAACATTTTCTAAGAATCCTAATTTCATAATTAAACTGAACCTTCTTATAAAATTAACTATTTTTAAAATATCTATGAAAAAGATAAAATTAGCATATTTATGAAAAGTAGATGTCGAGCCGAAGTACCACAAACTCATTAAAATATTTAATAAAAAATTTTATTCATATTTCTTCCTCTTTGGCAGGTACATTAAGATTGATAGAAAATTTTGAAACTTTGAAATTGGTTGGATTATTGATTAAAAAGCTTGCTAACATGAAGTGCTCGATTTATAAAATTGAATGGATCAAACAACACATGAATTGGAGTTCAAATGTGTTCCAAATGGAGGAAGGAGCCAAGGAGTCCCAAGTATGATCCGTGGCTACTAATGCCAACAATTCCTAGCCATCCAAAGTAGCCAATCAGATAATTAAAGAAGACTCCAACTTATTGCAGCCTGCTGAAACATGATCTACCATGATTTCAAACCATCTAATGGTCATAAGTTTAGGAGTCTATCTAATGTCCTCTATTGAAAGGATCCTGGGCTATAAAAGAAATCATCTTGGAGAGAGGAGTATGGTATAGGATAGAAGGCTTAGCTTTGGGTTGTGGGTTGGTCTCTAAGAGTGAGGTTTCTTAGAGGAGAAACTCTGTCTTCTATGCCATCTTTTTATCTATACCAATCTTCAGATGAAGATCCAAAGAGGAAGAAAAAAAGAAAGCCTAGTTCTTTTTGAGGAGTACGATGGAAGAAGGCCAAGTGATATTAATCAACTTCCTGATGAGACTATGCTAATCAACTTCGATTTCTTTGTTATTATTTTTCATAGTTTATTTAATTATTATTTTAATTCCTTGTAGTTAGATTTTAATTAATGTAAAGTTTATTTTTATGCCATTTAAATTTCTATTAGTTATTTTTATTTATAGTAGATGCTAAGATCTGACTAGCATATCGAACGTATCGATGTTTAAATTTTTATTCTTCAAATTCTTTTATACTTTTTAATTTTATTTTTCAAATTCAAAATATTTTTTACTTTTCCTCTTAAAATCAAAGATTTTAAACTATTATAAGCACTGCCTTCTTCATGAATTTGACCCGACTCATCCTTTATACATGTTTTCAATTTTAATTAAAAGTCAATTAATTAGACTGATAGCCATAGTGTCTTAATGATAACATCACGATCCTATCAAGTTTTGGCTCCAAGGTGGTCTTAGAAATAATATTAAATCCTAACTAATTATTTTTTCTCTCTCTTAGCTCTAGGACTCCTTAGGTCCTTATCTTTAAAACTCTTTTCTATCTTTCTTCCTTCTTCATCTCACCTCTCTTCTTTAAAAAATAAAAAAATAAATATAGAAATAAAGAAGGATTGCTCTGATCTAATATCTTGATTGCATATATGAATAATTAGAATAATTTGACAAACTAAATTAATGCTTGGAGCATGAATATTTATAGTAGAGTACCCTCTTTTTTGGCACACCAAGTTTATTGGAGCTCCACTCACTTTGAGAGTGAATGCCCAACCATGAACCAACCTCTTGAGTTTATGTATGACCAAGTTTATCAAAATCAAAACCAAACAGCCTATAGCTAAGGAAATAACATATACTTTAATACCTATAATTCAGGTTGGGAGGTTCAACCAGAATTTTCATGGCAACCATACCCAGTGATTACCCCGGCAACCCATGGATCCATGTTCATAAAGGCACCCTATTATGATTAGCCCCATTCATATTATCAAACTTCTCCAATAACTATAGTCCATTATTTGAAAAGAAGGTTCAGCAAACATCATACCTACTTTCCATACAAACCAACCTAGATATCGATAGGTTGGCTCAATTTCAACAAATAATTATGGCCCAATAGGAATCTATCAATAAACTAATAGATCAAATTGATTAACGGTTAATCGAGCTTAATAGAGAGGAGGGAGGGTGAACTACCTAGTTAACCCGAGAGTAACCTAGAGGGACCATACCTAGCTTAAAATTTTAATAACCCTCTATCTTATCCTGAGCAAACAACTTTCATTCCCAGTAATGAACTGGTCTTAGAACAACTTTGCACAACCATAAGGACTGATATAGATAATTTGACTAAGGCAAAAAAGTATATGAAAAAATTAAACTTGTGAGATGACCCAATTCCTTCATTACCCCACTCTCCTATGGCCCCATTTTCTAGTACCCTAGAATCATCCATACCTTTTAATAGGATGGGAGAGCAAATAGATGCAATAATGGAATTAGTAGAGACTTCCTAAGAACCACAAATGTATGACTCAATAGAGGAAGCCACTCCCATAATTCTTTCCAAGGATTTGTTAATTTCCTATCTAGCTTAGTTAAGGATAGATGATTTTAATCTAGACGGGTATAGTACTGAAGTAAAAAACTTAATACAAACACCCTACTTTGCAACCACCCCACTTTCGATTGATGAATAACAAGAGCCATCACCTAGCCTACCAATGGCCCCTTTGTTAAAATCACCACCTAATCTAGAACTAAAATCACTTCCTGATGTATCCATTGAAACTTTCTTAGTGAACCTTATCCAAGAAGCCCAACTTAGTGGTATTCTAAAAGTACATAAAGACACTATCGGGTGGGATATTACTAAAATAAGAGATCATGATTTTGAAAATTTTTTAATTAATTTCTCTATATTCAGCAATAATCTTGAGAACTACATACAAAATCTTTTCATGATATTAAAATAATGTATAGAGACAGGTTTAATATTAATCTGGAAAAGGTGCCTAGCTTTAAAATGGAAAGGGATATTAACCAAACAAACACATCATACCTGAGAAAGGGAGTAGGGTAGATCAACCCATAAATAAAAAAATTCTTAAACTACCACCTCCAATCTCGATCCAACAAATATAATCCCTTCCTAATTATCATATAAACTATAATAATATTTTTAAATCCTAAAATAATATGCTTGTCCAGTATACTTTATTGATTTGGGCTAATTGTTATAGAGTACTTCATGAGCAATTTTCTGCCATGATGATAAGGCCTCCTAATTGGCCCTATCCTTTTGATGACATGACGGATATGTTAAAGTTATCCATCGGACTCCCTTATAATATTCGACTGAAGATATTAAACTTGGCACTTGTTAGGAGGCAATCCAATATTTATTTTTATGCTCTTAAAAATAAAATAAAATAATAATAATAATAATAATAATAATAATAAAATTCAATCTAAATTGATTGTTGTAGTCTTTATTTTATTGATAAGCTCCTCTTTTTAGGTAACCTCTATTCCTATATATTTCTTTTTGTCCTTATGGTTTGAATTTATTTATGTAACTTATTTATTCCATTAAGATAATGATATTTAAGTTGAGGGGTAGGGATAGGACAAGCTTTTAAAAATTTAAAAAAATAAAAATAAAAAATTATTGAAAATTTTTGAAAAATCTTCAATAATTTTTAAAGAGAAAACTTAATCTTGAATAAATCATGTGTCAAGAAAGAAAGTCTTAAGAAAAATAGACTTGAAAAAAGTAAAAGAGTTAAAAAGTATTTGCTAATAACTATAGCGAGTCAAGGAGTAGACTAGTTGGTTAGACTTTTAGTGGCCTACTTAAATCATCTAAAAGCTATTAGCACTTTTGATTGTACATGTACACTGACAAGGCAAAGTAGGTATTAGTTGTAAGGTCAATTAAAGACTCAATTATTACTAAAAATTGGTAATTGATATACATCCCAATTAAAGAAACTTGAATTTAAGAAAAAAGCTACCTACCTAAAAAAATCAGGCAGAGTGAAAGCTACCTTAAATTTAAGAAAAGAGCTACATGTTTGAAATAAAAGTACAAAATGTAGAGTATATGTGGATTGTCCTAAGCTTAGTAACCGAATCTCTGCACCTAAGTTAAGTGTAGAGGTTCGCATCAAATGATGAAGGGAAAGCCATGATGCTTAGTACTCAAAAAAAAATGTAGTGTAAAAGTTACCTTACATTCATGTGCTTGATATAGGGGTGTATAAAAAATTAACCAAAATAGGTGATAAGCGATGAAACATTTGTCCTTTGCAAGCTGGCGCCAAAATGCTAAGTTAGCTATCACAAACACAAGTGTGATAGATCTTTGGATGAATTCTAAGGAAGATCCTAATTATGTTGACTGCAAAATTTGCTTCGAGAACTCGATACATAGTTAGTGATACTTACTAGATCTTTTTACTCTCAATCCTAGATCTATTTTTATAAAAGAATCTCTTAATAACACATGGTTATATTTTAATATCATTACATTGCTAAGGGACTAGCAATGAATAAGTTAGGGGATGTGATAAATCATATATTTATACATTTGTTTTAAGTATTTTAAGTAATTATTGGTGCTAACATCTTCTAAAAATCCTAATTTTATAGTTAAACTAAACATTCTTGCAAAATTAACTATTTTTAAAATATCTTTGAAGAAAATAAAATTAGCATATTTATGAAAAGTAGATATCGAGTTGAAGCACCACATATCCATTTAAATATTTAATAAAAAACTTAATCATATTTTTTCATCTTTGATAGGTATATTAAATTGATAAAAATTCTTGAAACTCTAAAATTGTTTGGATTATTAATTAAAAAGCTTGCCAACATGAAGAGCTCAATTTGTAGAATCCAATGGATTAAATAATACATGAATTAGAGTTCAAATGAATCCCAAATGAAGGAAGGAGCCTGGGATCCCAGGTATGATCCGTGGCCACTAACACCAATAATTCTTAGCCATCCAAAGTAGCCAATCGGATGGTTAAAGAAGACTCCAACCTATTGTAGCCTGCTAAAACACAATCCACCATGATTTCAAGCCATCTGATGATCATGAGTGCAGGAGAAATCATCTTGGAGAGAGGAGTACAGTACAGGATAGAAGGCTTAGCTTTAGGTTGTGGGTTGGCCTCTAAAAGTAAGGTTTCCTAGAGGAGAAACTATGTCTTCTATGCCATCTTTTTGTCTACCCCAGTCTTCATATCAAGATCTCAAGAGAAAGAAGAAGAGGAAGCCCAGTTCACTCCACGGAGTATGATAGAAAATGGAGAAATGATATCAACCAACTTCCCGACGAATTGTGCCAATCAACTTTGGATTCTTTGTTATTATTTTTTATAGTTTATTTAATTATTATTTTTAATTGTTTGTAATTAGATTTTAATTAATGCAAAGTTTATTTTTATGCCATTTAAATTTCTGATCGAATGTACCCATATTTAAATTTTTGTTCTTCAAATTCTTTCACTTTTTAATTTTATTTTTGAACTCCAAAATATTTTTCTTTTCCTCTTAAAATCAAAGATTTTAAACTATTCTGAGTACTGCCTTCTCTATGGATTCGACTTGACTCATCCTTTCTATGTATTTTTAGTTTTAATTAAAAATTAGTTAATTAGAGTGATAGTCGCGGTGTCTTAACGACAACATTATGATCCTATCAGTAATTAATCAAACTTTTTTCAAAAGTCATTGGTCAATCTCTTAAGAAGTCATCAATCAGTTTCTTGAAGACCCCCGAGTATCCAAAGCCACTCCAGTATAGCCACCTTATTTATCTTGGAGAGGAACAGTAATAGGTTGGTACTATAAGAAGGGCATTGACCAAATCATTCAAAAAATGGTAAGAGGAAGACCTCGACTCAATCCTACTTCTCAACGATGATCTTCTTGAAATGCTCTAGCATAACAAAGTTGAGATAGTGAATCCTCAGCCTATCCCTATTACTGATCCAAGAATGGACACTCTTATTAAGCAAGTCTAACTACTAGCGAGTGATATTGATCTTTTCTAACAATCCAGCCTCCTGCTTTGCCGGTCGAGTCATTCTAGTTCCACCACAAGTGTTAGTCCAGTGGAGTTCATTAAAGTTATCAACTTCCTTGAAGGAAGGAAGAAATCCAGTGCTCAACTGCTCCTCCTTAGGGAAAGAAACACCACCAACATACCCTATAGGATTTCCAAGAGGACTCAAATCTAGTTCATCCTTTGAATCATCGCTCTTAATGATGGGATGATATCAAAAGAAAAGTTCATGAGCTAGGGGCTAAGCTTGAAGAGATTTATATAGGAGCTTGCCATTAGAATGATTCCCATGACTTCAACACCCTATCCCTTTTTTTTAATAAAATAATGAATAAACCAATTCCCTATCGATTGAAGATGCCATTGGTTGAACCTTATGATGGCTCTACTAATCTTGTTGACCACCTGGAGGGATACAAATCCCTTATGAGGCTGCAAGATGTATCGACATGTTATTATGCTTGGCTTTTCTGGTGACTTTGAGGAAAGCTATCAAGATATTGTTTTCAAGCTTGCTGCCCAAATCTATCCACTCTTTATAATAGCTAGGTAGCCAATTAGTGACCTACTTTGGTGGTCATTGACCACCACCGAAGAAAAAAGATGACCACTTCACCCTCTAGCAAGAAGAAGGAAAGATACTTTGAAGTTATGTGGCATGCTTTAATGCCACATAACTAGAGGTTAGAGACATCAATGGGTCCATCGCTATATCAGCCTTGAAGTAAGGACTACAAAATGGTTGCCTAGGTTTTTCCTTGGAAAATTTTTTTTCAAGGAGTTATGTTGAACTTCTTAAGCATGTAGGAAAGTATGCTTAAGTTGAAGAAGGATTGTTCCTCTATTAGGAAAAAGGAAAGAAAGGAAGTGGGAAGAAGCAGCCTTAAGAGGAAGAAACTCACACTCATCTGGAAGCCACCAATCCCAAGAAGTAATTCAAAACCAAACCAGCCAACCCAATAGTTTGTCAACTCTACACTCTTGAATACCTCTTGGTCTCAAATCCTGATGGAGATTAAGAACAAAGATTTCCTGTGCTGACCACCATCCATAAGAGATCTATTAGAGAAGAGGGATAAGAACAAGTACTGCTCTATCATAGAGATCATGGTTGTGATATAGAAGATTGCCAGTAGTTGAAGCAAGAGATTGAGAACCTGATCAGAAGAGGCTATTTGAACCAAGTACATTAAAGCTCAGAAAAAAGAATAGTCTCCTGTAGTACATCCCAAGTGTAGAGCCGAGTTAGACAACCTACCAATCAAAGGGATATTTGGCATGATCTTGGACTTCTCTGATGAGTGGGGGGTAAGGACACAAGATGAAGAGCCACCAAGCAAGATAAACTAGGTAGAGCTAAACACTTTCCAAGGTGGAAATGTTATATTACCTTCTCTGATGAAGATATAAAGGGAATTCAAATTCTTTGCAATGATACTATCATTATCTCTATGATGGTGGCCAAATATGATATAAAAAGAATTCTTATTAATAATGGAATCTCCGCTGACATCTTATTCTATGATTCCTTCCATGAAATGAAACTACTGCATGAAAGTTTAAAGAAGGTGTATACCCCAATCACTAGGTTCTTTAAAAACTCTATCATCATTGAAGGGGAGATCCTTTATTAGTGACTACAGGCTAGCCACCAAGACAAGTGAAAGTTCAACTGAATTTCTTGGTAGTCTGAATACCATCATTCTATAATGCCATCCTCTGATGACTAGGGTTGAATGCATTGAGAGTGGTGGTCTCCACTTATCATCTACTTGTCATCTTTCTGACCAAGTATGAGCTCAGGAAAGTTGGAGAAGATCAAATATTAGCAAGACAATGTTTTCTTGTAACTATCAAAGCCTCAAAATAGATTGGAACCCTATAGGTCGATGAACTGATATCAAGAAAGGTACCACTATAAAGAAAGGAAAGCCTGTTGAGCAGCTGATAAGTATTTTCCTAAGAGATATCTAGATAAAGCGATATAAATTGGATCACTTTTGGCTCCTGAAGTTAGGGAACGACTGATCCTCTTCCTTTGAGCCAATGCTAATGTCTTTGCCTAGATAGCTACTGATATGCTAGGTATTCCTGCTGATGTCATTGTCCATAACTTAGTGTGGAGCCTCATTATCCTCTTGTTAAGTAAAAGAAGAGAAGCTTTGCTCTAGAAAGGTAAAAGATCATTGAAAAAGTGGTGGACAAGCTTCTAAAGGTAGGATTCATTAGGAAGACCTATTATCCAGACTGGATAGCTAATGTGGCTATGGTCAACAAGAAAAATGGTAAATGAAAAATCTTTATTAACTATACAGACCTCCATAAAGCCTATCCAAAAGATAGCTATCCTATACAAAAAAAATTGACTAGTTGGTAGATGCCACATGTGGGCATGAATTACATAGCTTCATAGATGCTTTCTCAGGATATAATCAGATCTAAATGGCAGAAGAAGATGAGAAAAAGATGGCCTTTGTTACAGAAAGATGGCTAATAAAATGATACCTTTTGAGCTAAAAAATGCTAGGCCCCCTTATGAGCACTTGGTTAATAAAGTCTTGAAGAATTAGATTAGAAAAAATATGGAAGTCTATGTGAATGATATGCTTGTTAAGAGTATAGAAGCTGATCATCACATCACTAATCTAGAAGAGATCTTTAATGAATTAAGAGTTATCAAATGAAGCTCAATCCAAACAAGTATGCATTATGTGTTATCAAAAAAGTTCCTAGACTTTATAGTAACTCAGAAAGGAATTGAAGCCAATACTTAAAAGATCTGAGCACTTTTAAAACCTAAGCACTCCTGAAATAAAAAGAAAGTCCAATATCTAATTGGTTGGATCTCTTCACTCAACCAATATATCTCTTGATCAGTTGAAAAATGTTTACCATTTTTCAAAATCATAAGGCATACACACAGCTTTTAGTGGTTGAATAATTACTGATCAGCCTTCTAGGACTTAAAGAAGTACCTTAGCTCTCCCCTATTACTATTAAGGTTTAAAGCAGTTGAGTAACTTTATATTTATTTATTCATTTCTCCTAACACCATAGTTCTATTTTAGTGAAAGAAGATGTAGGTGCATAAAAGCCCATATATTACACCAGCACAATATTAAGAGATATGGAAACTAGATATTCCAAGGTAGAAAAGATGATCTATGCTCTTATCATTATATCAAAAAGATTTCGGTAATATGAAAAGATGATCTATGTCTAACAGATCAGCCTTTGAAATCTATACTTCAAAGGCTAGACATATTGGGACAAATAGTCAAATAGGCTATCGAATTGAAAGAATTTGATATTGAATGCAAAACTCATCCAAGTAAGAAAACCCAAGTCCTTGATGACTTCATTATCAAGTGCACATTCCCGATGAAGAGCAGGTAGAAAAGAGATTGGAAGAAGAACCGATCAATCCATCTTGGATCCTATATGTCGATGGTGCTTCAAATGTCCAAGGAAGTGAAGATGGATTAATCCTTACAAATCTTAATAGAGTATCGATGGAATACATCCTTAGATTTGGTTTTCACACTACTAATAATGGGGCTAAATATGAGGATATAATAGTTGGCTTAAATATAGATAAAGAGATCGGCATCGATTAGATTAAAGTCTTCTCTGATTCATAACTAGTCATTGCAAAAGTACAAGAGAAATGTGAAGCTAAAGAGCCAACCATGATCAAATATCTATAGAAGATTAAAGAGTTACTCTCAATTTTGGAATTTCGAAAATCCAATAGATATCTAGATCTGAAAATGCCAGAGTACATGCTCTATCACATCTTGCTACTTTAGACTGCTCGAACCTTCTAAAATGGGTTTTCATAAAATACTAGAAAACTTTTAGTATAGAAGAAACTCCTATCATTACTCAAGTGGAACATGAGACAACTTGGATTGATCTGCTTATCAAATTCCTTAATAAAGGAATCTTCCTATTAATAAAAGGAAAGCATGGGGGATTAGACGACAAGCTTTATGGTATATCTTCTTAAGCATCCAACTTTATAAAACATCATTTACAATACCTCTACTCTGATGCTTGCATTTTTTAAAAGTTGAATATGCTTTTTGAGAAGTTCACGAAGGTATTTGTGGCAGCCATATCGAAGAAAGGATACTAGCATGCAAAGTTCTCAGACATGAATTTTTCTAGCTTACCATCCAACAGGATGCTATGGACTTTGTCCAAAAATATGATCAATGTCAAAAATTTGTTAACATCCAAAAGAAGCCATCCATGCCAATAACTCAGATTATGGTTCCCTGAACATTTAATATTGTGGAATTAATATCCTTGGACCTTTCTCAATGGCAATTGGATAAAAGAATTTCTTATTAATAGCAATCAACTATTTTACAAAGTGAATCAATACTGAGCCCTTAGCCTATATAATTGAAAAGAAAATTTAAGACTTAATCTAGAAGTCCATTATCTACAAATTTGGATTGCCAAAGTGCATCATCTTTGATAATATAAGGTAGTTTGACAACAAAAGGTCCTGAGAATTTTACATGAATCTGTATATTGAATAGAGGTTCACATCAGTATAATACCCACAGGCAAACAAGTAAATGGAAGTAACTAATTGGACCATCTTTCAAGGCTTGAAGTCCAAACGTGATCAGGCAAAAAGCTTTCTAGGTCAATGAGTTGGATATCATTCTGTGATCTTATTGAACAACTCATCATACTCTTATAGGTGAAGCACCTTTCAAATTGACCTATAAGATAGAAGCAGTTATCCTTTTAGAGATCGGCCTAGTTTTCGATTAAATAAGGGAGTATGATGAAAATATAAATCAAGAAAGAATACGAGCAAGTCTTGACTTTCTAGAAGAAATTTAGGAGAAAACTTATATCAAAATAGTAGCTTATAAATAGAGGGTTGCCCAATATTACAACTTCAGGGTCAAAACCAAAATCTTTCAACAAGAAGATCTTATTGGTGGGGACACCAGAGGCACCAGAATAAGACAGAGGCCTCTCAACCCTCTATGGATCACTTAGTTACATTCAAGTCCCTTGTAATAAAGCTTAGTTCATCTAAGTTATGGTTGTTTTACTTGAGTCCTATACTAGTCAGCTCATGTTGAGCTAGTTCAGTCCAGTCAGCTCATGTTGAGCTTTTTTTTTTTTTTGAGTCCTGTCCAAGTACACTGAAGACTCAAGACCACATCATATAAGTGAAGACCAAGTCCAACCAGTTTGAAGACATGGAAGTGAATCCCAAGTCCAACCTAGCCTGAAGATTTGAAGATCTCAGGAGGAGAAATTAGAAGCCTGAAGCCCTGAAATGCAGCCTGAAGCAATCTGGGCCAGCCCAGGCCCAGGAGAGAAGAAAGTGGCACCAAGGAGACTTATGCTCACCCCCTTGGTCGGCCACTAGGGTCACCTCCCTTGGTTGACCAAGGCAAGAGGAGGGACAGAGGTTTTAGGGATTTTTCTATCTATTCTTTCCTTATTTTCTAGCTAGAGTTGGGTGGAGATTCAAACTCCTATGTATTGTCAATTTTATCCTTACTTGAAGCCCAAGACTATGAGTTTATTTAAAGGACCCTAGTCTCTTGTATGAGAAATTAATTTTATCTATGAAATACAATTGAGTTTTCTACAACTGCTGTGTGCCTCCTTGCTGTGTGCATTAAGGGTTCTTATGTGAGTCTGAAGTCCTGCTGAAGTGCCGCTCGAAGAAACCCTAGCCGACCAACCTTCCTCCAAGATTTTTCTTCCCACACCCTTGCTGCCCTTTTTATGAATTTTATTGTTTCTAGCCTTGTTTTCTTACCCTTGATAGTTGTTTGTAGGTCCCCGAGTTCCTATGAATCCAATGACTCCAGTCGGGCCATAATCGGACCACCGAGCAGAAAGCCGGGAATCCGTGGGTCTCTGGCTTAATTTTTCAGGCTGCATCCATTGAGGAATGATTGATCTCTTCACTGCGATCTTCACCAGGCATATCAAACATTGCCAGGTACATCTCCTCTGCCACTAGTAGTTTTATTGTAGGTGAACTTGCCCTAACTGAGGCTTCTCAGCCCCGTCGATCCCCTTTTACCACTTTCTTAGGTCCTAATCTGCATGCATAGTTTCTAAAATTCATATAAAACTCTTTACATCTTATTTTGATTTGATATTCAGGATTTAACCACTTCACCCCATATATAAAATACACAAAAATAATCGCATGCATATTAGTTCCGCATCACTTATCCTTCGGTAGGCTGAATCTCAATGCCATTGGAACAAGAAAAACTTTCATCCAATTAGGAAGGAGTCTACAAAATATCAAAGGTCATCAGATCTAGAGCTTACAACTTGAAAAATTTACATAGGACTTCAATCCCAAGATCATGAAATTATGATACTTTAAAAAAATATCATCAATAAATTCTTTTTTGGTGCGGGCACCAGACTCAGAAGAAGACTTCAGAGCTCCATTTGGATCTCTGATTGACATTGCCCGAGAAATTAGGGTTTGTAATAAAGGTTGACCTGGTCAACCAGTTTATTTATTTTTATTTATTTCTTGAGTCACCATTTAAATTTTGTTGAGTCATGTTGACTCGGTGCAAGTCCCGATGTGGTTTCAATTTGGTCCAAAATGGTGCCACATTTGTCTTCCAATCAAATCAAGGTTCAAGCAAGTGGAGGCCACACTCCAAGCCACACGCCCAGCCACACTCCGAGCACACGCCAGAGTCCAGGAGGCACCACAAAGGCATCCCAGTGTCATGGTCCCCACATCCAAAGAAGAAAAAATCAAATTGGAAGCTAATTTAAAGGAGGCGCCCATACCTGCCAAGTTTGTCCAAGCAAAGAAGGAAAGGGACTTCTCTTGGAGAAGAAATCAAAGAAGGACATCCAACCTACTCCTAATTGAAGTTCAAATCAAAATCAAAGAGCTTAACTTGGAGTGGAAGAAAAGAAGAAATACCATAAGAAGAAGAGGACTCCAAATCCAAATCCAACTCCAAAGGAGGTGCCATAAAAGTTCCAAAACAATTCCTTTATGGCCGTCCCAATTTTTTTTGGACTCTTGGTCGGCCAAGGGAGAGGATTTTCTACCTAATCTAGGGGTTGGAAGAGTTTAGTCCCACATGGGAATTTGTACAAGCTAGGAGAAAATTTTAGGTCTATATAATAGACCTCTCTTTGTAACTTTGAAAATCAATGAAGAAAAATTATTTTTGCTATTCTCTTGTGTTGAGTGACCTAGGTTTCTCTTCTTCCGCACTATTCTAAGTGTTGAGCTCCGTGAGGGGGTAATCCGGGTTCCATTGGAGCCTTGAGGAGGTGAGAGATCTCCATCTTTATCCAAAACCCTAGGTTAGCCACTTGAAATTCCAAAACCCTAGCCACCTTTTATTATTTTCCATCCACCAAACCCTAGATCCATCCATCTCCCACGGCCTCTCTCTCTCTACAAGTCCAGGCCATCCACCTTCATCCAGATCCAGTCCGGCTACTTCAGATCCAGAGCAAGTTCCAAGGAAAATCACATCAGCTTCCAGGAGAATCCAGTTTTCAGCAATTTCAATCTTCAAGTTCATCAACCTGGTAAATTCTTTCCTTGACTCTCTGATTCCATCAATTGTTTTTCTTCTCTTCCAGATCTTGAGTTCAGGAGAAGCCAACCCGCCAAAGGACCAGTACTGGAGGATCCATTGCGAAGAAATCTGAATCCGAGGATCCAACAATCTGCTCGGGAGAGTTCTTCCACCAAAATCTGTGAAGATCATTGTCTGGTTAGGTAAACCATCTCTTCTCTTTATTTCTGTTCTGCTGAAAGTTCGAAGCGAAACCCTAGGTCTGGGAGTTTCTCAACCCCCAGCGATCCGTTGCTTCTGAACTACTCTGATACTTTAGTTTCCTTAAAATTGTGCTTTCAATTATCATATTAGTCTCTTTCAATGTTAGGTTAACTTTTCTTTGATTTGAAGCCAACTTCTACAAACATATAAAAACAACAAAAAAATTAGTTAATCTTAATCTACTTCCGCATCGCGTCCCTTTATTTGTTCTGCATCATTTTTGGTATCAGAGCCCAGTCTAGGGTTTCTGATTTGCTTGCTTGCTTGTGTTGATTGTTCTCTTTTTATTTTGTATGCTCGAAGTAGACTCCCCAGGACGTCCGGTCCTAGGAACTAAGCGAGGCGCAAGCCTCCTCCTCCCATTCCACGGGGTGTTCCTAGGGCGTGTAGGGGATCCATTGGGTTATAACTTCGTAGCAGGGATTATAAACGGGGAAGACAATCTAGTTGCAGCCCATAATTTCTCTGTTGTCTGAATTATTTCTCCCTGCATAAAACTCCGAATTGCATGATTTTTACTTCGTTGAAACCAGTATAATTGAACCTATTTTCCATAATTTTTATGCGATTTATTGGTTTCGGTAAAAATTCTGAGAATTAAAATACAGAAACTCTGTTTTTTGTGTTTTGCAATTCAATTCTTTTTTGGAGTGATCATCTCATAATTTACTTAAGGGCAATTGAGCATCTAAGATAAGGGGAGGAGTTGATTACCTCTCCTTAGCCCAAAACCACCATCCAATAATTCGAACCTAGACCTAATTTAAAATCAGTTAGACCTAATTTGCCCTAGTGGGCTAGGGACACCAATTGCTCGGGTCTAGGCTAGTGTTGAGTCAGTTTGCTGAGTTATTCTGTGTGTGCTTAGCACTCAGTGTCTAGAACGGTGGTTCAGGGACTACGTCCCGAAGGGCTTGTGTGCTGGTCCGCCTACCTGGCCAATCACTGATTGGTGTCTAGGATTGGCGATCAGGGACCTAACACTCCCCTTACACCTGCCTGGCTGAGTCCTGAGTTACTACAGGCTAGCTTGCCACTCTGATTGGGCATCTAGTTTGGACTCTAGGTCTAGTGATCCAGTAGTCGATTTAGTCTAGTCTCATTTTGTGTGCTTGCTTGAATCATCATGTCTACCAGAAACGGAGTGCCATATCAACCTGGTCAAACCCAACCTGATTTAGAGGCCATGATCAGAACTCTTACTGAAAGTATGGCTAAAATGAATCAGGATATGACAAACACTGTGGCCCAGTTTAGCGCACAAATTCATGAGGATCTTACCCAACTTAGGGACCGAGTCCAAGTACTTGAAGAACCTAGACATCGGAATTGGACTCCTGACCCCGATTTTAATGTGCCTCAGCCTCACCCACATCAGGAGCCTAGAAAGCCTTTATATAGAGATCCTGAACCAAATCATAGGAGGCCTGACCCAGAGCCTGAAGATAGAGATGATAGGTTCATCAGGAACATCAAATTAGATGCACCCACTTTTGATGGTAGTCTGAACCCTAAGGTGTATTCTGATTGGGAGGGTGAGATGGATCAATACTTTGAGTGGTATGCTATGTCTGAGGAGAGGAAATACAAGTTTGCCAAGATGAAATTAGTGCGTCAAGCTAGGTTATACTGGGGGAACATTGAGCTAACCACTAGGAGACGGAATGTTGAGCCCATAACCACTTGGCAGGGTATGAAAGAAAAACTGAGAGATAAATACCTACCCATTTTATACCAGCAAAACCTGTTAGACCAATGGCAAAACCTGAAACAAGGAAACCGATCTGTCTCAGACTACATAACTACTTTTGATGAATACCTAATGAGATGTGATGTGAGTGAAGCCCACGAAGTCACTTTGTCTAGATTTAGGGCTGGACTGAGGGAAGATATCAAGAGAGAACTATTTCTGAGAGAGGTTACTGATCTAGACCAAGCCTACCAGATTGCACTGAACACTGAGAAATTTTAGAGAGGACCTATACCTTCTAGGGTTAGTGCCCCAATCCCAAGGAATGGACCTAGTCAAGTTATCCCTAGTAAACCTTTTCAGGGTACTTCTACCCCTAGGCCCATGGACAAAGGTAAGGCACCTGACACCCAGAGAACCCCTAGTTCAAATATCAGCTGTTTTAAGTGTCAGAAACCAGGTCACATTTCTAGTCAGTGTACTGCCATAGCCTGTTTCAAGTGTCATAAGGTAGGTCATGTTGCTAGCCAGTGCCCACGAAGATCCCTTTACATAGAAGAGGGAGAGAATGATAATTCCGAGCCCAGTGAGGAATTTGAAGAAGAAGTTTATGAGGCCGGAATGAATTTGGTTGAGGAGTATGAAGGAGAGGAGGAACCCAATGAATCTGACCAATTAGGAGTTGTAAGATGCATCCTATCCCAGAATCTAGTTCAAGAGGATTGGCGTAGGACTAACATCCTACAGACTTTTCTTAAATTAGGGGATAAGGTATGTAAGATCATCATAGATAGTGGGAGCTGTGTAAATGCCATCTCTACTAGCACTGTCAAGATGTTAGGCTTAATCCCAGTTCCCCATCCCAACCCCTATAAGGTTTCTTGGGTAGATTCTACCTCCATACCCATCCAGTCTAGATGTCAAGTCCAAATCCAAATGCAATCTTATCACAAAAAGATTTGGTGCGATGTCTTACCCATGGGGGTGAGCAGTATAATTCTCGGAAGACCTTGGTTGTATGATCATGATGCCACCCTCTTAGGAAAATCCAATACCTGTGTCTTTAGTTTCAATGGGAAGAAGATTACGATCCATTTCGTTCCCCCTAAGGACAAGGTAACTAAAGGAGCTGGTAAGGTTAAGGAGATGAAAACTGGAGTGAACCTAATCAGTGCTAAGGATCTAGAACAAGAAATTCATAGTGGTTCACCCATCTGGATGTTGACTGCTAAGGAGCTTAGAACTTCGGAACCCTCAGAGCCTCCTCAAGAAGTTAAACCTGTGTTAAAAGAATTTGAGGATGTCTTTCTCGAGGATTTGCCAGACCACCTTCCACCTCTTAGGGATATCCAGCATGCCATAGATCTAATCCCAGGAGCAACTTTGCCCAACTTGCCTCATTACAGGATGAATCCATCTGAGCATGAAGAACTACAAAAGCAGGTTGGAGAATTATTGAGGAAGGGGTTTATTAGAGAAAGTCTTAGCCCTTGTGCAGTCCCAGCCTTACTGACCCCAAAGAAAGATGGCACGTGGAGGATGTGTGTTGACAGTCATGCCATCAATAAAATTACAATCAAGTATAGGTTTCCCATCCCTAGACTAGATGACATGCTTGATATGATGGCTGGTGCAATGGTTTTTTCTAAGATTGATATAAAAAGCGGCTATCATCAGGTTAGGATTAGACCCGGGGATGAATGGAAAACTGCTTTCAAAACTAAGGATGGTCTTTATGAATGGGTTGTTATGCCTTTTGGGTTGTCCAATGCCCCTAGTACTTTCATGAGAATTATGACCCAGGTACTTAGAGCTTTCATAGGAAAATTTGTGGTGGTCTATTTTGATGACATCCTGATCTATAGTAAGACCCCAACAGATCACCTAGACCACCTTAGAGCAGTCTGCCAAGTTTTGAGAAATGAGAGACTCTACGGTAATCTTAAGAAGTGTGAATTCATGACTAGTAGAGTTATCTTTCTTGGTTTTGTAGTAACCCCTGACGGCGTGGCGGCCGATCCTGAGAAGATTAAGTCCATAGTAGACTGGCCAGAGCCAACCAATGTGCATGAAGTTAGAAGTTTCCACGGCTTGGCTACCTTCTATAGGCGATTCATCAAGGGGTTTAGTACTTTAGCTGCTCCTATCACTGATTGTATTAGGAAGGGAGAATTTCATTGGACTAAGTCAGCCCATAAAGCCTTCCTAGATCTTAAGGATAAAATGACCCAGGCACCCATTCTGAGATTACCCGATTTTTCTAAAGTATTTGAGGTTGCCTGTGATGCTTCAGGTGTAGGAATAGGTGGAGTCCTAAGCCAAGAGAATCATCCCATAGCATTCTTTAGTGAAAAACTTAATGATGCTAAGCTTAGGTATTCTACCTATGATAAGGAATTTTATGCGGTGGTGCAAGCTTTGCGTTACTGGAGACATTATTTGCTACCGCAGGAATTTGTACTATTTTCGGACCATGAGGCTCTTAGATTTCTGAACTCCCAAAAGAAGCTTAACCCTAGGCATGCTAAGTGGGTAGAATATATCCAGTCCTATACTTTTGTCCTGAAACATAAGACTGGAGTTGAGAATAAGGTAGCTGATGCCCTTAGTCGCCGATCTCTGTTATTAACTTCTGTTAGAACTGAGGTCATAGGGTTTGAGCAAATCAAAGAGGAATATGAGTCTTGTCCGGATTTCACAACTGTGTATCAGGATCTAGTTCAAGGACCATCTAGTAATCACCAGGATTATACCCTTGTAGATGGTTTTTTGTTCTTCAAAAATAGGCTTTGCATCCCTAGAACTTCTCTTAGGGAATTTTTGATTTGGGAAATCCATGCTGGAGGTTTAGCTGGCCATTTTGGAAAAGACAAGACCATTCTAGCTATTGAAGACCACTTTTTCTGGCCTAGCTTAAAAAGGGATGTAGCTAATATTGTAGCTAGATGTCGAACCTGCGCTGTTGCCAAACAGCGAAAACAAAACACTGGCCTTTATACCCCACTCCCTGTCCCAGATCGTCCTTGGCAAGATGTGAGTATGGATTTTGTGTTCGGTTTACCTAAGACCCAGAGGAGACATGATTCTATCTGTGTCGTAGTCGACCGATTCTCTAAAATGGCCCACTTCTTGCCTTGTTCCCAAACTTTTGATGCGTCTAAGGTAGCCACACTTTTCTTCAATGAGATAGTTAGACTCCATGGCCTACCTAAGACAATCGTTTCAGATAGGGATGTCCGGTTCACCAGTAATTTTGGAAGACCCTTTGGCATAAGTTAGGGACAAAACTTAAGTTTTCAACTGCCTATCATCCCCAAACTGATGGCCAAACTGAAGTAGTGAACCGTAGCCTAGGAAATCTGCTGAGATGTCTTGTTGGTGAAAATACCAGAAATTGGGATTTATACCTACCAAGGGCAGAATTTGCGTACAACGACTCGGTCAATAGGTCTACGGGTAAGAGTCCATTTGAAATTGTACATGGGTACAAACCTCACACACCTCTTGACCTAGTCCCTTTACCTGTCCACACTCGAGTCTCCGAATCTGCTGAGAATTTTGCACAGCATATAAAAGACTTGCATAAAGAAATTCATGCCAAAATAAATTTAAGTAATGAAACTTATAAGAAGTTGGCTGATACTCAAAGGTGAGTCAAATCTTTTGTTGAGGGAGACTATGTGATGATTAGGTTAAGGCCTGAACGGTTTCCTCCTGGAACCGTTAGAAAGTTACATGCTAGGGGAGCTGGACCATTTAGAGTGGTAAAGAGAGTAGGATCCAATGCCTATGTGCTCGAGTTGCCTCCAGAACTAGGCATTAGCTCTACTTTCAACATTACAGACTTAGTAGAGTACAGGGAGCCAGCTGTGATTCCTAGTGAGCCTTTTGAGCCTAACCCTATCATTGAGAGTGATCCCGACCCTGTGTGTCCACCAACAAACTGGCCTGTGAGGAAAGAGCAGATTGAAAAGATCCTGGATGATCAGGTTATCTCTACTCGTAATCGAGGATACCAAAGGTACCTGGTCCGCTGGCAAGGAAGGCCAGATTCTGATGACTCTTGGATCTCCCGAGAAGAATTACAAGAATTGGACCCAGACCTCTTGGAGAGATACCAGAGCCAACTTGAGCCTTACTCGACAGGGTCGAGTTCCTCCCACCCTGGGAGAATTGGTACGGGCACCAGACTCAGAAGAAGACTTCAGAGCTCCATTTGGATCTCTGATTGACATTGCCCGAGAAATTAGGGTTTGTAATAAAGGTTGACCTGGTCAACCAGTTTATTTATTTTTATTTATTTCTTGAGTCACCATTTAAATTTTGTTGAGTCATGTTGACTCGGTGCAAGTCCCGATGTGGTTTCAATTTGGTCCAAAATGGTGCCACATTTGTCTTCCAATCAAATCAAGGTTCAAGCAAGTGGAGGCCACACTCCAAGCCACACGCCCAGCCACACTCCGAGCACACGCCAGAGTCCAGGAGGCACCACAGAGGCATCCCAGTGTCATGGTCCCCACATCCAAAGAAGAAAAAATCAAATTGAAAGCTAATTTAAAGGAGGCGCCCATACCTGCCAAGTTTGTCCAAGCAAAGAAGGAAAGGGACTTCTCTTGGAGAAGAAATCAAAGAAGGACATCCAACCTACTCCTAATTGAAGTTCAAATCAAAATCAAAGAGCTTAACTTGGAGTGGAAGAAAAGAAGAAATACCATAAGAAGAAGAGGACTCCAAATCCAAATCCAACTCCAAAGGAGGTGCCATAAAAGTTCCAAAACAATTCCTTTATGGCCGTCCCAATTTTTTTTGGACTCTTGGTCGGCCAAGGGAGAGGATTTTCTACCTAATCTAGGGGTTGGAAGAGTTTAGTCCCACATGGGAATTTGTACAAGCTAGGAGAAAATTTTAGGTCTATATAATAGACCTCTCTTTGTAACTTTGAAAATCAATGAAGAAAAATTATTTTTGCTATTCTCTTGTGTTGAGTGACCTAGGTTTCTCTTCTTCTGCACTATTCTAAGTGTTGAGCTCCGTGAGGGGGTAATCCGGGTTCCATTGGAGCCTTGAGGAGGTGAGAGATCTCCATCTTTATCCAAAACCCTAGGTTAGCCACTTGAAATTCCAAAACCCTAGCCACCTTTTATTATTTTCCATCCACCAAACCCTAGATCCATCCATCTCCCACGGCCTCTCTCTCTCTACAAGTCCAGGCCATCCACCTTCATCCAGATCCAGTCCGGCTACTTCAGATCCAGAGCAAGTTCCAAGGAAAATCACATCAGCTTCCAGGAGAATCCAGTTTTCAGCAATTTCAATCTTCAAGTTCATCAACCTGGTAAATTCTTTCCTTGACTCTCTGATTCCATCAATTGTTTTTCTTCTCTTCCAGATCTTGAGTTCAGGAGAAGCCAACCCGCCAAAGGACCAGTACTGGAGGATCCATTGCGAAGAAATCTGAATCCGAGGATCCAACAATCTGCTCGGGAGAGTTCTTCCACCAAAATCTGTGAAGATCATTGTCTGGTTAGGTAAACCATCTCTTCTCTTTATTTCTGTTCTGCTGAAAGTTCGAAGCGAAACCCTAGGTCTGGGAGTTTCTCAACCCCCAGCGATCCGTTGCTTCTGAACTACTCTGATACTTTAGTTTCCTTAAAATTGTGCTTTCAATTATCATATTAGTCTCTTTCAATGTTAGGTTAACTTTTCTTTGATTTGAAGCCAACTTCTACAAACATATAAAAACAACAAAAAAATTAGTTAATCTTAATCTACTTCCGCATCGCGTCCCTTTATTTGTTCTGCATCATTTTTGGTATCAGAGCCCAGTCTAGGGTTTCTGATTTGCTTGCTTGCTTGTGTTGATTGTTCTCTTTTTATTTTGTCTGCTCGAAGTAGACTCCCCAGGACGTCCGGTCCTAGGAACTAAGCGAGGCGCAAGCCTCCTCCTCCCATTCCACGGGGTGTTCCTAGGGCGTGTAGGGGATCCATTGGGTTATAACTTCATAGCAGGGATTATAAACGGGGAAGACAATCTAGTTGCAGCCCGTAATTTCCCTGTTGTCTGAATTATTTCTCCCTGCATAAAACTCCGAATTGCATGATTTTTACTTCGTTGAAACCAGTATAATTGAACCTATTTTCCATAATTTTTATGCGATTTATTGGTTTCGGTAAAAATTCTGAGAATTAAAATATAGAACTCTGTTTTTTGTGTTTTGAAATTCAATTCTTTTTTGGAGTGATCATCTCATAATTTACTTAAGGGCAATTGAGCATCTAAGATAAGGGGAGGAGTTGATTACCTCTCCTTAGCCCAAAACCACCATCCAATAATTCGAACCTAGACCTAATTTAAAATCAGTTAGACCTAATTTGCCCTAGTGGGCTAGGGACACCAATTGGTCGGGTCTAGGCTAGTGTTGAGTCAGTTTGCTGAGTTATTCTGTGTGTGCTTAGCACTCAGTGTCTAGAACGGTGGTTCAGGGACTACGTCCCAAAGGGCTTGTGTGCTGGTCCGCCTACCTGGCCAATCACTGATTGGTGTCTAGGATTGGCGATCAGGGACCTAACACTCCCCTTACACCTGCCTGGCTGAGTCCTGAGTTACTACAGGCTAGCTTGCCACTCTGATTGGGCATCTAGTTTGGACTCTAGGTCTAGTGATCCAGTAGTCGATTTAGTCTAGTCTCATTTTGTGTGCTTGCTTGAATCATCATGTCTACCAGAAACGGAGTGCCATATCAACCTGGTCAAACCCAACCTGATTTAGAGGCCATGATCAGAACTCTTACTGAAAGTATGGCTAAAATGAATCAGGATATGACAAACACTGTGGCCCAGTTTAGCGCACAAATTCATGAGGATCTTACCCAACTTAGGGACCGAGTCCAAGTACTTGAAGAACCTAGACATCGGAATTGGACTCCTGACCCCGATTTTAATGTACCTCAGCCTCACCCACATCAGGAGCCTAGAAGGCCTTTATATAGAGATCCTGAACCTAATCATAGGAGGCCTGACCCAGAGCCTGAAGATAGAGATGATAGGTTCATCAGGAACATCAAATTAGATGCACCCACTTTTGATGGTAGTCTGAACCCTAAGGTGTATTCTGATTGGGAGGGTGAGATGGATCAATACTTTGAGTGGTATGCTATGTCTGAGGAGAGGAAATACAAGTTTGCCAAGATGAAATTAGTGCGTCAAGCTAGGTTATACTGGGGGAACATTGAGCTAACCACTAGGAGACGGAATGTTGAGCCCATAACCACTTGGCAGGGTATGAAAGAAAAACTGAGAGATAAATACCTACCCATTTTATACCAGCAAAACCTGTTAGACCAATGGCAAAACCTGAAACAAGGAAACCGATCTGTCTCAGACTACATAACTACTTTTGATGAATACCTAATGAGATGTGATGTGAGTGAAGCCCACGAAGTCACTTTGTCTAGATTTAGGGCTGGACTGAGGGAAGATATCAAGAGAGAACTATTTCTGAGAGAGGTTACTGATCTAGACCAAGCCTACCAGATTGCACTGAACACTGAGAAATTTTAGAGAGGACCTATACCTTCTAGGGTTAGTGCCCCAATCCCAAGGAATGGACCTAGTCAAGTTATCCCTAGTAAACCTTTTCAGGGTACTTCTACCCCTAGGCCCATGGACAAAGGTAAGGCACCTGACACCCAGAGAACCCCTAGTTCAAATATCAGCTGTTTTAAGTGTCAGAAACCAGGTCACATTTCTAGTCAGTGTACTGCCATAGCCTGTTTCAAGTGTCATAAGGTAGGTCATGTTGCTAGCCAGTGCCCACGAAGATCCCTTTACATAGAAGAGGGAGAGAATGATAATTCCGAGCCCAGTGAGGAATTTGAAGAAGAAGTTTATGAGGCCGGAATGAATTTGGTTGAGGAGTATGAAGGAGAGGAGGAACCCAATGAATCTGACCAATTAGGAGTTGTAAGATGCATCCTATCCCAGAATCTAGTTCAAGAGGATTGGCGTAGGACTAACATCCTACAGACTTTTCTTAAATTAGGGGATAAGGTATGTAAGATCATCATAGATAGTGGGAGCTGTGTAAATGCCATCTCTACTAGCACTGTCAAGATGTTAGGCTTAATCCCAGTTCCCCATCCCAACCCCTATAAGGTTTCTTGGGTAGATTCTACCTCCATACCCATCCAGTCTAGATGTCAAGTCCAAATCCAAATGCAATCTTATCACAAAAAGATTTGGTGCGATGTCTTACCCATGGGGGTGAGCAGTATAATTCTTGGAAGACCTTGGTTGTATGATCATGATGCCACCCTCTTAGGAAAATCCAATACCTGTGTCTTTAGTTTCAATGGGAAGAAGATTACGATCCATTTCGTTCCCCCTAAGGACAAGGTAACTAAAGGAGCTGGTAAGGTTAAGGAGATGAAAACTGGAGTGAACCTAATCAGTGCTAAGGATCTAGAACAAGAAATTCATAGTGGTTCACCCATCTGGATGTTGACTGCTAAGGAGCTTAGAACTTCGGAACCCTCAGAGCCTCCTCAAGAAGTTAAACCTGTGTTAAAAGAATTTGAGGATGTCTTTCTCGAGGATTTGCCAGACCACCTTCCACCTCTTAGGGATATCCAGCATGCCATAGATCTAATCCCAGGAGCAACTTTGCCCAACTTGCCCCATTACAGGATGAATCCATCTGAGCATGAAGAACTGCAAAAACAGGTTGGAGAATTATTGAGGAAGGGGTTTATTAGAGAAAGTCTTAGCCCTTGTGCAGTCCCAGCCTTACTGACCCCAAAGAAAGATGGCACGTGGAGGATGTGTGTTGACAGTCGTGCCATCAATAAAATTACAATCAAGTATAGGTTTCCCATCCCTAGACTAGATGACATGCTTGATATGATGGCTGGTGCAATGGTTTTTTCTAAGATTGATCTAAAAAGCGGCTATCATCAGGTTAGGATTAGACCAGGGGATGAATGGAAAACTGCTTTCAAAACTAAGGATGGTCTTTATGAATGGGTTGTTATGCCTTTTGGGTTGTCCAATGCCCCTAGTACTTTCATGAGAATTATGACCCAGGTACTTAGAGCTTTCATAGGAAAATTTGTGGTGGTCTATTTTGATGACATCCTGATCTATAGTAAGACCCCAACAGATCACCTAGACCACCTTAGAGCAGTCTGCCAAGTTTTGAGAAATGAGAGACTCTACGGTAATCTTAAGAAGTGTGAATTCATGACTAGTAGAGTTATCTTTCTTGGTTTTGTAGTAACCCCTGACGGCGTGGCGGCCGATCCTGAGAAGATTAAGTCCATAGTAGACTGGCCAGAGCCAACCAATGTGCATGAAGTTAGAAGTTTCCACGGCTTGGCTACCTTCTATAGGCGATTCATCAAGGGGTTTAGTACTTTAGCTGCTCCTATCACTGATTGTATTAGGAAGGGAGAATTTCATTGGACTAAGTCAGCCCATAAAGCCTTCCTAGATCTTAAGGATAAAATGACCCAGGCACCCATTCTGAGATTACCCGATTTTTCTAAAGTATTTGAGGTTGCCTGTGATGCTTCAGGTGTAGGAATAGGTGGAGTCCTAAGCCAAGAGAATCATCCCATAGCATTCTTTAGTAAAAAACTTAATGATGCTAAGCTTAGGTATTCTACCTATGATAAGGAATTTTATGCGGTGGTGCAAGCTTTGCGTTACTGGAGACATTATTTGCTACCGCAGGAATTTGTACTATTTTCGGACCATGAGGCTCTTAGATTTCTGAACTCCCAAAAGAAGCTTAACCCTAGGCATGCTAAGTGGGTAGAATATATCCAGTCCTATACTTTTGTCCTGAAACATAAGACTGGAGTTGAGAATAAGGTAGCTGATGCCCTTAGTCGCCGATCTCTGTTATTAACTTCTGTTAGAACTGAGGTCATAGGGTTTGAGCAAATCAAAGAGGAATATGAGTCTTGTCCGGATTTCACAACTGTGTATCAGGATCTAGTTCAAGGACCATCTAGTAATCACCAGGATTATACCCTTGTAGATGGTTTTTTGTTCTTCAAAAATAGGCTTTGCATCCCTAGAACTTCTCTTAGGGAATTTTTGATTTGGGAAATCCATGCTGGAGGTTTAGCTGGCCATTTGGAAAAGACAAGACCATTCTAGCTATTGAAGACCACTTTTTCTGGCCTAGCTTAAAAAGGGATGTAGCTAATATTGTAGCTAGATGTCGAACCTGCGCTGTTGCCAAACAGCGAAAACAAAACACTGGCCTTTATACCCCACTCCCTGTCCCAGATCGTCCTTGGCAAGATGTGAGTATGGATTTTGTGTTCGGTTTACCTAAGACCCAGAGGAGACATGATTCTATCTGTGTCGTAGTCGACCGATTCTCTAAAATGGCCCACTTCTTGCCTTGTTCCCAAACTTTTGATGCGTCTAAGGTAGCCACACTTTTCTTCAATGAGATAGTTAGACTCCATGGCCTACCTAAGACAATCGTTTCAGATAGGGATGTCCGGTTCACCAGTAATTTTGGAAGACCCTTTGGCATAAGTTAGGGACAAAACTTAAGTTTTCAACTGCCTATCATCCCCAAACTGATGGCCAAACTGAAGTAGTGAACCGTAGCCTAGGAAATCTGCTGAGATGTCTTGTTGGTGAAAATACCAGAAATTGGGATTTATACCTACCAAGGGCAGAATTTGCGTACAACGACTCGGTCAATAGGTCTACGGGTAAGAGTCCATTTGAAATTGTACATGGGTACAAACCTCACACATCTCTTGACCTAGTCCCTTTACCTGTCCACACTCGAGTCTCCGAATCTGCTGAGAATTTTGCACAGCATATAAAAGACTTGCATAAAGAAATTCATGCCAAAATAAATTTAAGTAATGAAACTTATAAGAAGTTGGCTGATACTCAAAGGTGAGTCAAATCTTTTGTTGAGGGAGACTATGTGATGATTAGGTTAAGGCCTGAACGGTTTCCTCCTGGAACCGTTAGAAAGTTACATGCTAGGGGAGCTGGACCATTTAGAGTGGTAAAGAGAGTAGGATCCAATGCCTATGTGCTCGAGTTGCCTCCAGAACTAGGCATTAGCTCTACTTTCAACATTACAGACTTAGTAGAGTACAGGGAGCCAGCTGTGATTCCTAGTGAGCCTTTTGAGCCTAACCCTATCATTGAGAGTGATCCCGACCCTGTGTGTCCACCAACAAACTGGCCTGTGAGGAAAGAGCAGATTGAAAAGATCCTGGATGATCAGGTTATCTCTACTCGTAATCGAGGATACCAAAGGTACCTGGTCCGCTAGCAAGGAAGGCCAGATTCTGATGACTCTTGGATCTCCCGAGAAGAATTACAAGAATTGGACCCAGACCTCTTGGAGAGATACCAGAGCCAACTTGAGCCTTACTCGACAGGGTCGAGTTCCTCCTACCCTGGGAGAATTGGTACGGGCACCAGACTCAGAAGAAGACTTCAGAGCTCCATTTGGATCTCTGATTGACATTGCCCGAGAAATTAGGGTTTGTAATAAAGGTTGACCTGGTCAACCAATTTATTTATTTTTATTTATTTCTTGAGTCACCATTTAAATTTTGTTGAGTCATGTTGACTCGGTGCAAGTCCCGATGTGGTTTCAATTTGGTCCAAAATGGTGCCACATTTGTCTTCCAATCAAATCAAGGTTCAAGCAAGTGGAGGCCACACTCCAAGCCACACGCCCAGCCACACTCCGAGCACATGCCAGAGTCCAGGAGGCACCACAGAGGCATCCCAGTGTCATGGTCCCCACATCCAAAGAAGAAAAAATCAAATTGGAAGCTAATTTAAAGGAGGCGCCCATACCTGCCAAGTTTGTCCAAGCAAAGAAGGAAAGGGACTTCTCTTGGAGAAGAAATCAAAGAAGGACATCCAACCTACTCCTAATTGAAGTTCAAATCAAAATCAAAGAGCTTAACTTGGAGTGGAAGAAAAGAAGAAATACCATAAGAAGAAGAGGACTCCAAATCCAAATCCAACTCCAAAGGAGGTGCCATAAAAGTTCCAAAATAATTCCTTTATGGCCGTCCCAATTTTTTTTGGACTCTTGGTCAGCCAAGGGAGAGGATTTTCTACCTAATCTAGGGGTTGGAAGAGTTTAGTCCCACATGAGAATTTGTACAAGCTAGGAGAAAATTTTAGGTCTATATAATAGACCTCTCTTTGTAACTTTGAAAATCAATGAAGAAAAATTATTTTTGCTATTCTCTTGTGTTGAGTGACCTAGGTTTCTCTTCTTCCGCACTATTCTAAGTGTTGAGCTCCGTGAGGGGGTAATCCGGGTTCCATTGGAGCCTTGAGGAGGTGAGAGATCTCCATCTTTATCCAAAACCCTAGGTTAGCCACTTGAAATTCCAAAACCCTAGCCACCTTTTATTATTTTCCATCCACCAAACCCTAGATCCATCCATCTCCCACGGCCTCTCTCTCTCTACAAGTCCAGGCCGTCCACCTTCATCCAGATCCAGTCCGGCTACTTCAGATCCAGAGCAAGTTCCAAGGAAAATCACATCAGCTTCCAGGAGAATCTAGTTTTCAGCAATTTCAATCTTCAAGTTCATCAACCTGGTAAATTCTTTCCTTGACTCTCTGATTCCATCAATTGTTTTTCTTCTCTTCCAGATCTTGAGTTCAGGAGAAGCCAACCCGCCAAAGGACCAGTACTGGAGGATCCATTGCGAAGAAATCTGAATCCGAGGATCCAACAATCTGCTCGGGAGAGTTCTTCCACCAAAATCTGTGAAGATCATTGTCTGGTTAGGTAAACCATCTCTTCTCTTTATTTCTGTTCTACTGAAAGTTCGGAGCGAAACCCTAGGTCTGGGAGTTTCTCAACCCCCAGCGATCCGTTGCTTCTGAACTACTCTGATACTTTAGTTTCCTTAAAATTGTGCTTTCAATTATCATATTAGTCTCTTTCAATGTTAGGTTAACTTTTCTTTGATTTGAAGCCAACTTCTACAAACATATAAAAACAACAAAAAAATTAGTTAATCTTAATCTACTTCCGCATCGCGTCCCTTTATTTGTTCTGCATCATTTTCTTTTGAGATAATGTCTCTTTCTATTCTTTATCAAAGTGGTCAAAAGAGGGTATATGTTTATCCAAAAAAGGAATAAGTTTTTCCAATCTTTCGATTAGGCATTCTCAATCAAAGTAATCTATAGAAGGTACATGTTTGTTTAACTACCGATTTAGTATTCTTTATCAAATGATCGGTAGAGGGCATAGGTTTGTCCTAAGAAAGAATAAGTTTTTCCAGTCTCCAATCAAGTATTCTCTATCAAAGTGATTAGTAGGGGCATAGGTTTGCCTAAAGGGAGAAAAGGTTTTTCCAACCTTTGATTAGATATTCTTTATTAAAGTGATCAATAAGGGGTACAGGTTTGTCCGAAGAGAAAATAGATTTTTCAATCTCTAATCAAGTATTCTCTATCAATATGATCAATGGGGGCATAATTTTGTCCACAGAGGGAATATATCTTTTCAACCTCCAATCAAGTATTCTCTATTAATGTAATTGGTAGGGGGCACAGGTTTGTCCAAAGAGGGTTTTTTTAATCTTCGGTCATATATTCTCTATCAATGTCATCGATAGGGGGTACAGGTTTGCCTAAAAAATAAGTTTTTCCAATCTTCGATCAAATATTCTTATCAATATGATTGGTAGGGGGCACAGGTTTGTCCAAAGAGAGAATAGGATTTTCCAACCTCCAATCAAGTATTCTTTATCATTGTGATCGATAGGGGCATAGTTTTTTCCAAAGAGGGAATATGTTTTTCCAACTTTTAATTAGATATTCTCTATCAAAGTGATTAGTAAGAGGCACAGGTTTGTCCAAAAAGGAAACATGTTTTCTTAAACTTCAAATAGGTATTCTTTATCAAAGTAATCGGATAGTCATAGGCTTGCCTAAATTTTTGATTAGGTACTCTAGTTTTCCTTATCAAAGTAATCGAGCAGAGATTTGCCAAAGTTTTTGAACAATTTTATTTATTCCAAGAGATCGGGTATTCTTTATTTAAACAGATCGAATATTTTTCATTTAAAAGTAAATGGGCTTAAAGAGATTGGATATTCTTTATTCAAAGTGGTTTGATGTTCTTTATCAAAGCAATCAAATATTCTCATATCATTAGGTAAATGGCACAGGCTTGTCCAAACTTGTAAAACTAAGGCTTGTCCAAACTTCTAAAACTCTTAATCAGGTACTCTTTATCATATATTCTATATCAGCTATTCTTTATTTGATACTCTCAATTAATTACTCCTATAAAAGTGATCAAATTAAAGTGATCAGAAAAGGCTTGTATAGCCTATAAATTCTCCAAAAAGTGATCGAAAAAAGTCAATAAAGCTATTCAATAGCCAAATTACTATATACGTTTCAAATGGATGCTTCAGATAGAAATTCCAAAGCTCAAAGAAATAGTTTATACTTTCCCATACATAGGAACAATAAAGATAGAAAATGCAAACCTCTTTCAATGATTTCAAAATATTTCTTACAAAATATGCCAAAGATATTTTTCATCTCCATAGGTACATTAGTCAAAAAAAGAGGAAAAAAGAAAGAAAAGTAAGCATTTATTTCTTTCTCCTTTTTGACCTTGGAGCTCTTGGAGATTTAGCAAATGAAGGGCTGGGACCCTAATTCATCTCACTGCTTGGGGATAGATCATCTTCGGATGGAGGGCCAGAAGTTGCAATCTCTAATCTCTTATCCAAAGTGACAGTAACCATCACTATAAAAGAATAAGATCTCCTCTCATCACCTCCTTTATCAATGATTATTAATCCAAGTCAATCAGAGTTAAGAAATTAGTATCAATATTCGGGAAGAACTCTTTTGCCTTTTGGATACACATATTAAAATCTAGCTCAAAAATAGAAAGGAAAACTTTTGAATTCTTAACAATGGCAATAAATCTTCTGGCATCAGCTTTTACTTGTATCTCTATTAAAGTCCCCGAAAGGTTGTTGACCTCTTTTCTAGGTACTTCTATTAAGTCAACCATAGGTTGCAAGCATTTGGAACAACGGGAAAAAGAAAACATTGATTGAAAAGTAAGGATTTCATTACTTCAAAAACCCTTTACAAGGTAAAAAGTTTTAGACTCCTAGTGGGAGGGATACAAATTGAAAAAGAAAAAAAAAGTATATGCAATAAGAGAAGTCTTCATACTTCTACCATCTGATCAGTTATAACTTCTGGCTGGAAGTCCACCGGTGCTTCTGGCACCTTAGTTATAGTGGCAACTTTGAAAGTAGTTGAAGGAGGATTATTAGCAGGAGCACCAATGTCTTGAACGTTTGTAGCTTCTTTAATAGTTAGATCAGGAACACTTGGGATAAGGAGATTGATGTCGATGTTTGAGAAGAGTTCCCTCACATTGTTTTGGTAGTCCTTGAATCCCTTATAAAAGACCCTAAGCGACTCCTCAGCAATGTCATTCAAGAAGGCATAGGATGACTTGTATTCTTTGATCACCTTTCCCTTGGCTACAAGCTCATTTTCCATTTTTTTTTTTCTTCTCAGAGCTTTCGAATGGAGATTCGACTTGTCTTAATCTCCATATTGGCATTAGAAAGAGAAACCTTCAATATATTTTTTTCTATGGAGGTTGTGACCTCTAGTTCAATATTTTTGGCCTTCGCTATTTTCTTCTGGGCCTCTGTATCATCTTTCTTGACCTTTGCTACACTTTTACAAGCTTCAACAACATCCTTTTGAGCTTCCATAGCCTTCGCTCGAGTGTTGTCCGCTTCTATCTCATCAACCACCTTCTTTACTGCTTCTTGGGCCTCCAATAACTTTTTATTCTAAATTTTTTCACCTCATCATAGATGATGAGGAAATGCTTTAGATGGTTAATATTAGAAAAAAGCTGAAATGAAAGAATAAACAGAAAAGTTAATGTGAGACAAAGACAAGAAAAGTAGAGGAAAAGAAAATAATGTAAAAGGATGATTACCTAATAAATCCCAAGGTAGCTATCATTGATTACTTGGGAAAGCAAATTCATTTCCTACTCTCATCTATCAGCAAGAAGCAAAGTCATTTTCAAAAGCTCCTGGATGAGTCTTGGATCCTTGCTAGCAGAATTAGTCATCCTTTGCTCCTTTATAAGATGAAATACTCTTCCCGAGCACCCAAAAGTATGTTTGTATCGATGAGCCATTGAGGTGATTAGGTAATCCTCGATGACATTGCAGGGCTGGCTAGTGAAACTGATCAGTTAGCCTCTAATGACATTGCAAGGCTAGTTGTTGGAGGCTAAGGTCAGACAGCTTCCGATGACTTGGTCAGACTGGTCATCGGGGGAGCAGGAGCAAGAATAGGTGATACCATTGGTGTAGGAGATTGACCACTTCCTGTAGTGAGAGCATTTGTAGAAGACATTAGTAGAGGAGCCTCCTTAAGCTTCTCCTTTTGGCCTCTAGGCAATGCTTGCCCCCTTTTTTTTCATAGCCTATAGTAATCTTTCAATAACGATCTTCTCCATCCTTGTAGATATTAGAATCCAAAGTGTTAAGAGATCAGCAAAATCTAATAACTTTACAAAAACAAAGAAAAAAAGAGAGAAGAGAGAAGAGAAGAGAAGAAGAAAACAAAAAGGGCACAAAGTGATTGGACATACTATAAGGACCAACCAGGCTAATGCCCATATCATACAGGGCCTGATCGATCAAAAAAAACTTGAACTCGAGACCTCGATATTGAGCAACATGTGAAAATGCTCCAAATCATTTTTTAAAGGAATTTTGTTTAAGGTTGGGTTCAGTCCAGGCTCTAGCCCAAGAGGATCTAACATCAAATGGTTGATCAAAAGAAAGGAAAAAGAACCTATTCTTTTATCCATGGATGGAAAAAGGAATACCCTCTATAAGCTGACAAGATTGCCTATGGGCAAAATGGTACCAATTCTTATTATAAGGATGGGACTTCAACATAAAAATAACATGTAATAGAGAACATCTTGGTATTATCCTACACATATCACATATGAGGATAAAGCTTATAATGATCCTAAAACAATTCAAAGAAAACTGAGTTCGGGTGACCATATAGAAATCTAAGAAATTGGTGATGAAAGGATGAAGAGGGAATCGTACACCAGCATCGAATGTATCTTCATAAAAGGTGATGCACCAAGATAGAGGAGATAAAACCTATCATCAAGGCCTGGGATGGTCATCTTAATGCTATCTGGGACAAAATATTTATTTGTATGTCTTTCAAGGTCTGCTTTATGGATTTTAGGCCTCTCCAACTTAGAACCTAAAAAGGCCCTCCTATGTTGCCTAACATGAACTTCGAAAGGAGTAAGGCATCCTTCCTTAGTTGAGACCGGATTCATCGTGGTCCCAATAGGACTACCCTAGCCATCTTCACCTTCCTAATGGCTTTTTTTGTCAAAGGGACCATGGTTACTAAGCAAGAAGCTAAGGAAAAAAGAAGGAACTATCCTAAGTCTTCTGTAGCAAGAAAGTTGAAACTTGGAGAAGAATCGTTTGTTGGTTCTTCCGAAAATGAAGGCAAAGCAGCAAGAAAGCAAAGGGTCCATATCAAAAAGAAGAACCAATATTTATAATGGCCCCTAATGGCTCAAATTGAATCATCTCATGCTGGATAGCAGCCATGTTGCACAATCCCCAGCTCGAGGTATGAGCTGGTCTCATCTTGACATGTGGGTCTTCTTTATTGGCTGGGGGTTGGCCCCATAGATTGAAGGATCATTGTTGTTTTGAAAAACCACATGTTGCAGACCCCTAATAATGATTTTTGTGAAAAGTTCATGCTACATTATTGTCGTACAGCAAAGGTGGTGATCCAAAAAGTAACTGATTATATTTTTCCCAACAAAAGGCCTATAAAGTCTTTTCATTATACTTTCAAGTTAAGTAAATCAACCTCAAACTTGGAAGTCGGGGGCAACTGTTAAGGAATAAATGCCTATCAAAAATGAAAACTGGAATGTAGAAAAGTGCTCAGCAAGGAGCCGATCACTTATTCCAGGAATTGGGTGCCAGAAGGCTAGAAGACTATCACTTATACCAAGCACAAGGTGCCAAACAGCTAAGAGCTGATCTCTTATTCCAGGCACATGGTGCCAAATGGCCAAGAACTGATCACTTATTCAAGGCACAGGATACCAGATGGCTAGGAGCTGATTACTTATTCAAAGTACAGGATGCTAAATGACCAGGAGCTAATCACTTATTCTACGTATAGGGTGCCAAATTTTCATGAGCGAATCACTTAATTCAGGTACAAGGTGATAAATAATCAAGAGCTGATCATTTATTCAAGGTATAGGATGCTTGACATTGGGAGCTAATCACTTATTCATGGAGTGCCAAATGACCAGGAGCCAATCACTTAGTTAGGATACAAAGTGCCTAATGGCTAGGAGCTGATCATTATTCCAGGCATAGGATGCTAAATGGTTAGGAGCCGATCACTTTCTTCAAGCACAAGTTACCCAATAACTCATTGGATATGTTTTGACTACTTGTCTAAGCCAAATATAAAGTTCTGTAATTTCATTTAACATGAAACACATATTTTAAAGTCATTAGAACTTGTTGTCGATCTTATCGCGGTGGCCTGTAGCTTATGAGATGGCACCTATTCTTGGACTCTCCCACCTCGAGATCTCCTAGCCTTCGGTCCTACAAAATAAGGTCAGAGACTCGGGCCGAGAATTCTGGCGGGGGCACTCCGACGGTCAAGTTAGAGAGCGGCAAGATGGAACAGGTCCACTAAGGTGGGTTTCCTATGGAATCCCATGCTTAGAGGAAGTTTTGATGAAAGAAGTGTGAGGAAGAGAGGGGTTGACGCCCAGCTTCCTGTGCTAGGTTTGCCGAACTTGTGCCTGGGGACTTCCGGGGGTCTCAAGATCGTTCTCTCGGTATTCTTCCCTCTTTTCGGCTTACCTTTCTGTCCGCTTTCACCATCCTTTGATGCGGGACGACTCTAAGACTGCTAAACATGCATGTAAAATAGTAAAATATTTTTTTTATGATTTTTTAATTTTATTTGTAGGCTAGATTCTCAAAATGAAGTAAGAACTAGATGAAAGACTAGCAGTGCAAAGAATCATCGGGTCACAGGCATACTCATGCAAACCAATGAAATATCCAAGACTCGAGAGTTGAGAAACTCCCGATTTAGGATAGCTTTTCTGCATTAAATTAGATAATAAGAGAAGGAAAGGTTTCTTACCAGTCAGAGATTAAAATTCAGTAGCAGAAGAGATCACTCACACTTTGATCGAAGCCTGGAAGAAGAAGCCTTGTTTCCCTCAAATCCGATGGCTGATCTAGGCGGTCCGTACAGCAAAAAAGGCCTCCTCAGGGGAGGGGAAGCACCTAAAAAATCCTACAAGCATCAGAGTTAATCAAAACAGCAATTAAAAAATAAGAAAAGGAACTATGGATTGAAAGGAATCAGGATTAGGGTTAGAAGATGGCTGTTCGAAGCTTGTTGAAGATCTCCTTGCTTGGCAGCCTAGGGCACTTCTTCTTGGATGTGTGAAGGCTTGGATGGCAGTGAGTTAGGGTGTGGAAGGAAGCTAAGGCAGCAAGGAATTCGTCCAAGCAAGAGAACACAAACCAAAGAACCAAAACAAAAAACCAACACAAGGTAATAACTCAAATTTCAGCAAATTGTATTCATAAGAAAGAGATGCTTACAAGAGGGAGAGGGGTGGGGTATTTATAAAGTTCCCATGCCCTCACTAACCATGGTTACACTTGGGTTACAAGTTCTCTTCCCAATTGGAATACAAGTCCTTTCCTAGCTAGGTTAGAAAAATAAATCCCCATTAGGTTAGGAATTGACCTAGTCTTCTCCTTTTTCCTTCATGCTTTGACTATTCCACTCAAGGACACCTCTTGGACTTGGTCAACACTTCAAGGATACCTAGGGAGGCATGTTGGATCTCTAGGAGCAGCAAGGGGCCGGCCCAAAGGGGCTTGGGTGCATGGATTTGGGCCTCTGAAAGCTGGGGTGGCCTGTTAGCCTGGTAGCAAGAATATTCCCAGAATCTTGCTTCTTAAGGGCTTGGGCTTGGCACCTGGGCTTGATTTCTTTGGGCTTGGATGCAGGTGGACCTCTGGAATCATGGATGCCCTATTCTGAGAATATGCTCTGGCATCTGGAAGGGAATCTGGGCATCTTGAGGGCATTTGGAAGGAATCAGGGTTTCCGGAAGCATCTTGGATCCTGGGTTGTCACACAAAATCCAATGGGCTGATGTAGTGGCCTCTGACTCCTGGATGTGGCCTGGTGGAACTCCAAAAAATGGTAACCTCTTTTCTTGTACAAAAATTGAGCTCATATTGGACTCATAGCTGATATACAGGACTCAAAATAATGACTAGGTTGAGGGTTGAGACAAATCAACTAACCTCAACTTATTACAGGACTCAATTCTAGTTGATTATAAAATTTGACACATGGATAGGTAAACCAAATAGGGCCCAATAATCTGTGCATGATCCTGGTGCCCCCACCACCCTTTATACCACTAGATCGCCTTTAGCCTCCGCCTCTTCCCTGAAGGCTCCCAGAGGTCTCTGGATCCTTTTTTCTTCCCCTTTCTCCTTCGAGTCTGGGAGTTAAGTGGCTAGCACGCCTCATCCACCATGTTGTCACGAAAGGAAGAATCTGGCGAGACCTAGAGCCAAGCATGGGAGCCCTTCTTTAGGGGCATTGACTGTGGATTTCCTATGTTCTAGGCCCCTGACCGCGAGGATTTAATTCCTCGATCATGGGGCAATGCTAAATCGATATAAATGAGGTTCCGCACACCGTTGCGGGCCATACTGGCACCATGTACAAGATGCAACGTACGTCAATTCTAGTGGTGACCTCGTGGCATGCACCTTTGCCTCTCCAAGGCTTTGCAGAGTAAGGTTGACTTCGACCGAGGTGGACCCATCAGGGGTGCCACCTAGTGGTGGACCAGGAGCGCCAGGCTTGACCTCGGCAAAGGTGGACCCGTCCTGGGGTGCCCCCTGGTGAGGGAGCAGGGGCTGCCAGCTTCGACCGAGGTGGACCCCTCCTGGGTGGACACCTGGCGAAGTGGCAGAGGAAGGCTCTTCTTCGGCCGAGATGGACCCATCTTGGGGTGGCACCTAGCGAAGGAGCAGGAGTGCCTGGCTCGACCTCGGTAGAGGTTGACCCATCTTGGGGCACCACCTGGCGAGGGAGCAGGGACTGCCAGGTTCGATCGAGGTGGACCCCTACTGGGTGGACACCTGGCGAAGTGGTAGAGGAAGGCTCAACTTCGACCAAGGTGGACCCGTCTTCGAGTGCCACCTGGCGAAGGAGCAGGAGCGCCTGGTTCGACCTCAGTAGAGGTGGACCCATCTTGGGGTGCCACCTGGCGAAGGAGCAGGAGCGCCCGGCTCGACCTCGGTGGAGGTGGGCACTTCCTAGGGCGCCACCTAGCGAGGGAGCAGGGGCTACCAGCTTCAGCCGAGATGGACCCCTCCTGGGTGGACACCTAGCGAAGTGGCAGAGGATGGCTCAACTTTGGCTGAGGTGGACCCGTCTTGGGGTGCCACCTGGCGAAGGAGCAGGAGCGCCCGGCTCGACCTCGACGGAGGTGGACCCGTCTTGGAGCGCCACCTTGCGAGGGAGCAGGGGCTGCCAGGTTCGACCGAGGTGGATCCCTCCTGGGTGGACACCTAGCGAAGTGGCAGAGGAAGGCTCAACTTCGACCAAGGTGGACCTGTCTTGGGGTGCCACCTGGTGAAGGAGCAGGAGTGCCCCGCCCTTTGCAGGAAATTTTGAAAGAAAAATCCATGTGGCACCAATGACATCCAACTGGATCTGACACGCAATCCATGTCAGCGGTGCTGCCATAATAGTTGCCCCCCATCCCCAGGTCCCATCGAAGCATCACAGCTTGGGGCGTGGGGAGTTAATGCAGAGATGACATGGAAAAGTTGAGAATCTCGTGCCATAATTGCCACGATCGTTGTCGCTGCTTCTGTTGAACCCGAGACCTTGTGGGAGGCTGCCACGTGCACACATCTGACGGGCCATTAATACACCATTTCGAACCCTAGGCAGTTTCCATTGGACCAAAGCATCGATGTCGAGGGTGCCTCCACGTGGCGGTCATCTGATGGCCCGGGCCGGAAAGAGGTGTACGGCTGCTTTTGATTGAGTTTGAATAGGAGGGGAACTTTCCAGAAACGAGGTCTCTCGACTTTCTCACACATCACCGGTAGTTGTAGCGATCTCACTTCATCTCCCAGGGGTTGCCAATCCTTTGGTACAAAATATCCCGGTGAGTGCTCGCGACATTTTTCCTTCCTCTTCTACCTCCTGACTCTGTGTTACTCCGAACCCATCCCTTCTTGTTTCTTCTTCTTCAATGGTGCATCACCGTCATGTTTCTTCAAATCCAGATGAGGCCGGTCCTTCTCGGCTGATGACTCCATCGTCTTCCTCCTTAGAGGGGGAAGAGATTCTGGTTGATGTCCTGAGGCAGCTCCAGCCAGGGACCGTGACCATAGGTGTCCCTAGGGGTCCTAGGTCTCCCCCATAATTTTTGCATGCCCCCTCTCTACCTTCCTCCTTCGGTGGCAGAGGTCGCTTCTTCTGGTCCCTCCGGTTACATCTCAATGATGACCGGAGATGATCTTTCCTGGATCCGAGATACATATGGGGTCTTGGAGTCAATCTGGCTTTCTCTCCCAGGACCTAGAGACCGAGTAACCTCGAGTGGCCCTCGAGAGGTTGCTTTCTACGAGGACTTCCTTGTCGGGGGTCTCCGTTTTCCCCTTCATCCTTTCTTTCTTTCCTTTCTCAGTCACTTCTGCCTTGTCCCGGCCCAGTTGGCTCCCAATGCCATCCGGGTCATCTTTGCCTTCATCGTCTTCTATCATTTTCATGGGTTTGTTGCCCGTTTCTCACTGTTCAGGGCCCTCTTCATCCTGAAGTGCTATTCAACCGACGATGGCTAGTGGTACCTTTCATCCTGGCCTAGGTGTCTTAGGTTCGACCTCCTCACATCGATAAAGGGTTGGAAGAACTACTTTTCTTTGCCTCGGTTGAGGACGTCGACTAGGCCTGGAGTGAGCCAGACCAGTCCCCGAACCGGAACTCCCAGGTTGAGCTGGCAGACCAAGAGGTCTATACACAGATGTTGGGTGACGTGGTCCCAGCTCTCGATGTTCTGCTTTCGGAGCAGAAATTATTCGAGGCAGGAATTAGTCCATCCGTGAGTTGGATGAGGCCCCGGTTCTTCTTCTTTCACCTTTGCTTTTTGCTTTTTGCTTCTTTTTTTTGACCTAACCATTTTCTTTCTCTAGGGATGAAGTTCTCCGTCGAAAGCTTGATGGAGGGCATCCGGAAGAGGGGCACTACTGAAGGGGCCCAAGAGGCCCCATCGAAGAAGGCTCGTACCGAGGCGAGCCAGGAGCCCGCGCTTACCCTGCTCCCACTAGCCCCGGGGCAACGGGCCCTACCCCAAGACCGCCTCAGTATCACGTGCCCGACATCCCCGTCATCGAGCTCGACAGGGTTGGGGGAGAGAGGAGGCCGAAATCCCCCTAGGCGATGCCTGTACCGGCCGCTACGTCAATCACTCCCACGGTGGCCGCCAGGGTGACAGCAGCCCCACCGGCGGTTGCACCGCCCAGCAGAGGGATAGCCACCTAGCTTGCTGCAGATGCTCATCCTCCACCTCCGGGGCTTAATGCAAGCTCTTCCATCATCCGCGATCAAGAGCTCGCGGAGAAGATGATGGAGTTCGCGAGTATGCCCCGGGATCGCCGTCTGAGGGGCGACCGGGACTATACTGATGCGATGCTCAGGATCCTTCCATTGCTCTTCATGGTAAGCTCCGGGCTCTTATCTTTTAATGTTCTAGTTGGATCTTTTTAACATCCCATCTCTTCTCTGACGCAGATTAGGACTGATGTATTGTTGCTGAGGAACTTCCTCTCCAGCTACGCCAAGAAAGATGCCGAGAAGGAAAAGAGGCTCGGTAAACTTGTAACCGACGTGAAGGACCTCATGAAAAAAGGGGTCAAGCTATGGGAGAACAACCAAGCCCTTCGGGTGGACCTGGGTCGTGCCGAGGGCGCGTGAGGGAGCTGGAGACCTCTCTATCTTAGGAGAGGATCTCGAACCAATGCCGTTCCAAGGACGACATGGTAGAGGTATCACTCCTTAGGGCTAAATCCCGGTCTCTGGAGTGCTGGGTCGAGGAGGTCCTCAAGGAGCTCTGTGCAGCCAAGGAGAAGAACTCCTATGTCAACGGGCTGCTGGAGGCATCTAAGAGGGAGGCATAGGAGGCCGTGCCGAGGTTCTGGGCATCCGAAGAGTTAGGGTGGAGCTGCACGAGGCGGTAGTTGACTCCTTCTTGAAGGGCTTCGAGATGTGCCGGGAAAAGGTGAGTTCCTTCTTCCCCGAGCTCGATCTCAGCAGAGTCGTCCTGGGTGACCGGAGGGAGGAGCCTGGTGAGGGGGCTTCAGCTGTAGAGGGTGCCGAGGTGGCGGTCCCCGAACGGCCTTCTGACGATGCCAGCGATGGCGAGGGTGCTCCCCAGTCGGAGGGGAGTGCGGCTGCAGCAGAGTAGCCCTGCGGCTTCCACCTTTGTTTTGTTTTTGTATGAATTTGTTTCTTGCTTCTTTGGGGTCACCCGGCCTGTCGGGGCCCTCTTTTGTATGAAAACTTTTAACAGAAATGAAGATCCTTTTCCATTACTTCACTTCTCTCTCTCTCTTTTTTTTATGCATCTTCTGTACTAAACATCGGTGCCAGTCATCGAGACTGAGTCCCGTGGTGCATTCCGGACCGAACTCCAGGACTTTGTGGGTGAACTGGGTTCTGCTCCACCTTTCGGACCAAGGTCCGGGACTTTGCTTTGGAACCAAGTTCTGCGTGAACCTCCGGACTGAACCCCGGGGCCGCAGGTTGGAGTTGAGCCTTGCACGACCTACCGAGCTGATCTCCGAGATTAGTAGGATCGGGACCTAAGTCTTCGGGACCTCCTCTGGACAGAACTCCGGGGCTGTATGTCGGAATTTAATTCCGTGCGACATTCTGGACTGAACTCCAGGATTTCTGTGGAAGGGGACTTCGCGCCTTCGAAGATCTTTTGCTGTTCCCATGCTTGCTGAACCTAGAACTGGATGGCGATTGCCCTACGAGATGAGAATAGGCATTTTATGAAAAAAAGATTTTATTGTTGAAGTTTAAGGAGTCTTACACTATTGGTAATACATCCTCAAGTTTGAAGCATTTCAAGTCCACGGGAACTAGGATCCGCATAGCTCCTCCAGGTAATATGCCTCGTGGGGAAGTGCCTCTGCCACTCTATAAGGGCCTTCCCAATTTGGGGAGAGCTTACCGCACTCCCGCGGCTGGGAAGCCTCAGCGCGGTGCAGCACTAAATCTCCCTGATGGAAGGACTTCGGTCGCACCCTGGAGTTGTAGTATCTGGCCACTCGTTGTCGATAAGCCGCCATCCAAATTCGGGCCCTGTCCCTCATTTCCTCAAGGAGGTCCAGGTTCAGCAGCAGCCGCGTCGGGTTCTCCGCCTCGTCGTGCTACTCCACATGCAAGGTCGACAGGCTGAGCTCTACTGGAATAACCGCTTCCATGCTGAAGATGAGGTTGAAGGGGGTCTCGTCCGTGGCCATCCTTGGGATAGTATGGTACGCCCACAGGATGCTTGGAAGCTCTTCTGCCCACCTCCCCTTGGCCTGGTCTAATCTTGTTCGAAGGCCTTGCAGGATGGTTCTGTTCGTTACCTCGACTTCCCTATTTGTTTGAGGATGCGCTATCAAAGTGAAATGATGATGGATTCCGAGATCGTCACAAAACACCTCGAACTCTCGACAGTCAAACTGGCATTTGTTGTCGGTGATGATGGTGTGGGGCAAGCCGAAGTGGCATATAATCGACTTCTAGAGGAACTTGGTGACATTTGCCTCTGTGATCCGGGCCAAGGGCTCGGCCTTGACCCACTTTGTGAAGTAGTCGATAGCCATAATCAAGAACTTCCGTTGCCCGGATGCCAGGAGAAAAAGTCCGAGGAGATCCATGCCCCAATGAGTGAATGGTCACGGGGCGAAGAGCTGGGAGAGTTGAGTGGTAGGTTGACATTGCACTACAGCGTGCCACTGACATCGGTCACACCTTTTCACAAAGTTAGCTGCATCTTCTCTCATCATCTCCCAGAAATAGCCTTGATGGAGGGCCTTATACACTAGCGTTCTGCCCCCCACATGGTTCCCGCAGATGCCCTCATGGGTCTCTTGGAGCACGAGTGCGGCTTCAGTGCATCTCAGACACTTGAGGAGCGGGTAGGAG